>BPLQ01010742.1:725675-1460675 GCA_021605075.1 Caerostris darwini | reverse complement strand
TATTACACCAATTCTGATAAATACCAATGATTAATACCAATTCTGATATGCATGGCATTCAAATAAAGTAATGCAAATTGTTTGCTCATCACCTTAACACGAAATGTTTCCCATTTTATGGGTTTTTGATGTATTTGTTTCATGCACTTCTGCATTTAATTTTTTTCAATTACAAGAGAACTGTAAGCACTTTTTATACGGCCCCCTGAGTGAACACACGACTACATTCCCTCAACGAGTGATAGCTTTCTGCAAAGTAAAAAATAAAAAAAATGGCCAGACGAACTGAGCTCTCACTTCGAACTGAGAAATACAGATTGACTCTCTTCCGAAATACCATTGATATCTCCCAAATATCTCAGAAAAAAATAAAGTAAAATAAAATAAACACATATCTGACTGGAAGGAGAAAAAGGAAAAAAAATCCAAAATGTGGATTCATCTACAGTTTTTTGGCTTACCCAAAAAAGATTTTTTTTTCTATATTCTTCTTCGTTGACAGATTCGAATTTTTTTTGATTTTTTTTTTCTCGTTTTTCCAGATCTATTTATGCTTCCATAAAAAAGTTACGACCAAATTCGATCAATTCTTCAATGAAGACAGAATTCATCAACTGCACAGTTACAGTTAGATCCAGGATCTCTTTTTACTTTTTCACATTTACTCAGAGCTTATGATCAAGTCATAAAATACTTTTTTTTTGGTATCTCGAATTTGATGGCACGAGCTTTCTGAGTAGAGAGCTCTGCATTTATTAAGCCTGAGATTTCTTTTTTTATTTATTTAGAGACTTTTACGTCTACCAAAATCATTCAGATTTATGGTGGACCATAATCTTACGGATTGTCAAACGACATTAAAGATATTTATTGTTCTTTTTGGAGGGTAGTGATGTATGCAGGTAGGATTCATAAATAGAATGTTCTTCAAAGTAGAAGTAATAGGAATCATAAACATGCCCATTTTTGTTGAATTGTATATTGATGTCTTTATGACACGAAGTTTACTTTTGTTTATGGCGATTCACGATCGACTTTTTTAATGATAAGCAAGTAGATGATTTATGATAAATATTGGTAAAACTCATATTAAAAAGATAACGTCAAACAAGTAATATAAAGAAAAAAATTTAAAGTCAATTCCAATTTTTTTTTTTTTTTCATTCTATTTCAGAAAGTCCTTTATAAACAATTTTTCATTTTTTTAAGCTAGAAAAAAAAAAAAAAAACACGCTTACCATCACTCTCATATATTTATTCACATGTTTCATTTTCCATTGTGTTCCCTCCTTGACTCAGATTAGAACCAGCGGCACGGTGGCCAAGGGGCTAGCGCTCTGGCCTTTGGTATCCCAGGCTCCAGGTTCGAATCCTGGCGGTGGCATGGATGTTTGTGCGTGGTTCGTAATCCACGTTAAACTGTAGGTCCCGGTCTGTTTAGTCCAAAGTGTGCACAAGATGACCGTAGAGCGACAAACAAACCAAAATCTGACTAGAACCAAGAAGGAAAAAAGGAATCTGAAAAAGAAATTTTTTTCCCCTATGAAACTAAAATGAATTAATTAAATAAAATGAATGAAATAATATTTGAAAAAACTGTATTAACATCACGTGCCATATACTATAAGTTCAATAAAATGTATTTGAACTGGAGTGGATGAATAAAAAGTATTTTATGAACGATTGAAAATTTGAACAAGATATATATAGGGAGAGTGTGAAATAATAGTAGGAATTGAAAAATAACGTCAAAAAAAAAAAAAAAAAAAAAAAAAAAAAAAAAAAACTCGAAAAGTCTGTAGCTGTAAGGCTTAATTATATGTTTCGTTCATTGAAGAAAATTTCATGAAGAGAATGAATTGAAACCCATATGCAAAATATTAGTATTTATATTTGTTCTGTCTTAATACAATTAAATTTTTGCAAAAAGGGTAGAGAATTTTTATTTCTTTTGAGTTTTAACTTTAATTTGCGGAATGGACAAAACTTATTTTTATACTTTCAAAACTTTATTATAAAAGCAAAATAAAAATACAGATAAATGAAAACTACTACAAAAAGAGAGCTTTCTAATTAAGTTTTTTTTTAAATCATAAAATTTTTTGTGGCAATGTCATTCTAGGCACAGTGATGTGGTGTGGTGTGGTGTGGTGTAGTAGTAGTAGTAGTAGTAGATATAAAAGGCTTTTTTCATTTAAAAATAGTATTTCGTAAATGAAAAAAAAAAAACTTTCGACATTGAAAATTTTAAACTTTCCTTTAAAATACCTATATATAAAATGCCTATATATAAATACCTATATATATAACATATATATAAAATGTAAAACATACAAAAATAAAAAATTGTGTAATAAGTAAAATTGGAACATTGAAAATATGACTACTTATTCTAATTATGATTTCTGTAACACATTAAAAGAAAGTAAAAGGGCATTTTAATAATTCTTAAAGCGAAAAAAAAAACATTAAAGAAAAATCATCTATTTATTAGAAAAACTGAAATACGAAGTAACTAAAATGTTAAAAATTAAACTTTAATTGTATCAAACTTAAATAGATAAACGTTTAGAAATTAAATATTTTTCGCTATATCTTATTTGTAGTTGGAGATTTAAAAACGAATATCATTAATTTTTATTTCTCTATTATAATTACCTCAATCTAATATAAGAATACATCCTGATAATTTTTTAAATTCTTGTCATTCACTTTAAAAGCAGGAAAAATAGGCAAAAACTAATTAATTCTTCCTACATCCTTCCTATGGATGAAATGAATCTTCATGAATGCTACGAGTTTTACAGCTTTTCATTAGAACATTTATTTAAGCATCAAGATAATTAAATAACCCTAAACGGTGACGATTAACCTAATTCCTTTGAGGTAATGTGTACCGCATCTGCGAGATACTTAAGCAACAAATACTTAGAATGTAATATCTAATATTACTTCGCGTTTTCCAATAGATGGGAAAAAGTAAAAAAAAACACAAAACCGATTTACTATTCTAAAAAAGTTAGGCTTCATCGATATTTCAAAAATGTGCGGCTCTTAAAATTTAAACAAACTATCGAAATACAATTTTAATTACAAGTTGGCAACTTCAAATAGTAATGTTTTTTTTTTGGCTTTTAGTGTCGGAAAATACCAGAGGCGAGTTTGAAGCGAGAGGAAATTTTAATTATGTATGTATTGATTTTTATCGAAATCGCTTTAACGTATCAAAACAAAAGCCATTAAAGTTGTTTGTTTTTTACTGCATTTATTCATTTACGAATAGTATTTTTCACAGTCATTTAAAATATCTTTAAAAATGTAAAAAAAGACGTTTAATGATGATAATTATATAAAAATGTAAAATATACAAAAATAAGAAATTGTATACTAAATAAAATTGAAAGATTGACAATACGACAATTATAATTAAAGGAATGTAAAAGATATTTTTAATATTTCTTAAAGTGAAAAAAAAGCAACACTAAAGAAAACTCATCTATTTATTAGGAGAACTGAAATACGAAGTAACTAAAATGTTAAAAATGAAAATATAATTGTATCAAACTTAAATTGGCAAATGTTTCCGAAATTAAATATTTTTCGCTATTTCTTATTTTTAATTGGAGTTTTCAAAATGAATGTCATTAATTTTTATATCTCTATCATAATTACCTCAATCTAATATAAGAATACATCCTGACAATGTTTTAAATTCTTTTCATTACCTTTTCAAGTAGATAATATATGCAGAAACTAATTAATTCTTCCTACAACGTTATTCGTGTATGAATGAAATGAATCTTAATGTATGCTACGAGTTTTAGAGCTTTTTATACGAACATCTATTTAAGCATTAAGATAATTAAATAACCCTAAACGGAGACGATTAACATAATTCCTTTAAGGCAGTGTGTACCGCATCTGCGAGATACTCAAGCAAGAAATAGAATGTAATATCTAATATTACTTCGCGTTTTCCAATAGTTGGGAAAAAGTAAAGAAAAGAAAGAAAGAAAACACAAAATCGATTTACTATTCCAAAAAGTTTAATCTTCATCGATAATTCAAAAATGTGCGGCTCTTAGAATTTAAACAACCTATCGAAATACATTTTTAATTACAAGTTGGTAACTTCAAATAGCAATGTTTTTTTTTTTTTAGTGTTGGTTTTTAGAGTCATAAAATACCAGAGGCGAGTTTGAAGCGAGAGAAAATTTTAATTATGTATGTATCGATTTTTATCGAAATCGCTTTAACGTATCAAAACAAAAGCCATTAAAGGTGTTTGTTTTTTACTACATTTTTTTACTGCAGCCAAGGCGCGACAAATAATCGAGAGTATGGATCGGAAATTTTTCTTCTTGGTGCTGTTTAATAAAATAAAATGTGTTTTTATAGATAACATAAAGACGCGAGAAAATACTTTGCATTACTTGAGATTATCGGAGAAAAAGCAAAGCGCATTGATTAAACGTTTCGCAGAAGAATACTTTTTTATACGACTTTTTATATTTTGCTGCTACGCGACATGTTTTGCTTAGCTATCCATAATGCTGTTTGGATGAAAATTTCCAATCGAGCGCTTTCCACCCTTTTTTTCATTTATATATCGACATATTGTCAAAATTATGTATCAAAAACAAATAAAAATCAATTGCAGATTGTTTATCTGATATAGTTTTGTTAGGATACGTATTCTGATATGAAATTTGGTATAAAATGCAGTTCATGTTCATTTACCTAATATCTGATACACACTTAATACATACTATGTATTTTTATTTTGAAGTAGAACCTGCTATTGATGCCAAAATCTATTGCGTAGTATTTTAACTGATTTAATAAATAAAATTAAAGTTATTTGAATAAAACATGTTTTTGTAAATTCAATTAAATTGATACATAACATAATAATTTGAATAATTTTTAAAGAATTACTATTTTGTTTACTTATGGGGGTAAGTAAACAAAATAGTAATTCTTTATAATGTTTCAGTATAATGTGAATATATATTGATGAAAGTTTTCGACAAATGATAAAATGTTTCTTCAGTTTATTGACATATTTCACTAAGACAAGTTTTGACGTAAATTCTGAATAGTGTATAAATTTTTAATATGTAAATTTCAATTCTGAATACACGCACACAAACACACATATATAAATTGTAAAATATAAGAAATTGTTTCATAAATAAAATAGGTACATTGAAAATGCTATTATTCAATCTGATTAGGATTTATGTAACGCATCGAAAAGTAAAATGTCTTTTTAATGATTCTTTAAGTGAAAAAAAAAGCAACACTAAAGAAAACTCATCTATTTATTAGGAAAAATGAAATACGAAGTAAATAAAATGTTAAGAATGAACATTTAATTGTGTCAAACTTAAATAGACAAATGGTTACAAATGAAATTTTTTTTCGCTATTTCTTATATTTAAGTTGAAGATTTCAAAAGGAATGTCATTCATTTTTATTTCTCTATTATAATTACCTCAATCTAATATAAGAATACACCCTGACAATTTTTTAAATTCTCTTCATTCACTTCAAAAGTAGAAAATACATGCAAAAAACCTAATTAATTCTTCCTCCAACGTTATTTGTGCATGGATGAAATGATTCTTAATGTATGCTACGAGTTTTACAGCTTTTCATTGGGACATTTATTTAAGCATTAATATAATAAAATAACCCTAAACGGAGACGATTAACATAATTCCTTTAAGGTAGTATGTACCGCAACTGCGATATACTTAATCAAGAAATAGAATGTAATATCTAATATTACTTCACGTTTTCCAATAGTTGGAAAAGAGTAAAAACCAAAAAAGAAAACTCGATCGATTTACTATTCAAAAAAGGTTAGACTTCATCGATAATTCAAAAATGGCGCGGTTCTTAGAATTTAAACAAACTATCGAAATACATTTTTAATTACAAGTTGGTAACTTCAAATAGTAGTGGTTTTTTCTTTTGAGAGTTGGTTTTTAGTGTTGGAAAATACCAGAGGCAAATTTGAGGCAAGAAGAAATTTTAATTATGTATGTATCGATTTTTATCGAAATCGCTTTAATGTATCTAACTAAAGGCATTGAAGGTGCTTGTTTTTTAGCGCGGTTGGTGATAGCTTCTTCTAGAAATGGAATTCCCGATCAATTGTTGTTGGTGCATGCACCAAGGCCTGTCAAGTCGTAACAGCTAAGGCGAGACAAATAATCGAGAGTATGGATCGGAATTTTTTCCTTTTGGCGCTGTCTAATAAAATAAAATATGTTTTTATAGATAAACATAAAGACGCGAGAAAATACTTTGCATTACTTGAGATTATCGGAGAAAAAGCAAAGTGCATTGATTGCTGAGTTTCGCAGAAGAATATTTTTTATGCGAGTTTTTATATTTTCCCGCGACGCTTGCTTGTGTTTTGCTTGTCTGTCTATAATGCTGTTTGGATGAAAATTTCCAATCGAGTGCTTACCACTTTTTTTTATTTGTATATCGACATATTGTCAAAATTATGTATCAAAAAAAAATAAAAATGAATTGCAGATTGTTTATCTGATATAGTTTTGTCAGGATACGCATTCTGATATGAAATTTGGTATAAAATGCAGTTCATGTCCATTTATATAATATCCGATACATACTTAATGCATACTCTGTATTTTTATTTTGAAGTAGAACCTGCAATTGATCACAAAATCTATTGCGTAGTATTTTAACTGATTTAATAAATAGAATTAAAGTTATTTGAATAAAACATGTTTAAGTAAATTCAATTAAATTGATACATAACATAATAATTTGAATAATTTTTAAAGAATTACAATTTTGTTTACTTACCCCCAGTATGTTTCAGTATATTTTGAATATATTGATGAAACTTTTTGCCAAATGATAGAATGTTTCTTCAGTTTATTGACATATTTCGTTAAGATGATTTTAGACTTAAATTCTGAGTGTATGAATTCTGAATATGTAAATTTCAATTCTGAATACAAGCACACAAACATATATATATAAAATGTAAAATATACAAAATAAATAAAATAATAAATAAAATAGGAACATTGAAAATGCGATTATTTAATCTGATTAGGATATATGTAACACATTAAAAGAAAGTAAAAGACCTTTTTAATATTTCTTAAAGTGAAAAAAAAGCAACAATAAAGAAAACTCATCTATTTACTAGGAAAATTGAAATACGAAGTAACTAAAATGTTAAAAATGAAAAATTAATTTTATCAAACTTACTCGTAAATAGACAAATGTTTACAAATTAAATATATTTCTGTATTTCTAATTTTTAGTTGGAGATTTCAAAATGAACGTCATTCATTTTTAATTTACTATTATAATTACCTCAATCTAATATAAGAATACATACTGCCAATTTTTTAAATTCTTTTCATTAATTTTAAAAGCAGAACAATAAGCAAAAACTAATTAATTCTTCCTACAACGTTGTTCATGTATGGATAAAATGAATCTTAATGTGTGCTACGAGTTTTACAGCTTTTCTTTAGAACATTTATTTAAGCAATAAGATAATTAAATAACCCTAAACCGAGAGACAATTAATATAATTTCTTTAAGTACTGTAAACACATCAGCGTGACACTTAAGCAAGAAATAGAATGTAATATCTAATATTACTTCGTGTTTTCCAATAGTTGGGAAAAAAACACAAAATCGATTTACTATTCTAAAAAGGTTAGGCTTCGTTGATTATTCAAAAATGTGCGACTCTTAGAATTTAAACAACCTATCGAAATACATTTTTAATTACAAGTTGGTAACTTCAAATAGCAATGTTTTTTTTTTTTTTGAGTGTTGGTTTTTAGTGTCGAAAAATACCACAGGCGAGAGGAAATTTTGATTATGCATGTATCGATTTTTATCAAAATCGCTTTAACGTATCAAAACAAAAGCCATTAAAAGTGCTTGTTTTTTTGAGCGTGGTTGGTTATAGCGTCTTCTGGAAATGGAATTCCCGATCAATTGCATGTCGTGTCGTAACAGCTAAGGCGAGACAAATAATCGAGAGTATGGATCGGAAATTTTTTTCTTGGCGCTGTCTAATGAAATAAAATGTGTTTTTATAGATAAACATAAAGACGCCAGAAAATACTTTGCATTACTTGAGATTATCGGAGAAAAAGCAAAGCGCATTGATTAAACGTTTCGCAGAAGAATATTTTTTTATGCGAGTTTTTATACTTCTGTGCGACGCGACATGTTTTGTTTAGCTGTCTATAAAGCTGTTTGGATGTAAATTTCCCATCGACCACTTTCCACCTTTTCTTATTTATATATATGGACACATTGTCAAAATCATGTATCAAAAACAAATAAAAAATAATTCGCAGACTGTTTATCGGATATACTTTCTGTTAGGATACCCGTTGTGATACGAAATTTGGTGTAAAATGCACTTTACTTCAAATTATCTAATATTTGATACATACTACTATGCCCGAAAAGTAAGACCAATTATTTTTTTTCTTTCAAAAAACGTTTTATTTATTCTGCCAAATTTATCTCAACGCCTTCAAAGTACTCTACTGCGGTCACAACTCACTTGTGCCAGCTTTTTTCTCCAATCCTCAATGCATGCTGAAAAGTCATCGGCAGGGAGGGCCTTCAAAGCGCGTTGAATCTTTTCAATCGACAGGAAACGGTGTCCCCGGATTGGTCTTTTGAGTTTTGGAAATAGCCAGAAGTCGCACGGTGTGAATACGGTGGTTGTGGAACGATATGGGTTTCATTTTTGGCTAAAAAGTCACAAAGAATCAATGCAGTGGGAGCTGGTGCATTCAGTGTTTTCGGTACCCATCGTGATGTGACGCGTTTAAGGCCCAAAATGGAATGAACCGATGCTTTTGAAATTCCAACGTCAGCAGCAAGGTCTCTAATTGTAAATCGACGGTTTGCAAGCACCCAAACTTTAATTTTTTGGATGTGAGCTTCGTCGGTTGAGGTTGTGGTTTGACCAGTTCCATCGAGCGTTTTCTACTTTTTTTTATTTATATATCGACACATTGTCAAAATTGTGTATCGAAAACAAATAAAAATGATTCGCAGAATTTTTATCTGATATATTTTTGCTAGCATACCCGTTCTGTTACCAAATTTGGTATAAAATGCAGTTTACGTTCGATTGCCTAATATCCGATACATACTAAATACATACTCTGTATTTTTATTTTGAAATAGAATCTGCGAATGTTTTCAAAATCTATTGCATAGTCTATTAAATGATTTAAGAAATAATTAAAGTTACTTGAATAAAAAATGTGTTAGCTGATTTTATTAAACTGATACGTAACATGATAATTTGAATAAGTTTTAAAGTTTTATAATTTAAATATGTTAAGGAGATGAATGAAAAAAAGTTTGCCTGGCCAAGATAAATTTTTCTGAAATTTTAAAAACAATATACAAGTATTATAATTTAAATATGTGTATGAGATGAAAGATACTATGATTTCATTTTTAAAAGCTTCTTATAGTGAGGTTCCAAGCGAGATGTACTGATTCTAAGGAACGAGCCTAAATGCTCGTCTGTCTACTTCTGAAATAATTATTTCTAAGGTTCACAGTTTAAAGCACTCGTTCGCATACATAAGATGAAGCAAACATAGCACAAAAGAAAAAGCCGCAGGCTGAAGCTTAAAATGCGCAGTCTGCCACATGTGAGGTCTAATTCAACTATATTGGATTCCCGTATGTCTACTTCCCGAGAAAGAGATAACGCTTGTTGGCGACAATCTATATCTATAACTAACAAAGAACTTCCGCTTTTAACACCTTACCGATTGAAAGCTGTCTGTGCTTGCTATTTCCGTCGATTTATGTTTTGTAGTACAAAAATAAAGAAAGTAAAAAGAACACCAGCCCTTTGAAAAAAAGGAAGAAAAAAATATTTAATTAAAGTAGAAAAGGAGATGGGTATATAATATATAAATATATATTTCCTTTAATTTGTTGCCGACCGGCAAATTAAAATTCTATCCGTGGGCCGGATAGAATATTGCGGCGGGCCGTAGTTGGATCATCCCGGAAATAAACTATGAAGACGCAACTCAACAACAGTTACTCAACAATTGAATATGAATATTTCCGGCTAGGAAAGAAGCAGTGTTCTTTGCACTGGCTCAAATGAACTGTGTCTGAATAGTATAGTCTATACTATTAATATGATATCATATTATTAAAAAATATATGATAAAATTTAATATGATATACAATGTGATATTTTCTTTTTTGTGATCTGGATTTTGTTGGAATAAAGTTCCATTTTCGGTTTAGTTTAAAACTTAAAATTCGTAATAATTCATAAATTCATTTTAAATGCGAACTATTATGAAATACATTTATCTGAATTGAATTTGCTTTAATCTTCAATGTATTGAATATATTTTATTTAATTTGATAGAAAATAGGATAATTTTTATTGCATATTTTATTTTCGTAGTCAAAGATTTTTATTATTTGAATTTTGTTTCTTTGCACATGTTGTGTGTTATGTGTGATGGGTTTTTCTTACAAGTACTACATAGGGTGCTGAGAATAAATGTCCAAATAAGGGTTCTTGACTATTTTTTATTTATTATCCGTGCATATTATCCGTTTTTATAAAGATAAGTACCCATCACAACACGTTTCATTTAACATATTGATATCATATCACCGTAATGATGTATTTTATTATCTCTCATGTAATTTACAAACTTAAAAATGGGAGGTGAAAGGGCCTCATAAGTATTTAATATTAGTTTAATTACTGCAATTGTTTTTATCATAAACATCAATAATTAAGAATTTTCAAGAATATTTATTCTCCTAGACCAGGGATGGCCAACCCGCGGCCCCCCTTCAATATTTTTACGGCCCATGAGATTTATCATACTTGTATAAAACACAAAATATATTTATTTTATAATGGCCAAAGGAATGAAAACGTAATATTAAAAAAATAAATTATATGTGCTTCCATGCATTCAAAAATGAACTGTCGAAATGATGAGAAAACATTTACTTTGGTTTTAATGTAATATTCTTGTGAATATAGGACAGATATGGCCTGTTTTATCAATGAGTTTACAGTCACGAGTTTCACAGTATAATTAAATTATATCCTGCGAACTCATGATGCACGCGCATCATTAAACAACTAATATAACAGGTTCTATGTTTCACTTTAAGTGACCTCAGTGACGCAGTGAACATCCCGAGATACGCACAGTGGATTGCAGAGTAAACCAGACTCTTAGTTCGTTTTTTTATGAGAAATTTACTTTTTATAGATTGGATACCAAAGAGTATATCTGCAAAAAAAATTTATTATTTTCACAAAAATCTGGATTTGAACAGAGTAATTTTAGTGCACAAGCAGTGAAGCACATGAATCCTCAACCCTTTGCCCTCCATCCTCAGCTGTGCAGCTCATTATCTATGAAATCAAATGGGCGCGAAATCCTCGTGTGGGTGGGACGAAACTCACCTTTTCCCCCCTCCTCAAGATAACGGCTTGGGTGCAGTGCAAAACTGCTCTGTTGCAAACATGTCCAGGCACTGAAAATCCATACAAACGTATTGATTGGGGGAAACTGTTGGAAATTCATGGTTTTCGATTGGCTGAATTGCCTTCCTTCCATATTTCACATCCCTGAGATAAGTCCGAGATAATCTTTAAGAGAGATGAGCGATGGATTTTGAGTTTTCGCTCTGATAAAACTCGGTTAACTTCGGTGCATTTTGAAGTATGGCCTGCAGGAGTTTCGAACGGAAAACCGGCTGAGTTATGGCGTTCCGAGTGCAGTTTATGTCTTCTAACAGCGCGAGATCTATTTGGGTGCGTGATTGAAGGGAAGTGAAGTCAATGATGCGGAACACAAAGAAGGAGGAACCCTACTTTGTAGAGGGTGTAGTACTAAGAAACATTTATCTCACTTTTGTCTTTTGTAGATACACTTTGGTATCCAATTCACAAGAAGCAAATTTCTGATAAAAGGACAAAAAGCATTTCTTAATGTTCGAATTCATAATAAGCGCAAGTGAAAATTTCTCCACATAAGAGAGGATTAAAAATGTTCTAGAATATTTATTCTCCAAGGAAGATTATTTGAACTCAAATCATTCTCCACTAGAACAGAACATATTACTGTGCACAAAACGTAAGACCAATTTTTTTCCCCATAAACTCTTTATTTATTCTACCAAATTTATTTCATCGCCTTCAAAGAAATCCCCTCCGGGCACAATGCACTCATGCCAACTGTTTTTTCGATCCTCAATGCATGCCAAAAAGTCATCGGCAGGGATGGTCTTCAAAGCGCGTCGCCGATTCACGTTGAATCTCTTCAATCGACTGAAAACGGTGTCTCGGAGTTTTTTTTTTTTTTTTTTTTTTTTTAGTTTAGGGAATAGCCAGAAGTCGCACGGTGTGAATACGGTGGTTGTGGAACGATATGAGTTTCATTTTTGGCGAAAAAGTCACAAAGAATCAATACAATAGGGGCTGCCGGAACTGTTTATACCTCTTGCAAACATTTCTTTCCGATATAGGAATGCTCACCGAATGCCTTCTGCAAAATTCTTTCCGCAAACAAAATTGAATGCAATTTCCTTGCTCAATTCATTCAGACATTTCAAAAATCGTCGGAATCAGTTTTTGCGCCTCACAAAGCCAAGCGTAACTCAAGAAGTTTGAGTAGTTTGAGTGATGAGTAGTTTGACGTGGAATTTCACGCAGATGTCAAGGACAGTGACAACAACCTAAAAAAGAAACAAAAATTGAAATTCTATAAACCCCCGGGAGTTTTAAATTGAGAATGGGTCTTACTTTTTGGACACAGTGGTAATAGTTTATTAATAATCTAACTCATTTCATCATATTCATTTCCATTCTACACATTCTATACTATTCAGACACAATTCATTTGAGTCAATGGAAAGAACGCTGCTTTATTCCTGGAAGAAGATATTCGTATGTTTAACGATTCACTGAATTGTTGAGCAACTGTTGTTGGGTTGCGTCTTCATAGTCAATTGATATGAATTGCGCAAAGATGGCTTTAATATCTGTTCTTAACTACTGGTCTAGACTGGGCGGGACAGCAAGCAGCCATGAATCCAGTCAAGTAGACGCGCTTCCCACTTATTCACTGCAGTTTCAGCAGATTGCGGAGAAAAGTTATTCTTCTTTTGGATCCATTTCGTGGAAGGGGTAGTTTCGGCGAAAAGTCAAGCGTTGCAGCAAAATCATAGTTAACCGAATTAAGTCATTTACTAACGTGCATCGTGCATTTTCAGAGTGATTGGATTAGTTTTGTCGCTCTACTGTCATTTTGTACACACTTTAGCCTAATTAGACCAGGACTTACAGTTTAACAGGGATTCTGAAACACTCGCAAACATCCATGCCACCACCGGGACTCGAACCCGAAGCCTGTGGAACCAAAGGCCAGAGCGCTAGCCAATTAACATCACGCCACCCATTTTCCAGATGAAGTTCAGTTAACAAAACATAAACTCTCTCTTCAAGCCACCGCTCGTCGGTTGAGTTCTCAGCTGAAGTTCAGAGGAGTCTGATGCCCGAGCGAGTAGCACTCACCCTGGTTAATATTCTCTTTTTTTTTTTTTTTTTTTTTAAGAATCGGGACAGAATTTCCTTAAATAAATGGCACAACTAAGAATCGTCATTCCAACTTTCTTTTTTCTTCACAGTAGTATTCATCTATATCCACGCGAAGTTAGGTTACGACTGGAGCTGAAGACTATAAATATGTTCTGCAATAATGAACGAGGGAAGTCAGGATGGCCGAGTTCTAGCTCGGGTAGCGAAACCGAACGGTGGTTCGAACCCCGATTATGTCATTTTAGTTAAATATTGCATAATATTTATTTTGTTACGCTTATCATCCTTCGAAAAGTAATATTTTTTCTTAAAATAATGTCGGAATTTCAAGAAATTGACCATACAAACTGTAACCAATCATTCCAACCTCGGTCCCATCTCTCAGGTGTTCGTTACCACAGGTGTCGGGTTAGAGTCCCGAATGTACCAGGGATGTTTGTAGTGCTTCGGAATGCATTTTATACAGTAGGTCCCAGTCTAACAAAATCGTGGAGCGTTGCGGGGGTAGTGTGACTCCGCATCCGTTGCTTATCTTCAAGCTACACACATCTCCTGCATAGTGCTCAGTGAGCGACGTCGGTGCAGCGCTTGCCTTAAGGCATCCAAGATAATTGTGTAAGTCTTTTACAGCTGCATTAGAACAAAAAAAAAATATGTTATGAATCAGTTTAATAAAATCTACTAAAACATTTTTAATTCAAATAAGTTTAATTCTATTTAATAAATCTGTTAAAAGACTATGCAATAGATTTCAGAATCAATCGCAGGATCTACGTCAAAATAAAAATACAAAGTATGTATCAGATATTAAGTAATTGAACGTAAACTGCATTTTATACCAAATTTTGTATCAGAATGGGTAGCCTGACAAAACTAAACTCATGTTTGTGAAAATTGCAACACCATGAAGGACTTACGCGAGTGAGCTGAAAATTTCAGGAAATGCAAATTAGCACATGATATGCAAATGATCAGAATTTCAAATCCGTAGCGCATGCGTATGCTGTGCAGCGGCCTCTGAACGGCGGATGGATTCGAATAAATAGACGGCTGTAGCGAGGCGCTTATGGTTATCGGTGGTTATCTGCTAGTGGTAAACGTTAGCTCAAACGTTACTTATGCCTCTTCGACGAAACAGAGCGAGATTTGAACAACTTACAGAGTTTGAACAGGGGAGAATCATCGGCCTTCGTGAAGCTGGATTGTCTTATCGTGCAGTAGCCACTCGTGTGCAGCGTAACAGCAGCACAGTGATGCGTCCTTGGAAGCAGTGGACGGACGAGTGTCGGACAACTCGGAAATCCGGGAGTGGATCCCGAAATGTGACGTCAGCTCGCGATGATAGACACCTGGTCCGCATGGCGCTGACGGACCGTACAGCTTCCTCTGGAGAATTGGCAGCACAGCGGTCAATAGCTACAGGTGTTTCATTGTGTGCTTCATCAATTCGTAGACGTCTGCTGCAGCGTGGATTGCGCACAAGGACTCCTTTGTACAGGATCCCTCTCACGCTAAGCCATCGCCAACTGCGGATACAATGGGCCGCTTAGCATAGAGACTGGCGTGCTGATTGGCAGCATGTCGTGTTTTCTGACGAATCCCGCTTTAATTTGTGGTACCACGATGGCCGCATTCGTGTCAGACGCTATGCCGGTGAACGCCACCTTCCGCAATGCATTATCGAACGCCACAGTGGACGAACACCCGGAGTTATGGTCTGGGGTGCCATAGCATATCATGGACGATCTCAATTTCTAAGAATTGTGGGCAATCTGAACAGCAACCGGTACATCAGTGAAGTTCTACAGCCCCAAGCTGTTCCCTTCCTTCAAAGCTTGCCAGGCGCTGTATTTCAACGGGACAATGCCCGCCCTCATATCGCTAGGACTGTTCAATCCTTCTTTGCAACGCGGCAGGTACAGCTTCTTCCTTGGCCTGCGTATTCCCCGGATATGTCGCCGATTGAACATGTGTGGGATTTCGTTGGTCGGCGTCTCGCTCGTGATCCTCGTCCTGTTGCTTCTGCAGACGAACTTTGGGTGCGCATGCAAACAATATGGAATGCTCTTCCTCAGGCAGACATTCAAAATTTGTTTGACTCCATGCCACGTCGTGTAGCAGCACTTATTGCGGCGCGTGGTGGCTACCCAAAATACTGATTCCGATCTCTTGTTATTGTTTGTTTGCTTTGAAAATTTAATCATTTATTTGTACCACTGCCACTCAACTGTTTATTAAATTTCATTCAATTATGACGATTCCTTCATGATGTTGCAATTTTCACAAGCATGAGTTTATATCAGATGTCAATGTGTCGATATATAATTAGAAAGGGTGGAAAGCGCTCGATTGGAAATTTTCATCCAAACACCATTATAAACAGATAAGCGAATACAAGTCGCGTCGCAGAAAAAGTATAAAAACACGCATAAAAAATATTCCTCTGCGGAACGTTTAATCAATGCGCTTTGCTTTTCCTCCGATAAGTTCAACTAATGCAAAGTATTTTCTCGCGTCTTTATATTTATTTATAAAAGCACATTTTATTTTATTAGACAGCGCCAAGAAAGAAAATTTCCAATCCATACTCTCGATTATTCGTCTCGCCTTGGCTGTTACGACATGACATGCACCACCAACCATTGATTGGGAATTCCATTGCAGAAGAAGCTATAACCAACCACGCTAAAAAAAAACAAGCACTTTTAAGGGCTTTTGTTTTGGTACGTTAAAGCGATTTCGATAAAAATCGATACATACATAATTAAAATTTCCTCTCGCTTCAAACTCGCCTCTGGTATTTTCCGAGACTAAAAACCAACACTAAAAAAAACAACAACATTGCTATTTGAAGTTACCAACTTGAAATTAAAAATGTATTTCGATAGTTTGTTTAAATTCTAAGAGCCGCACATTTTTGAATTATCGACGAAGCCTAATCTTTTTAGAATAGTAAATCGATTTTGTGTTCTTTTACTCTTTCCCAACTATTGGAAAACGCGAAGTTAATATTAGATATTACATTCCATTTCTTGCTTAAGTATCTCACAGATGTGTTTACAGTACTTAAAGAAATTATGTTAATTGTCTCTCGGTTTAGGGTTATTTAATTATCTTAATGCTTAAATAAATGTTCTAATGAAAAGCTGTAAAACTCGTAGCACGCATTAAGATTCATTTCATCCATACACGAATAACGTTGTAGAAAGAATTAATTATTTTGGCCTATATTTTCTACTTTTAAAGGTATTGAAAAGAATTAAAAAATTTTTCAGGATGTATTCTTATATTAGATTGAGGTAATTATAATAGAAAAATAAAAATGAATGGCATTCATTTTGAAATCTGCAAGTAAAAATAAGAAATAGCGAAAAAAAATTTAATTTGTAAACACTTATCTATTTAAGTTTGATACAATTAAATTTTCGTTTTTAACATTTTAGTTACTTCGTATTTCTGTTTTCCTAATAGACAGATGAGTTTTCTTTATTGTTTTTTTTTTCACTGTAAGAATTATTAAAAAGCTCTTTTACTTTCCTTCAATGTGTTACAGAAATCATAATTTGAATAAATAATCGTATTTTCAATGCTCCAATTTTATTTGTTATACAATTGCTTAATTTTGTATATTTTACATTTTATTATAATTATCATTATTAAAAGTCTTTTTTTACATTTTTAAAGGTATTTTACATGACTGAGCAAAATATAACTGTAAATGAATAAATGATTTTAATTGTAATCCTTTAACAATGAAAACAAAATTGTAGTTTTTTAAAAATTAATTAAATTATTATGTCATGTATCAGTTTAATAAAATCTACCAATACATTTTTATTCAAGCAATTTTAATTCTATTTCTTAAATCATTTAAAAGACTATGCAATAGATTTTGGAATCAATCGCACGTTCTACGTCAAAATAAACTCATGTTTGTGAAAATTGCAACACCATGAAGGAATCGTCATAATTGAATGAAATTTAATGCACATTTGAGCGGTAGTGGTACAAATAAATGATTAAATGTTCAAAGCAAACAAACAATAACAAGAGATCGGAATCAGTATTTTGTGTAGCCACCACGCGCCGCAATAAGTACTGCTACACGACGTGGCATGGATTCAAACAAATTTTGAATGTCTGCCAGAGGAAGAGAATTCCATATTGGTTATATGAGCACCCAAAGTTCGTCTGCAGAAGCAACAGGACGAGGACCACGACCGAGAGGCCGTCCAACGAAATCCCACACATGTTCAATCGGCGACATATCCGGGGAATACGCAGGCCAAGGAAGAAGCTGTACCTGCCGCGTTGCAAAGAAGGATTGAACAATCCTAGCGATATGACGGCGGGCATTGTCCTGTTGAAATACAGCGCCTGGCAAGCTTTGAAGGAAGGGAACAGCTTGGGTCTGTAGAACTTCACCGATGTACCGGTTGCTGTTCAGATTGCTCACAATTCTTAGCAATTGAGATCGTCCATGATATGCTATGGCACCCCAGACCATAACTCCGGGTGTTCGTCCACTATGGCGTTCGATAATGCACTCCGGAAGGTGGCGCTCACCGGTATAGCGTCTGACACGAATGCGGCCATCATGGTACCACAAATTAAAGCGGGATTCGTCAGAAAACACGGCATGCTGCCAATCAGCACGCCAGTCTCTATGCTGAGCTGTCCATTGTAGCCGCAGGCGGCGATGGTTTAGCGTGAGAGGGATCCTGTATAAAGGAATCCTTGCGCGCAGTCCACGCTGCAGCAGACGTCAACGAATTGATGAAGCACACAATGAAACACCCGTAGCTATTGACCACTGTGCTGCCAATTGTCTAGAGGAAGCTGTACGGTCCGTCAGCGGCATGCGTACCAGGTGTCTATCATCGCGAGCTGACGCCACATTTCGGGGTCCACTCCCGGATTTCCGAGTTGACCGACATTCGTCGGTCCACTGCTTCCAAAGACTCATCACTGTGCTACTGTTACGCTGCACACGAGCGGCTACTGCAAGATAAGACAATCCAGCTTCACGAAGGCCGATGATTCTCCCCCGTTCAAACTTTGTAAGTTGTTCAAATCTCGCTCTCTTTCGTCGAAGAGGCATAAGTAACGATTGAGCTAACGTTTACCGCTAGCAGATAACCACCGATAACCATACACGCCTCGCTACAGCCGTCTATTTATTCGGATCCGCCGTTGAGAGGGCGCTGCTCAGCATACGCATGCAGTACGGATTAGAAATTCTAATCATTTGCATATCATGCGCTAATTTGCATTTCCTGAAAATTTCAGCGAACTCGCGTAAGTCCTTCATGGCGTTGCAATTTTCACAAACATGAGTTTAAAAAATCAGAGTATGTATAAAAAAGTATCTCATTTTAGGTAATTGAACGTAAACTGCATTTTTTACCAAATTTCGTATCACAATGAGTATTCTAACAAAAACTATATCCGATAAACAATCTTCGAATCTTTTTTATTTTTTTTTTACACAAAATTTTGACAATGTGTCGATATATATAAAAAAAAAAAAGGTGGAAAGCTCTCGACGGAACTGGTCGACCCTCCACCTCAACCGACGAAGCTCACGTCCAAAAAATTAAAGCTACGGCGGTTGCTCGATTGGAAATTGTCATCCAAACAGCATTATAGACAGCTCAGCAAAACAGGTCGCGTCGCAGAAAAGTATAAAAACTCGCATAAAAAAATATTCTTCTGCGAAACGTTCAATCAATGCGCTTTGCTTTTTCTCCGATACGCTCAAGTAATGCAATGTATTTTCTCGCGTCTTTATGTTTATCTATAAAAACACATTTTATTTTATTAGACAGCGCCAAGAAGAAAAATTTCCGATCCATACTCTCGATTATTCGTCTCGCCTTAGCTGTTACGACATGACAGGCCTTGGTGCATGCACCGCCAACCATTGATTGGGAATTCCATTGGAGAAGAAGCTATAACAGACCGCTCTAAAAAAACGAACACTTTTAATGGCTTTTGTTTTGATACGTTAAAGCGATTTCGATAAAAATCGATACATGCATAATCAAAATTTCCTCTCGCCTGTGGTATTTTCCGACACTAATAACCAACACTAAAAAAAACAACAACATTGCTATTTGAAGTTACCAACTTGTAATTAAAAATGTATTTCGATAGTTTGTTTAAATTTTAAGAGCCGCACATATTTGAATTATCGAGGAAGCCTAACCTTTTTAGGATAGTAAATCGATTTTGTGTTTTTTTTTTTACTCTTTCCCAACTATTGGAAAACTCGAAGTAATATTAGATATTATATTATATTTCTTGCTTAAGTATTTCGCCATATGCGTACACACTAGCCAAAGGAATTATATTAATCGTCTCCGTTTAGGGTTATTTAATTATCTTAAATGCTTAAATAAATGTTCTAATGAAAAGCTGTAAAACTCGTAGCAGGAATTAAGATGCGTTTCATCCATGCACAAAATAATGTTGCAGGAAGAATTAATTAGTTTTTGCGTATTTTCTTGCTTTTAAAATTAATTTAAAGAATTTAAAAAATTATCAGTATTTATTCCTATATAGATTGAGGTAATTATAATAGAGAAATAAAAATTAATGACATCCATTTTGAAATTTCCCAACTAAAAATAAGAAATAGTGAAATTTATTTAATTTGTAAACATTTGTCTATTTACGAGTAAGTTTGATACAATTAAATTTTCCTTTTTAACATTTTAGTTACTTCGTACTTAAATGGCTTTACATAATACTATTTGTAAATGAATAAATGCCTTGTAATTGTAATTCTTTAACAATAAAAACAAATATGTAATTCTTTAAAAATTATTTAAATTACAATGTTATGTATCAGTTTAATAAAATTTTTTAAACAATTAACATGTAAAATCTGAAACATTTTTTTATTCAAGTAATATTAATTCTATTTATTAAATCATTTAAAAGACTATGCAATAGATTTTGGAATCAATCGCAAGTTTTCTTTCAAAATAAAAGTACAGAGAATGTATCAGATATTAAGTGATTGAACGTAAACTGCATTTTCTACCAAATTTCGTACCAGAATGCGTATCCTAGCAAAAAGAAAAAACAGCCTAATAACAGCCTGCAAATCATTTTTATTTGTTTTTGATATATAATTTTGACAATGTGCCGATATATAAATGAAAAAAGGTGGGAAATCGTTGGATTGGAAATTTTCATCCAAACAGCATTATAGACAGCTAAACAAAACAAGGTGCGTCGCAGAAAAAGTATAAAAACTCGCAAAAAAAAAAAAAAAAATGATTCTTCTGCGAAACGTTTAATCAATGCGCTTTGCTTTTTCTCCGATAATCTCAAGTAATGCAAAGTATTTTCTCGCGTCTTTATGTTTATCTATAAAAACACATTTTATTTTATTAGACAGCGCCAAGAAGAAAAATTTCCGATCCATACTCTCGATTATTCGTCTCGCCTTAGCTGTTACGACATGACAGGCCTTGGTGCATGCACCACCAACAATTGATCGGGAATTCCATTTCCAGAAGAAGCTATAACCGACCGCGCTAAAAAAACAAGCACCTTTAATGGCTTTTGTTTTGATACGTTAAAGCGATTTCGATAAAAATTGATACATACATAATTAAAATTTCTTCTTACCTCAAACTCGCCCGTGGTAATTTCGACACTAAAAACCAACACAAAAAAAAAACATTGGTATTTGAAGTTGCAAACTTGTAATTAAAAATGTATTTCGATAGTTTGTTTAAATTCCAAGAGCCGCACATTTTTGAATTATCGATGGAGCCTAACCTTTTTAGAATGAATATTTTTTTTTACTCTTTCCCAACTATAGAAAAACGCGAAGTAATATTAGATATTACGTTCCTTTTCTTGCTTAAGTATCTCGCAGATGCGGTGCACACTACCTTAAAGGAATTATATTAATCGTCTCCGTTTAGGGTTATTTAATTATCTTAAATGCTTAAATAAATGTTCAAATGAAAATCTGTAAAACTCGTAGCACACATTAAGATTCATTTCATCCATACATAAATAACGTTGTAGGAAGTATTAATTAGTTTTTGCCTATATTTTCTACTTTTAAAGGTAATGAAAATAATTTTAAAATTTTTGAGGATGTGTTCTTATATTACAATGATGGAATTATAGTAGAGAAATAAAAAGTAATGACATTCATTTTGAAATTTCCAACTCAAAATAAGAAATAGCGAAAAAAAATTTAATTTGTTAACATTTATCATTAAAGTTTGATGCAATTAACTTTTCAATTTTAACATTTTAGTTACTTTTCATAACAAATAGATGAGTTTTCTTTATTCTTGCTTTTTTTTTCACTTTAAGAATTGTTAAAAAGGTCTTTTACATTCCTTTAATGTGTTACAAAAATCATAATTAGAATAAATAATCGTATTTTCAATGCTTCGATTTTATTTATTATACAATGTCTTATTTTTGTATATTTTACATTTTAATATAATTATCATTGTTATTCTACTGTGTCCAAAAGGTAACACCCATTTTTAATTTAAAACTCCTTGGGAGATGGAATTTCAATTTTTTTTCTTATTTAGGTTGGTGGCATTGTCATTGACACCTGTGTGAAGTTTGACGTCAAAATATTCCTTAGTGTTTGAGTTACGCTTGGCTTTGTGAGAAGCTAAAACGGATTCCTGTGATTTTTGATATGTCTGAATTCATTGTGCAAAGAACTTGCATTCAATTTTGTTGCAGAAGGAATTCTGTGAGCATTCCTATACTGGAAAGAAATGTTTAGAAGTGGTATAAACAGTTAAAAGAAGGCAGAGAACACCTTGAAGACGAAGAGCCCTGTGGTCGACCCTCCACCTCAACAGACAAAGATCACGTCCAAAAAGTTTGGTACTTATAAATCGTCTATTTATAATTCAGGACCTTGCTGTTGATATTGGAATTTGAAAAGGATCGGTCCATTCCATTTTGGGCTTTAAACGCATCAAATCTCGATTGGTACGCAAAACACTGACTTCATGATTTTTTCGCCCAAAATGAAACACATATCGTTCCCCAACCCTCGTATACACACCGTGCGACTTCTGGCTATTCCCTAAACTCAAAAGACCTCTTCGGGGATACCGTTTTGAGTCGACTGAAGAGATTCAACGTGAATCGCCGCGCGCTTTGTAGGCCATCCCTGCCGATGACTTTTTAGCATGCATTGAGGATTGGAAAAAAAAAAGTTGGCATAAGTGCATTGTGTCCGGAGGGGATTTCTTTAATGTCGATGAAATAAATGTGTAAGAATAAATAAAGTGTTTTTTGAAGAAAAAAAATAAGTGTTCTTACTTTTTGGGCACATTAGTATATATCTATGTATATTACTGTTGATATTAAAATGCGCCACTTCCCAAATATCTGGAAACTAACTCCTAAGCTCTTCGGGTGCAAAAATATTGAGATCCTTCTTTTGAACAAAATCAACTTTATTCTCCAGTTCAGTCACGAGTTCGAAACGGGGGGGGCATGAGGGGGAGGGAAGGGGGTGAAACCGAGATCATGAGATGATCTTGAAAGCGAACACACGCGGGCATAATTTTCACGGTTGACGTGTTTTCTTTAAGCGAGCAATTCCCGCCATTGATCGTCGCTGCGCCCCCACTTATTAAGCAAAGACGCTGTTTTCTCAAATTCGAGTTTGAGCGGGACACATTTTTATCAGCAAACACGGGGATCCTACTCAAAAAGTGGTAGAATCAGGATGCATAGTTCTGGATCAACTTGTTTGGATGTTTTGGATGGATGTACTTCGGATTTACTGGATGTAATTTACATGCTTCAAATACAAATACATAAATACAGGGATTTCTCAGAAATTATAAACTATAATTTTAGGTATTTGTCTGGAATTAATTTTAGTTTTTTTTTTTTTGACTTAAGTTGCATGTATCTACCAATAGATGGCGTCATATGTGAGAGGAAAATTTCAACTTAAAAAGTCGGAATTGACTTAAAATTTTTTTTTATATTGCTTGTTTTTTGTATTGTTTTGAATGATCTCTTCTTCTTATCTTTCTTAACCCTAAATTATCAGAAACATTAATAATATAAAACATTATTAATAATTATTAATAATTAACATTATTACATTATTAACATTATTAATTTAATAATTTTATAAATTTACTAATTTGCGACTTAGAAATATCACAGTTTTCAAATCAATATTTTTATCAAGGCGTTTCAAGGGAATCTGAATTCCTAACTAAGAATAAAAATTTCGTTTAAAATTCTTTACAAATAAAAGAAATATTCCATCATCACCCATTGCAATACTCTTCACCATTTTTTTGAATCAGAAATTACTTGGAAAATGAATATACGTAGCCTTCAAGGTACACAGTGAGCCCCCGTGCTTTATCAATCTTCTATCTGGGTCTACAGCAAAGGCACAATAGAAAGAGATGAAGTCATTATTCAAATAGAAAAGACTTTCTTGAAGACTTATTTCCAACTTCCTACTTATTTCAACCCCCAACCTTAAATCTAAGTCATCTCCTCTTTTTCCGTACTCTAATTTGGTACTCTAGAGCTGCTACCAGATCAATTCTCGGAGAGTGAGTTCTGCGAAACCAATTCTCGATTCGAAGTAAGAAAGAAAAATGCCACTTCTTGGCACTTCGGAAAAGTCTTTTAAAAGTTTTCTGTCACTGGTTTACGAAAGAGAAGTTTATTTCCGAAAACATTATCAGATGGGAGAAAAATCAATAGAGCGACTTGAGCGTCGTAAAATAAAAGTACAATAATTGTACAACCGAGACAGAACTTAACTAGTGGCCCAATTCTGGTGGTATGCTGGTTAGAACGAATAACGTCCGCTGGTGGCGAGTGGTATAGTCCCTGAATAGGCACGATTTTGAATATAATAAAGTGCCCTGCATCAACTACTACTACTATTACTACATCACTGTGCCTAGAGCTGAGTTGCCCCTTTACAGTTTAGGAATGATGTGGGTGAGAAAAAAGTCTGACTGTGCTCCGTGACGCTCCACGGTCCTGTGAGACCGGGACCTACGGATTAAAGTGTATTTCGTACCACTACAAACATCCATGGCACCACCGGGATTCGAACCCAAAACCTGTGGTACCGAACACCAGCCACTCGGTTATCAGGCCCTATAATAAATTGTCCTGCATCAACTAATGGATTGGATGTGTGGAGTTTTCAAAATTTTCTATTTTAGGACTCGAAATCACCCCTGAAAATAAATTTTAAGGTCTTATCAGATGGACTTGTATCGTAATCCTCAGCTTAAGCAAAACACCTTTGCTCTTCAAATAGACAATTTATCACTTTTAAAGGGGGAAAAAAAATGCAATCAAAAACTCTCAGTCGCTAGTTATTTTCTCTGTATACCACCCACATTAAGTAGAGTCATTGACATACAATCCACCCCAAATGACTTGTCAAATTCAAAGTCAGAACAGCATGATTTAAATATTCGTAAAAATGAATATTTTTCTGATGGTGATATAAAATATTTGCCTCTTACATGCGAATAATTATCAATCCAAATTATCATTATAATAAATTCAATGTAAAATACTTTTCTGCAAAGTTAATTTTAAAATTTTGCAAATTGTAAAAATGTTTGTCAACTTTTTCAAAACCGTGAAAACTATTCTTATTAAATCCTTTTTTTTAATTATAAAACCTAATATTGTGCATTTCTGTATGAAGAAAAAATATAAAAAGAAACTTGCAGTTGCAGAAATGTAACACACGATTCAAAGTTTACTCTAAATGAAAAAACAGGAAATAGCTTTAAAAAAAAAACTCTTAATAGAAAAATATATGATTTACAGAATTTGTAACAAAAACAATCAGAAGTGTGGCTTTAGCAATCTTCATACGAATGCAGTGTGAAAGATATCAATGCCAAGAAAATGATAGATTCAAAAAAAAAAGAAAACATTAAAATTTTTTTTTTTTTTTTTTTTTTTTACGAAAACACAATTTTTAATAAATAAAAATAATTTATTCTACCTATTTCTGTTAAATTAATATTTTGCCACTTTACCATTTTTTCTTGATTTTTAAATGTATCTATCCAGTAATTAAATTGCCAAATCTTCTACTGGTAGAGCTCTAATACATTTGAGAATTGGTGTGTTGTGCAATTTTAGATGTTGCTATTAGTAACATTTTTTTTAAATGAATAAGCAGTAAACATTAAAAAATGAAAACAAAAGTATTATAAATTATATTTAAAATATATTTTTTAACTTAAAATGTTTTTATTGAATCATTATACGAATGCATTAAATGATGTTTTTAAATTGAATTCTAAGCATTCGTTAGATGAATACCTTGATATTTGAAGGCATTTGCATGGAGAAGATTCGTCTGAAGGGAATTATAAATGTGATGTAGATAAAAAATAATCGTTAAACTGTTTTCTTGACACTATTATGTTTACATTCGATTTTTACGAAACTATTTCTTTATTGTTTTATATTTTATTTCGTTTAAATTCAAACCAGATTTTAAAGCTTCAGTTTATATTCAGACTGCCCAGTTTCATGGCATTGACATAATTAATTCATTTTGTGAAGATTAAGGACTTTACGACATCGTTACCTCATTGAACTCACTTTGTGGATTATTGCATTAATATTAACTCCTTTCGGATTATTTCATTGACATTAACTCACTTTGTGGATTGCTGCATTGGTACTAACTCACTTTTTTTCACACCGTTTTGAGTCGATTGAAGAGACATTTCAAAAATCTCCGGAATCAGTTTTAGCGTCTCACAAAGCCAAGCGTAACTCAAACACTGAGTGAATATTTTAACTTGACATTTCACACAGATGTCAAGGACAGTGCCAACAACCTGAAAAATATAAGGAAATTGAAATTCCATGAGCCACTGGAATCTCAAATTGAAAATGGGTCTTACTTTTTGGACACAATAGTATGTAGATATCTCCACTCAAATGTATATCTATACTTACAAATATACATTTAGAAACTCACAATTGCGTTTATATGTATTATCCAATTGTGCATTGTTTGTTTGTTTGTTACACATCAATGTTTACACATGTTTGTACTAATACATTGTTGGTTTACACATCAATGTACTAAATACATTTCTATACTCTAAATACCCTTCTATTTTTCTTTCTCCACACAAATATACCAATATATATGTAGATATTTCGAAATAAATATACATTATATATACATATGCATATTATGTATTGTTATGTACATCATCGTGTACATAAATGTGATATACAATAGAACCTCTGTAAGTAGAACTTCAAGGGAGACGCCAAATAATTCGACTTATAGAGTTTTCGATTTATGGAGGATTTCGACTTACGCGGATCTTGTAAGGAAATATTCGACTTGTAGAGGTTTAGATTCTTTCTAATTTATTTTGAGTTAGAGAGGTAAAATAAATAAAAATTCAACTTAGAGAGGTAATAAACATGTTTATTTGCAACTTAAAAGTTATATTATGTACTAAAACAAAAAAATCAAAATAATTCCGAAACAACAATATTATTCATATACTGTTGTTAAAATAGATGTGTATTGCAGTAAAACCAAACTACTTCTGATATTTTTGCAATCGCACCCAAAAGGTTTGCTTCGCTAGACTTCAAATGAAAGCAATAGCAATAATAAGAATTATAAAAATAAGAATTATAATAAGAATATTTCATAGAATTGGTTATTCTATTTACTGTATACTCATACATTGTTCTTTAAGAAACGATGACGTGCATTGTCGGCAAATCCTTAAAGTCGGTAACTTATTTTTCTTCGAGGTATAGAGGTAATTAGTTTCAAATGATCGAGTTGTAAAGGCTGTAAAATCAAACATTGCTAATGTTCGAGATACAGAGGTTCAATTTTTTTTTTCGAGTTTCGGAGGGAAAACAAATACCAAAATGGCTTGTGCGGATTGACTTATAGACTTATTTCGACTTATAGAGGGTTGAAATTTCGAGTCATGGAGGTTTTGGGGCTTGAAGGGAAAGGAACAATTTTTTTTTCGTGTTTTGGAGGCTTTTGATTTATCGAGGTTCGACTTAAAGAGGTTCTACTGTACATCTAACATATGCAAACCTCTCTTTTTGTAATAGTTTTCATTTATCTATATTTTATTTGCTTTTGTAATAATAGTTATGTAGTCAGTAATAGTTTTGTTATCATAAATCATCTACTTGCTTATCATGTGATTCGATCGAAATCGCCGTAAACAAAAATAAACTTCTTGTCATAAAGACATCAATTTACAATTTTAAAAAAAATGGACATGTTTATGATTCCTATTACTTCTACTTTGAAGAACTTTCTGTTTATGAATTTTTACCTGCATACATCACTACCCTCCAAAAAGAAACAATAAATATCTTTAATGTCGTTTGACAATCCATGAGATTACGGTACACTATAAATCTGAATGATTTTGATAGACGTAAAAAGTTCTCCAAATAAATAAAAAAAAAATCGACGAGGTTCGAGGACTTAAAGAAAGAGGTTCTACTGTATAACAGCGTCATACATTTATTCCTCCACTTTACCGTCCTTCATCTCCGACAGATGGCGCCAGTCGTACTCCAGCAAGCAGTCAAGAAGCCATTAGGATTAGCAATTCTGCGAAGAGAGACGAGAGAGAGAAGGGGGAAAAGGGGGCGGAAGACTCGCATCAGCAAAGACGCCCCCCCCGCCCTGCCCTCCAGTACAGTACCTAGTGTTTTATTGGTCCAAGGATTACAGGGACTTTGGGGTAGGGCCCTGGAGACCCGCTCTCTATCGCGAACTGGAGGGTACTTAAGAGAAAAGGAACTCTTGGAAGGGATATTGACTGGGGCGGCCCCAAATCTCTCTTCGTGTGTGCGCCCCGGTTTTTCTGCAACTCAAGGTTTTCTCGGTGAAGGTTGGTTGACGTTGAGAAGTTTGACTTCTTAGCTGAGGGGGTTTGATTAGGGGTTCCCGTCTCCTGCTGTCTTTTTTTTTTTTGCTTTTTGAAGGTTAATTTGTTCGAAAGAGGGGTTTTCGAAAGTTGGTGTGGATTGGCTTTTGTAGTGCAATTTCGGGATGGTAAGTTTTAAATGCGCAGGTGTAAGTGGTTAAAAGTTAATGTGGCAAAAGAATGGGAAATAAAAACCCGATGAATAGATGTACTTTAGTGTAAAAACAAGTAACATAAAAAATTTTTTCAAAAGTCAATTCCTAAAAAAAAAAGCATAAATATTTTTCAGTATGGCAAAATATGCAATGGAAGTATGGAACGTTGACTCCTGAAAATTATTTCGAAAAAATACTTCGCTCTTTGTGAGTAAAGTACCGAAAAGATTAAACATACGGAATTGAATCTTAAGTTCTTGCTATTCTACATAGGGTGTTGGACTATTATTATTATTTTTTTGTTAGTATTTATTCGCTTTTTTTTTTTTTTTCGTTTATTTATAAATTATTTTTATTATTATTTTCGTTAATTTATAAAGCTGATGGTGATCTATAATTTCTCATTCTATCCATCTTTTGTAATACTTCATTATTGCAAGGAACCTTTCCTGTGAGTTTCGAGCAGTTCTTCGATAAATTGTCCATTTAATGATTTCACACGATTCAATAATCAAATAAAAAAATTTATGCTTTGACCCGAAGGCATGAAGTTTCTACGCCGACGCTCTACTAACTTTGCCATTCAAGACAATTTTTTATTTCACTATATTACCGAAAGTTCTTTATAAATAATTTTCATTCATTTTTTTTAAGTTTGAAAAAATTCTCTCTCTCTCACACACACACACACTTTCCATCTCTCTCACTCATTTATTCACATGTTTCATTTTCCATTTTGTTCCCTCCTCGACTCAGACTACAACCCAAAAGGAAAAAGGAAATTTTTTTTCGCCACTGACGGTATTTATTCCAAAATTGGTTGAGGAATAAATATCGTTAACTGTAATAATAACCGTAATACCGTTAACCGATTGAGGTTAGAGTCGGTTGACGTTCAGAAGTTTGACTTCTTAGCTGAGGGGGTTTGATTAGGGTTCCGTCTCTTGCTGTCTTTGGTTTTTTGGAGGTGTACCCCCTTCTCCCCCCCCTAGAGTTAATTTGTATCGAAAGAGGGGTTTTCAAAAGTTGGTGTTTTGTGCAATTTTGGAATAGGAAGTTTTAAATGTGGAAGCATCGTTTAAAAGTTAATGTGGCAAAAGAATGAGAAGGACCGATAAATAGATGTACTTTAATGTAGAAACCAGTAACATAAAAAAATTTACAAAGTTAATTTTTTTTTTTCGTTCCAATGCAGCTGGCAAACACTTAGACAGCTTGGTCTTGGATGCCTTCAGGCAAGCGCTGCACAGACGTTAATCACTTTGCATTACCCAGGGGGCGCGTGTAACTTGAAGATACGGATGCGGAGTAACAATGCCCCCGCAACGCTCTACGATCCTATTAGGACCGGGACCTACGGTTTAAAGTGGATTTCGAACCACTACAAATATCCATGCCAACGCCAGGACTCGAAACAGAAACCTGTGGTACAGAGCCCTAGCCACTCGGCCATTCAGGCCCCTGCAAAGTTCATAAATCAACATAAACTTCTTTAAAAAATTGTATTTATAAAGAATAAGTTGAAGCATAAGTCTTTACCAGTTGTATTTAAAAGTGGTGGCATAGTTGTCATGTGAGTTGCCCATGCTTTATTACTGATACAAATGCTATTTAGATGATGATACAAATTTATTTCAAGTTTACTTTTAGAACAAATTACACACAAATGCAAGGTTATTCGTGCTAACTTTTTTTCACCAACTGGCCAAAGTTTCGACCATAATACTGCATTAAATAAGACTTGCAGGTTAAATTGAAGAAGTCGCTTATGTAAGGTATAGAAATATTTTATGTTTCGTTATAGTATGAATTCCTTGGGAGAATGACTGGGTACTTCTCTGAAGACTTTTGCCTTTTTTTTTTTCTCGTGTTTCCACTCTGACAGCCCATGAAATAAAAAAAAAAAAAACCAAGGTTTAGATTTTCCGTTTCCTTTTTTTTTTTTTTTTTTTTAATTCCTACCATTAGATCACACTCTCCCTATATATATATCTTGTTCAAATTTTCAATCGTTCATGAAATACTCTTTATTCATCCACTCAAGTTCAATATTTTTTTAAAACTAATTGTAGTGGATGACGCTGGATGTTAATGCAGTTTTTTTTTAAATATTCATTCAGTAATTAAATTTAAGTAATTCATTTTAGTTTTTTTAGATTTAAGTTGCATATATCTACCAATAGATGACGCCAGATAAACTTTAAAAAATGGATGAAAATTATTTATAAAGGACTTTCTGCAATAAAGTGCAAAAAAAAAGAGAAGGAATTGATTTTTAATTTTTTTTTTATATATTACTTGTTTAAAGATTGGGTTTAAAAGCTTTAGATTGTCTGTAGACACGGGTTGAAGTACCGGTAGTTCCATGGACGTTTGTAGTGCTTCGGAATCCACTTTAAGCCATAGGTTCATGTCTCATATAACTGTAGAGCGTCACGGAGCTAAGTCAGATTTCTACCTACGGGTGCTCCATCACAACAGAAGCTGTGCCCTTTCCCTTCAACCATGAGTCCATATGGGTTTGTGGGCTTGGTCTAGATGTCTATCAAGTGGGATAAGAAACAACAACAACACAACAGATTGTCTGTCATTTCCCTTTTGTTTTTTAAAAACCATTGCTCATTTAGAATTGCTCATATGGCAGATGTTTTGTATTGATCATGAAAAAAAAAAAAAAAAAAAAAATCGGGTCCCGGCGGTGTCATGGATGTTTGTAGTGGTTCGGAATCCACTTTAAACTGTAGGTTCCGGCCTAACAGGATCGTAGAGCGTTGCGGAGGTAGTGTTGCTCCGCGTCCGTAGCTTATCTTCAAGCTACTCGCACCTCCTGGGTAGTGCTAAGTGAGTAACGTCTGTACGGCGCTTGCCTTAAGGCATCCAAGACAACTGTCTAAGTGTTTGCCAGCTGCATTAGAACAAAAAATACAGAGACAGTTAGTCTTTATGCCATAAGCAAAGGCTGCACCCCTGTTACTCATTGAGCACCACACAAGGGGCACATGTAGCTTGAAGATCTGCTATGAGATATGAGCTTGAAGATATGCCCCCTCCCCAAAGCTCTACGATCCTGTGAGACCAGGACGATTCAAAGTGGAATCTTAAAATCTACAAATATCCATGGCACCGCCGGGATTCGAACTCGAAACTCATGGTACTGAGCGGTAGCCACTCGGCTTTCAGGCCCCCAGACTTTTGTGTATAAATAGCTAAAATGCGACCCAAAGAATTTTTTTACTATTCATTTTAAATAAATTTTAAGAAATTCAAATAATACTAGTTTTGTTTGAAAAGAGAATTTTTGATACTGTCTTCGAATACAAAAAAAAAAAAAAAAATAATAATAATAATTTTAACTGCTAGTGAAATTGAATGATATCATTAGAGAAATATAAGTTTATTACTTAATTCAAACCATTCCATTCACCGAATTTGAATAGTTTAGCATATTCATAGCAACGCTCAAATATGGAATATGTACTGAAAGTAAATATATAATGTTATGAATTATTATTTTTTCGGTTGAGGGAAATTTAAATGATGAGAGTAACATTTGAATATCAAGTTTACTTTCCCTTCACAAGAGTCATTTATTCAGTGGGAAATTCGCATCTGATTTAATGGTTTGTAATTTGGCTAAACTTAATTTATCTGGTTGAAATCCTAGAAATTCAATCCTACTTTAAAATAATTGCAAAATATACATCCAACTGAAAAATAATTTAATAATGCTCATGATTTTAGCGAAAGATTGTTTCTGTAATATCTAAACGAATCGTTTTATTTTAATTCGCTTAGATATTGCAAAAGTAATAAATACCTTCAGGAAATTTGAAAATTACATATTTTGTATAAAATGTTATGCCTCTAAATATATATTTTAAAAGTACCACATTCCTTTAACTAATAGTTAAATTTAATATATTGGAAATACAATTAAGCATCAAATCCTCTTAAATGAAACAATGCTTTATTAAGAATACAATGCTTTATTAAGCATACAATGCTTTATTAAAGAACAATGCTTTTTTATGAATACAATGCTTTATTGAAAACAATGCTTGATTAAAAAACAATGCTTGATTAAAAAACCAATGCTTGATTAAAAAACCAATGCTTGATCAAAAAAAAAAATGCTTTATTAATAAAATGCTTAAAAACAATGCTTTATTAAGAATAAAGTGCTTTATTAATAAAATGCTTAAAAACAATGCTTTATTAAGAATAAAGTGCTTTATTAAAAAACAATGCTTGATTTTAAAAAATGCTTTATTAATAAAATACTTGATTAAAGAATGGCTTATTAATAAAATGTTTAAAAAACAACGCTTTATGAAAAAATGCTTTAATAAAAACAATACTTGATTAAAAAACAACTCTTGATTAAAAAATACTTTATTAAAAACAATGCTTGATTAAAAAACAATGCTTTATTAATAATGCAATGCTTTATTAAAACCTTACCGCTTTATGAGAATTTCAATAATTTATCCGAGAAATATAAAAATTTACTATATATATTAATAAATCTAAAAATTTTCTTTTTTAATATTTACTAATCCAGACTTCCAAAAGTTATTTAAATTTTTTTGAAAAAAATTTGCCAAAATAATGTATATTTGATGTTTACCAAAATCAGGCACTAAAGGACGAAAATAAGAACTTAAATCTGAAAACACGGCTTAGAAGATAAATTTAATTATAATTTCATCAAAATAAATACTTCAAAGTTTTAAATATGAGTTGCCCTCAATTTGAAGCTCAACTATTAAAATATTAAAATATTAAAAAATAAAAAAAATTCGATAATCTGAAATAATTTGGAGAAATTATTCTCTTATTAGTTTTACATACTATATTTTTATGCTTAGTTAAAAAACCTGATGGATTTTTCTTGTCGGAATGATAGATTTTATAAAACTTCGCTTCGTTTATTTCGAGACTAGTAAATAAATATTTAGAAAAATATTTTAAAGAAGTTTATTTTATTTGTGATTTTAAGTCATTAGCTTTTTTATTAGAATTCAATTGAAATTTGTTTTTCAGTGTAGTGAGTGGGTGGAAAGAATTATTCAAGATTCTAGACCCAATAAGGTAAATATAAATTTAGTAAATTTATTTGTTTTAATTATTAAGAATTGTAAAAATTTTAGAATAAAATTCATTTATAGAATATTTTTTAATAACTAAATAAATTTAAACTAGATTTTAATATTTTAAAGACTCTTCAGCATTTAGGTTGAAACTGTTTTTACAAATATTTTTTTATTCTAATTAATGTAGCATGTTTCGATAAATATTATTGAAGAAATGTAACAGAATTGTCATTTAAGAAAGTTTCATAGATTGAGTAAAAGTTGATATCTTCAGTAATACAAGTGCACATTTGGATAAATCAAAGATTGGATAACTTCAAGACAGAAATTATAAATAATGGAATATAGAATAACGGAATATAAAATAATGGAGAAATTATTCTTTTAGAATAATTTCTCCAATATTTTTAGAATATTTTTTAATAACTAAATAAATTGTAAACTAGATTTTAATATTTTAAAGGTAAAACAACAAAAACGCTTTAGTATTTAGGTTGAAACTGTTTTTACGAAAATTTTTTATTCTACTTAATATAACATGTTTGGATAAATATTATTGAAGAAATGTAACAGAACAGTCATTTAAGAAAGTTTCATAGATTGAGTAAAAGTTGAAATGTATCGCAATACAAGTTCACATTTGAATACCATCAAATGCGAACCTTTTAATTCAATCTTTAAAGAAATATTTTTCTTTTCTTGTATTTATTTAGCTTTATACTTTTATTAATCGCATGAGAAATTCTGTCGGAACAAAACAAGAAAAATTCTTTTCGCGACTTAATTAACTTTTCAAGTAATTAACGAATTTCGATCTTCAAGATTCTTCTCGTCAAGTTTGTTTGAAAGAAGTCTTTTCAATTTCAGAAAGTAAAAGTTGAATCCGTTTCAAAAATTGTGTTCGAATTGAGATAAAAATATGGATACCCGAATTTAAAAACAAGTTGAAATTAATCAAACTGATCTTTCAGAGGAAAAATAGTTGAGTTACTTTCTTTAAGTTTCAACTAATGGAGTTTGTCAGCATATTTATCGATCCGTAGATATATTTTATATTTTTATTATGGTACTAAAATAATTGCTATATTAATCCTAATCTTTATTTGAAATTTAGAATTTTTTTATTCGTTTTCGAAATATATCAGTGAATGATACAATGTTTTCATCCAAAAATCTATATTTATATACAAAATTTTGATATCAATAAAATAATTAACATAAAATGAACCCATACTTGATCATTGTTATTAACCAATAGTGGTATTCTATAATAATTGCAACAAATAAATTGTTTAATTAAGTTAATATTGGAAAAAAAATAACTTAAATAATTTGAATAAAATTAACTTTAAATTAGTTATTTCTTAACGCTCACCAAAATGTTAAAATAAACAATCAAAGTACACAAAAGAACAATCCTAAATAAGAAATTTGAGAAAAAAAATATAGAGAGAAACAAAGTATAAATATTAATAAAATGGAAGTAGCAATGCATCGTAAATTCAGTAAAATGCAAAATAAATCGGAGAATTTAACTGAAAATGAAATATAATAAAACAAAATTATCCAAAAATTTTTTAAAAAATAGTTTGAGAACGCAGTACAAAAATTATTTCTAGAATATTTTTTAATAATTAAATGAATAGGGCCTGAACTGCGGAATGGTTAGCGCTCGATACCACAGGTTTTGGGTTCAAGTCCCGGCGGTGGCATGGATGTTTGTAGAGGTTCGGAATTCACTTTAAACCGTAATCCTGGCCTAACAGGATGGTGTAATAGGAGCGTTGCGGGGTAGTGTGACTCCACGTCAGTAGCCTATCTTCAAGCTACACGCACCTCCTGGGTAGAGCTAAGTGAGTAACGTCGGTGCAGAGCTTGCCTTAAGACATCCAAGACAACTATCTAAGTGTTTGCCAGCTGCATTAGAACAAAAAATACAGAGGCTGTTAGTCTTTATGCCATAAGCAACGGCTGCACAGATGTTACTCATTGAGCCCCACCCAGGGGGCACATGTAGCTTGAAGATATGCTATGAGATATGTTTGCCAGCTGCATTAGAACAAAAAGAGATAATTAAATAAATTTTAAAATATCTATTATTATTTTAAAGGCAAATGAAAACACGCTTTAGCGTTTAGGTTGAAACTGTTTTTACAAATATTTTTTTTCTACTTAATATAGCATGTCAGCATAATTATTATTGAAGAAGTGTAACAGAACAGTCATTTAAGAAAGTTTCATTGATTGAGTAAGAGTTGAAATATTTCGTGAAACAAATGCACATTTGGATAGCATCAAATGAGAACCTTTTAATTCAATCTTTAAAGAAATGTTTTTCTTTTTTCGTATTTATTTAGCTTCATACTGAAATCGCAAGAGAAGTTATGTCGGAACAAAACAGGAAAAATTCTTTTCGCGACTTAATTAACTTTTCAAGTAATTAACGAATTTCGATCTTCAAGATTCTTCTCGTCAAATTTGTTCGAAAGAAATCTTTTCAATTTCAGAAAGTAAAAGTTGAATCCGTTTCAAAAATTGTGTTCGAATTGAGATAAAAATATGGATACCCGAATTTAAAAACAAGTTCAAATGAATTGAACTGATCTTTCAGAGGAAAAATAGTTTAGTTACTTTCTTTAAGTTTTAGCTAATGAAGTTTGTCAGAATATTTATCGATCCGTAGATGTATTTTATATTTTTATTATGGTACTAAAATAATTGCTATATTAATCATAATCTTTATTTGAAATTTAGAATTGGTAAAATGTTTTCATTCAAAAGTCTATATTTATTTATAAAATTCTTCACTCCTGTTGTCTTTGATTTGTTTGTTCAAAATGCCTCAAAAATGAAACCTTTTTTCAATTCCTTCTATTAGCTCACTCTCTCCCCATATATATCTTGTTCAAATTGTCAATCGTTCATGAAATATTATTCCTTCATCCACTCAAGTTCAAATACATTTTTTTTAAACTTGTAGCGGATGACACTGGATGTTGATACAGTTTTTTCAAATAATAATTCAGTAATTAAATTGAATTAAATCATTTTAGTTTTTTTTTAGAATTAAATTGCATGTATCTACCAATAGATGGCGCCATATAAACTTAAAAATATGAATGAAAATTATTTATAAAGGCCTTTCTGCAATAAAGTGAAAAAAAAGAAGGAATTGACTTTAAATTTTTTTTTTATATATTACTTGTTTAAAGATTGTGTTTAAAAGCTTTAGATTATCTGTAGACACGGGTTGAAGTACCGGTAGTTCCATGGATGTTTGTAGTGGCTCGGAATCCACTTTAAGCCATAGGTTGCTGTCTCATATGACTGTAGAGCGTTACGGAGCTAAGTCAGATTTCTACCTACGGGTGCTCCATAACAACAGAAGCTGCGCCCTTTCCCTTCAACCATGAGTCCATATGGGTTTGTGGGCTTGGTCTCGATGTCTACCAAGTGGGATAAGAAACAACAACAACACAACAAATTGTCTGTCATTTCCCTTTTGTTTTTTAAAAACTATTGCTCATTTAGAATTGCTCATATGACACTTGATGTTATTACAGTTTTTTCAAATATTAATTCAGTAATTAAATTAAATTAATTAATTTTAGTTTTTTTTTCGATTTAAGTTGCATCTATCTACCAATAGAGGGCGCCATATAAACTTAAAAAAATGAATGAAAATTATTTATAAAGGACTTTCTGCAATAGAGTGAAAAAAAAGTAGGAATGGACTTACAAATTTTTTTTCTATATTACTTGTTTCTAGTAAAATACTATTTCAAACTTACAACACTTGCAATGAATCAATATACATAATATGTAAATGTATTGTATGTAATGTATATAGTATATGTATTTGCACAAATAAGATTTCAAATTAAAAAATTCAACATACAGCGTTATTTTTTTATATTTCAGATTACTAATTAATATTCAGTACTAGATAATAATAATTGCAATTGTTGGCAAATTTGTTTTCAAATGACTTAAAATTGTTACAAAAATTACAATGATTTTTTGATGATTGTAAGTCACCTTAAGTATTGTAATAAAATTGCACTGATTTGCTTCTTTTGTTCAATTTACAAAAGAAGAAATATTTAACCAAATGCCAATTGAGTTATCAACCACAAATTATTCTTTGAATATTTCTGCTGTTGACTGAGGAATGACTTGGGGAGGGAGGGGGTTCTGAATGAAGCTAAACATTTAAATGAAGCTGAACTAAAAATTATTTCTGGTATGTGTGCAATAAATCCGTAAATCTGAAAACTCTTAGGTAGGGCTTCCTTTGGGGTGTTCATTTCAGTGGTGGATGCAATGCAGACACAATGAAGACACAATGCATGTAGAAGAGTGGATGCTTCATGGACACAATGCACGTAGAGGAGTGGACACAATGCATGTAGAAGAGTGGTACTTATGGATGCAATGCTTTTTTTTCCTAATGCAGCTGGCAAACTCTTAGACAGTTTGGTCTTGGATGCCTTAAGGCAAGCGCTGCACAGACGTTACTCACTTTGTATTACCCAGGGGGCGCGTGTAACTTGAAGATAAGCCACGGACGCGGAGTAACACTGCCCCCGCAAAGCTCTACGATCCTATTAGGACCTTGACCTACGGTTTAAAGTGGATTCCGAACCACTACAAACACCCACGGCACCACCGGGATTCGAACCCGATACCTGTGGTACCGAGTGCCAGAGCGTTAGCCACTCGGCCGTCAGGCCCCATGGATGCAATGCAGAAGACACAATATAATTTTGTTGCATATGTCCCTTTACAATGACAGTTTCAAATCTGTCTTTAAATGGATCTTGTACATATCTGTCTTTACAATGGTAATTGACATCTATCAATGGATAATGTATATATCTGCCTTTATAATGGCAACTTCATATTTGACGTTAAATGGATCATGTACATATCTGTCTTTACAATGGATCTTGTACGTATCTGCCTTTATAATGGCAACTTCACATTTGTCGTTAAATGGATCATGCACATATCTGTCTCTACAATGGTAATTGACATCTGTCAATGCATAATGTATATATCTGCCTTTATAATGGCAACTTTATATTTGACATTAAATGGATCATGTACATATCTGTCTTTACAATGGATAATGTATATATCTGCCTTTATAATGGCAACTTCACATTTGTCTCTAAATGGATCATGTATATATCTGTCTTTACATTGGATCTTGTACGTATCTGCTTTTATAATGGCAACTTCACATTTGTCATTAAATGGATCATGCACATATCTGTCTCTACAATGGTAATTGACATCTGTCAATCGATAATGTATATATCTGCCTTTATAATGGCAACTTCATATTTGAACTTAAATGGATCATGTACATATCTGTCTTTATAATGGATCTTGTACAATGGATCTTACAATGGATAATGTATATATCTGCCTTTATAATGGCAACTTCACATTTGTCGCTAAATGAATCATGTACATATCTGCCTTTATAATGGCAACTTCACATTTGTCGTTAAACGGGCCATGTACATATGTTCTTTGCAATGGTAATTCACATCGATCAAATGGATCATGTTTATATCTGCCTTTATAATGACAATTTCCCATCTGTCGTTAAATGGATTATATGTATACATGCCATTATATACATATTAAGTACAACATGTTACACATTTGCTGTTCCAGCGATCTAACGAATAATCTCAGAAAACATCAAGAATATAGAAAAACAATAAAGCTGCGATCCCTCCAATTATTTGTTCGAAGATTTGCAGAAGGTCCCCTCTTCTGCACACCCGGCTGAAAATCAGTCTTATACAGGTAGAAATTGACAAAAAGGGGCAATAACAGAGTCCGCTGTCTTTGCGGACTCTTCCAACCTCGCATTGTGAGGAGTCCAGTTTTGCTCGTTTAATCCCATCAGCAGATCCCGATCCACCAGATTTCATCAGCCAGGGCACACCACCTTATCTAGGAAGGGGGGGAAGAAGGGAAAAATATCCATTATGATTCTTCTTTGGATGGGAGCTGCAGAAAATCTGTGCTGTCAATTCCGGAACAATTCCGAGTGCCCTTATGCTGAGTTATGCAGGATTTTTATGTGAATGTCGCATACTTAGTAAGCGGGTGATGCATTTTTATCTAGACTTATAGTCCGGAATAAGTATTCCGAGAGTGGATGGAAGGCAAATGGTTGTAATTTGTGTAAATGATTTCGATGTAAGCTAAAAGATGATAATTTAGATGTAAGCTAAAGATGCTAAATGTAAGCTACAAGATGCTAATTTATAGTATAGGAAATATCTTAGAAGCCATGCATATTAGCCATATTTGTACATACTTAGAAGCCATATTTATAGATACTTAGAAGCCATATTTATGCATACTTAGAAGCCCTATTTATACATACTTAGAAGCCATATTTATACATATTTATAAGCCATATTCATACATACTTAGAAGCCATATTTATACATATTTATACATATTTAAAAATCATATTTATGCATACTTGAAACCCACCTTTATACCTACTTAGAAGCCATATTTATACATACTTAAAATCCATGTTTATACATTTTTAAATGCAATATTCAAGTGCTACAGTGTCCAAAAAGTAAAAACCCGTTTTCAATTTCAATTTCCCGGGTCCTATGGAATTTCAATTTTTTTTTCTTTTCTAGGTTGCTGGCACTGTCCTTGACATATGTGGGAAATTTCACGTCATAATATTCATTAGTGCTTCAGTTACGTTTGGTTTTGTGAGACGCTAAAACTGATTCCGGCGATTTTTCAAATGTCTCTTCAATCGAATCAAAACGGTGTCCCCGTTTGAGTCGACGGTGTTTTAAAATGGAATTTTGAAATTCCAACATCATCTGCAAGGTCTCTAATTGTAAATCGAAGGTTTGCAAACACAAAATCTTTAATTTTTTGGACATGAGCTTCGTCGGTGGAGGTATCCACCTCAGACCAGAGGGCTCTTCGTCTCTAACGCATTCTGATGGAAGCTAAAAGACACTAATTTATAGTCTAGGAAATATCTTAGAAGCCATACATATTAGCCATATTTATACATAGTTAGAAGATATATTAATTCATATTTATAAGCCATATTTATATTTATAAGCCATATTTATTCATACTTGAAACCCACATTTATACATACTTAGAAGTCATATTTATGCATACTTAAAAGCCATGTTTATACATTTTTAAAGGCAATATTCAAGTACTACTGTGTCCAAATAGTAAGACCCGTTTTCAATTTAAAATTGCTTGGGACTTATGGTATTTCAAATTTTTTTTCTTTTTTAAGTTGCTGGCACTGTCCTTGACATATGTGTGAAATTGGACGTCAAAGTATTCATGAGTGCTTCAGTTACGCTTGGTTTTGGGAGATCCATTATCCATTATGATTCTTCTTTGGATGGGTGTTCAGAAAGGCTGTGCCTTTCTTGGACAATTCCGGGACGCCTTATGCTGAGTTATGAACGATTTTTATGTGAATGTCGCATTCGTTGTAAGTGGGTGATGCATTTTTATCTAGGCTTAGTCCGGAATAAATATTCTTAGGTATGGCAGATATGTTTCGGTGGCAGCAATTTGGGTAAAAGATTTAGCTTCAGAAATGGAAGCTAAAAGATACTAACTTATAGTATAGGAAATATCTTAGAAGCCATACATATTAGCCATATTTATACATAATTAGAAGCCCTATTTATAGAAACTTAGAAGCCATATTTATGCTTACTTAGAAGCCATATTTATGCATACTTAGAAGCCGTATTAATGCATAGTTAGAAGCCATATTTATGCATACATATTAGCCATATTTATACATAATTAGAAGCCATATTTATGCATACATGTTAGCCATATTTATACATAATTAGAAGCCATATTTATAGAAACTTAGAAGCCCTATTTATAGAAACTTAGAAGCCATATTTATACATATTTAGAAGCCGTATTAATGCATAATTAGAAGCCATATTTATGCATACATATTAGCCATATTTATACATAATTAGAAGCCATATTATGCATACTTAGAAGCCATATTTATACATACTTAGAAGCCATATTTATACATACTTAGAAGCCATATTTATACATACTTAGAAGCCGTATTAATGCATAGTTAGAAGCCATATTTATGCATACATATTAGCCATATTTATACATTACTTAAAAGTCATACATATTAGTCACATTTATACTTAGAAGCCATACATATTAGCCATATTTAAAAATTTTTAAATGCTACGCTCAAGTATATGCACTCCACTGTGGCCAGCAAGAAGCATTGACTCTGTAACAAGTTTCTGCCTCAACAAATATATTTATTATGATTAGTGTTTTGTCAAAACTCTTACAAAAAATCACAAATTCATGCTAAAATTTCAGCATACAATATCGGAAAATTCGGAAAAGAGTTAAACAATGGGATATTTAATTCATTATTCTTAAAATACTATATTCCTCATTTTAACCTGTAGTCAATCAGTGGAGAACTTTGTGTAACGATTATTTAATATTATTATAAAAGTAGAATAAGTTCAGCTGCAATGTAAATCCTGCGCGGAGTAATGTATCGGGTTTTCGACTTAGATATCCGTGGAACCTTTCCATGAATCTATAATTACGTGTCTTTAAATGGGTGGGCAGAAGATCTACCTCCCCGTGATGCAGCTGGTAACACTTTTTAGTGGCTAAAAGATCTACAACTTGGCATTACTGTTTGACTAATGAACTCTATTTCAGCATATTTTGTTGTGTTATCTGTTTTTTTTTTTTTTTTTTTTTTTTTTTTCGTTGTTCTTTTTTTTGCTGCAACTGTCCATAATCTGCCATTGGAAATAAAAAAAAAATGTCTTTAAATGTGTTACATATCGTTTCTCGTTAATTATATATGTGTGGTATTTGTGCGTGTGTCAATAAAACTGTGCGTTCCACAACTTGTGCCTCAAGTATCTTAACAAAACCACACTCAGTTGCAACCTGGTAGCCCAACCTACTTACTACAAGGTTTAATATATATACATACATATATATATATATATATATTGCACCGCCCTCTAAGTGTAAGGATTTTTGGTTCCTCCATGTCATCAGAATACATCACTTGATTTGTTTTTCCTTAGATTCAATCTTCTAGTGAGGGAAAATAACATGTTTTATAATGTCTTGAGAGTATTTAGACCTCGATGAAATTATCTTTAGGATATTAGATTTTGCTTTTTGTTTTATTCGCTTTTCGGTATTACTAATTATTGACCCTATATATATGCATAAATATTTTTTTCATTGGTTATCATTTGATTTATGTGTGTATTCAATGATTTCGTTGCTGCAATTTATGCCTACATCGAATCTTTAATTATTTCATTTACAAAATTATCTTTTTTCTGTTCGTGACATTTTTTTTACGAGAATGATGCGCTGAATCAATGAATAGAGGAATCACACGAAAATTTATGTATAGCAAAATGCTGCTTTGACTTGGTTATGCATATTGATTATTTCTCTAATAAGTACGTTGTGTTATTCTATTTCTGATTTTTCTACCTGTTTATTTTCCAACAGATTTTGCTTTGTATATATATATACACTGAAGTGACAAAAGTCATGGGATACCTCTTAATATCGTGTCGGTCCTCCTTTCGCGCGGCGAAGTGCAGCAACTCGACGTGGCATGGACTCAACAAGTCGTTGGAAGTCTTCTGCAGGAATATTGAGCCATGCTGTCTCGATAGACGTCCATAATTGTGAAAGCGTTGATGGTGCAAGATTTTGGGCACCAACAGACCTCTCGATGATGTCCCATGAATGCTCGATGGGATTCATGTCGGGCGATCTAGGTGGCCAGATCATTCGTTGGAATTGTCCAGAATGTTCTTCAAACCAATCGCGAACAGTTGTGGCCCGGTGACATGGCGCATTGTCATCCATAAAAATCCCATCGTTGTTTGGGTACATAAAGTCCATGAATGGCTGCAAGTGATCTCCAAGTAGCTGAACATAAGCATTTCCAGTCAATGCTCGGTCCAGTCACACCAGAGGAAAAAGTCCATGCCATGAAAAAACAGCCCACACCATTACGGAGCCACCACCAGCTTGAATAGTGCCTTGCTGACAGTTTGGGTCCATGGCTTCGTGGGGTCTGCGCCACACTCGAACCCTACCATCAGCTCTTACCAACTGAAATCGTGACTCATCGGACCAGGCCACGGTTTTCCATTCATCTAGGGACCAACCGATATGCTCACGTGCCCACGAGAGTCGCTGCAAGCGATGTCGTTCTGTCAGTAAAGGCACTCGAGTCGGTCTTCTGCTGGAATAGCCCAAGAAAGCCAAATTTCTCCGCACAGTTCTAACAGACAAGTCCCTTGTACGTCCCACATTGATTTCTGAGGTTATTTGACGCAGTGTTGCTTGTCTGTTAGAATTTACGACTCTTTGCAGACGTCGCCGGTCTTGGTCGTTAAGTGCAGGCGGTAGACCACTGCGCTGTCCATGGTGGGATGTTATGCCTGAAATTTCATACTCTCGGCACACTCTTGACACAGTGGATCTGGGAATGTTGAATTCCCTAACGATTTCCGAAATGGCATGATCCATGCGTCTAGCTCCAACTAACATTCCGCGTTCAAAGCCTGTTAATTCCCGTCGTGCGGTCATCATCACGTCAAAACCTCTTCATATGAATAACTTGAACAGAAATGAAAGTTCTGCGAAAGCACTGCGGATTTATACCTGTTCTACGCGATGCTACTGCCATATGAAAATTTGCATATTGCTATCCCATGACTTTTGTCACTTCAGTGTATATACACTGGTGTCCAAAAGTTAAGCATAAATCGTAAAATGCGAAAAACATGGAGTAAATATTACAAATTTCTTGTGGATATTAATTGCGTGAAGAACAAACATTGGGTTTATGCAAAACATTGGGTTTTATGTCGGAACGCTGAGAAACCGATTCACGCAGCATAGGTAGTTCAGACAAGTTTCGTGCAACTGCTGTGCGAAGGAACGTTGTTAACCATCAAACAAGGTGAATGATGGCACAGAGACGGCAATTGGACATGTCTGCGAAAGGAAGAATCGTTGGAATGCTGGAATCCGGACGATCACAAACCGAAGTGTCTCGAATTTTGAATGTGGACCAGTCTGTGATCTCAAGACTGTGGCAGAGGTTTCAAAGAACGGGAGATGTTACCCGACAACCAGTATCAGGTCGACCAAGAGTCACAACCCCTAGCCAAGACCGATATCTGGTAATAAGTGCGCGGTCAGAGGGGCAGTACTGCCAGAGCACTGGGTTCGGCGCTCACAGTCACCGTCGCACCAGTGTATATATAGGTAGGTGAGAAATTACTCATTGATTTTAAACGTAGAAATGTTGAAAAATCAGTTATGAAATTTATCCAATAGAGTTTAATTTAAAAAAGAATAATACAATAACTTTTGAGCTGATTTACTTCACACCAATCAATATTAATACTCATAACCCACCACAAATTAATATATTTAACAAGAGAAAGGAAATCCTGATTTGTGCGCGCTTCGGATCTTGAATTCTTCCTTTCTTTCTTTTTTTTGGGGAAATCTGAATGTGAGGCATTTCATTGTTTTCGTATCGCGAGAGTAATTATGGTTTTGTTATGAAACAATTTGCTTGCAAGGAATACTATTGTAACCTTTGTTGTGCAAAATGGTATTATTTCTATCCCATTGCTTGTTAGGCCTTTTTAAATATGTTGATGTGTGTTGTTGTGTTCCTTATATAGCACACACACAAACACACACACTCTCTCTCTCTCACACACACGCATACATATGTATATACGAATCCATGAGTATAGATTACAAATTTTGAAAATAATTTAAATTTTATGTATTCACTTTTTTACTAGACTGAAGGGTATATGTAAAAAATTCAGTGTTTCTGTACTGCAAAAATTATTACGATTTGTTATTCAATTTGTGTGTAACGAACATTGTTATAGTCTTTGTTGTACAAAATGGTTGTGTCTCTTGTTCATGCCTGTTTGTTCCTGCCCTTAGGTCCTTCTATTGAAGTACTGTGTTCTTTATATTCATCTCCAAATATAATATACATACATAAATATACATATGTGTATATATGTATGTTGTTCTAATGCAGCTGGCAATACAGAGGCAGTTAATCTTTTTGTCATAAGTGAGGGCTGCACTGCTGTTACTCATTGAGCACAACACGGGGGAGGGGCACGTGTAGCTTGAAGTTAAGCTACCGACGAGAGTAACACTACCCCAGCAACGCCCAACGATGCTAGGACCGGGACCTACTGTTCAAAGTAGATTCCGAACCACTACAAGCATCCATGGCCCTCGAACCCGAAACCTGTGGTACCGAGCTCCTGAGCTCTAATAATTCGCCCATTCAAGTCCTAAGTCCATGAGTATAGATTACAAATTTTAAAAATGATTTAAATTTGTCCGTGTACTTTTCTACTAGACTGAAAAGTATATACTGGTTAAAAAATGTATTGTTTCTGTAATGTAAAAGTTATTATGGCTTGTTATACAATTTGCGTGTAGTGATTACAATTGCGTTAACAAATTTGTTATACAATTTGCATTGTTATGGCTTTTGTTGTGGAAAATTGTTGTGTTACTTGTTCATGTCAGTTAGTTCCTATCCTTAGATCTTTGTATTGAACTACTGTGTTCTTTATATTCATATTTGAATATAATATACATACAGACGTACGTACGTACATACATACATACATACATACATACATGAATATATATATATATATATATATATATATATATATATATTCATGTATGTATGTATATATATATATATATATCATGTATGTATATAATAAATTTTGAAAATGGTTTAACTTCTGTTCATATAAACTTTTCACGTGGCTCAATTGTAAATTCTGGTTAAAACAATCCGGAATTTAAACAGCAGTCTATGGGTCGTAACTCTCCTGTCCTAGACGGCTGTGCAGACGTACCGAATGAAAACTTTTCTGCCAACTTCTAATGCTTTCTCTGACAGGGTGCAATCCCAGACACTTCGAAGCACCCCCTTCGATGGCCGTCCGGGGAGTGTCCTGGGGGCGGAGAGATTTCACTGGAACGTGCCCCCGCTTTATCTTCTGCTTTGTCTGTGATGAAATCAAATGAAGCGAGGGTTGAAATGACAATCGTCTGTGTTTCAGGGTCTGAGACTGGGAATGGAACGTTTACATTTTAGGAGGAATGTAATGAATTTATGTGTTCAGAAATGAATCTTTTCTCTTGTTATAAAATCAATAGAAACGGGTGTTTGGTATCCCAGGCTTCAGGTTCGAATACTGGCGGTGGCATGGATGTTTGTGAGGGGTTCGGAATCCACTTTAAACGGTAGGTCCCGGTCTGTTTAGCCCAAAGTGTGCACAAGATGACCGTAGAGCGGCCAACCAAACCACAGAAATGGGTTAAGGAAGAGGTAGAGATTTTTAAAGAAAAAACGAACATTTGAAATTTTTATTTTATTTCAATAATTGCTGTAATTTATATTTCAGTAGGTCAATGTGGTAAAAAGTGAAAAAGAATATAAAATTAAAAAGAAAAAATCAACCCAAGTTCAGATTTTAAGACATTATGCTAAATAATACACAACTAAAGCGAAACTATTGATACTTTATTTAGATTTATATACCTCATCATCACCATTGGCGCAACAGCCAAGGCTGTCTACCTACTGGTAGATTTCGAGACGAGGTATGTTTTTCTTTTTACGGGGTAGGGTTGTTAGCTCTACGCCCAAAGTTCATATGAGACCGGGACCTACTGCTTAAAGTGGATTCCGAAACACTGTAAATATCCATGGCACCGCCCGGACTTGAACCCGAAACGTGTCGCACTGAGGGCCATATATATATATATATCCACACACACACACACACACACACACACACACACACACACACACACACACACACACACACACATATATATATCGGGCTTCATGGCCGGGTCCCGGTGGTGCAATGGATGTTTGTAGGGGAATGAAATCCACTTTAAACAGTAGTTCCCAGTCTAATAGGATCGTAGAGCGTTGTGGAGGATAGTGGTACTTGCCTCCGTAGCATATCCTCGAGCTACACGTGACCATTGAGTAGGGCTAATTGAGTATCACCGTTGCAGCCTTGCGTATGGCATAAAGTAAGTAGTCTCTGTATTGCCAGCTGCATTAGAACAACAACATTCTGTTCTATGTAATATAGAGTGAAATATACTATACATTCTACTATACACTATGGAGTGGAATAATTTTTCATAATTTTCAAAGTAATAGTCCCATACTTCAAGTATAGAAAATTATCCCTACAATTACAAAATTAAAAAAAATATCTATGTCTTTGTTACTTATATGCATATATATATATATATGTATATACACACACTCAAGAGCCAAAGCATTATGACCACCTGTCAATAACGAGTTGGCCCACCTTTGGCGCGCAACACAGCTTCAACCCGCCTTGGCATGGATGCCACAAGTCCTTAGTAGATGGCCGGAGACAGATTGTAAAAGATGTTTAAGCAACGGTCACGCAAATCCGAGATATTGCAAATTGGTGGTCTTTGAACTCTGAGCTGCCGTCCCAGGACATCCCAAATGTATTCTATCGTCCAATACCATGGACGTCCACGTCTAAAGCTGGTTTCACCGTCATTCATCCACTTTGCATAAGTACTAACAACTGTAGATCGCGAACAACCCACGAGTCGTGCAGTTTCGGAAATACTTGTTCCGAGCCTTCGAGCCATTACAATCTGCCCTCTATCAAAGTCGCTTAGATCCGCAGCCTTTCCCATCACACACAGAATTAAGTGAAAGAATGATCCTTCAGACTCTCCAGCAGCAGTTAAATACCACTTCCACCTGATCACGTGCCTTCCACGTCATCCAGGCGAGTTCATTGCAAAATGTAGGGGTGGTCATAATGTTTTGGCTCTTGAGTGTATATGGGAAGATGAGGTGCCTGCATGTATGTAATAAATTTTGAAAAGGGTTTAACTTTTGTTCCTACAAACTTTCCACGCGGCTCAAGTGTAAATTCCGGTTAAAACAATCCAAAATGAAGACAGCTTTTCCTGTCCTAGACGACGGTGCAGACGTACCGGCTGAAACCTTTCCGCCAACTTCTAATGGGGGCCCCTTTTCTCTGACGGAGCGCAGTCTCAGACGGTTCGAAGCACCCCTTGGATGACCGTCCGGAGAGTGTCCTCGGGGCAGAAGAGATTTCTGTGGAACGTGCCCCCCCCTTTATCGTCTGTGATGAAATCAAATGGAGCGAGGGTTGAAATGACAATCGTCTGTCTTTCAAAAGTCTGAGACTGGGGATGGAATATTCACATTGTAGGAGGATTTTTTTTTAAAGATCAGAATGATTCAGGGGTTGAAAAATGAATCTTTTCTCTTATTAACAGGTGAGCTGAAATGTTCATAGGCTGACACATAGATGGCACTACTAGTATTAAATCCATATAATTTTTAGTTAGCCCTAACTTTCAAATATATATAATTTTAATATGTATAAATTTGACAGCTGTTGCACTATTAGTAGGTGAGTTATAGCATTTTTAGTGAAGCAACTTTTGTTAGTTTGAAAAAATCGATAAAACGGAATTTCGTGTGTTAATTAAAGCATCGCTTTTTGGCGGAAACAAAAAATATTGAAACCAAGGCTTAGCTTGATAAACATTATTCGGACTTTGCACCAGGAAAATCAACCGTAGAGAAGTGGTTTGCTTAATTTAGACGAGGTGAAATGAGCACCGAGGACGATGCACGCAGTGGACGCCCCAAACAGGATGCTACCGACGAAAACATCAAAAAAGTCTACAAAATAATTTCTGATAACCGTGAAGTGAAGTTGATTGAGATAGCTGAGACCCTAAAGATATCAAAGGAACGCGTTGGACATCTCGTGAATGAATATTTGGATATGCGAAAGCTTTGTTCAAGGTGGGTGCCGCGCAGTGCTCACAATCGACCCAAAACAACAACGAATTGATGATTCTAAGCAGTGTTTGGAGCTGTTCTAATTAAACCGAATTTTTGCGTCGATATGTGACAATGGATGAAACATGGCTCCATCATTTCACACTGGAGTCCAATCGACAGTCAGCCGAGTGGACCGTACGTGATGAACTCTAAAAATGCTGTAACTCACAGCTGTCAAATTTATACACGTGTCTTTTGAATGTTAGGGCTAACTAAAAATCATATGGATTTAATACTAGTAGCACCATCTATGTGTCAGCCTATGAAGTTTTCAGCCCACCTGTTAATAAGAGAAAAGATATATTATAAAATCCTCAAAAATGGGTTGAAGGAAGAGGAAGAATTTTTTTTTTTAGAAAAAACTCTCGGAATTTTGATTTTATTTCTTTAATAGCGGTCTCTCAATGATAGCTGATTTCCTTCATATCAGTCACTATTAACAATCATAACCCACCATAAATTAATAAAATTTAAAAAGAGAAAATTGTATAATTTGAATTTCAGTAGGTATGAAATTTGTATTTTAGTAGGTCAATGCGGCAAAAAGTAAAATTTAAAAAAAAAAAAGGCCCAAAATGGAATGAACCGATCCTTTTGAAACTCCAACATCATCAGCAAAATCTTTCATTGTAAATCGACGGTTTGCAAGCACCAGATCTTTAATTTGTCGGACGCGAGCTTCGTCGGTTGAGATGGAGGGTCGATCAGAGAGCTCTTCGTCTTCAACGCGTTCTCCGCCTGCTTCTAAATTTCCCGCGTATAAGGAATTTCAATTTTTTTTTTCTTTTTTAGGTTGTTGTCACTGTCCTTGACATTTGTGTGAAATTTGACGTCAAAATATTCATTAGTGTTTGAGTTGAGTTTTGAGTTAGTTGGCTTTGTGAGACGCTAAAAGTGATTTCGGCGATTTTTGAAATGTCCTAATGAACCGAGGAAAGAACTTGCGTTCAATTTTGTTTTCCGAATGAATATTCGTGTGCGGAAATGTATGGAATGTTGCAGAAGACATTCGGTGAACAAACTATATCGGAAAGAAATGTTTACAAGTGGTATAAACAGTTAAAAGAAGGCAGAGAACGCAAAAGACGACTCTTGGTTTTTGCATCACATTAATAAGCCAGCTGCATTGATTCTTCGTGACTTTTTCGCCAAAAATGAAACCCATATCATTTCACAACCACCATATTCACCTGATTTAGCCCCGTGCGAACTTCTGGCTATTCCCTAATCTCAAAAGACCACTCCGGGTCGATTGAAGAGATTCAACATGAAGGCCATCTTTGCAGAGGACATTTCAGCATGCATTGAGGATTGGAAAATAAGTCGCCATAAGTGCATTGTGTCCGGACGGCGTTACTTTAAAGGCGATGAAATAAATTTGGAAGAATAAATAGAGATTTAAAAAAAATAAATAAATAATTGATCTTACTTTTTGGGCACCATAGTAAATCATTATTTTCTGTTACACAGCAGTAAATGTAAACGTCAATCCTGTTTAGCACGTTTAACTAACTTTCTGCCAGCAGTAATATATTTTGTAGACATCATTAATTTTCACGTCACACGTTTCATTTTCCATTTTGTTCCCTCCTCGACTCACACTACAACCCACAATGAAACAAGAATCTCAAAAAGAAATTTTTTTCCCACGCGCTTCGCCACTGACGGTATTGATTCCTAAATTAATATCCTGCTCAGTATCTTACAGAAGAGAAATATTTTTCTCCCCTATAAACCTAAAATGAATGAATTAAATTGAATGAATGAATGAATATTTGAAAAAAACTGTATTCACATCCAATGTCATCCCCTACAAGTTAAAAAAAATGTATTTGAACTCGAGTGGATAAATGTAAAGTATTTTATGAACGATTGAACATTTGTACAATATATATATATAGGGAGATTTGGTTTGGTTTGTCGCGCTACGGTCATCTTGTGCACACTTTAGGCTAAACAGACCGGGACCTACGGTTTAAAGTGGATTCCGAACCACTACAAACATCCACGGCACCGCCGGGACTGGAACCCGATATCTGTGGTACCGATTGCCAAAGCGAAGTAAATATAATTATTAAGTAAAAAAGTAATTATAAGTAATATTTTAAAGTAAAAATTGACAATCTCAGTCGAGTAAGTAATATCTCGGACCCGAAACCTGTGGTACCAGAGCGCTAGCCACTCGACCATTCAGGCACCTATATATATATATATATATATATATATATAGGTGCCTGAATGGTCGAGTATATATATATATAGGGAGAGTGTGAACTAATAGTAGGAATTGAAAAAATACAACCCTATAACTTGTAAAAACCTAAAAATGCTGTATAAATCATTATTTTCTGTTACTCAGTAATAAACTTAAACTTAAATCTTGTTTATGAACGTTTAACTAACTTTTCTTGCCAGCAATAATATATTTTGGCGAACATCATTAACTGATATGTTGGTGGTGATGGATGAATGCGAACACGATGGCGACAAATGTGCTGACATCGAAGGAAAAGTTCGGCTGGACATCGAACATTCTTCTCCTCCGAAGCGTCCATTGATCAGGGAAGAGTGATTACTTATCTCAACGTATGATGAATGAAACGCAGAGGGAAACATATTAACAACTCTGCATAACACACACACACACACACACACAAAAGTAGGAGGAAATATAAATTGTCTTAGAATGCATTCACCAAGATGTCAGTTACTTTTATAAAGCGCGACTAATATATTAATTTAATGAAAATAAATTTCCAACAATTAATCACTATTAAATAATAAAAGCTTCTCCTGATAATGAGAAAAATTACGAAATTAAAAATATTTGGATGCGCCACATACATTATTAAATTCCTACTGTTAGTCCACACTATTAATACATTTTTTTGAACTTATAGTGGATGACACTGGATGTTCATACAGTTTTTTTTTCAAATATTCATTAATTCATTCCTTCAATTTAATTAATTAATTTTAGTTTTTTTTTTAGATTTAAGTAGCATGTATCTACCAATAGATGGCGCCAGATGTAAGAGGAAAATTTTAATTTTACTTATAAAGAACTTTCTGAAATGAAGTGGAAAAAAAATTTGGAATTGACTTTAAAAAAAAATTGTTTTTATATTACTTATTTTCTAACAGAAGACTCTTGTCCTGAACCATTATTTAAAAATATACATCATACTAAGATGTGCTACATGAATACTACTCTAATACACTTGTTCAGGTACTACCATAGTATATATATTTATATACACTTATGTCCATAAATTAAGGATAATTCAGAATCACACAGAAATTGAACTCTAAAATACAAATTTCACCTGTAGAATTATCACACACATCTTGAAGAAGAATATGCAAATTACAGGAAACCACCAGATGGCGCGGATAGTACGTCACAATGACGAGAGTGTAAGAGAGGGGTAAATAAGGAATGGTGGCAAAGAAGTAAAATTGTTCACAAGCGCTTTAAAAGCCTTTCAGTGCAATAACCACATAGTTATGGCACAAAGGAAGCATTTGGATGATTTTTTACGTGGTAGAATTATCGGACGACTGGAATGTGGACGTACCCAGCTGGAAGTATCCGAGGAACTTGGAATCGCCCAGACTGTCATCTCCAGGCTTCAGCAACGATTCCAAGATGATGGTAATGTGAGTAGATGTTACAGCACAGGTCGCCCCCGAGTTACAACGCCGAATGAGGACCGGTATTTAGCAGTTACTGACAAAAGAAACAGACGGAGCACAGCATCAGACCTGTCTCGACCGCTCTCTTCAGCTACCGGTACGACAGTTTCAAGTCAGACCGTGTACAGACGCTTAGGGCACATTGGTCTATATGCTCGTAGGCCTGTCAGATGTGTTCCACTTACCGCAACTCACTGTCGCCTGCGATTAACCTGGAGTAGAGAGCATGCATTGGGGACACCGCAACAGTGGTCTGGTGTGATGTTTTCCGACGAGTCCAGGTTTAGTTTGCAGTCTGATTTTTGCCGGACTTTCATATGGAGAGCGTCAGGTACCCGTTACCGCCAAGAGAACACCATTGAACGACACCGTTACGGTGGTGCAGGATGGCTCGTTTGGGGAGGAATTAATCTTGGTTCCAGAACTGACCTGCATGTTCAGAGTATAACGATGACAGGCCACATCTATCGCGATGTCATTCTGGAACAACATGTATGTTTGTTTCGGGCGCCATGGGTGCTGAATTTCTGTTTATGGATGACAACGTCCGTCCTCACCGTGCAAACATTGTAGACGAATGCCTTCAATTGGAGGATATCACCCGTATGGATTGGCCAGCATATTCACCGGACATGAATCCAATAGAGCATGTGTGGGATATGTTTGGCCGACGAATTGCAGCCCGTCAACCCCCCACCTGTCAACCGGAACTTCGGAGGGCATTGCTTGATGAGGGGTGTAATATTCCCCAAGATCAGATTGATAATTTGATACTCAGAATGCCTAGGCGCTGTAAGGCCTGTATTGCATCGTCTGGGAGACCTCCATATTAACCATCATACTAACCATGTTATACTCTTTTTTGTAAATAGGTTCTTTTTAGAAATTTGCTCCAGGGAGTAAAAATCGCAATTTTTATTAATTATGTCAAACATATAGCATCTTTTTTGCTCTTTACCTTTTTTTTAATAAATAGACTTTACAAATAAGTCAAATTTGTTTTACTTCTGTCTCTTTCTTTGCCTGAACTTCATTATCCTTAATTTATGGACAGGAGTGTATATTGAACAGCGAACTGCATTTATCGCATTCCTGCACTGCGTTGCATCGTCCTCTAAGTATGAGGATTTCTGGTTCCACCATGTTATCGGAATACCGCTCTTGATTTGGTTTGCATTAGATTCCATCCTCTATTGAGCGAAAATAAAAGGGTGGGTAATGTCCTGAGGGATCACTTATAAAATTATATTCAGGATCTTATATTTATTTTGTTGTTTTACTGATTTTACTGAGGCCTGAATGGCCGAGTGTCTAGCGCTCTGGCGCTCGGTGCCACAGGTTTCGGGTGCGAGTCCCGGAGGTGCCATGGATGTTTGTAGTGTTTCTTAATCCACTTTAAGCCGTAGGTCCCGGTCTAATATGACTGTAAGAGCGCCACGGAGCAGAAGTCAGACTTCTACCTACGGGTGCTCCATCAGAACAGAAGCTGCACCCTTTTACCCTCCTTCCATGAGGGACACGACGACAACAACAACAACAACTGATTTTACTGGATCACATGTTCTGGGCCCTATTACTGTATATTTTGCATATATACATTGTTTTTATCGTTCATCATTTAATGTAATGACTTTCAGTTTCTTTGTTGCAGCTTTATATTTATTATAACACTGCAAACGGCTGTCTGCGAGCTATGCATCCCTCAATTAACTTGATTTCATAGAGAGACAGCAATCTGTTACAATATTCCTCAAACTGAATAGAGACAGCAATATGTAACAAAATTTCTGAAGCACAATAGAGACAGCAATCTGTTACAATATTCATCAAACTTAATAGAGACAGCAATCGTCTAGAAAAGTCTAGTCTCGCGTCCGTAACCTATCTTCAAGCTGCAATTGCAACCTGGGTAGCGCTAAAAGAGTAACAGCCCTTGTTTATGGCATACAGATTAACTGTCTCCTTATAGTCAGCTGCATTAAAACAACAGCAACTAATAATAATAATACTGCAATACTACTCATAATAATACTAATACTAAGTCGGCTACATATTTATTATAACACTGCAAGCTATGAGTCCCTCAGTTAACTTGATTTCATTTATTTTAAAACAGATGCCCTACGACCCACATTTTGAGAATCGGTGTCTGAACTCGTTAAATTCAAAATTATTTCCTCCATTCTCTTCTGTCCTTATTTTTTCTCAACTGTTTTCAGATTTCGATCTCCCAGTTCAGAAAACGAGCCTTCCATGCTTTTGCAACCTGGATGCGCAAACATAGCACCCGATCTCCCCGAGTAAATGCAAAGTGCAAAGACAAAAAATCGTTATTCAACACAAAAAAAAAGAAGAAAAGTTTCTGGAAGATTCCCGGAAAGGGAAAAATCCCGGTTAACCCGGGAGAGAGGAAGTATTCCTGGAGCACCTAAACAAATACTACAAAAATATTCCCCTTTTAAGTGAAGGCGCAGAGAAAATACTCGGCGAGTGGATATCAGTGACAGTAATTACAATGTTTATCTACATAGTCTAGGGGACCTGATGGCCGAGTGTCTAGCGCTCTGGCTCTCGGTACCACAGGTATCGGGTTCGAATCCCGGCGGTGCCATGGGTGTTTGTAGTGCTTCGGAATCCACTTTGAACCGAAAGTCCCGGTCCTAATAGAATCGTGGATCGTTGCGGGGGTAGTGTTACTCCGCGTCAGTGGCTTATCTTCAAGTGACACGCACCCCCTGGGTAGTGCTTAGTGAGTAACGTCTGTGCAGCGCTTGCCTAAAGGCATCCAAGACCAAGCTGTCTAAATGTTTGCCAGCTGTATTAGAAAGAAAAAAAAATCTGCATAGTCTATTACAATATTTCTGTAACAAATTGGAGACAGCGATTACAATATATATATTTTTTTTCTAATGCAGCTGGCAAACATTTAGACAGTTTGGTCTTGGATGCCTTTAGGCAAGCGCTGCACAGAAGTTACTCACTTAGCACTACCCCGGAGGTGCGTGTAGCTTGAAGATAAGCTACAGACGCGGAGTAACAATTCTCCCGCAACGCTCTACGATCCTATTAGACCCGGACCTACGGTTTAAAGTGGATTCCGAACCACTACAAACATTCATGGCACAGCCGGGATTCGAACCCGATACCTGTGGTACCGATTGCCAAAGCGAAGTAAATATAATTATTAAGCAAAAAAGTAATTATAAGTAATATTTTAAAGTAAAAATTGACAATCTAAGTCAGTTTTATATAATACACAGTCGAGTCTTCTTAATGTGACCACCGGTCAAAATTCAGAATATACACTCTTGTATATTCTGGTTCTAAGTGGAGTGAGGAATGTGGTATTTAAGTGGAATTCTTTATATACACTCCACTGCAATGTACTGCCACCTGCCTTGAGTGATCGGTTAGTTCACGTTGACATCAAAAGTAGGTGATGGTTACATTAATTGACTGGACTGTGTATTCTTCTTATTTTTTTTGTTCCTATGCAGCTGACAAACACTTAGACAGCTTGGTCTTGGATGCCTTAAGGCAAGCGCTGCACAGATGTTACTCATTTAGCATTATCCAGGGGGGGCGTGTAACTTGAAGATACGGATGCAGAGTAACAATGCCCCCGCAACGCTCTACGATCCAATTAGGACCGGGACCTACGGTTTAAAGTGGATTCCGAACCACTACAAACATCCATGGCACCGCCGGGACTCGAACCCAAAACCTGTGGTACCGAGCGCCAGAGCGCTAGCCACTCGGCCATTCAGGCCCGGACTGTGTATTATAATACTGCAATACTACTCATAATAATAATAATAATAAGTCGGCTCTATATTTATTATAACATTGCGAGTTATGCATCTCTGAGTGAACTTGATTTCATTTTTTTAAAACAAATGCCCTACGCCCCACATTTTGAGAAGCGATGGCTGAAGTTGTTCAGAAAACGAGCGCTCCACTCTTTTGCAACCGGGATGCTCAAACTTAACACCCGATCTCACCGAGTAAATGCAAAGTACAAAGAGCAGGAGAGAACAAAAAAATATTATTCAACACAAAAAAAAAAGATAAAAAAAGTTCCTGGAAGATTCCCGGAAAGAGAAAAAATCCCGGTTATCCTAGGAGAGTGGAAGTTTTCCTGCACCCAAACAAACACTACAAAAATATCCTCTTTTAAGTGAAGGCGCAGTGAAAACGCTCGGCGAGTGTTTTTTAATGCCGCAGAAGGAAGAATTCCTTCAGAACTCTGAAGAATGAAAAGAATGGAAAGTGGTAATGGTGCATCTTTGGGACGCCATTTTCTTTCTCTCTTCTGCACACAGCTCTGTTGGGGAAATGACGAAGGGATTCTTTCGGCAGCACTCCGGGAAAAACGACTCGGAGAAAGGTGATGCGTTTGCTGTTATTTAAATGTCACGTAAAGTAATATTCTGGAAGGAAGAAAAACTTGGACGTTTTGTTTCGATTTATGCTGACAAAAGTGGAGATGGAATGGGTGACATTTAAATAGGGTTGAAGTGCTATTGTGTCTTGGCACAACTGCATTGTGTTGGGTATGATTTGGAGTAGTAGTGTATGACAATCGTACAACATTTCTGTAATATAAATGGAAAAAGCAATTTGTTACAATATTTATCTATATAATCCGTTACAATATTTCTCAAACACACTCGTCTGGCACTTGATACTAGGGGGTTCGAGTCCCGGCGTTGCCATGGTTGTTTGTAGTAGTTCGGAATCCACTGTAAAACGTAGGTTCCGTTCTAAAAGAATCGTAGAGCGTTACGAGGATATTGATACTCCGCGTTCATAGCCTACCTTCAAGCTACACGTGTCCCCTGGGTAGTGGTAAGTGAGTAACGACGCTGCAGCGCTTATTTATGGCATAAAGATTGACTGTCCTGTATCATCAGCTACATTAGAATACCAACAACAACTAATACTAATAATAATAATACAATACTACTAAGTCGGCTTCATATTTATTATAATACTGCCAACAGGCTGACTGCCAACTATGCATTGCTGAGTTAACTTGATTTCATTTTTTAAAAACAAATGCCCTACGCCCCACATTTTGAGAATAGATGTCTGAACTATTTCCTCCATATCTCTTCTGTCTTTATTTTTCTCAACCGTTTTCAGACTTCGAGATCCCAGTTCAAAAAACGAGCGTTCCATACTTTTGCAACCTGGATGTGCAAACTTAACAGCCAAACTCACCCAGTAAATGCAAAATGCAAACACAAAAAATCGTTATTCAACATAAAAAAAAGGGGAAAAAAGTCCCTGGAAGATTCCCGGAAAGGGAAAAAGGCTCGGTTATTCTGGGAGAGGGGAAGTGTTCCTGGAACACCCAAACAAACACAAAATATATATTCCGTTTTAAGCAAAGGCGCAGAGAAAAATGCTTTGGCGAGTGTTTTTTAAAGTCGCGGAATGAAACTTCCTGCAATACTTCCTCGAACTCTGAAGAATGAAAAGAATGGAAAGTGGTAAGGGTGCATCTTTGGACGCCATTTTCTCTCTCTCTCTCTTCTGCACACGCCTTTGTTGGGGAAATGACGAAGGGATTCTTTCGGCACCAATCCGGGAAAAACGACTCTGAAAGCCAGAGAAAAAGTGAAGCGTTTGCTTTTATTTAAATTTCATGTAAAGTAATATTCTGGAAGAAGAAAACACCTGGACGTTTTGTTTTGAGTTGCGGAGATTTGGTAAAGCGGAGATGGAATGGTGTGAAATTTAAATAGGGTTGGAGGGCTATTGTGTCTTAGCACAACTGCAGTTTGTTGGATATGGAGTAGTAGTGTACAACAATGTTACAATATTTCTGTAATATAATGGAGACAGCAATTAATTACAATATTTATCTGCATAATCTGTTACGATATTTCTCAAACTCAATATAGACAGCAATCTGCTAGAATACATCTCAAATACAATAGAAATTTTAATCTGCCACAATATTTCTCAAATACAATAGAGACAGCAATCTGTTACAATATTTCTGAAACACAATAGAGGCAGCAATTTTCTAGAATACATCTCAAACACAATAGAGACAGCAATCTGCTAGAATATTTGTCAAACAAAATAGAGAGAGCAATCTGTTACAATATTTCTCAATCCCAATAGAAACAACAATCTGCCACAATATTTCTCAAATACAATAGAGACAGCAATTTGTTACAATATTTCTGAAACACAATAGAGACAGCAATTTTCTAGAATACATCTCAAACACAATAGAGACAGCAATCTGCTAGAATATTTGTCAAACACAATAGAGACAGCAATCTGTTACAATATTTCTCAATCCCAATAGAAACAACAATCTTTTACAATATTTTTCCAGCTCAATAGAGACAGCAGTCTGTTACAAAATTTCTGCAACACAATAGAGACAGCAATCAACTAGAATACATCTCAAATACAATAGAGACAGCAATCTGTTAGAATACATCTCCAACACAATAGAAACAACAATTTGTTATCGTATTTCAGACACATCTAACATTAAACAATATTTCTTGTAAATTGATCAAATCTACAAACTTTATTAATTTTGATTTACGTACAAGAATAATAATTATATAATATAATATATTTATTATCAGAATAATAATTATCCTAATTATTATAAAGTATTTTGATATCTTGTAGAGTTAATAAAAAAATTATTCTTCACAAAAATTATTCCAGACATGAATATCCTATACAAATTTTTTAAAGAAAGAGCTAACACTCCAAAAAGTCCCATGTCCACCAAACTTTTGTCATTCTTAATAAGAAACCTGCTTTCACAGCGTTTTGTCACTTTGTTAATTCTTTTTTGGATGTTTCTTAAAACCTTCTTCTATCGTTCTTTCATTTTATTTTTGTGTACTAATGTCATGTGTACTTGTAAGGGTATCATTGATTTGTTTGTTACTTACTTCTGTAAGCCTCGTGTGATACTTTGTACTTATTTTTTACTGAAATTTACGAGAAATCCATATTTCTTGGAAATTTCAATAAAAAATGAGCAATTCTTTTAAGAGTATCTTGAAGGCTAGAATTGGTTAGCCATCGCCTTTTGTATTTTTAAGGATAAGAATATTTGTACTTACCTACCGAATCTCATACAGAATTTAATTTCCTTAGTCAAGCCCTCTCTTCGTTGGATGTACAATTTCACTATTTTACCCCCACTGAAGATTTAAAAATCCAAGAATGAGGCATAATAAAATATTTAAGGGGATAAGCGCGATAAATTCAAGGCTTAAAAGTTCTCTCAATGGATTCCATGTGACAGAAAATGCTTTAAATAAGATGCTCTTATGCTTTAAATAAGATTGTTTCTTCTAAATTGTGGTGACGCCAAAGGGTTCAACATCGTTTGAAGTAAATGGATTGAATCTGATGGAAGAATACCACTGCGTATAAAAAGTAAGACCCATTTTCCCAGATTAAAATTCCCGGGCTTATAGAATTTCAATTTTTTTTCTTTTTTAGGTTGCTGGCACTGTCCTTGACATCTGTGTGAAATTTCACGTCAAAATATTCATGAGTGTTTGAGTTACGCTTGGCTTTGTGAGACGCTCAAACGGATTCCGGCGATTTTTGAAACGTCTGAATTCATTGAGCAAAGAACTTGCATTCAATTTTGTTTGCGGAAACGTATAGAATGGTGCAGAAGGCATTCGGTGAGCATTCCTATATAAGAAAGAAATGTTTACAAGTGATATAAACAGTTGAAAGAAGGCAGAGAACGCGTTAGAGACGAAGAGCCCTCTGGTCTGAGGTGGATACTTCCACCGACGAAGCTCATGTTCAAAAAATTAAGGATTGGGTGATTGCAAACCGTCGATTTACAATTAGAGACCTTGCAGATGATGTTGGAATTTCAAAATTCCATTTTAAACAACCATCCACCTCAACCGATGAAGCCTACGTCCAAAAAAAATGTAGTTGCAAACCATCGATCTACAATTAGAGACCTTGATGATGATGTTGGACTTTCAAAAGGATTATTCAATTGTTTTCAATTGTTTTTAATTGACACCGATTTGAGTCCCTCTCGTCGACCTTAACCGACGAAGCTCACATCCGAAAAATTTAAAGATTCAGTGCTTGCAAACCGTTGATTTACAAATAGAGACCTTGCTGATGATGTTGGAATTTCAAAACGATCGGATAATTCCATTTTGGACCTCAATCGCGTAAAATCTGGAATGGTACCGAAAACACTGAACGCGCCAGATAACACTGCATTGATTGTTCGTGATTTTTGCGCTAAAAACTAAACTATATCGTTCTATAACCACCGTATTCATCTGATTTAGCACCGTACGACTTCTGGCTATTCCTTAAACTCAAAAGACCATTCCTGGAACACCGTTTTGAATCGATTGAAGAGATTGAATGTGAATATCCGCGCGCTTTGAAGGTCATCCCAGCAAATGACTTTTTAGCATGCATTGAGGATTGGAAAAAAAGTTGGCATAAGTGCATTGTCTCCGTAGGGGGTTACTTTAAAGGCGATGAAATAAATTTGGAGGAATAAATAATTGGTCTTAATTTTTTGGGCACAGTAGTATAATGTAAAATGATTTAACTACAGAATAGTATGTAAAATACAAAACCAGTAAATTACAGAATATTATGTAAAATGATTTAACTACATGGTTATGATTTTTTTACAGTAAGGAATACTAATATTTTCCAGTCGATCGTGTAATGCATACAATTTTCATACAGTTCTATTATTGTTAAAGCATATTTGCAAATTTGATCAAGTCTACGACATTAAAAGAAAAGAAAAGGAAAAGCGATTGAGCTATTCTCAAAGCAAAAAAAAAAAAAAAAAAAAAAAAAAAAAAAAAAAAACTTTATCACAAGAAATAAAAATACAGCAGAGTCTTACTCTCCGAGAAATACTAAATCGCAACAACTTATGTTACGTGTAAACAGAAAAACTTGTGTTGAGTGACTTTCAACAGAGCATCCCCGGGAATGGCAACACATTGGCTCTCTCTCTCTCGCAAAGGAAAAAACAGAAAAAAGAAAAGAATAGAAAAAAAAGAAAGGAATGAAAAAAAAAAAAAAGAATTATTTTTCAACATCCATAATGGAGGAATATCTCTCATGGATTAGCCGAGATCCCACGGAGGTCTGGCGATGTAAGAATACACCACTTTTTTGAGAAGAAAAAGATGCATTTTTGTGGAATAACCTTTTCACGAGCTCTTCTTTTGTGTGCGGTTTCGTATTTCCGACGTTTTTTGCGCTCAAAAAACCTTCTTCTTCTAAAGAAACTCTGTAGATGAAGGTTACTGAAGCGAATTCGCGCAAAGAAATGATGGATTCTTCTCCTTCGTATTTTTTTTTTTTTTTTTTTATTTCTTTCACATTTCAAGTGGGGAGAATGAAAACGCAGAAATTTTCTTATTCTTTGAATCTGAGAAAATTAGTCTGAAATGATAGTTGATATGTGCAATACTTAAAGTTAGCTTAAATTCTGTAGTTCAAATAGAAAAATTCGGCCCTGAATGGCTGAGTGGCTAATGCTCTGGCGTTCGGTACTACAGGTTTCGGCTCTCAGCCCCGGCGGTGCCATAGATGTTTGTAGGGGTTCGAAGTCCACTTTAAACCGTAGGTCCTGTTCGTAGGATGGATCGTTGAGCGTTGCGGGGGTAGTGTTACTCCGCGTCCGTAGCTTATCTTCAAGCTACAGTCACCTCCTGGGTAGTGCTAAGTGAGTAACGTCGATGCATTGCTTTCCTTAATGCATCCCAGGCAACTATCTAAGTGTTTGACAACTACATTAGAAGAGAAAAAAAAAGAATATAATGTAAAATGATTCAACTACAGAATATTATGTAAAATGATTCAACTACAGAATATGATGTAAAATGTTTCAACTACAGAATATTATGTAAAATGATTCAACTACAGAATATTATGTAAAATGATTCAGCTACAATATATTATGTAACATGATTCAACTACAGAATATTATGTAAAATGATTCAACTACAGAATATTATGTAAAATTAATGCAACTACAGAATATTATGTAAAATGTGTCAACTACAGAATATTATGTAAAATGTTTCAACTACAGAATATTATGTAAAATGATTCAACTACAGAATATTATGTAAAATGATTCAACTACAATATATTATGTAAAATGATTCAACTACAGAATATTATGTAAAATTAATTCAACTACAGAATATTATGTAAAATGTGTCAAGTACAGAATATTATGTAAAATGATTCAACTACAGAATATCATGTAAAATGATTCAACTACAGAATATTATGTAAAATGATACAACTACAGAATTTTAAGTAAAATGATTGAACTACATGGTTATGATTTACCATTTCAGTAATGAATACTAATATTTTCCTGTCGGAAATGCATAAAATTTTCAAAAATGCCGATTTAAGTGTAAAGACGTAATGCATAAAACTTTCATACAGTTTTAGTAATATTAAAGCACATTTGCAAATTTGATCAAATCTACTACATTAAAAAAAAAAGATAAAAAAGCGATTGAAACTAATCTTAAAGTAATAGAAAAAATAGCTTTATCACAAGAAATAAAAACGCAGCGTATTATTTCTCCTAGAAATACTCCATCGCAACAACTTGTGTTAGGTGTAAACAGAAAAGCTCGTATTGAGTGACTTTCAACGGAGCATCTCCAGGAATTGCAACAAATTGGCTCTCTCTCTGTCTGTCCAAGAAGAAAGAAAAAAAATGATTAGAAAAAAAAGAAAGAATGAATAGAAAAAAAGAAGTATTTTCCAACATCCATAATGGGGAAATCTTTTCTCGTGGATTGACCGAGACCGCACGGAGGACTGGCAATGTAAGAATACACCAATTTTTTTAATAAAGAAAAGATGCATTTTTGTGGAATAACCTTTTCACGAGCTCTTCTTTTGTGTGCGGTTTTGTATTTCCAAGTTTTTTGCGCCGAAAAAACCTTCTTCTTCTAAAGAAACTCTGTAGATGAAGGTTATTGAAGTGAATTCGCGCAAAGAAATGATGGATTCTTCTCCTTCGTACTTTCTTTTTTTTTATTTATTTCACTTTTCAAGTGGGGAGAAAAAAAACGCAGAAATTTTCTTATTCTTTGAATCTGAGAAAATTAGTCAGAAATGATAATTGATATGTGCAATACTTAAAGTTAGCTTAAATTCTATAGTTCAAATAGAAAAATCTGGCCCTGAATGGCTGAGTGGCTAACGCTCTGGCGTTCGGTACTACAGGTTTCGGGTTTAAGCTCCGGCGGAGCCATAGATGCTTGTAGTGGTTCTGAGTCCACTTTAAACCTTTTCCGTCTCATATGATAGTAGAGCGTTGCGGGGGTAGTGTTACTCCGCGTCCGTAGCTTGTCTTCAAGCTAGAGTCATCTCCTGGGTAGTGCTAAGTGAGTAACGTCGATGCATTGCTTTCCTTAATGCATCCCAGACAACTATCTAAGTGTTTGCCAACTGCAGTAGAAGAGAGAAAAAAAGAATATAATGTAAAATGATTCAACTACAGAATATTATGTAAAATGATTCAAATACAGAATATTATGTAAAATGATTCAACTACAATATATTATGTAAAATGATTCAACTACAGAATATTATGTAAAATTAATTCAACTACAGAATATTATGTAAAATGATTCAACTACAGAATATTATGTAAAATGATTCAACTACAAAATATTATGTAAAATGTTTCAACTACAGAATATTATGTAAAATGTTTCAACTACAGAATATCATGTAAAATGATTCAACTACAGAATATTATGTAAAATGATACAACTACAGAATATTAAGTAAAATGATTGAACTACATGGTTATGATTTACCATTTCAGTAATTAATACTAATATTTTCCTGTCGGAAATGCATCAAATTTTCAAAAATGCCGATTTAAGTATAAAGACGTAATGCATAAAACTTTCATACAGTTCTAAAAATATTAAAGCACATTTGCAAATTTGATCAAATCTACCACATTAAAAAAAAAGATTAAAAAAGCGATTGAAACTAATCTCAAAGCAATAGAAAAAAAGCTTTATCACAAGAAATAAAAAAGCAGCGTCTTATTTCTCCTAGAAAAACTCCATCGCAACAACTTGTGTTAGGTGTAAACAGAAAAGCTCGTATTGAGTGACTTTCAACAGAGCATCTCCAGGAATTGCAACAAATTGACTCTCTCTCTCGCAAAGAAGAAAAAAAGAAAAAGCTTAGAAAAAAAGAAAGAAAGAATAGAAAAAAGAAGTATTTTCCAACTTCCATAATGGGGAAATCTTTTCTCGTGGATTAGCCGAGAACCCACGGAGGTCTGGCGCTGTAAGAATACACCACTTTTTTGAAAAGAAAAGATGCGTTTTGTGGAATAACCTTTCCACGAGCTCTTCTTTTGTGTGCGGTTTCGTATTTCCAACGTATTTTGCGCCGAAAAAACCTTCTAAAGAAACTCTGCAGATGGTTATTGAAGCAAATTTCGTACCACTCGCAAAGAAATGATGGATTCTTCTCCTCGAACATTTTTATTTATTATTTCTTAAAAAACCCAGAAATTCTTTGAATCTGAGAAAATTAGTCAGAAAAGATAGTTGATATGTGCACTACTTACAGTTAGCTTGAATTCTGTAGTTTAAGTAGAAAAATCATTTAAAAGAATCATTTGCCTATTTTTAAAATTATAAAGAATTGATCTTTAACAAAATGCAAACTATACATGGGAAAATGTACTACTGTGTCCAAAAAGTAAGGCCAATTATTATTTATTTTTCAAAAACTCTTTATTTATTCTTCCAAATTTATTTCATAGCCTTCAAAGTAATCCCCTGCGGCCACAATGCACTTATGAAAACTTTTTTTCCCACTCCTCAATGCATGCTAAAAAGTCATCGGCAGGGATGGCCTCCAAAGCGCGCGCCGATTCAGGTTGAATCTCTTCAATCGACTCAAAACGGTGTCCCCGGAGTGGTCTTTTGAGTTTAGGGAATAGCCAGAAGTCGCACGGTGTGAATACTGCGATTGTGGAACGATATAGATTTCCTTTTTTGGCGAACAAGTCACGAAGAATTAATGCAGTGTTACCTGGCGCATTTAGTGTTTTCGGTACCCATCGAGATTGAACGCATTTGAGGCCCAAAATGGAATAGGCCGATCCATTTGAATTCCAACATTATCAGCAAGGTCTCTAATTGTAAATCGACGGTTTGCAAGCACTCAATCTTTAACTTTTTGGACGTGAGCTTCGTCGGCCGAGGTGGAGGGTCGACCAGAGGGCTCTTCGTCTTCACCGCGTTCTCTGCCTTCTTTCAACAGTATATACCACTTGTAAACCTTTCTTTCCGATATAGGAATGGACACCGAATGCCTTCTGCAACACTCCATCGTTTCCGCAAACAAAATTGAATGCAAGTTCTTTGCTGAATGAAATCAGACATTTTAAAAATCGCCGGCGTCGCGCAAAGTCAAGCGTAACTCAAACACTAATAAATATTTTGACGTCAAATTTGCCACCGATGTGACGGACAGTGCCAGCAACCTAATAAAGAAAAAAATTGTAATTCCATAGGCCCATGTTGCATTTGAAATTCGTTGTCTGGTGAAAAGTTGTTGTGATGCCTCGTGTAAGAAGCAGAAAGGCGTACCAGCACGTTTCTGACTTTGATAATAGTCGAATTATAGCGTACCAGGATTGCAGTTTATCATATCGCAGTATTGCTGTTCGCGTCGGTCGAGGTCCTATGACTGTTAGCAGAATATGAAATCGATGTTTCAGGACGGTAATACGAAACGCCTTACTGGATCTCAATGTTCCGCTATCATTAGCAGCCGAGAAGATAGGCATGCTACCCACATGGCCCTAATGGATTGTTCTGCCACGTCACGAGCCCTGAGTCAAGAATTGGAGTCATTTGCGTGACAACATGTGTCTGCACGAACAGTTCGACGACGTTCGCAGCAGCATGGACTCTCAGCTCAAAGACCATGGTTACGGCTACCCTTGACACTGCATCACAGACAGGAGCGTCTTCAATAGTGTGATCAACGGCGATCCTGGGCGTACGAATGGCAAGACGTCATTTTTTCAGATGAATCCAGGTTTCTGTTTACAGCATCAGGATGGTCGCATCCGTGTTTGAGCGTGCATTCGTCATCGTCATACTGGCCCATCACCTGGCGTGATGTTATGGGGTGCTATTAGATACACGTCTCAGTCACCTCTTGTTCGCATTGACGGCACTTTTATCAGTGCACGTTACATTTCTGGTGTGTTACGACCCGCGGCTCTACCCTTTATTCGAGCCCTGCGAAACCCTACGTTGCCGTTAGACCGCACGACCGCATGTTGCCGTTATTATACGGACCTTCTTTGAAACGGACAACGTTCGGCTGTTGCCCTGGCCTGCATGTTCACCAGATTTCTCGCCAATAGAAAACGTCTTTTCCATGGTTGCCGAGCGACTGGCTCGTCACCAGACGCCAGCCGCTACGGTTGATGAGCATCGGTATGTGGCATCGTGTAGAAGCTGCATGGGCATCTGTACCTGTAAATACCATCCAATCTCTGTTTGACTCAATGCCCAGGCGTATAAGTGCTGTTATTACTGCCAGAGGTGGTTGTTCTGGGTACTCATTTCTCAGGGTCTATGCACCCAAATTTCTTGAAAATTTATTCACTTGTTTTTTCCAGTGTAATATAGTATTTGTCCAATAAAGATCATTTTGTTATCTGCATTTCTTCCTGGTGTAGCAATTTTAATGAATTCTTGAATTATCGTATCAATATTTTATACGAGTAGAATTCACTTTAAATAACCCTATTCGCGAAATATTTTTTTGAAACATTGCACTCATAACTGTTTACGTTCTACTTCGTAAGGACATCTCAAGTTACACGGTAAACTCAAACCACGTTTACCATCTTTACCTAAGCAACTGCTTATTTACCATTTTCCCTCCGCCCCTCGAACCAAAATAAATCAATAGAACATTACACGCCGAAATTACAGCGATCCGCATTCTTAGAAAATCTGAATACTCACTATCAGAACACTTAAATCCGGAAGTAAATTTGAAATGGCTGCAGCGCCATTTAAAACAACCATTTAAATGAAAACGCGAAGCTCTAGAAGCTCAACCCATAACGACCCAATGAGGTTACTATTTCCTGCCTTGTTGTCATTCCCTGCAAACTAATTCACTCGCATAAAAGTTCTCCGGGTGGAATAAAAGCGAATATAAAAAAAAGGCACGTCCTCTAACGAAAACAAATATCAATTGAATAATAATTCTTGTGAGGGCGAGATTTCTTTCAGTTAGAAATGGAGGAAACATGAGAAAAATCAGGATATCAATTTATAGTTTTAGAGCTTTTTAAAAAAATATATATATAATGGTTGATAAAAAGAAAAATACCGCCATTCCGCTACCTCATTTTCAACTGTTTGGTTGCGATAAAAATTTGGGAAAGTTACGCCTTGGTAGGTAATTTTATTTTATTCTGCAATATCTGCAGAGATACAATTTCCCGTGTTCCCTGAGGTTTTATGGCAACGACTAGAGGAAACATTCGAGAAATTTTAGAAGGAATTGCTTATCTTTTTTCAGTGCGAGTTAAATTGTGTTTTTATGTAGTAAGTATGAATTTTTCTTATTTGGTGTTTCAGATGAGTGATTCCAAGATTAAGTAAAACATAATTTATTTAAATATGGAAACATGTATTTTCTTTCTATTTCTTTTTGGAATTTGGAGTTTTAAAACATTTTTGTTTGAAAAAGAGTTAATTCGTTGATGTTTCTTAATATATATAATGTCTTCTTAATATCAAATATGTTTAAAAATGTTTTGAGAATCGTTATAGTGTAATCCATTCGTGAAATGTTAGTCATTAAAAAAGTCATTAAAAAGGACAAGAATTAAAAGTAAATTAAGAAAGGTAATTAAATTACATTCTAGAAACATCAGATGTTATATGAATAAATCAGTAGAATTCTGATAATCTTATTGATTTTTCAAATATGTATTTCTCTGTAGACTACGTTAAATAATTAAAAATTAAAAAGAAATTACTTTACTGACTATTTTTTTTGACACTACTTGCAATTTTATTAAGTAATACTAAGAAATATTTAAATTTATTTCCAAAGTCATAAATTATTATTTCAAACATTGAAGCGAAATTTTTTAAAATTTTATTTTTTAAATTTTTTTCTGATCCTAGTAGCAAGTTTTCCCAGTAAGTGATTTAACTGTATGTTCTTTTAAAATAAAGCTGGCTGGCTACTTAAATACAGTCAATAAAAAGAGCTAAATTGAACTGAAATGAAACAAAGTTAATGATGTAAACAAATCATCGATTAACTTTGTTTCGTTTTAGTTTGATCAAGTTTATAACTTGAAATTAAGCCTACTTTTACCTTTACCCTACTGTGTCCAAAAATTAAGACCTATTTTCAATTTAAAATTCCCCGGATTTTTTTTTACGTTGCTGGCACTGTCCTTGACATCTGTATGAAATTCGACGTCGAAATATTCATTAGTGCTTGAGTTACGCTTGGCGTGTGAGACGCTAAAACTGATTCAGGCGATTATTAAAATTCATTGAGCAAAGAACTTGCATTCAATTTTGTTTGCGGAAACGTATAGAATGTTGGTGCTTGCAAACCGTCCATTGACAATTAGACACCTTGCTGATGATGTTGGCATTACAAAAGGATCGGTCCATTCCATTTTGGGCCTCAAACGCGTCCAATCTCGATGGGTACCGAAAACACTGAATGCGACTTTTCCGCCCAAAATGAAACCCATATCGTTCCGAAACCCCCATACCCCCATATTCATACATATATGTAGACTTCTGGCTATTCCCTAAACTCGAAAGACCACTTCGGGGACTCCGTTTTGAGTCGATTGAAGAGATTCAACGTGAATCGCCACTCACTTTGAAGGCCATCTCTGCCCATGACTTTTTACATGCACTGAGGACTGGAAAAAAAGTTGGCATAAGTGCATTGTGTCTAGAGACGACTACTTTGAAGGCGACGAAATAAATTTGAAAGAATAAATAAAGAGTTTTTGAAGAAAATAAAAATTGATCTTACTTTTTGCGCATATTAGTATCAACTATCATTTCTGACTAATTTTCTCAGATTCAAAGACTAAAAACATTTCTGGGTTTTATTCCCACCCTACTTGAAATGTGAAAGAAATAAAAATGAAAAAGTACATAGAAGAGAAGAATCCATCATTTCTTTGTGAGTGGTACGAAATTCGCTTCAATAACCTTCATCTGCAGAGTTTCTTTTGAAGAAGGTTTTTGGGCGCAAAAAACTCGGAAATACGAAACCGCACACAAAAGAAGAGCTCGCGAAAAGGTTATTCCACAAAACACAACTTTTCTTTTGCAAAAAAGTGGTGTGTTCTTACATCGCCATACTTCCATGTGGTCTCGTCTAATCCATGAGAAAGATTTCCCCATTATGGATGTTGGAAAATACTTCATTCTTTTTTTTTTCTATTCTTTTTCCTTTTCTTTTCTATTCTTTTTTTTTCTTGCAAGAGAGAGAGCCAATTTGTTGCAATTCCTGGAGATGCTTCGTTGAAAGTCACTCAGTACAAGCTTTTCTGTTTACACCTAACACAAGTTGTTGCAATATAGTGTTTTCGTAGAGTAGTAAGACGCTGTATTTTTATTTCTTGTGATAAAGCTCTTTTTTTTTGTTACTTTGAGAGTAGCTCTAATCGTTTTATCTTTCTTTACTTTTAATGTGGTAGATTGGATCAAATTTGCAAATGTGTTTTAACATTAATAGAACTGTATGAAAATTTTATGCATTACAAGACCGACTGGAAAATATTAGTATTCGTTACAGTAAAAAAATCATAACCATGCAGTTAAATCCTTTGACATCATATTCTTCCATGAGATCAATCAATTTATCTCAAACGAAGTTGAACCCTTTGGTTTCTTATTTAAAGCATACTAATGTGTCCAAAAACTCCACCGACGAAGATCACGTCCAAAAAATTAAATATTGGGTGTTTGCAAACGATTACAATTAGAGACCTTGCTGATGATGTTGGGATTTCAAAAGGATTGGTTCATTTCATTTTGGGCCTAAAATTTCGTTTGGTACCGAAAACACTGAATGCGCCAGCTCACCCTGCATTGATTCTTCGTGAGTGTTTCGCCAAAAGTCAAACTCATATCGTTCCACAACCACCGTATTCACACCGTGCGACTTCTGGCTATTCTCTAAACTCAAAAGACCACTCCGGGGACACCGTTTTGAGTCGATTGAAGAGATTAAACATGAATAGCCGCACTCTTTGAAGGCCCTGCAGATGACTTTTTAACATGCCTTGAGGATTGGAAATAAAAGTAGGTATAAGTGCATTGTGTCTGGAGGGGATTACTTTGAACGGAATGATATTAAATTGGAAGAATGAATAATTGGTCTTACTTTTTGGGCTCAGTAGTAAATTTTCCTATGAATAGTTTGCATTTAGTTAAAAATAAACTTTACATAATTTTAAAAATAAGAAAATGATTCTTCTAAATGAGTTTTCTATTCAAACTACCTACTTTAAGCTAACTCTAAGGATTGTCCATATCAGCTATCATTTCAGACTAATTTTCTCAGATTCAAAGAATTTCTGGGATTCCCCCCCCTACTTGAAATGTGAAAGAAATAAAAATGAAAAAAAAGTACGAGGGAGAAGAATCCATCATTTCTTTTGCGCGTGCCCCCGAATTCGCTTCAATAACCTTCATCTGCAGAGTTTCTTTGGAAGAAGGTTTTTCGTCTCAAAAACTCGGAAATACGATACCGCACACAAAAGAAGAGCTCGCGAAAAGGTTATTCCACAAAAACGCATCTTTTCTTTTCAAAAAAGTGGTGTATTCTTACATCGCCAAATCTCCGTGTGGTCTCGGCTAATCCATGAGAAAGATTTCCCCATTATGGATGTTGGAAAATACTTCTTTTTTTTCTACTTTCTTTCTTTTTTCTATTCTTTCTTTTTTCTTCTTTGCTCAGAGAGAGCCAATTTGTTGCAATTCCTGGAGATGCTCTGTTGAAAGTCACTCAATACGAGCTTTTCTGTTTACGCGTAACACAAGTTGTTGCGATGTATTAGAGAGGAGAAGTAGGAAGCTGTATTTTTTTCTCTTGTTATAAAGCTTTTTTTGTGTTCTTACTTTGAGATTAGCTCCAATCGTTTTTATTCTTTTCTTTTCTTTTAATGTGGTAGATTTGATCAAATTTGCTATTGTACTTTAACATTAATAGAACTGTATGAAAATTTTACGCATTACACGATCGACTGGAAAATATTAGTATTCGTTACTGTAAAAAAAATCATAACCATTGTTAAATCATTTTACATAATATTCTGTAATTTACTTGTTTTGTATTTTACATAATATTCTATAGGTAAATCCTTTTATAATACTACTGTGTCCAAAAAGTAAGACCAATTATTTATTCTTCCAAATTTATTTCATCGCCTTCAAAGTAATCCCCTCCGGACACAATGCACTTATACCAGTTTTTATTTCCAATCTTCAATGCATGCTTCAAAGCGCGAGATGATTCACTTTCAATTTCTTCAATTGACTCAAACCTTTGTCCTCGGAGTGGTGTTTTGAGTTTAGGGAATAACTAGAAGTAGTACGGTGCTAAATCAGATGAATACGGTGGTTATAAACGATATGTGTTTTATTTTTAGCGAAAAAGTCACGAAGAATCATTGCAGTGTGAGCTAGCGCATTCAGTGTATTGACAAATACAAGAAATATGGTTTTCTCGTAAATTTCAATAAAAAATAAGTACAAAGTATCAAACGAGGCTTACAGAAGTAAGTAACAAACAAATCAATGATAAAATACTAAAAACATCAAATCAATGATACATTTAGAAGTACACATGGCATTACAAAAGATAAATAAAATGAAAGAATGTTAGAAGAGAGTTTTACAAGACATCATAAAATAATTAACAAAATGACAAAACGCTGTGAAAGCAGGTTTCTTATTAAGACTGACAAAAGCTTGGTGGACGTGGGACTTTTTGGAGCTTACTGAGTGACTTTTTTTAGTTCTTTATTCAAAAATCTTTTTTAGGATATTCAAGTCTTTACCAATTTTTGTGGGCAACACATTTTTTATTAACTGTGCAAATTTTTTTGATTTTAATATTTTATGATAAAAGTCATTCTGGTAGTATATGTATTATAATATATAATTATTATTCTTGTATGTAAATCAAAATGAATAAAGTTTGCAGAATTGATCAATTTACAAGAAATATTGTTTAATGTCAGATGAATATTATGTCTGAGAAATATTATAATAAATTGTAGTTTCTATTTTATTAGAGAAATATTATAACTGATTGTATTAGAGAAATATTGTAGCAATTTGCTGTCTCCATTGAGTTTGAGAAATATTGTAACAGATTGCTGCTTCTATTGAGTTTGAGATGGATTCTAACAGATTGCCGTCTCTATTGAGTTTGAAAATTAATGTAACCGATTGCTGTTTCTATTGCGTTTGAGAAATATAATAAACTATTGCTGTCTGTATAGTAAACTAGTCTGTTGAGTTATAACCGATTATATAAGAGAAATATTCTAGCAATTTGCTGTGTCTATTGTGTTTCAGAAATATTGTAACACATTGCTGTGAGTTTGAGAAATATTGTAACAGATTACTGCTTCTATTGAGTTTGAGAACATTGTAACAGATTGCTGTCTCTGTTGAGTTTGAGATGTATTCTAGAAGATTGCTGTCTTTATTATGTTTGCGAAATACTGTAACAAATTGATTTCTCCAATATATTACAGAAATATTGTAACATTGTTGTACACTACTACTCCACATCCAACACAATGCAGTTGTGCTGAGACAAAATAGCACTTGAACCATCTGCACTTTGCCAGGATAAATCGAAACAAAACGTCTAGGTTTTTTTTTCTTCTGGAATATTACTTTACGTGAAATTTAAATAAAAGCAAACACTTCACTTTTCTCTGAGTCGTTTTTTCCCGGAGTGCAGCTCAAAGAATCCCTTCGTCATTTCCCCAACAGAGCAGTAGTGTGCAGAAGAGAGAGAGAAAATGGCGTCCAAAGATGCACCATTACCGCTTTCCATTCTTTTCATTCTTCAGAGTTCTGAAGGAAGTATGAAGGAAGCTTCAGTCCGCGACATTAAAAAACACTCGCCGAGCATTTTTTCTGAGCTTCACTTAAAAAGGGAATATTTTTGAAGTATTTGTTTGGGTGTTCCAGGAACACTTCCTCTCTCCTTGGATAACCGAGCTTTTTTCCCTTTCCGGGAATCTGCCAGGGACTTTTTTTGGTGTTGAATAACGATTTTTTGTCTTTGCACTTTGCATTTACTCGGTGAGATTGGGTGTTAAGTTTGAACATCCAGGTTCGATCGTTTTTGGAACTGCAAGATCGAAGTCTGAAAACAGTTTGTAAAATAAAGACAGAAGAGAATTTAGGAAATAGTTTGAATTTAACAACTTCAGACATCGATTCGCAAAACGTGGGGCGTAGGGCATTTAATGTTTCGTGTGGAACACCTAATATTATTATGATATTAAAATAGGCAGCATAATGTGGCATGACATTTGTCCCAAATTTTTAATCTTTCGTTTTGTACAAGGCACCATTTGTACAAGTTAAAAACACTTTTACGCTGAAAAGTACAAAAATTATTTATGAGACATAATGGACAATTCGAGATAATAAGGATGGTCAGCAATAGATATTTACAAGAAATAGTGCTTAATGTTAGCTGGATAATGTGTTTCAGAAATATTCTAGCAGTTTACTGTCTCTATTGATTATACAAATATTGTAACAGATTTGCTGTCTCTATTGTGTTTGTAATGTATTCCAACAGATTGCTGTCTCTATTGAGTTTGAAAAATATTGCAACAGATTATGTAAATCAATATTGTAACAGATTGCTGTCTCCATTATATTACAGAAATATTGTAACATTGTTGTACACTACTACTTCACATCCAACACAATGCAGTTGTGCTAAGACACAATAGCACTTCAACCCTATTTAAATGTCACCCATTCCATCTCCACTTTTGCCAGGATAAATCGAAACAAAACGTCCAGGTTTTTTTTTCTTTCAGAATATTACTTTACGTGAAATTCAAATAAAAGCAAACGCTTCACTTTTCTCTGAGTCGTTTTTTCCCGCAGTGCTTCTGAAAGAATCCCTTCGTAATTTCCCCAACAGAGTTGTGTGCAGAAGACAGAGAGAAAATGGCGTCCAAAGATGCACCATTACCACTTTCCATTCTTTTTATTCTTCAGAGTTCTGAAGGAAGTATTGAGGAAGTCTTCATTCCGAGACATTAAAAAACACTCGCCAAAGCATTTTTTCTGCGTTTCACTTAAAAAGGGAATATTTTTGTAGTATTTGTTTGGGTGTTCCAGGAACACTTCCTCTCCCCTAGGATAACCGGGCTTTTTTCCCTTTCCGGGAACCTGACAGGGACTTTTTTCTCCTTTTTTTGTGTTGAATAACGATTTTTTGTCTTTGCACTTGAATTTACTCGCTGAGATGTGTTCAGTTTGAACATCCAGATTCGATCGTTTTTGGAACTGGGAGATCGAAGTCTGAAAACAGTTTGTAAAATAAAGACAGAAGAGAATGGAGGAAATAGTTTGAATTTAACAACTTCAGGCATCGATTCGCAAAACGTGGGGCGTAGGGCATTTAATGTTTCGTGTGGAACACCTAATATTATTATGATATTAAAATAGGCAGCATAATATGGCATGATATTTGTCCCAAATTTTTAATCTTTCGTTTTGTACAATGCACATTTGCCATATTTGTACAAGTTAAAAACACTTTTACGCTGAAAAGTACAAAAATTATTTATGAGACATAATGGACAATTCGAGATAATAAGGATGGTCAGCAATAGATATTTACAAGAAATAGTGTTTAATGTTAGCAGGGTATTGTGTTTCAGAAATATTCTAGCAGTTTGCTGTCTCTATTGATTATACAAATATTGTAACAGATTTGCTGTCTCTATTGTGTTTGTGATGTATTCTAACAGATTGCTGCCTCTACTGAGTTTGAGAAATATTCTAGAAGATTGCTGTTTCTATTGAGTTTGAGAAATATTGTAATAGATTGCTGTCTCTATTATGTTTTAGATGTATCCCAGCAGATTGCTGCCTCTACTGCGTTTGAGAAATATTCTAGAGGATTGCTGTTTCTATTGAGTTTGAGAAATATTGTAACAGATTGCTTATTCTATTGTATTTAAAAAATACTGTAACAGATTGCTGCCTCTACTGAGTTTGAATTGTATTCTGGCAGATTGCTGTTTCTATTGAGTTTTAAAAATATTGTAACAGATTATGTAAATAAATATTGTAACAAATTGCTGCCTCCATTATATTACAGAGATATTGTAACATTGTTGCACACTACTACTCCACATCCAACACAATGCAGTTGTGCTGAGATAAAATAGCACGTCAACCGTATTTAAATTTTCACCCATTCCATCCCCACTTTGTCAGGATAAATAGAAACAAAACGTCCGGGGGTTTTTCCTCCACAACATTACTTTACGTCAAATTTAAATAAAAGCAAACGCTTCACTTTTCTGAGAGTCTTTCCGAGTCGTTTTTCTCCGAGTGCTGCCGAAAGAATCCCTTCGTCACTTCCCCAACAGAGCCGTGTGCAGAAGAGAGAGAGAGAGAGAGAAAATGGCGTCCCAAAGATGCACCATTACTACTTTCCGTTCTTTTCATTCTTCAACAGAGTTCGGGGAAGTAAGAAGGAAGTTTCATTCCGAGACATTAAAAAACACTCGCCAAGCATTTTCTCTGCACTTCACTTAAAAGGGAATATTTTTCTGTATTTGTTTGGGTGTTCCAGGAACACTTCCTCTCTCCTTGGAAAACCGAGCTTTTTTACCTTTCCAGGAATCTGCCAGCAACTTTTCTTCTTTTTTTTCACGTTGAATAACGGTTTTTTATCTTTGCACTTTGCATTTACCAGGTAAGTTTGTGCATCCAGGTTGCAAAAGAGTGGAAGGCTCGTTTTTTGAACTGGGAGATCGAAATCTGAAAAGAGTTCGAAAAATAAAGACAGAAGAGAATGGAGGAAATAGTTTGAATTGAACAACTTCAGACATCGATTCTCAAAACATGGAGAGTAGGGAATTTGTTTTAAAACAAGTAATATAAAAAGTCAATTCCTACTTAGGTCAACAAAGAAAAAAATTATTTTAGTTACTCTTTATTAAATAATTACAATTAATATAAATATGTATGCACATATGATAGAATCTCACTATTAAATGGCAAAATAGAAAGCGAATTTCCTTGCAATTTTCCTTTCTATATAGGGTGTTGGACTATTATTTTTGTTTGTTACTATTTATTCGCTTTCCATTTTTTTTTCCTTTTCTAATTTATGAAGCTGATGGTGGTCTCTAATTTCTCATTCTATACATCTCTTGCAGTGCTTCATTATTGCAAGGAACCTCTCCAGTGGGTTTCGAGCAGTCCAGTTCTTCAATGAATAGTCCATCTAATGATTTCACACGACTCAATAATAAAAAAAAAACATTTTATGCTTCGACCCGAAGGCATGAAGATCCTACGACGACGCTCGACCAACTTTGCAATTGCAAGACAATTTTTTTTCACTATATTACAAAAAGTCCTTTATGAATAATTTTCATTCATTCTTTTAAGTTAGAAAAAAATTCTCCTCTCTCTCTCTCACACACACTTTCCATCTCTCTCACTCATTTATTCACATGTGTCATTTTCCATTGTGTTCCCTCCTCGACTCAGACTAGAACCAGCAATGAAAAAAAAAAATTTTTTTACCAGCGATCTACACGCTTCGCCACTGACGATATTTATTCCTAAATTTATATCCTGCTAAATATCTTGTATAAGAGAATTTTTTTTCTCCCCTATAAAACTTCCGTGCGACAGGAAAAGGACAGTGCCAGCAACCAAAAAAAGAAAAAAAAAATAGAAATTCCATAAGCCCCGGGAATTTTACTTACTTTTTGGTCAGAGTAATATATTTTAATAAACATCAACGAATTAAATCTTTTTCAAACAAAAATGATTTAAAAACTACAAATTCCAAAAGGAACAGAAAGAAAAAAACATGTTTTCAAATTTGAATAAATAAAGTATGCGTTACTTAATCTTGGAATCACTCATCTAAAACACCAAATAAGAAAAATTCATACATACTACATAAAAACACAATTTACTCGCACTGGAAAAAGATAACCAATTCCTCCTAAAATTTCTCGAATGTTTCCCCTAGTCGTTACTAGAAAACCTCGGGGAACGCGGGAAATTGTATCTCTGAGATACTGCAGAATAAAATAAAAAAAATAAATAAAATTACCCACCAACCCGTAACGTTCCCAAATTTTTATCGCAACCAAACAGTTGAAATTGAGGTAGCGGAATCACTTTATTTTTCTTTTTATCAACCATTATATATATATTTTTTTAAAAAGCTCTAAAACTATAAATTGATATCCTGATTTTTCTCATGTTTCCTCTGAAAGAAAACTCGCTCCTCACAAGAATTATTATTAAATTTATATTTGTTTTCGTTAGAGGACATGCCTTTTTTTATATTCGCTTTTATTCCACCCGAAGGACTTTTATGCGAGTGAATTAGTTCGCGGGGAATGGCAACAAGGCAGGAAATAGTACCCTCATTGGGTCGTTATGGGTTAAGCTTCTAGAGCTTCGCGTTTTCATTTAAAGGGTCGTTTTAAATGGTGCCATTTCGAATTTACTTCCAGATTTAATTGTTCTGATAGTGAGTATTCAAATTTTCTAAGAATGCGGATCGCTGTAATTTCGCCGTGTAATGTTCTATCGATTTATTTTGGTGCGAGGGGATGGAGATAAAATGGTAAATAAGCACTTGTTTCGGTATAGATGGTAAACGGAGTATGATTTTACCGAGTACAACTGTGTAGTCTCACACGTCTCTATACGAACAACACACGTGTCTATACGAAGTAGAATGTGCAATTTTTCAAAACATTGTTTCGCGAAAGGTGTTATTTAAAGTGAATTCTACTCGTTTGAAATATTGATACGATAATTCAAGAATATATTTGACCTTTTAACATGTAAGTTTTAAATCATATCGTGTGTAGTAGAATACTACTGTGTATCAACAGTAATACCAATTTTCAATTTAAAATGCCCGGCGCTTATGGAATTTCAATTACTATTGTAATTTTATTACTGTAATTTTATTTCTGATAAAGTAATTTTTTTTTTTTTTTTTTTTTTTGAGATTAGCTCCAAAATTTTTTTTCTTTTCTTTTAATATGGTAGATTTGATGAAATTTGAGAGTGCTTTAACATTAATAGAAAAGTATGAAAATTTTAAGAATTACACGATCGACTGGAATATATCATTATTCGTTACTGTAAAAAAAATCATAACCAGGTAGTTAAATAATTTTACATAATATTCTTCCATCATGTTAATCAATTTGCTTGAATCGAAGTTGAACTCTTTGGTGTCAAAACAATTTAGAAGAAACAATCTTATTTAAAGGATACTGACGTATCCAAAAACGCAATCGACGGAGCTCACGTCCAAAAAATTAAAGATTTGGTGCTTGCAAACCTTCGATATATAATTAGAGACCTTGCTGATGATGTTGGAATTTCAAAAGGATCGGTTCATTCCATTTTGGGCCACATACGCGTCAAATGTCTATTGATACCGAAAACACTGAACCAGCTCACTCTGCATTGATTCTTCGTGACTTTTTCGCCAAAAACGAAACCCGTATCTTTCCACAACCACCGTATTTACAACGTGCGACTTCTGGCTATTCCTAAACTCAAAAGACCACACAGTAGACACGGTTTTGAGTCGATTGAAGAGATTCAACGTGAATCACCGCGCGCTTTGAAGGTCAATCCTTGCCGATGACTTTTAAGCATGCATGGAGGATTGGAAGAGAAGTTGGCATGAGTGCATTGTGTTCGGAGGAGATTACTTTGAAGGCGATGAAATAAATTTGGAAGAATAAAAAAAGAGTTTTTGGGAAAAAAAATAATTGATTTTACTTTTTGGGCACAGTTATTTTAAAAAACATCAGTGAATTAACTCTTTTCCAAACAAAAACGGTTAAAAAACTAAAAATTCCTAAAGAAATAGAAAGAAAACACATGTTTTTAAATTTGAATAAATAAAGTATGCGTTACTTAATCTTTGGAATCACTCATCTAAAACACCAAATAAGAAAAATTCATACTCACTACATAAAAACACAATTTAACTCGCACTGAAAAAAAGATAAGCAATTCCATCTAAAATTTCTCGAATGTTTCCTCTAGTCGTTGCCATAAAACCTCAGGGAACGCGGGAAATTGTATCTCTGAGATACTGCAAAATAAAATAAAAAAATAAAATTACCCACCAAGGCGTAACGTTCCCAAATTTTTATCGCAACCAAACAGTTAAAATTGAGGTAGCGGAATGGCGGTATTTTTCTTTTTATCAACCATTATATATATATTTTTTTAAAAAAGCTCTAAAACTATAAATTGATATCCTGATTTTTCTCATGTTTCCTCTGAAAGTAAACTCGCCCCTCACAAGAATTATTATTAAATTGATATTTGTTTTCGTTAGAGGACGTGCCTTTTTTTATATTCGCTTTTATTCCTCCCGAAGGACTTTTATGCGAGTGAATTAGTTCGTGGGGAATGGCAACAAGGCAGGAAATAGTGCCCTCATAGGGTCGTTATGCGTTGGGCTTCTAGAGCTTCGCGTTTTCATTTAAATGGTCGTTTTAAATGGCGCCATTTCGAATTTACTTCCCGATTTAAGTGTTCCGATAGTGAGTATTCAGATTTTCTAAGAATGAGGATCGCTGTAATTTCGCCCTGTAATGTTCTATTGATTTATTTTGGTTGGAGGGAAAATAGTAAATAAACAGTTGTTTAGGTAAAGATGGTGAATGAATTTTGAATTTACAGAGCAAGTTGTGACGTCTCTATACGAAGCAGAATGTGCAATTTTTCAAAAAAATGTTTCACGAAAGGTGTTATTTAAAGTGAATTCTACTTGTTTGAAATGTTTATACGATAATTTAAGAAAACATTTGACATTTTAACATGGAAGTTTCGAATCATACTGTGTGTGGTAGAATACTACTGTGTCTCAACAGTAATACTAATTTTCAATTTAAAATGCCCGGCTCTTATGGAATTTCAATTAATATTGTAATTTTATGTCTGATAACGTTTTTTTTTTTTTTTTTTTTTTTTTTTTTTTTTTTTGAGATTAGCTCTAATTTTTTTTCTTTTCATTTAATATGGTAGATTTGATCAAATTTGAGAGTGCTTTAACAATAATAGAAATGTATGTAAATTTTAAGAATTACACGATCGACTGGAATATATCAGTATTCGTTACTGTAAAAAAAATCATGACCATATAGTTAAATAATTTTACATAATACTCTTCCATCACGTTAATCAATTTACTTCAGTCGAAGTTGAACTCTTTGGTGTCACCACAATTTAGAAGAAACAATCTTATTTAAAGGATACTACTGTGTCCAAACACTCAATCGACGAAGCTCACGTCCAAAAAACTAAAGATTTGGTGCTTGCTAACCTTCGATATACAATTAGAGACCTTGCTGATGATGCTGGAATTTCAAAAGGATCTGTCCATTCCATTTTGGGCCACTTGCGCATCAAATGTTTATTGATACCTAAAACACTGAACCAGCTCACACTGCATTGATTCTTCGTGACTTTTCCGCCAAAAATGAAAGCCGTATCTTTCCACAACCACTTTTCCAACCACTATTCAAAACTTGCGACTTCTGGCTATTCGTAAACTCAAAAGACCACACAGTAGACACGGTTTTGAGTCGATTGAAGAGATTCAACCTGAATCGGCGCGCGCTTTGAAGGTCATCCTTGCCGATGACTTTTAAGCATGCATTGAGGATTGAAAGAGAAGTTGGCATGAGAGCATTGTGTTCGGAGGAGATTACTTTGAAGGCGATGAAATAAATTTGCAAGAATTAAAAAAAGATTTTTTGGGAACAAAAATAATTGATCTTCCTTTTTGGGCACAGTTATTTTAAAAAACCTCAGTGAATTAACTCTTTTTCAAACAAATAAAAAAAAAATAAAAAAGAGAAATAGATTTCCTAAAGAAATAGAAAGAAAAAAACATGTTTTCAAATTTGAATAAATAAAGTATGCGTTACTTAATCTTTGGAATCACTCATCTAAAACACCAAATAAGAAACATTCATACTCACTACATAAAAATACAATTTAACTCGCACTGAAAAAAAGATAAGCAATTGCTTCTAAGATTTCTGGAAAGTTTCCTCTAGTCGTTGCCAGAAAACCTCGGGGAACGCGGGAAATTGTATCTCTGAGATACTGCAGAATAAAATAAAAAAATAAAATTACCCACCAAGGCGTAACGTTCCCAAATTTTTATCGCAACCAAACAGTTAAAATTGAGGTAGCGGAATGGCGGTATTTTTCTTTTTATCAACCATTATATATATATTTTTTTAAAAAAGCTCTAAAACTATAAATTGATATCCTGATTTTTCTCATGTTTCCTCTGAAAGTAAACTCGCCCCTCACAAGAATTATTATTAAATTGATATTTGTTTTCGTTTGAAGACGTGCCTTTTTTAAATTCGCTTTTATTCCACCCGAAGAACTTTTATGTGAGTGAATTAGTTGGCGGGGAATGGCAACAAGGCTGGAAATAGTGCCCTCATTGGGTCGTTACGGGTTGAGCTTCTAGAGCTTCTAGAGCTTCGCGTTTTCATTTAAATGATCGTTTTTCAATTTAAAATTCCCGGGGCTTATGGAATTTCAAATTTTCTTTTCTTTTTTAAGTTGTTAGGTTTTTTTTTTAGGTTATCTGTGTGAAATTTGACGTCAAAATATGCATTAGTGTTTCATTTGTCTTTGAGATACTCTCAAACTGATTCCGGCGACTTTTGAAGTGTCTGGATTCAGTGAGCAAGGAACTTGCATTCAATTTTGTTTTCCGGAAACGTATAGAAGGCATTCAGTGAGCATTTCTATATCGGAAATAAATATTCAGAAATGGTATAAACTGTCCAAAGAACCAGAGTATGCGTTGAAGACGAAGAGCCCTCTGGTCGACCATCAACGCGTCAGATGTGTCAAATCTCGATTGGTACCGGAAACACTGAATGCGTCAGCTCACACTGCACTGATCTTGCAAAGCCAAGCATAATCAAGCACTAATGAATATTTTGAACGCCAAATTTCACACACATGTCAGCAACCTAACAAAGAAAAAAATTGACATTTCATAAACCCCTGCAATTTTAAATTGCAAATGAGTCTTACTTTTTGGACACAGTAATATGTATCTCAATAATTCTACACGAACCGTAAGTAATTCATTAAATAATACCGAAAGGACATTTTATAAAAAAAATTTTTTTTTTCTTATTAAAATTGCACACTTTTTTAATTGCTGCACTATATTTCCATAAATATAATTGAAAATAATACCTTCCTTTTATATCTCGTTGAAACAGACTGTTCTATCCACACAAAACTAACCCATAATATCACTTCTAATAAATGGATATAAATTATCCACTTTTATAAAACAATGTCCATAAAATGTTCGATTTCTTTTTTGAAAATTCTGATCACATTATAAAATATTGAATAAAACCTTCACAATTTTTCAAGAAAGAAAATACTCGGCAAGGAAACAAATTAGAACATTCATTGATAAGATACAAAAAAAAGAAAAAGATTAAATTAAATTAGGATCTTCGGCCAAGTTTTTTTTCCATTTCTTCATTCCCTCCGAATACTTCGAGCCCATTACTTTAAAATTTCCTTTCTCATAACATCCTTTTCCGAAACTCCGTTTGAATACTAAATTGATAAAAATTATAAAACCCACAGAAAATGTGGAAGGGAAAACAAATGGTTTCCTATAATGATTGCAAACTCACGCCGGCATCGAGGCTAACAGTCGCTACTCTCGACGCCAGACCATAAGATTTCCCCAAACGATGCTGTTAAATTAAAACTTTTGTTCAAAAATTTAAAACAAAGAAGTGAAGTGAAAAAAAAAGAAAGATGGCGGAGATTTTCGAACGCGCAAATAACAGGGCTACCATTAAAAATTACGGAAGTAACAAAAGGAACAAAAAAAAAAAAAGTATTTTTATCAAAAAAAAAATAAATAAATTAAATAAAAAAAATATAAAAAAAATTGAGTCGTATTTCACTGAACAGCGATGTGCGGAATGTTTATTATTGCGAGTCTTAATGGTGTGAAATTATTAGAGTCTCAAACTGATAATTTTGCGACTGAGTCATTTTTTCCTCGTTTCCGGTAGAAAATATTTATTATTCTTGTGTTTTGGCCATCTATTACATATCATTAAAATGGCTAACGGCCAAAAGGGAAAAATTACCATTCCAAAGAACGGGTGCATGAAAAAACTGTTATTAAAGAGTGCTAAAATGTTCATTAGGTTCGGCCGTGTTGCGTGGGATTAATTTTTATCAGCCCAGTCGTTACGAGGGTGGTTTGAAATTAGGAAGGAAAATGTTCCAACGCTCTCTTTGGCTGTAAAAACAAGCAGAAGAGTGTTTTGTTATTAACGCGGACGATCTTTTTTTGCTTTTGTTTTATTACTCTCTCTTTTTTTTTCCTATCGTAAAAGTTTATGGATGTTCGTAAGCTTTGAAATAATGTTTCTTTTAAGTTTTATGGTTTAGTCATTAGATGAATACACAGAATTCCCTACTAATAGGCAAATATTAAAATGATTTACTTCAATTTTGATTTCAAATATACTTTATTTTTGGTTTAATTGGTAACTTACTGTAGTTTTGAATTATTTAAACCTAGCAATGAGCTGTAAATTGGGGCTGGAATGGGCGAATGGCTCTGACGCTCGGTATCACGGGTTTCGGGTGCGAGTCCCGACGGTGGCATGGATGTTAGTAGTGGTTTGGAGTTCACGTTAAAACTGTAGGGCCCGGTCTAACAATATAGTAGAGCATTGCGGAGGTTGTGTTACTCCGCGTCTGTAGCTTATCTTCAAGCTACACGCACCTCCTGAGTAGAGCTAAGTGAGTGACGTCGGTGCAGAGCTTGCCTTAAGGCATCCAAGACAACTGTCTAAGTGTTTGCCAGCTGCATTAGAACGAAAAAAAAAAGTCTGATAAAAATTATTTCAAGTGATATGCTCCAATGATTCGTAAAAATAGGAATAAATAATGAAACTGAAATAGTAAAAAAAAAATGATAAATTTTATTTATAAATCTCAATAATTCTACATGAAACCGTAAATAATTCATTAAATAATACTGTAAGAACATATTTTTAAAAAAATTTTGCTTATTAAAATTGCACACTTTTTTAATTGCTGCACTACATTTTCATAACAATCATTGAAAATAATACCTTTCTTTAATAGAGAGTTTTTGCATAACGTTCTGTTATCGTCCGATATTTTTTTTTCTTCCTAGCATGCATATTCATAGGAAACATTGTACTATTGCGCATGCGTATCTGTAATATTGCACTACTGCGCATCCGATTTGAAAGTGTTTCTGATAATTTAAGAAAAATCAACATGGCCGCAAACTGATGAAACGATAGGATTCATATAAATATATTTTGTAATTAGTTAGATACTGAAACATCATTATAGGCAAAACGTGTTATGTATGCCAACTGCCATACCATGTTGAGTATACCGGGTCTCGTTAGATCACCGAAGTCAAGCATCATTGGGCGCGGTCAGTACTTGGGTGCGTGACCACCTGGGAACACCGCGTGCCGTTGACGTTCACACATTTGGGACCTGAATGGCCGAGTGTCTAGCGCTCTGGCGCTCGGTACCACAGGTTACGGGTTCGAATCCCGGCGGTGCCATGGATGTTTGAAATGGTTCGGAATCCCCTTAAAGCCGTAGGTCGAGGTCTCCTTTGACTGTAAGAGCATCACGGAGCCAAAGTCCGACTTCTAACTACGGGTGCTCCATCACAACAGAAGCTGCTTCCTTCCCCTTCAACCATGAGTACATATGGGCTCGTGGGCTTGGCCAGCCAAGTGGGATAAGAAACAACAACAAAACACGCGTTATGTTACATGTATAAAAAGTTATTATGCTTTAAAAGATTATCATTAGAATTTTAAAATTAGTTAATATTAAATATAGTTATGTTAAGAAATTAAACTACATTATAAAATATTTCAATATTAAAAATAAACTGGAAAACTTACTTTCATGATTCGTTGAAGATCGTATATGTGTCTTCTTTGCTCTTCATCGTTGATGATTAAGCTGATAAATAAAACCGTTTTTGTTTAATTACGTCTAAGCACATTTATTCTTAGTATAAGATCCTAGACTTTTCTAAAAAATAATTTAATTAATTTAAATTACGTTTATAGTGTTTAATTTCTGTTCACCCCGTTTCCTATAACATCTAATTTCCGATCGTTTCATCAGTTTGCTGCCATGTTGGTTTTTCTTATGTTATCAGAAACGTTTTCAAATCGCATGCTCAGTAGTGCAATATTACAGATATGCATGCGCAATAGTACAATATTCCCTATGAACATGTGCGCTAGGAAGAGAAAAATAACTAACGATAAAAAAACGTTCTGCAAAAACACTCTAATATCTCAATGAAACACACTATTCTATCCGCATAAATCTAAGCCTTAGTATCAATTTTAATAAATGGATATATATGATCCGCTTTTATAAAACAATGTTCATAAAATTTCTTTCTTCTTCATCGATTTCTTTCTGACAATTCTGATCACGTTATAAAACATTGATTAAATCTTCACGAATTTTCATGGAAAAAGTACTCGGAGAAGAAACAAATTAGAATATTCATTGATAAGATACCAGAAAAAAAAATTTAATTAAATTAGGATTTTCAGCAACATTTTTACATTCCCTCCGAACATTTCTAGCCTATTACTTTAAAATTTCCTTTCTCATAACATCCTTTCGAAAACTCCGTTGGAATACTAAATTGATAAAAATTATAACCCGTTACAGAAAATGTGGAGCAAAAATGGTTTCCTATTATTACAGCAAACTCACGCTGACATCGAGGCTAAAAGATCACTATTATCGACGCCAGACAATAAGATTTCCCCAAACGATGCTGTTATATTAAAACCCGCGTTCTAAAACTTAAAATGAAAAAAAAAAAAAGGATGGACGCGCAAACAACAGGGCTACCATTAAAAATTACGGAAGTAACAAAAAGGAAAAAAAAAGTATTTTTATAAAAGAAAAAAAAGAAAATTGGGTCGTATTTCATTGAGCAGCTACGTGCGGAATGTTTATTATTATTGTTGCGGGTCTTTTAATGGTGTGAAATTAGTAGAGTCGCAAACTGATAATTTTGCGACTGAGACATTTTTTCCTTGTTTTCCGTAGAAAATGTTTATTATTCTTGTGTTGTGTTTTGGCCATCTATTACATATCATTAAAATGGCTAACGGCCAAAAGGAAAAAAAAAAAAGTTCCAAACAGCGATTTCATGAAAAAACTGTTATTAAAGAGTGCGAAAATTTTCATTAGGTTCTATTGCGTTGCGTGTGATTAATTTTTATCAGCCAAGTATTTACGAGGGCGGTTTGAAATTAGGAAGGAAAGTGTTTGGAACGCTCTCTTTGGCTGTAAAAACAAGCAGAAGTGAGTTTTGTTATTATCGTGGATGATCTTTGTTTTTCTTCTACTTTTATTACTTACTCTTTTTTTCTCCTATCGTAGCTGTTTATGGATGTTCGTAAGCTTTGAAATAATGTTTCTTTTAAGTTTTACAGTTTAGTCAATAGATGAATACATAGAATTCCCTACTAATAGGCTACTAATAAAATGATATACTTTAATTTTAATTTCAATTAAACTTTATTTTTCTTTTAATTAGTAACTTTCTTTAGTGTTCAATTATGTAAACCCAGCAATGAACTGTAAATTGGGCCCTATATGGCCGAGTGGCTAGGGCCCTGGCGCTCGGTATCACGGGCTTCGGATGAGGGTCCCGGCGGGGCCATGGATGTTTGTAGTGGTTTGGAGTCCACTTTAAGAAGTAGGTCCTGGTCTAAGAGGATCGTAGAGGGTTGCGGAGGTAGTGTGATTCCGCGTCAGTAGCTTGTCTTCAAGCTACACGCACCTCCTGGGTAGTGCTAAGTGAGTAACATGGGGGCAGAGCTTGCCTAAAAGCATCCAACGCAAATGTCTAAGTATTTGCCATTTGCGTTAGAGGAAAAAAATATATATTTCCATATATATCACTGAAAATAATACCCTTTTTTAATATCTCAATGAAATACACTATTCTATCCCCACAAAACTAATCATAATATCCATTTTTTAAAATGGATATAAATTATCCACTTTTATAAAACAATGTGCATAAAATTTTCGATTTTTTTTTTTTTTTTTTTTTTTTTTTGATAATTCTGATAACATTATAAAATATTGAAAAAAGTCTTCATAATTTTTCATGAAAAAAATATACTCGGCGAAGACACAAATTAGAATATTCATTGATAAGATCCAAAAAGAAAAATTAAATCAAATTAGGATCTACAGGTAAGTTTTCTTCCATTTTTTACATTCTCATCGGAACACTTCGAGCCCATTACTTTAAAATTTCCTTTCTCATAACATCCTTTCGGAAACTCCGTTTGAATACTAAATGGATCAAAATTAAACCCTACCCCCCACAAACACACAGAAAGCGTGGAAGGAAAAAAAGGTCTTCCTATAATGACTGCAAACTCGCGCTGTCATCGAGGCTAGGATAAATACTCTCGACGCCTTAGTCCAAGATCCTAGACTATTCTAAGAAATAATTTAAGTTTAATTTTCTATAACGTGTATAGTGTTTAATTTTCCATCTCTTTCCTATAACGTCTAATTTCTCATCGTTTCATCAGTTTGCGGCCATGTTGGTTTTTCTTACGTTATCAGAAACGCTTTCAAACCGCATGCGCAGTAGTGCAGTATTTCCTATGATCATGCGCGGAGCTAGGAAGAAAAAAATACAGGACTATTAAAAAACGTTATATTTCAATGAAACACACTATTCTATCCACATAAAACTAACCCTCAATATCAATTTTAAAAAATGGATATAAATTATCTGCTTTTATAAAATAATGTCCACAAAATGTTCGATTATTTTTTTTCGATATTTTTGATCAAATTATAAAATATTGAATAAAATCTTCATACTTTTATATGAAAAAATACTCGGCGAGGAAACAAATTAGAATATTCATTGATAAGATAAAAAAAAAATAAAAAAAAGATTAAATTAAATTGGGATCTTCAGCCAACATTTCTTTCCATTTTTATATTCTCTCGGAACACTTCGTGCCTATTACTTTAAAATTTCCTTTTTCATAACATCCTTTCGGAAACTCCGTATGAATGCTAAATGGATAAAAATTAAAACCACACAGAAAATGTGGGAAAAAAATGGCTTCCTATAATGACTGCAAACTCACGCTGGCATCGAGGCTAAAAGATCGCTACTCTCGACGCCAGACAATGAGAGTTCCACAAACGATGTTGTTAAATTAAAACCCGCGTTCGAAAAATTAAAATAAAGAAGTGAAGTGAAAAAAAGAAAATGGCGGACATTTTCGAACGCACAAACAACAGGGCTGTCATTAAAAATTACGGAAGTAACAAAAAAGGAAAAAAAAATGTATTTTTATAAAAGAAAATCTGGTCGTATTTCACTGAACAGCTATGTCCGGAATGTTTATCATTATTGTTTTCAAGTCCTAATGGTGTGAAATTATTAGAGTCGCCAAACTGATAATTTCGCGACGAGTCATTTTTTCCTCGTTTTCCGTAGAAAATGTTTATTATTCTTGTGTTGTGTTTTGGCCATCTAATACATATCTTTAAAATGGCTAACGGCCAAAAGAGAAAAAAAAATAAAATATTCCAAAGAACGGGTTCATGACAAACTGTTATTAAAGAGTGCGAAAATTTTCATTAGCTCGGCTGTGTTGCGTGTGATTAATTTTTATCGGCAGAGTCGTTACGAGGGTGGTTTAAAATTAGGAAGGAAAATGTTTCGAAAGATCTCTTTGGCTGTAAAAACAAGCAGAAGTGAGTTTTGTTATTATCGTGGATGATCTTTTTTTCCTTCTACTTTTATTATTACTCTCCTTTTTTTCCCTATCGTAACAGTTTATTGATGTTCGTAAACTTTGAAAGAATGTTCTTTTTTAAGTTTTATGGTTTAGGCAATAGATGAATACACAGAATTCCCTGCCAATAGGCTAATAATAAAATTTCATACATTAATTTTATTTTAAAAAATACTTCGTGTTTACTTTAATTATTAACTTACTTTAGTGTACAATTATTTAAACTTAACAATTAGCTATAAATTAACAAGTAATATGAAAAAAAATTTAAACTCAATCCCTACTTTTTTTTCACTCTTTTGCAGAAAGTTCTTTATAAATAATATTCATTCATTTTTTTTTTAAGGTAGAAAAAATTCTCTCTCTCTAACACACACTTTCCATCTCTCTCACTCATTTATTCACGTGTTTCATCTTGTTCCCTCCTCGACTCAGACTAGGACCCGCAATGAAAAAAAAGACTCTGAAAAAGAAATTTTTTTCCAGCGATCTACATACTTCGCCACTGACGTTATTTATTCTTAAATTTATATCCTGCTCAATATCTTATAGAAGAGAAATTTTTTTGTCCTACATGAAACTAAAATGAATTAATTAAATTGATGAATGAATTATTATTTGAAAAAACTGTATTCACATCCAGTGCCATCCACTGCAAGATCAAAAAATGTATTTCAACTCGAGTGGATAAATTAAAAGTATTTTATGAACGATTGAAAATTTGAACAAAATATATATAGGGAGAGTGTGAGCCAATAATAGGAATTGAAAAAAGCGAAATGTATTTTCACCAAAACATTTAAAAATCAAAATAACTTCATTTAAAAATATACAATGAACAAACAATTACTATAAAATAATTTATTGTTCTTAAATGAAGTTCATTTTAATATTAACGAAAAGTTTTGTTCAATAGTGCCAACTGATTTTATTAATGTAAAATTCATAATGAGAATTAAATAGAAAATACGTTTTACTAAACGATTTAATATAATACATTTTCAAACAAAAAAAAAAGACCATAATTAATCAAGTTTCTATCCGTCCTTTGAGATTAATCCCGCATTTAAATAGACAGATATCTTTCAATTTTCTGTATTACTATTTTTCATGTATGCTTACAGAAGGTCTCATTGGGAAGTCTATTTATTATTTTATTTTTACTTTGTTTTATATGTACTTAAAACGCAAATGAAAAACAGTTTTAAAATTCAATGCAAACTTAGTATAAATTAAACACACGTGTTATTTTTGCATTCATTAAAAATTTCGCTAAATAATTCATCTTCATTCCATTCACTGCATTTAATTGCAGTGAGATTGTTTTGTTACTTAAAAGGGATTGTTTTTTGTCCCCGGTGAAAACTCTGTTGTTGTTTCAGCGATTATAGCTCTGCGGCGAGCCTAAAATATACATAAGTCCCTTTTTTTTGAAGCACCGACGTTGATGCAGATATTTTATTCATATCTGTCCGTTCCTTCTTAATGGTTTTATTTATTTAAATGATAGAAGGAATTAAAAATTGTATATTAAGTAAATGTTTGCTCTAAATCTCAGATTTTCTTTTCTGTAATGGACCATGTTTAAATAATAAATGCAAAACTATCGATGGTGGTTTAAATGAATCGTTTAAGAATGAGCTTTCTTTTATTCAATTTCAACAAAAATAATTTCCTTCTTAATAACTAATAAATGACCATTTTTAACATTTTCCAAACTTTTATCTTCAAATTTACTCCAATTGTAAATCGACGGTTTGCAAGCACCCAATCTTTAATTTTTTGGACGTAAGCTTCGTCGGGTGAGGTGGAGGTTCGTCCAGAGGGCTCTTCATCTTCAGCGCGTTCTCTGCCTTCTTTAAACTGTTTATACCACTTGTAAACATTTTTTTTCTATATAGGAATGCAAGCCGAATGCCTTATGCAACATTCTGTACGTTTCTAAAAACAAAATTAAATGCAAGTTCTTTGTTCAATGAATTCAGACATTTCAAAAATCGCCGGAATCCGTTTCAGCGTCTCACAAAGCCAAGCGTAACTCAAGCACTGATGAATATTTTGACGTCCAATTTCACACAGATGTCTAGGACAGTGGTAACAACCAAAAAAAGAAAAAAACTTGAAATTGCTTAATCCCCGGGAATTTTAAATTGAAAATTGTTCTGACTTTTTGGACACAGTGGTATATCTATGAATTAAGATGAGGAGGTTAAGGGGTTCTATCCCGATGGGTACTCCGTAATCGGTACAAAAGTTCAGTTGCCATTTGCAAAGTTGCCAGACAAGAGAATCAAAACCTCCGAGTTCGGTCAATGGCAACATTACTGTCTACTTTTCGACTTCAATGTCCACTACTTAATAATACTTTAAAACTCAGTTTTCCGCCTTATATTTTCCGCATTCCTTTCCGCATCGGCGAACCCATCGTCCATCCTAATCTACTAGGAGGGGGTAAGGGATAGGGAGGGAGGGGGTGAAGAGCTCTACATTTTCTCCTCCAACACCACAATTATTCGGAGACTGTATTAATCAAGAGGAAGACTTTCATCGGGATTACATTCCCCCCTTCCCTTCCCGGCGAGTACGTCACTTCCGGGTGACCGCCCCACGTGGCCACGCGCCACCGGCCAGCCCGGGTTCTAATTAAACTTTCATTCATCGTCGAATACATGTGGGCCTTACGATATTTCCCGAGTTTTACAACGTAATTATCATTATTATCGGTAAGGGGGCATTGTCAATGCGACCGCCCCCCGCCCTAGTTGGCCATCATACTCGGTGGCTTCGCTTCTGACATCGACAGAAGGGGGAGATTCTAATTGGAGGGGGGGGGCATCGGGCAGCTAATGGCTAAATTACCTGTACGGAAACTAAGTTCAAAATTTGTAATCTGATAATAGATGGGATTATTTTTGAAAAGTTGTGATGTCGATGGCATGTCCAAAAAAAAAATGAAAAAAAAAATTTTTGTCCTTTTCTCAGTCGCTGCTGGACTCATCTATCTCTGAAAATTTGTGATCTGATAATTATTATTTAATCAGAAAACATATGATGCCGGTGTTCATGCTCAAAATAAAATGTTGCCTTTTCGTCAGTCACTGCTAGAGTCATTTGTCCTCTTGATACACAAAGTCCATTTTGTTGAAAATTTTTCAATTCCTTCTATTAGCTCACACTCTCCCTATATATATCTTGTTCAAATTTTTAACCGTTCATAAAACCCTTTTTATTCATCCACTCGAGTTCAGATACATTTTTTTGAACTTCCAGTGGATGACATCTGATGTCAACGTAGTTTTTTCAAATATTAATCCATTCATTAAATTTAATTAATTCATTTTAGTTTTTTTTAGATTTAAGTTGCATGTATCTACCAATAGATGGCGCCAGATGTAAGGGGAAAATTTCAACATTATTTGTAAAAGACTTTTCTAAATGCTGGCCGGTGGTGTGAAACTAAGTTTAAAATTTGTAATCTCATAATAAATGGAATTATTATAGAAAACTTGTGATGTCGGTGTCATGTCCAAAAACAAAACAATAAAACAACAACAACAAAAAAAACTAAACAAAAATTTTTGTCCTTCCCTCAGTAGATGCTGGATTTCAATTATCCTCTTGATGTGCAAAACCCATTTTGTTGAACATTTTTATTTTGCATGTAGAAAAAAAATTATAGTCTGCCGTCTGTTCAGCTGGGAACTGACGGCCGAGTGGCTGGCACTCTGGCACTCGGTACCACAGTCATCGGGTTCCATTCCCGACGATATGTTGGATGTTTGTAGTGGTTCGGAATCCACTTTAAGTTATAGGTCCCGGTCTCATAGGACCCTAGAGGGTCACAGAGCCCAATCAGACTTCTTCTTCCCATTCCCAAACTGTAAAGGGGCAACTCAACTCTCGGAACATTGATGTGGTGGTTTGTAGTGTAGTAGAAGTAGTAGTTGTCTGTTCTGCTGGATAGTTCCAGCACTGCCATCTGGAATGCAAAGCTTGGCATTTTTTTGGCGGGATTCTTGCTTTACAAACGTTTGAAAATGGCGGTCAACATGAGAACAGCGATTGAAAATGTATCATCCGCGTCAATGTCCACTCCAAAGAGAAGTGCGCGAAACCGACCGACCCTTCTTAACGGATTTTCTTAAAGGGAGGTGTTTGGAGAAGGGGAAGGGTGGTCTGCGAAGAGTAGACAAGAAGTGTCTTTTTTTCTCTCTTTTTCTGTGAAGTGACTGAACAGGCCGGAGATTCCGCCTGTTTCCAAAGTGAGCCCCGCGTGGTTTCGTGTATCAAGCCGTGTGATAACTAACGTCTGCCACAGACAGAGTTCATTAGATTCGTTGTATACTCGAGAACTCTGAAAATCTCCGACCTATGAGAGAGCTGCACTGGTGAATCAAATTTGTAAGTTTAATTTTCATTTCTTTGTAGATACCCCAGAATTCTATATGACCTCTTTAAGTCGAACCTCGATCAGTCGAAAACCTCCAAAACTCAAAAAGATTTTTTGTTCCTTTCCCTTCAAGCCCCAAAACCTCTATGACTCGAAATTTCAACCCTCTATTTGTTGAAATAATGAATCAATCCCCACAAGCCATTTTGGTATATATTTTTCTTCCGTAACTCGAAATAAAAATTGGACCTCTCTATCTCAAACATTAGCAATGTTTAATTTTGCAACCTTCACAACTCGATCATTTGAAATTATTTCGGAATTATTTTGATTTTTTTATTGTAGTACATAATATAACATGTAAGTTGCAAATAAACATGTTTATTACCCCTGTAACTTCAATTTTTATTTATTTTACCTCTCTAACTCAAAATAAGTCAGAAAGAATCTAAACCTCTACAAGTGGAATATTTCCTTACAAAATCCGCGTCAGTCGAAATCCTCCTTAAGTCGAAAACTCTATAACTCGAATTATTTGGTGTCTCCCTTGAAGTTCGACTTACACAGGTTCTACTCTATATAGGAATAAAATGTTTGTAAATAAAAATTAAATTGTTCCCATGAACCTGAAAGTGGCCCTTTTCTTGAAGCCATTATAGATCTAGTATAGGCCGAGACATCACAATACCTACTGTAAAGATGGTAGCCAAAAATTGCCACGTTATGATCGCGTATGTTAAACTACAAAATAAAAGTGTGAGGTGTACTGTCACGTGAGGATTATGCTTGCTTCTTACTGGTGACCTCGATGCATGCTCTATGACAGGGATGGGCAAACTCCGGCCCGCGGATAGAATTTTAATTTGCCGGTCAGAAGCAAATTAAAAGAAAGAATTAAAATATGTATATATTATATATCCATCTCCTTTTCTACTTTAATTAAATGTTATTACTTTTTTTATCAAAGGACTGATGACCTTTTTACTTTCTCAATTTTTGTTCTACGAAACATAAATCGACGGAAATAGCAAGCACAGATAGCTTTCAATCGGTAAAGTGTTAAAAGCAGAATTTATTTTTTAGTTATAGCTGTAGATTAGCGCCAACGAGCGTTATCTCTTTATCGGGGAGCAGACATATGGGAATCCAATATAGGTGAAATAGACCTCACATGCGGCAGACTACGCATTTTAAGCCGCAATCAGCGGCTTTTAAAACTTTTAAAAAACAAAATCTCAATTTCATTCATCTCATTAATATATTTAAATTGTAATATTTGTATTATATTGTTTTTAAAATTTTAGAAAAATTTATCTTGGACCGCCAAACTTTTTTTTTTTTTGATTTTTGGCCCGTGACAGGAAAATATTTGCCCATCCCACCTCTATGATATCACTACTCTAGGGCTCCAGCCCCATCCCTAAGAATAATCAAATTTATATCTAAAAAATTAATAATAAATTTTTATTCGTAAAATAATTTATTCATTCTTGATGGAGTTATTTTTTTTTCAAACAGCAAACATGATTTACTTGCAGACTAAACTCAGTAGTCAACATAACAAACCCAATTAGTAAAATAATTAAATAATTTAAAATGCATAATTTAAATGCATTAACTTCCGCAGTATTTTTTTTTTTTTGGTTGGCAGAAAGTTTCTCTTTAGCTGAAAAATTTAAATTTAGAAGAAAGAAAAATTCTACTTTTTTTTTCATAAAACCTTTCTTTAATCTAAAGTTCTTCTGGATTAGAGGTGATTTCGCTGATTATAAAGTTTATGGAAACGTTTTAAAACTGAGACAAAAAAATTAATGAAATACTCAGATGAATCTCAAGAAACTACAATTAGGGTTAAAGTTAATTAAAGAGTCAATGCTAATGTTTTTAATTTTTTTTTTTTTACTGTAAATGTAAAGTAAATGTGTCATAAATTTATCTACTATTTTGAATTCTTCCGTCGGACCAAACTGTCAAGAAGGAACATTATTTGAGTGTTATGCGTCGTTTGCGTGAAGCTATTCGCAAAAGGAGGCCACATTTATGGAAAGACAACTCTTGGTTTCTGCATCACGATAATGCGCCAGTTCGCGCTGCATTGATTCTTCGTAGCCTTTTTGCCAAAAATGAAACCCACATCGTGCCACAACTACCGTATTCACACCGCGCGATTTCTGACTATTCCCTAAACTCAAACGACCACTCCGGGGACAGCGTTTTGAGTTGATTGAAGAGATTCAACGAGAATCACCGCGCGCTTTGAAGTCCATCCCGGCCGATGCCTTTTTAGCATGCATTGGGGATTGGAAAAAACGTTGGCATAAGTGCATTGTGTCCGGAGGGGATTACTTTGCAGGCGATGAAATAAATTTTAAAGAATAAATAAAGAATTTAAAAAAAAAATGAAAATTGTTCTTACTTTTTGGGCGGAGTAGTATATATAATTAACAACAAATCAAATACTCGCTAATTTGCTTAAAAAAATAGATTTTTCATTTAACTTTTTAAATTAAAACTTTATTACTAATTCTTACAAATATATATTAAACATATTTTATGAAAACACGTGCTGAAATGTTATGTTTAATAAAATAAATGTTATAAATGTTAAAACTGTTAATGTTCTCCATGTTAAACTTGAATACACAAAAACCACAATTTGTCCCTCACAAAAACCAGACAAAAAATGTCCACTTAAGTTATATGTCTTAAGTTATACGTTTTTAAGTATTTTTGTTTTAGGTTTTAAATTCTATCATGACGAAAAAGGATTTCTATGCTTAAATATCACTATCTTATTGGCGTATTTTATTTCAATTTGCCAGACATAAACAATTTATCTCATTAAAGTTTCGATATTAAATTAAATTGTTTATAATTTTCTTGGTATAACTTACAGGAAATCTTCCTGTGTGTACGTAATTTTTTTTATCAAATTTTCTAAAGCTCCTTTTCTGAGAAAATATTATTTTTCATTTTCTTCGTACAAATGTGTTCAAAGGAGATAATATTGCAAATTTAATTAATTTCAGAATTTCGAATTCCTTTCGAAAATGCATTCAAATGCTTTTTATTTACTATAAAGATAAATTGCGCGTTGTATAAAAAGTGCCCCATAAAAGACAAGATAAATAAGCAGTTTCAATTTCTGAAAGGCAGAACGGGGAATATTTTAATGAAATAAAAACCCGTTTAAAAACAACAAAGGCGGTTATTATTTTTTTCTTACTTATTCCTTCGCTTCCAAATAACATTTGAAATGACTGTTAAGACAACATCCCCCTTTTTTTTTTTTTTTTTTTTGCTTAACCGGTGATGGGTTCCAAAAAGGAAAGAAAAAAAATTGTGTTTCGAAGAATGTGTAAAAAAAAATAAAGAATTCTGATTAGATTTTTAAATTCTTTTTTAGATAAAATAAAAAAAATGATAGAAAAATTATTTAATTTCCAATTCTGATGTGACAGCTAAGTTTTCTTAGAAACGTTATACGATCTGGAATAAGTTCAATTAAATTTATCTGAATGTTTTTCTCGAAATGACAATCGTCTATGCATTGCCAAATGTTCAAAAAAGAAGAATAACAATAAAAAATAGCATAAGGGATTTTTTTTTCCGTGTTACATTGCTTTTCTATTAACAATGAGAACAAAAAGTAAAAAAAGAAAGGATGGAAAATGTTTACATTGGTTCCTAAGGAAGAAAAAGAATCCGTTTCTGTTCTTTCTTTTCTTTTTTTCTGTTCTTTCTGTTGAGTAATTCAATATGGAGTCTGTTTCTCCGAATTCGGCAACATTAAAACTGATTAAAAGACAATTGGAGAGCACTTGCGCAAATGTTCCTGGTTCCAGAATGTGCCACCTCCGAACACTTGTTTTTGTTTCTCTGGGCTAAATGGCTATCTCCGGGAGACCAACAAGAAAAAGAGACTCTACCTTTTTCATGTTTGGATTCAATTACTTATAAAACAAATTTTTTCACATGAGAAAAAAAAAATGTTGCACACGAAGCATGAACAGCGAATGCTAATGGAGTCCGTGGAAAAAAAAGAAAAGAATTCTGCAAAATGAGCGGTTTTCCAAAAAGGAACAAAGATAAGGCACTTCATGATGGAAGCCATTGAACAAGGGATACACATTTTTGAAAGATTTCTTTAAATTATTGAATCATTCTGTATTTAAGTTAATTTAAATCAATACACAAATTTTAAATGTATGCATTTTTTATCCAGTATTTCCTTCCAATAAAAATAAAAATAGAAATGAACAACATATTTTAGAGTATTAACTATTAAAATAAATCATTGTTGAAAATTGCATTGCATAATACTGTGTCCAAAAAATAACACCAACTTTCAATTTAAAATTCCTTGGGGCTTATGGAATTTTCAATTTTTTTCTTTCTTAGATTGCTGGCATCTGTGTGATATTTCACGTCAAAATATTCATTAGTGTTTGAGTTACGCTTGGCTTTGTGAGACGCTCAAAGTGATTCCGGAGATTTTTAAAATGTCTGAATTCATTGAGCAAAGAACTTACATTCAATTTTGTTTGCGGAAACGTATAAAATGTTGCAGAAGGCATTCTGGGGGAATTCCTATATAGGAAAAAATGTTTACAAGGGGTATAAGCAGTTAAAAAATGGCAGAGAACACGTTGAAGACGAAGAGCTCTCTGGTCGACCACCAACCTCAACCGACGAAGCTCACGTCCGAAAAAATTAAAAATCTGGTGCTGTCAAACCGTCGATTTACAATGAGAGACCTTGCTGATGATGTTGGAATTTCAAAAAGATCGGTCCATTCCATTTCGGGGCCCAAACTCGTCACATCACGATGGGTACCGAAAACACTGAACGCGCCAGCTCACACTGCATTGATTTTTCATGACTTTTTCGCCAAAAATGAAACTACTATTGTTCCACAACCACCGTATTCACACCGTGCCACTTCTGGCTATTCCCTAAAATCAAAAGACCATTCCGGGGATACCGGTTTGAGTCGATTGAAGAAATTCAACGTGAATCGCCGCGCGCTTTGAAGAGCATCCCTGCCGATATGACTTTTTAGCATGCATTGAGGATTGGAAAAAAGTTCGCATAAGTGCATTGTGTACGGAGGGGATTCCTTTGAAGGCGATGAAATAAATTTGGAAGAATAAATAAAGGGGATTTTGATAAAAAAAAAAATAATTAGCCTTACTTTTTGGGCACAGTAATACACAATAGTTATTTCTTAAAACTTTTTTAAACACATTTGATATTAAGACGACATTGCATATTTTAAGAAACATCAAGCAATTAACTCTTTTTCAATCAAAAAAGATTTAAAACTACAAATTTCAAAAGAAATAGAAAAAGAAAAACACAATTTTTCCAAATTTGAATAAAGAAAGTATGCGTTACTTAATCTTGGAATCACTCATCTAAAACACCAAATAAAGAAAAACTCATACTTGCTACATAAAAACACAATTTAACTCGCACTGAAAAAAAGATAAGCAATTGCTTCTAAGATTTCTGGAAAGTTTCCTCTAGTCGTTGCCAGAAAACCTCGGGGAACGCGGGAAATTGTATCTCTGAGATACTGCAGAATAAAGTAAAAAATAAAATTACCCACCAGGGCGTAACGTTCCCAAATTTTTATCGCAACCAAACAGTTGAAATTGAGGTATCTGAATACCTTTATTTTTCTTTTTATCTACCATTATATATTTTTTTTTAAAAAAGAAGCTCCTAAACTATAAATTGATATCCTGATTTTTTTCATGTTTCTTCTCATTCTAACTGAAAGAAAACTCTCCCTCGCAAGAATTATTATTAAATTGATATTTGTTTTCGTTAGAGGACGTGCATTTTTTGATATTTGCTTTTATTCCACCCGAAGAACTTTTATGCGAGTGAATTAGTTCGCGTGGAATGGCAACAAGGCAGGAAATAGTACCCTCATTGGGTCGTTATGGGTTGAACTTCTAGAGCTTCGCGTTTTCATTTAAATGGCGGCAGCGCCATTTCGAATTTACTTTCAGATTTAAGTGTTCCGATAGTGAGTATTCAGATTTTCTAAGAATGTGAATCGCTGTAATTTCGTCGTGTAATGTTCTATCGATTTATTTTGGTTCAGGGGATGGAAGTAAAATGGTAAATAAGCACTTCTTTCGTTATAGATGTTAAACGGAGCTTGATTTTACCGTGTACAACTGTGTCCAAAAAGTAAGACCCATTTTCAATTTAAAATTCCCGGGGCTTATGGAATTTCAAATTTTCTTTTCTTTTTTAAGTTGTTAGGTTTCTTTTTTAGGTTATCTGTGCGAAATTTGACGTCAAAATATGCATTAGTGTTTCATTTGTCTTTCAGATACGCTCAAACTGATTCCGGCGACTTTTGAAATGTCTGAATTCATTTAGCAATGAACTTGCATTCTATTTTGTTTTCCGGAAACGTATAGAAGGCATTCAGTGAGCATTTCTATATCGGAAATAAATATTCAGAAGTGGTATAAACTGTTCAAAGAACACAGAGTATGCGTTGAAGACGAAGAGCCCTCTGGTCGACCATCAACGCGTCTGATGTGTCAAATCTCGATTGGTACCGGAAACACTGAATGCGTCAGCTCACACTGCACTGATCTTGCAAAGCTAAGCATAATCAAACACTAATGAATATTTTGAACACCAAATTTCACACACATGTCATCAACCTAACAAAGAAAAAAATTGACATTCCATAAACCCCTGCAATTTTAAATTGCAAATGAGTCTTACATTTTGGACACAGTAATATGTATCTCAATAATTCTACACGAACCGTAAGTAATTCATTAAATAATACCGAAAGGACATTTTATAAAAAAATGTTTTTTTTCTTATTAAAATTGCACACTTTTTTAATTGCTGCACTATATTTCCATAAATATAATTGAAAATAATATCTTCCTTTTATATCTCGTTGAAACAGACTGTTCTATCCACACAAAACTAACCCATAATATCACTTCAAATAAATGGATATAAATTATCCACTTTTATAAAACAATGTCCATAAAATGTTCGATTTCTTTTTGTGACAATTCAGATCACATTATACATTATTGAATAAAACCTTCACAATTTTTCAAGAACAAAAATACTCGGCAAGGAAACAAATTAGAACATTCATTGATAAGATACACACACACACACACACACACACAAAAAAAAAAAAAAAAAAAAAAAAAAAAGATTAAATTAAATTAGGATCTTTGGCCAAATTTTCTTTCCATTTCTTCATTCCCTCCGTATACTTCGAGCCCATTACTTTAAAATTTCCTTTCTCATAACGTCCTTTTCCGAAACTCCGTTTGAATACTAAATTGATAAAAATTAAAACACCCCACAGAAAATGGTGAAGGAAAAAAAAATGGCTTCCTATAATGACTGCAAACTCACGCTGGCATCGAGGCTACGCTCGACGCCAGACCATAAGATTTCCCCAAACGATGCTGTTAAATTAAAACCCTTGTTCGAAAACTTAAAACAAAGAAGTGAAGTAAAAAAAAAAGAAAGATGGCGGACATTTTCGAACGCGCAAATAACAGGGCTACCATTCAAAATTACGGAAGTAACAAAAGGAACAAAAAAAAAAAACAGTATTTTTATCAAAAAAAAAAAAAAAAAAAATTGGGTCGTATTTCATTGAACAGCTATGTGCGGAATGTTTATTCTTATTATTGCGAGTCTTAATGATGTGAAATTATTAGTCTCAAACTGATAATTTTGCGACTGAGTCATTTTTTCCTCGTTTCCGGTATAAAATGTTTATTATTCTTGTTGTGGTTTGGCCATCTATTACATATCATTAAAATGGCTAACGGCCAAAAGGGAAAAATTACCATTCCAAAGAACGGGTGCATGAAAAAACTGTTATTAAAGAGTGCGAAAATGTTCATTAGGTTCGGCCGTGTTGCGTGGGATTAATTTTTATCAGCCAAGTCGTTACGAGGGTGGTTTGAAATTAGGGAGGAAAATGTTTGGAACGCTCTCTTTGGCTGTAAAAACAAGCAGAAGTGAGTTTTGTTATTAACGCGGATGATCTTTTTTTTCTTCTGTTTTAGTTATTTCTCTCTTTTTTTTTCCTATCGTAAAAGTTTATTGATGTTCGTAAGCTTTGAAATAATGTTTCTTTTAAGTTTTATGGTTTAGTCATTAGATGAATACACAGAATTCCCTACTAATAGGCAAATATTAAAATGATTTACTTCAATTTTAATTTCAAATAAACTTTATTTTTGGTTTAATTGGTAACTTACTGTAGTGTTGAATTATTTAAACCCAGCAATGAGCTGTAAATTGGGGCTGGAATGGGCGAATGGCTCTGACGCTCGGTATCACGGGTTTCGGGTGCGAGTCCCGACGGTGGCATGGATGTTAGTAGTGCTTTGGAGTTCACGTTGAAACTGTAGGGCCCGGTCTAACAATATAGTAGAGCGTTGCGGAGGTTGTGTTACTCCGCGTCTGTAGCTTATCTTGAAGCTACACGCACCTCTTGAGTAGAGCTAAGTGAGTGACGTCGGTGCAGAGCTTGCCTTAAGGCATCCAAGACAACTGTCTAAGTGTTTGCCAGCTGCATTGGAACGAAAAAAAAAAAGTCCGATAAAAATTGTGTTAACTGAAATGCTCAAATGTTTCGTAAAAATATGAATAAATCATGAAACTGAAATTGTAAAAAAAAAAGAAAATGATTATATTTCTTTATAAATCTCAATAATTTTCCATGAAACCGTAAATAATTCATTAAGTAATACTGAAAGAACATATTTTAAAAAAAAATTTTGCTTATTAAAATTGCACACTTTTTTAATTGCTGCACTATATTTTCATAAAAAATCATTGAAAATAATACCTTTCCTTAATAGAGAGTTTTTGCATAACGTTTTGTTATCGTCCGATATTTTTCTCTTCCTAGCCCGCATTCTCATAGGGAATATTGTACTATTGCGCATGCATATCTGTAATATTGCACTACTGCGCATCCGATTTGAAAGTGCTTCTGATAACATAAGAAAAATGAACATGGCCGCAAACTGATGAAACAATAGGATTAATATAAATATATTTTGCAATTAGTTAGATACTCAAACATCATCATAGGCAAAAAAGTGTTATGTTACATGAATAAAAAGTTATTATGCTTTAAAAGATTATCATGAGAATTTTAAAATTAGTTAATATTAAATATAGTTATGTTAAGAAATTAAACTACATTATAAAATATTTCAATATTAAAAATAAACTGGAAAACTTACTTTCATGATTCGTTGAAGATCGTATATGTGTCTTCTTTGCTCTTCATCGTTGATGATTAAGCTGATAAATAAAACTGTTTTTGTTTTAATTACGTCTAAGCACATTTCTTCTTAGTACAAGATCCTAGACTTTTTTAAAAAATAATTTAATTAATTTAAATTACGTTTATAGTGTTTAATTTCTGTTCACCCCGTTTCCTATAACATCTATTTTCCGATCGTTTCATCAGTTTGCTGCCATGTTGGTTTTTCTTATGTTATCAGAAACATTTTGAAATCGCATGCTCAGTAGTGCAATATTACAGATATGCATGCGCAATAGTACAATATTCCCTATGTGCATGTGCGCTAGGAAGAGAAAAATAACTAACGATAAAAAAACGTTCTGCAAAAACAATCTAATATCTCAATAAAACACACTATTCTATCCGCATAAATCTAAGCCTTAATATCAATTTTAATAAATGGATATATATGATCCGCTTTTATAAAACAATGTCCATAAAATGTTCGATTTCTTTCTGACAATTCTGATCACGTTATAAAATATTGATTAAATCTTCACGAATTTTCATGGAAAAAGTACTCGGAGAAGAAACAAATTAGAATATTCATTGATAAGATACCAGAAAAAAAAATTTAATTAAATTAGGATCTTCAGCAACATTTTTACATTACCTCCGAACACTTCTAGCCTATTACTTTAAAATTTCCATTCTCATAACATCCTTTCGGAAATTCCGTTGGAATACTAAATTGATAAAAATTAAAACCCGTTACAGAAAATCTGGCAAAAAAATGGCTTCCTATAATTACAGCAAACTCACGCTGACATCGAGGCTAAAAGATCACTATTCTCGACGCCAGACAATAAGATTTTCCCAAACGATGCTGTTAAATTAAAACCCGTGTTCGAAAAGTTAAAACAAAGAAGTGAAGTGAAAAAAAATGAAAATGGTGGACAACAGGGCTATCATTAAAAATTACGGAAGTAACAAAAAGGAAGAAAAAAAAAGTATTTTTATGAAAGAAAAGAAAGAAAATTGGGTCGTATTTTACTGAACAGCTATGTGCGGAATGTTTATTATTATCGTTGCGAGTCTTTTAATGGTGTGAAATTATTAGAGTCGCCAAACTGATAATTTTGCGACTGAGTCATTTTTTCCTCCTTTTCAAGTGAAAATGTTTATTATTCTTGTGTTGTGTTTTGGCCATCTATTACATATCATTAAAATAGTTAACGGCCAATAGAAAAAAAAAATATTCGAAAAAACGGGTTCATGAAAAAACAGTTATTAAAGAGTGCGAAAATTTTCATTAGATTCGGCCGTGTTGCGTGTGATTAATTTTTATCAGCCAAGTCTTTACAAGGGTGGTTTGAAATTAGGAAGGAAAATGTTTCGAACGCTCTCTTTGGCTGTAAAAACAAGCAGAAGTGAGTTTTGTTATTATCGTGGGTGATCTTTTTTTCTTCTATTTTATTACTCTCTCCTTTTTTTTCTTCCTATCGTAGCAGTTTATGGATGTTCGTAACGTTTGAATTAATGTTTCTTTTAAGTTTTATGGTTTAGGCAATAGATGAATACACAGAATTCCCTGCCAATAGGCTAATAATAAAATTTCAGGCTTTAACTTTATTTTCAATTATACTTTGTGTTTACTTTAATTGTTAACTTACTTTAGTGTACAATTATTTAAACCTAGCAATTAGCTGTAAATTAACAAGTAATATGAAAAAAAATTTTAAACTCAATTCCTACTTTTTTTTCACTTTTTTGCAGAAAGTCCTTTATAAATAATATTCATTCATTTTTTTTAAGTTAGAAAAAATTCTCTCTCTTTCTCTCTCTCACATACCCACTTTCCATCTCTCTCAGTCATTTATTCACGTGTTTCATTTTCCATCTTGTTCCCTCCTCGACTCAGACCAGAACCCAGAATGAAAAAAAAGAATCTGAAAAAGAAATTTTTTTCCAGCTATCTACATACTTCGCCACTGACGGTATTTATTATTAAATTTATATCCTGCTCATTACAGTTTCCTACTAAATCTCTCTACTAAGAGTTCTCCTCACTAATTTTTTTTGTCCTATATGAAACTAAAATGAATTAATTAAATTGATGAATGAATTATTATTTGAAAAAACTCTATTCACATCCAGTGCCATCCACTGCAAGTTCAAAAAATGTATTTGAACTCGAGTGGATGATTTAAAAGTATTTTATGAACGATTGAAAATTTGAACAAAATATATATAGGGAGAGTGTGAACCAATTGTAGGAATTGAAAAAAGCGAAATGTATTTTTACCAAAACATTTAAAAATTAAATAACTTCATTTAAAAGTATACAATGAACAAACAATTACTATAAAATAATTTATTGTTCTTAAATGAATTTCATTTTAATATTAACGAAAAGTTTTGTTCAATAGTGCCAACTGTTTTTATTAATGTAAAATTCATAATGAGAATTAAAATAGAAAATACGTTTTACTAAACGAATGAGTATAATACTTTTTCAAAAAAAAAAAAAAAAAAAAAAAAAAAGACCATAATTAATCAAGTTTCTATCCGTCCTTTGAGATTAATCCCGCATTTAAATAGACAAATATCTTTCAATTTTCTGTATTGCTATTTTTCATGTATGCTTACAGAAGGTCTCATTGGGAAGTCTATTTATTATTTTATTTTTACTTTGTTTTATATGTACTTAAAACGGAAATGAAATACAGTTTTAAAATTGAATGCAAACTTTGTATAAATTAAACACATGTATTTAATTTTTGCTTTCTTTAAACATTTCGCTAAATTATTCATCTTCATTAAGTTCACAGCATTTAATTGCAGTGAGATTGTTTTGTTACTTAAAAGGGATATTTTTTGTCCCTGGTGAAAACTCTGTTGTTTTTTCAGCGATTATAGCTCTGCGGCGGGCCTAAAATATGCATAAGCCCCTTTTTTTTTAATCACCGACGTTGAAACACATATTTTATTCATATCTGTCCGTTCCTTTTTAATAGTTTTATTTATTTAAATGATAGAAGTGAATTAAAATTGTATATTATGTAAATGTTTGCTCTAAATCTCATATTTTCTTTTCTGTAATGGACCATGTTTAAATAATAAATGCAAAACTATCGATGATGGTTTAAATGAATCGTTGAAGAATGAGTTTTCTTTTATTCAATTCCAACAAAAATAGTTTCCTTCTTAATAATTAATAAATGACCATTTTTAACATTTTTCCAAATTTTTATCTTCAAATTTACTCCAATTGTAAATCGTAAATTGTAAATCGACGGTTTGCAAGCACCCAATCTTTAATTTTTTGGACGTAAGCTTCGTCGGTTGAGGTGGAGGGTCGACCAGAGGGCTCTTCATCTTCAGTGCGTTCTCTGCCTTCTTTAAACTGTTTTTACCACTTGAAAACATTTCTTTCCTATACAGAAATTCAAGCCGAATGCCTTCTGCAACATTCTGTACGTTTCTAAAAACAACATTAAATGCAAGTTCTTTGTTCAATGAATTCAGACATTTCAAAAATTGCCGAAATCCGTTTTAGCGTCTCACAAAGCCAAGCGTAACTCAAGCACTGAGGAATATATTGACGTCCAATTTCACACAGATATCAAGGACAGTGGCAACAACCTAAAAAAAAAAAAAACTTGAAATTGCATAATCCCCGGGAATTTTAAATTGAAAGTTGTTCTGACTTTTTGGACAGAGTGGTATATCTATGAATTAAGATTAGGAGGTTAAGGGGTTCTATCCGCATGGGTACTCCGAAATCGGTACGCCGATTCCCAGTTGGCAAAGTTGCCAGGCAAGAGAATAGAAACCTCCGCGTTCTGTCAATGGCAACATTACTGTCTACTTTTTGACTTCAATGTCCACTACTTAATAATAATGCTTTAAAACTTAGTTTAACGCCTTATATTTTCCGCATTGCTTTCCGCATCGGCGAACCCATCGTCCATCCTAATCTACTCGGGCGTAGGGGGTAGGGAGGATGGGGGTGAACAGCTCTACATTTTCTCCTCCAACACCACAATTACTCGGAGACTGTATTAATGAAGAGGAAGACTTTCATCGCGAATTGCATGCCCGCTCCCTTCCCGGCGAGTGCGTCACTTCCGGTTGACCGCCCGATGTGGCCACGCGCCACCGGCCAGCCCCGGGTTCTAATTAAACTTTCATTCATCGTCCAATATATGTGGGCCTTGCGATATTTACCGAGTTTTACAACGTAATTATCATTATTATCGGTAAGTGAGAATTGTCACTGCGACCGTCTCCCCCCTCCTACTAGTTGGCCATCATGCTCGATGGCTTCGCTTCTGACATTGACAAAAGGACTAATTGGAGGGTTTGGAGGGCATCGGGCAGATAATGGCTAAATTATCTGTATGGAAACTAAGTTCGAAATTTGTAATCTGATAATAGATGGGATTATTTTTGAAAAGTTGTGATGCCGATGCCATGTCCGAAAAAAAAAAAAAAAAAAAAAAAAATGTTGTCCTTTCTTTAGTCGCTGCTGGACTCATCTATCTCTGAAAATTTGTGATCTGATAATAAATGGCATTATTTTAAAAAACTTATGCGCTGCTAGAGTCATTTGTCCTCTTGATACGCGAAGTCCATTTTGTTGAAAATTTTTCAATTCCTTCAATTACTCGCACTCTCCCTATATATATCTTGTTCAAATTTTCAATCGTTCATGAAATACTTTTTATTCATCCACTCAGGTTTAAATACATTTTTTTTGAACTTCTATTGGATGACATCTGATGTACAGGCAGTTTTTTCAAATATTTATCCATTCATTAAATTTAATTAATTCATTTCAGTTTTTATAGATTTAAGTTGCATGTATCTACCAATAGATGGCTCCAGATGTAAGGGAAAAATTTCAACTTTATTTGTAAAGGACTTTTCTAAATGCTGGCCGGTGGCGCGAAACTAAGTTTAAAATTTTTAATCTCATAATAAATGGAATTATTTTAGAAAACTTGTGATGTCGGTGCCATGTCAAAAAAAAAAAAAAAAAAAATTTTTTTGTCCTTCCCTCAGTAGCTGCTGGATCTCAATTATCCTCTTGATGTGCAAAGTCCATTTTGTTGAATATTTTTATTTTGCATGTAGAAAAAAAAAATTATAGTCTGCCGTCTGTTCAGCTGGGAACTAACGGCCGAGTGGCTGACACTCTGGCATTCGGTACCACGGTCATCGGGTTCCATTCCCGACGATATGTTGGATGTTTGTAGTGGTTCGGAATCCACTTTCAGTTATAGGTTCCGGTCTCATAGGACCCTAGAGGGTCACAGAGCCCAATCAGACTTCTTCTTCCCATTCCCAAACTGTAAAGGGGCAATTCAGCTCTAGGCACATTGATGTGGTGGTTTGTAGTCTAGTAGAAGTAGTAATTGTCTGTTCTGCTGGATAGTTCCAGCATTGCCATCTGGAATGCAAAGCTTGGCATTTTTTTGGCGCGGATTCTTGCTTTACAAACGTTTGAAAATGGCGGTTAACATGAGAACAGCGATTGAAAATGTGTCATCAGCGTCCATGTCCACTCCAATGAGAAGTGAGAGAAGCTGACCGACCCTCTTAACGGATTTTCTTAAAGGAAGGCTATTGGAGAAGGGGGAAGGGTGGACTGCGAAGAGTCGACAAGAAGTGTCGTTTTTTTTTTTCTGTAAAGTGACTGAACAGATAGGAGATTCCGCCTATTTTCAAAGTGAGAACCTGTGGATGCGCGTATATGCTCTGTGATAACTAACATCTGCCTTACATTCGTCTTAGACTGGAAAACTCTGAAAATCTCCGACCTTGGCGTGAACTGCACTTGCAAATCAAATTTAAATCTTTAATTTTCACTTTTTTGTAAATAACCCAGATTTCTATATGTACAGTTAAGTCGAACCTAGATAAGTCGAAAACCTCCACAACTCGAAAACTTCCTTCAAGCTCCAAAACCTCCATGACACGAAATTTCAACCCTCTATATGTCGAAATAATGAGTCAATCCCCACAAGTAATTTTGGAATCTATTTTCCCTCCGTAACTCGAAAAAAAAAATTGGACCTTCTGTATCTCGACCATTAGCAATGTTTGATTTTACAACCTTTAGAACTCAATCATTTGAAACTAATTACTTCTATGGCTCGAAGAAAAATAAGTTACCGACTTTAAGGATTTGCCGACAATGCAAGTCATTTTTTTTAGAAAACAATGTATGTGTATATAGTAAATAGAATACCATTTTTATGAAATAGCAACCCGTAAGAAAAAGAATTTTCTTCTCTTTATAGCTCAGATAATGCCATAGATAGAGGACGATCAAATTGTCTAAAGCAAGCTCAGCAAGCTCTTTATAGCTTAGATCATGCTGTACTGAAATGTTAAACTTGAAATGAAAACAAGAAAACATCAATTTGTCCCTCAAAAAACCAGACGAAAAAGGTCCACTCATTTTAAATATTTTTGTTTTACCTTTGTTTTAGTTTTTAAACTCTATAATTACGAAATAAGATTTCTGTGCTCAAATATCTTTATCTTATTGGCGTATTTTATTTCACTTTGCCAGACATAAGCAATTTATATCATTAAAGTTCTAATATTAAATTAAAAAAGTTCAAATTTAATTAAATTGTTTATAATTTTCTTGGTATAACTTACATTAAATCTTCCATTTTTTATAATCATGTTTTGCAATCATTCTGCTTTTAGTGTAAGTAATTGTTTTTTCAAATTTTCTAAAGCTCCTTTTCTGAGAAAATATTATTTTTCATTTTCTTCTTACAAATGTGTTCAAAGGAGATAATATTGCAAATTTAATTAATTCCAGTTGGCACGAATTCTTTCGAAAATTCATTAAAAATGCTTTTTATTTACAATAAAGATAAATTGCGCGTTGTATAAAAAGTGCCCCATAAAAGACAAGATAAATACGCTGTTTCATTTTCTGAAAGGCAGAACTGGCGAATATTTTAATGAAATAAAAATCCGTCTAAAAAAAGCAAAGGCGGTTATTATTTTTTCTTACTGATTCCTTCCCTTCCAAATAACATTTGAAATGATTGTTAAGACAACATCCCTTTTTTTTTTTTTTTTTGCTTAACCGGTGACGCGTTCCAAAAAGGAAAGTAAAAAAAAAATTGCGTTTCGAAGAATGTGTACAAAAATAAAGAATTCTGATTAGATTTTTAAATTCTTTTTCCGATAAAAAGAAAAAAAAATGGTTGAAAAATTATTTAATTTCCAATTCTGATGTGACAGCTAAAGTTTTCTTGGAAACGTTATACGATCTAGAATAAGTTCAATTAAATTTATCTAAATATTTTTCTTAAAATGACAATCGTCTTATGCATTGCCAAATGTTAAAGACAGAATAATAATAAAGAAAAAACATAAAATAACATAGGGATTTTTTTTTCTTCTCGTGTTACATTGCTTTTCTATTAACAATGAGAAAAAAATCGTAAAAAAATGAAGGAGGGAAAATGTTTACATTGGTTCCTATGGAAGAAAAAGATACCGTTTCTGTTCTTTCTTTTCTTTTCTTTTTTTTCTGTTCTTTCTTCTGTTGAATAATTTAATATGGTGTCTGTTTTCCCGAAATCGGCAACATTAAAACTGATTAAAAGACGATTGGAGAGCACTTGCGCAAATGTTCCTGGTTCCAGAATGTGCCACTTTCGGAACATTTGTTTTTGTTTCTCTGGGAGATAAATGATTGTCTCCGAGAGACCAGCAAGAAAAAGAGACTCTACCTTTTTCATGTTGGATTCAATTAGTTATAAAACAAATTTCTTCACATGAGTCGCCGGAAGAGAAAAAAAATATTGCCCACGAGGCATGAACAGCGAATGCTAATGGAGTTCATGGGAAAAAAAAAGAACTCTGCTGAATTAGCGGTTTTCGAAAAAGGAACTGAGATAAGGCACCTCATGATGGAAGTCATTTTACCAGGGATACATATTTTTAAATTATTGAATCAGTAAGTACTACTGTGCCCAAAAAGAAAGACCAATTATTATTTTTTTCCAAAAACTCTTTATTTATTCTTCCGAACTTATTTCATCGGTTTCAAAGCTTTTGAAAGTCAAATTTTTTTCATCGCTTTTTTCGTAATCCCCTCCGGAAGCAATGCACTTATGCCAACCTTTCTCCCAATCAATGCATGCTAAAAATCATTGGCAGGGGTGGCCTTCAAAGCCATTCACGTTGAATCTCTTCAGTCGACTAAAAATGGTGTCCTCGGAGAGGTCCTTTGAGTTTATGGTATGGCCAGAAGTCGCACGGTGTGAATACGGTGGTTGCGAACAATAGGAGATTCATTTTTTACAAAAAAGGGTCACGAATGTTCAATGAGGTGTGAGCTGACGCATTCAGTGTTTACGGTACCCATCGAGATTGGACGCGTTTGAGGCCCAAAAGGAAATGGACCGATCCTTTTGAAATTGCAACATCATCAGCAAGGTCTCTAATTGTAAAGTCGATGGTTGACAAGCACCCAATCTTTAATTTTTTGGACGTGATCTTCGTTGGTTCAGGTGGTTGAGGAGGTCGACCAGAGGGCTCTTCGTCTTCAACGCGTTCTCTGCATTCTTTGAACTGTTTATACCACTTCTAAACATTTCTTTCTGATATAGGAATGTTCACCGAATGCCTTCTGTAACATTCTACACGTTTCCGCAAAACAGCAAACAAAATTGAGTGAATTTTGTTTGAAAAAATTGAAAAATTCTTGCAAACAAAATAGAATGCAAGTTCTTTGATCAATGAATTCAGACATTTCAAAAATCGCCGAAATCACTTTTAGCGTCTCACAAAGCCAAACGTAACTCAAATACTAATGAATATTTTGACGTGAAAGTTCACACAGATGTCAAAGACAGGTGCCAGCGATATAAAAAAGAAGAAAAAATTGAAAATTCCGTAAGTCCCAAGGAATTTTATTTTGAAAACTGGTATTATTTTTTGGACACTGTAATATGTATTGCCATTTTCAACAATTATTTATTTTTATAGTTTCACTCCAAAATATGTTGTTAATTTTTATTTTTATTTTTATTGAAAGGAAATACTGGATAAAAAATGCTTACATTTAAAAGTTGTGTTATTGATTTGAATTAACTTAAATACTGAATGATTCAATAATTTAAAAAATTCTTCCAAAAATGTGTATTACTTGTCCAATGACTTCCCTCATGAACCGTCTCATCTGCATTCTTTTTCGAAAACTGCTAATTCAGCAGAAGAATGCCCTTTTTTTCCCACGGACTCCATTAGCATTCGCTGTATATACACTCAAGAGTCAAAACATTATGACCACCCCAACATTTTGCAATGAACTCGCCTGGATGACGTGGAAGGCACGTGATCAGGTGGAAGTGGTATTCAAATGGTATTAAGCGGTGGTATTAATCCATGCCAAGGCGGGTTGAAGCTGTGATGCGCTCCAAAGGTGGGCCAACTCGTTATTGACAGGCGGTCATAATGTTTTGGCTCTTGAGTGTATATCGTTAGAATAGAAACCCATATCATATCCCAACCACTGTATTAGCATCGTGCGACTTCTGGCTATTTCCCACACTTAAAAGACCACTCCTGGGACACCGTTTTGAGTCGATTGAAGAGATACACCGTGAATCGGCGAACGCTTTAAAGGCCATCAATGCCGATGACTTTTTAGCATGCATCGAGGATTGGACAAAAAACTTCGGCCTAAGTGCATTGTGTCCGGAAGGGATAACTTTGAAGGCGATGAAATAAATTTGGCAGAAAAAAGAGAGTTTGAGAGTTGAATGGTCGTATTTTTTTGGGCACAACAGTACTTACTGATGAATTATTCAATAATTTAAAAATATATATCACTTGTACAATGACTTCCATCTTGAAGTGCCTTATCTTTGTTCCTTTTTCGAAAGTTGCTAACTCAGAAAAGTTCTTTTTTCTTTTCACAGACTCCATTAGCATTCGCTGTTCATGGTTCGTGTGCAACATTTTTATCTCTCTTCCGCGACTCATGTGAAGAAATTTGTTTTATAAGTAATTGAATCCAACATGAAAAAGGTAGAGTCTCTTTTTCCCGCCGGTCTCTCGGAGATAGCCATTTATCTCCCACAGAAACAAAAACAAATGTTCGAAAAGTGGCATATTCTGGAACCAGAAACATTTGCGCAAGTGCTCTCCAATCGCCTTTTAATCAGTTTTAATGTTGCCAATTCGGAGAAACAGACTCCATATTGAATTACTCAACAGAAAGAACAGAAAAAAAGAAAAGAAAGAACAGAAACTGAATCTTTTTCTTCCATAGGAACCAATGTAAACATTTTCCCTCCTGCATTTTTTTTTTTACTTTTTCTTCTCATTGTTAATGGAAAAGCAATGTAGCACGGTAAGAAAAAAAAATCCCTTATGTTTTTTTATGTTTTTTTTATTTTTATTCTTCTTTTTTGAACATTTGGTAATGCGTAAGACGATTTTCATTTTAAGAAAAACATTCAGATAAATTTAATTGAACTTATTGCAGATCGTATCACATTTCTATGAAAACTTTAGCTGTCACATTAGAATTGGAAATTAAATAATTTTTCAACCATTTTTTTTCTTTTTTTATAGGAAAAAGAATTTAAAAATCTAATCAGAATTCGTTAATTTTTTTTACACATTCTTTTCGAAACGCCATTTTTTTTCTTTACTTTCCTTTTTGAAACGCATCACCGGTTAAGCAAAAAAAAAAAAAAAAAAAAAAAAAAAAAGGCATGTTGTCTTAACAATCATTTCAAATGTTATTTGGAAGCGAAGGAATAAGTAAGAAAAAAATCATAACCGCCTTTGTTGTTTTTAAACACGTTTTTATTTCATTAAAATATTTCCCCGTTCTGCCTTTCAGAAAATGAAACTCGTATTTATCTTGTCTTTTATGGGGCACTTTTTATACAACGCACAATTTATCTTTATTGTAAATAAAAAGCATTTGAGTGTATTTTGCGAAGGAATTCGAGCTCCCTGGAATTAATTAAATTTGCAATATTATCTCCTTTGAACACATTTCTAAGAAGAAAATGAAAACTAATGTTTTATCAGAAAAGGGAGCTTTAGAAAATTTTTATAATAATACTTACACTAAAAGTAGAATAATTGCAACACACGACCATAAAAAATGGAAGATTGCTTGTGAATTATGCCAAAAGAAAATTATAAACAATTTAATTTTTTTAATTTAATATTAGAACTTTAATAATATAAATTGTTTGTGTATGGCAAAGTGAAATAAAATACCCCAATAAGATAGTGATATTTGGGCACAGAAATCTTTTTTCGTGATTATAGAATTTACAAACTAAAACAAAAATACTTAAAAACGTATAACTCTACAAGAGTGGACACTTTTTGGATGGTTTTTGTGTATTATGTTTTCATTTCAAGTTTAACATGAAAAGCTTTAACATTTTTAATATTTATAACATTTATTTTTTTAAACATATCATTTATGTACGTGTATTAATACATAAAATATGTTTAATATATATTTGCATAAATTAGTAATAAAATTTTAATTTAGAAAGTTAACGGAAAAATCTATTTTTAGAGGCAAATCAGCGAGTATTTGATGTTAATTTTGGTATAAGTGCGTTCAAAAAGTAAGACCAATTTTTATTTTTAAAAAAAAATTCTTTATTTATTCTTCCAAATTTATTTCATCGCCTTCAAAGTCATACCCTCCGGGCACAATACACTCGTGCCAAAGTTTTTTCCAATCCTCAATGGACGCTAAAAAGTCATCGACGGGGATGGCCTTCAACGCGCGCTTATATTCACGTTGAATCTCTTCAATCGATTCATAACGGTGTCCCCGGAGTGGTCATTTGAGTTTAGGGAATAGCCAGAAGTCATACGGTGTTAAATCAGATGAATACGGTGGTTATAGAACGATATGGGTTTCATTTCCGGTGAAAGAGTCACGAAGAATCAATGCAGTAAAACTGCATTAGAACAAGTAATATAAAAAAAAACCCGTGAAGTCAATTCCTACTTTTTTTCATTATATTGCAGAAGGGACCTTCACAAATAAAGTTGAAATTTTCCTCCTACACCTGGCGCCATCTATTGGTAGATATATGCAACTTAAATGTAAGAAAAAACTAAAATTAATTAATTAAATTTAATGAATGAATTAACAGTTGAAAAAACTGCACTATCCTCCAGTGTCTTCCACGGCAAGTTAAAAAAAAAGCATTTGAACTCGAGTGGATGAATAAAGAGTATTTTATGAACTGTTGAATATTTGAACGAGATATATAAATATATATATATAGGGAGAGTGTGAACTAATGGTAAGATTTGAAAAATGCTCAAGAACTGGACTTTGCACATCAAGAGGATAGATGAATCCAACAGCGAGTGAGGAAAGGACAAAGGTTTTTTTTTTCCTCTTTTTTTGGGATATGACAGACTAAAATAATGCCATTTATTATCAGATTACAAATTTCAAACTGAGTTTCCAAACAGATAATTCAGCCATTATCCACCCCCATACTCCCCTTTCGAATCTCCACCCCCCTCCCGGTCAATGTCAGAAGCGAGGCCACCGAACATGATAGGCCTCTTGGCTAACAAGGGGGGGGGGAGGGGGGCGCGCAGTGACAATGCCCCCTTACCGATAATAATGATAATTACGCTGTAAAACTCGGGAAATTTCGCGAAGGCCCAGGCATTGGACGAAGAATGAAAGTTTAATTGGAACCCTGGACTGGCCGGCGGTGCGTGGCCACATCGGATGGTCAACCGGAAGTGACGTACTCGCCAGGAAGGGAGCGGGCATGCAATTCGCGATGAAAGTCTTCCTCTTGATGAATACAGTCTCCGAGTAATTGTGGTGTTGGAGGAGAAAATGTAGAGCTCTTCACTCCTACCCCCTACTCCCGAGTAGATTAGGAGGGACGATGGGTTCACCGATGCGGAAAGCAATGCGGAAAATATAAGGCGGAAAACTGAGTTTAAAAGTATTATTAAGTAGTGGACATTGAAGTCGAAAAGTAGACAGTAATGTTGCCATTGATGGGGCCTGAATGGCCAAGTGGTTCGGTACCACAGGTTTCGGGTTCGAGTCCTGGTGGTGCCGTGGATGTTTGTAATGGTTCCGTATCCACTTTAAACAGTAGGTCCCGGTCTACCATGATCATAGAGCTTTGCGTGGGTATTGTTACTCTGCACTCGTAGCTTGTCTTCAAGCTACACGTGCCCCCTTGGTAGTTCTAAGTAAGGTCTAAAGACTAACTGTCTCAGTATTGCAGCTGCATTAGAACAATAAGAAGTTATTAAGAGGGAAACTATTTTTGTGCGAATTGTATTAAATAAAACACATTCGTAAACGATTTATTTAAACAACCCTCGAAAGTTTTGCATTTATTATTTAAACACTGTCCATTACAGAAAATGAAATATGAGATTTAGAGCAAACATTTACTTAATACACAATTTTTAATTCCTTCTATCATTTAAATAAATAAAAACATTAAGTAGGAACAGACAGACAGGAATAAAATATCTGCTTAAGCCTCGGTGCTTCTAAAAAAGGGGCCTTGCATATTTTATGCTCGCCGCGCAGCTTATAATCGTTGAAACAACAACAGAGTTTTCACTAGGGAAAAAAAAACATTTGCCTTTAAATAACAACACAATCTCACTGCAATTAAATGCAGTGAATGGAATGAAGATGAATAATTTAGCGAAATGTTTAAAGAATGCAAAAATTAAATACATGCGTTTAATTTATACAAAGTTTGTATTAAATTTTAAAACTGTTTTTCATTTGGGTTTTAAGTACACATGAAACAAAGTAAAAAATTAAACAATAATAAATAGAATTTTCAATCCGCATTTTGAAAGTATAAATGAGAAATAGTAATTACAGAAAATGAAAGGATATTTGTCTATTTAAATACGGGAAGATATATAGAAACTTAATTAATTATGCTTTCTTGTTTGGACAAAGTATTATTTTCAACCGTTTTATAAAACCCATTTTCTATTTAATTCTCATTATAAATTTTACATTAATAAAATAAATTGGCACCATTGAACAAATAGTTTCGTTAATAATAAAATGAACTTAATTTAAAGAGAATAAATTATTGTATAGCAATTATTTATTTATTATATATTTTTAAATGAAGTTATATAGATTTTCAACTGTTTTGGTGAGAATGAATTTCGCATTTTATTTTACAGCTCACTTGTTTCTTGTTCTAATGGAACTGACAAACACTAAAGTTTAAAGAGGATTCTGAAACACTACAAACATCCATGACACCGCTGAGGCTCAAAGCCGAAACCTGTGGTACCGAGCGACAAATCGCTAGCCACTCGGCCATCAGGCCCCAAATGCATGCCTAATAGATTTTCATGTTCTAATACAGCTGGCAAATAGACAGGATGCCTTAAGGCAAGCGCTGCACCGACGTTACTCACTTAGCACTACCCAGGAAGTGCTCATAGCTTGAAGGATAAGCTACAGACGCGGAGTAATACTACACCCGCAATGCTCTACGATACTGTTAGACCGGGACCTACGGTTTAAAGTAGACTCCGAATCACTCCGAACATTCATGCCACCGTCGGGACTCGCACCCGAAACCTGGGATACCGAGCGCTGGCCACACGGCCATTAAGGCCCCAATTTACAGCTCATTGCTAGGTTTAAATATTTTAACAATAAAGTAAGTTAACAATTAAAGCAAAAATAAAGTTTAATTGAAATTAAAATTAAAGTATATCATTTTATTATTAGCCTATTAGTAGGGAATTCTACGCATTCATCTACTGACTATTCCATAAAACTTAAAAACAAACATTCTTTCAAAGCTTAAGATCATCCATAAACTGTTACTATAGGAAAAAAAAAGAGAGTAAGTAATAAAACAGAAGAGAAAAAAAGTCATCCACGATAATAACAAAGCTCACTTCTGCTTATTTTTACATCCAAAGAGAGCGTTCGAAACATTTTCCTTCCTAATTTCAAACCGCCCTCGTAACGACTTGGCTGATAAAAATTAATCACACGCAACACGGCCGAACCTAATGAACATTTTCGCACTCTTTAATAACAGTTTTTTCATGCACCCGTTCTTTCGAATGATTTTTTCTCTCTTTTGGCCGATAGCAATTTTAATGATATGTAATAGATGGCCAAAACACAACACAGAAGAATAATAAACATTTTCACTTGAAAACGAGGAAAAAATGACTCGACGCAAAATTATCCGTTTGCGACTCTAATAATTTCACACCATTAAAAGACTCGCAACGATAATAATAAACATTCCGCACATAGCTGTTCCATGAAATACGAAACAATTTTCTTTCTTTTGTTTTATAAAAATACTTTTTTTTTATTTTCTTTTTGTTACTTCAGTAATTTTTAATGGTAGTCATGTTGTTTGCGCATTCGAAAATGCCCGCCATTTTCTTTCTTGTTACCTCTCTCTTTCACTTCACTTCTTTGTTTTAACTTTTAGAACGGGGGTTTTAATTTAACAACATCGTTTGGGGAACTCTCATTGTCTGGCTTCGAGAGTAGCGATCTTTTAGCCTCGATGCCAGCGTGAGTTTGCAGTCATTACAGGAAGCCATTTTTTTCCCCTTCCCCATATTTTGTGGAGTTTTAATTTTTATCAATTTAGTATTTAAACAGAGTTTCTGAAAGGATGTTATGAGAAAGGATATTTTAAAATAATGGGCTCGAAGTGTTCGAAGGGAATGTAAAAATGCAAAGAAAACTTGGCTGAAGATCCTAATTTAATTTAATTTTTTTCTTTTTTTTATCTTATCAATGAATATTCTAATTTGTTTCTTTGATAAGTATGTTTTCATGAAAAATTGTGAAGAAAATTTTTTCAATATTCTATATGTGATTAGCATAGTCAAAAAGAGACCTTGCCTTGCTGATGATGGAATTTCAAAAGGCCAGATCACACTGCATTGATTCTTCGTGACTTTTCGCCCAAAATGAAGCCCATATCTTTCCTCAGCCACCGTATGCACACCGTGCGACTTGTGGTTATTCCCTAAACTCAAAAGACCATTCCGGGGACGCAGTTTTGAGTCGATTGAAGAGATTCGACGTGAATCACGGCACGCTTTAAAGGCCATCCCGGCCGATGACATTTTAGAGTGCATTAAGGATTTGAAAAAAAGTTGGCATAAGTGCATTGTGTCCGGAGGGGACGATTTTGAAGACGATGACATAAATTTGGAAGAATAAATAGTTTTTGAAAAAATAAAATTGGTCTTACTCTTTGGGCATAGTAGTACTTACTGAAGAATTCAATTATTTAAAAATATGTATCACTTGTCCAATGACTTCCATCATGAAGTGCCTCATCTTTGTCCCTTTTTCGAAAACCTCTCATTCAGCAAAGTTCTTTTTTTTTTCCCCATGGACTCCATTAGCATTTGCTGTTCATGGTTCGTGTGCAACATTTTTTTTTCTCCTCCGGTGACTCATGTGAAGAAATTTGTTTTATAACTAATTGAATCCAACATGAAGAAGGTAGAGTCTCTTTTTCTTGCCGATCTCTCGGAGATAGCCATTTATCTCCCAGAGAAACAAAACAAATGTTCCGAATGTGGCACATTCTGGAACCAGGAACATTTGCGCAAGTGCTCTCCAATCGTCTTTTAATCAGTTTTAATGTTGCCGAATTCGGAGAAACAAACTCAATATTGAATTACTCAACAGAAAGAACAGAAAAAAATAAAAGAAAATAAAGAACAGAAAAAAAATAAAAGAAAATAAAGAACAGAAACTGAATCTTTTTATACCATAGGAACCAATGTAAACATTTTCCCTCCTGCATTTTTTTTTTTTACTTTTTCGTCTCATTGTTAATAGAAAAGCAATGTAACGCGAGAAAGGAAAAAAAAATCCTTATGTTATTTTTATGGTTTTTTTTATTCTTCTTTTTTGAACAACTGGCAATGCATAGATGATTGTCATTTTAAGAAAAAACATTCAGATAAATTTAATTGAACTTATTCCAGATCGTATAACGTTTCTAAGAAAACTTAGCTGTCACATCAGAATTGGAAATTAAATAATTTTTCAACCATTTTTTTTTTTCTTTTTTTATCGGAAAAGGAATTTAAAAATCTAATCAGAATTTTTAATTTTTTTGCACATTCTTCGAAACGCAATTTTTTTTCTTTCATTTTTGGAACGCATCACCGGTTAAGCAAAAAAAAAAAAAAAAAAAAAAAAAAAAAAAAAAAAAAAAAAGGGGGATGTTGTCTTAACACTCATTTCAAATGTTATTTCGAAGCGAAGGAATAAGTAAGAAAAAAATAATAACCGCCTTTGTTGTTTTTAAAGGCGTTTTTTATTTCATTAAAATATTCCCCCGTTCTGCCTTTCAGAAAATGAAACTGCGAATTTATCTTGTCTTTTATGGGGCACTTTTTATACAACGCGCAATTTATCTTTATTCTAAATAAAAAGCATTTGAGTGTGTTTTCGAAAGGAATTCGAGCTCCCTGGAATTAATTAAATTTGCAATATTATCGCCTTTGAACACATTTGTAAGAAGAAAATGAAAAATAACATTTTCTCAGATAAGGCAGCTTTAGAAAAGTTAAGGAAAAAAAATTACTTACACTAAAAGTAGAATAATTACAACACATGATCATAAAAAATGGAAGATTTCCTGTAAATTATACCAAGAAAATTATAAACAATTTAATTAAATTTGAATTTTTTAATTTAATATTAGAACTTTAATGATATAAATTTATGTCTGGCGAAGTAAAATAAAATACGCCAATAAGATAGTGATATTTCAGCACAGAAATCTTTTTTTGTGATTATAAAATTTAAAAACTAAAACAAAAAATTAACTTTCAAAAATTAAATTCAACTTTAAAAACGTATAACTCAACAATAGTGGACATTTTTTGCCTAGTTTTTGTGAGGGACAAATTGTGGTTTTTGTGTATCGTGTTTTCATTTCAAGTTCAACATGAAAAACATTAACATATATTTTTTAAAACATAACATTTATGCACAAACATGCATTAATATGTTTAATATATATTTGTATGAATTAGTAATAAAATTTTAATTTAGAAAGTTAACTGAAAAATCTATATTTGGAAGCAAATCAGCGAGTATTTGATTTAATGTTAATTATGGTACTACTGTGCCCAAAAAGTAAGACACCAATTATTTCTTTTTTCAAAAACGCTTTATTTATTCTTCCACATTTATTTCATCGCCTTGAAAGTCATCCCCTCCGGACACAATGCTATTATGCCAACTTTTTTTCCAATCCTCAATGGATGTTAAAAAGTCATCGGCAGAGATGGCCTTCAAAGCGATTCACTTGAATCTCTTCAATCGATTCAAAACGGTGTGGTCTTTTGAGTTTAGGGAATAGCCAGAAGTCGTACGATGTGAATACGGTGGTTGTGGAACGATATGGGTTTCATTTTTGGTGAAAAAGTCCTGAAGAGTCAAGGCAGTGTGAGCTGGCGCAATATCGTGATGCAAAAACCCAGTTGTCTTTCCATAAATGTGGCCTCTTTTTGCGAATAGCTTCACGCAAACGACGCATAACACTCAAATAATATTCCTTGTTGGCACTATGGCACGGCGGAAGGAATTCATAATAGTAGATAAATTTATGATAAATCTGCTAGGAACATTTACTTTTTTTATTATACAATAAAAAAAAATGAAAAGTATTAGCATTCATAATACTTTTGCCTTATGATTGACTCTTTAATTAACTTTAACCCTAATTGTAGTTTCTTCAGATTTCTCTAAGCATTTCATTAATTTTTTTGTCTCAGTTTTATAAAGTTTCCATTAAACTTTATATTTAACGAAACCACCTCCAATCCATAAGAACTTTAGATTGTAGAAGGTTTTATTAAAAAATATAGAATTTCTTTCTTCTAAGCTGTTCAGCTAAAGTTAAAGTTCCTCCCAACAAAAAAAAATAATCCTACGTAAGGTAATTAATTTAATTTATGCATTTTAAATTATTTAATTATTTTACTAATTTGGTTTTTTATGTTGAATACTGAGTTTAGTTTGAAAAAAAAACGTAGTCTGCAGGTAAATTCTCTTTACTGAATGAAGGAAAAAGAATACCTCCATAAAGAATGAATAAATTATTTTACGAATAAAAATTTAATACAGCAGAACCTCTGTAAGTCGAACTTCAAGGGAGACGCCAAATAATTCGAGTTATAGAGTTTTCGACTTACGCGGATTTTGTAAGGAAATATTCGACTAGTAGACGTTAAGATTCTTTCTAACTTATTTTGAGTTAGAGAGGTAAAACAAATAAAAATTCAAGTTACAGACGTAATAAACATGTTTATTTGCAGTTCAAATGAAATCAATAGCAATAATAAGAATATTTCATAGAGTTGGTTATTCTATTTTTTCTATACTCATCCATTGTTTTGTAAGAAACAATGACGTGCATTGTCAGCAAATCCTTAAAGTCGATAACTTATTTTCCTCCGAGCTGTAGAGGTAATTAGTTTCAAATGATCGAGTTGTCAAATCAAACATAGCTAATATTCGAGATACAGAGGTCCAATTTTTTTTTTCGAGTTACGGAGGGAAAATATATGCCAAAATGGCTTGTGGGGATTGACTCATTATTTCGACTAATAGAGGGTTGAAATTTCGAGTCATGGAGGTTCTGGTCCTTGAAGGGAAGGGAACAAAAATGTTTTTCGAGTTTTGGAGGTATTTGAATTATCGAGGTTCGACTGTATAATTTTTTAGATTGAATTTTGGTTATCCGAAGGGATGGGGCTGGTGCCCTAGAGTAGTGATATTATAGAGTACGCATCGAGGTCACCAATTTGAGGCAAGCATAATCCTTACGTGACTCTACATTTCACACTTTTATTTTGTAGTTTGATTGGGCTGTGTAGGGCTCTACGGTCCTGTTAGACCGGGAACTACAGTTTAAAGCGGATTCCCAACCACTACAAACTTCCATGGGGCGTCGGGATTCAAACCCGATACCTGTGGTACCGAGTGCCAGAGTGCTAACCACTCGGCCATCAGCCCTTAGCAGAACAGACTGCAGGCTTTCGTTTTTTTCTTTTTCTTTTTTTTTTTTTTTGCATGCAAAATAAAAATGTTCAACAAAATGGACTCTGCACATGAAGAGCATAAATAAGATCCAGCAGCGACTGAGAGAAGGACAACATTTTTTTTCCTTTATTTTGGACATGACAGCCGGAATCACAAGTTTTCTAAAATAATTCCCTTTTATTATCAGATTACAAATTTTAAACTTAGTTTTTAAGCAGATAATTTAGCCATTATCTGCCCCACAACCCCCACCCTACGAATGCACCTCCCTACTGTCAATGTCAGAAGCGAGTCCAGCGAGAATGATGGGCCACTTGGCCAACTAGGGAAGGGGGGGGACGGTCGCAGTGACAATGGCCCCTCACCGATAATAATGATAATTACGTTGTAAAACTCGGCGAATATCGCGAGGCCCACGCATTGGACGACGAATGAAAGTTTAATTAGAACCCGGGACCGGCCGGTAGCGCGTGGCCACATCGTGCGGTCAACCGGAAGTGACGTACTAGCCGGGAAGGGAGGGGGGAATGCAATGCTGATAAAAGTCTTCCTCCTGATTAATACAGTCTCCGAGTAATTGCGGATGTCGGAGGAGAAAATGTAGAGCTCTTAACACCCCTACCCCCGCCGAGTAGATTAGGACGAAGGATGGGGTCGCGGATGCGTAAAGCAGTGCGGAAAATGTATGGCGGTAAACTGAGTTTTAAAGCATTATTATTAAGTAGTGGACATTGAAGTCGAAAAGTAGACAGTAATGTTGCCATTGACCGAACTCGGAGGTTTTGATTCTCTTGTCTGGCAACTTTGCCAACTGGCAACTGAACTTTTGTACCGATTACGGAGTACCCATGGGGATAGAACCCCTTAACCTCCTCATCTTAATTCACAGACGTGTTTCACAGTCTTAATTCTTAGACGTGTCTTAATTCACAGACCTCCCTTTACTTCCTCATCTTAATTCATAGATATGTTTACTTTAGGTTAGTAATGGTGATCAAACAATAAAGATACTAGATTTGCAGATATATTCATTTACACTTCAAATTCAATCGAAGGTTTGATTTTTTTCCTCTCTTGCCATACAGAGGCCTGGTGGCCAAGTCGCTAGATCTCTGGCCTTTGGTATCGTTCGAATCCTGGCAGTGGCATGGATGTTTATGACTGGGTCGAAATCCACGTTAAACTGTAGGTCCCGGTCTGTCTAGCCTAAAGTGTGCACAACAGGACTGTAGAGCGACAAACCAAACCAAATATCTTGTCTTACAAAGTCAATTTCAAGATAAAAGTTTTTAGAAGGTCACAGGTTTCGGGTTCGAATCCCGTCGGCGTGTTTGGAATGGTTCGTAATCCACTTAAACCCGTAGGTCCCGGTCTAACAGTATAGTAGAGTGTTGAGGGGGTATTGTTATTCCGCGTCCGTAGCTTATCATCAAGCTACACGCATCCCCTGGGTAATGCTACATTAGCAACAGCGGTGCAGCCCTTGCTTATGGAATCGAAGACAACTGTCTAAGTGTTTGACAGCTGCGTTAGGACGAACAAAAAAAAAAATCTGGAGGAGGTTTAAAAATGTCATTTATTCATTATTAAGAGGGAAATTAATTTTGTGTGAATTGAATAATAGGATGCTCATTCTTATCAATTCTTAACAATTCATTTAAACAACCATCGATACTTTTGTATTTATTTATTTAAACAGAAAATTACAGAAAATGAAACACACTGACGAAATATGAGATTTAGAGCAAACATTTACTTAATACACAATTTTGATTCCTTCCATCATTTAAATAAATAAAACCATTAAGATGGAACAGAAAGACATGAATAAAATATCTTCTTAAACTTCGGTGCTTCAAAAAAAAAGGGCTTATACATGTTTGATGCGATAATCGCTGAAACAACAACAGAGTTTTCACCAGGGACAAAAAACAATCGCCTTTAAATAACAACACAATCTCTCTGCAATTAAACGCAGTGAATGGAATGAAGATGAATAATTTAGCGAAATTTTTAATGAATGCAAAAATTAAATACATGCGTTTAATTTATACAAAGTTTGCATTCAATTTTAAGACTCTTTTTCATTTGGGTTTTAAGTACATATGAAACAAAGTAAAAAAATAAACAGTAATAAATAGACTTTCCAATCCGCATTCTGTAAGCATACATGAAAAATAGTAATTACAGAAAATGAAAAGATATTTGTCTACTTAAATAGGGGATTAATCTCAGAGGACGGATAGAAACTTGATTAATTACGATCTTTTTTTTTTGTTTTGTTTGAAAAAGTATTATTTTCAACCGTTTTTTAAAACGCATTGTCTATTTAATTCTCATTATGAATTTTGCTGTAATAAAATGAGTTGGCACAATTGAATAAAATGTTTTCGTTCAGATTAATATGAACTTCATTTAAGAACAATAAATTATTTTATAGGAATTATTTATTCGTTATTTATATTTTAAATGAAGTTATTTTGATTTTCAAATGTTTGGGTGGGAACGCATTTCGCGTTTTTAATTTACAGTAATTTGTTCTAATGCATCTGGCAAACACTACAGTTTAAAGCGGATTCCGAACCACTACAAACATCCATGGCAGCGCCGGGAATCAATCCCGAAACGTGTGGTACCGAGCCACTCGGCCATCAGACCCCAAATGCATGCCTAGTAGATTTGTTTTTTGTTCTAATGCAGCTGGCAAACTCTTAGACAGTTGTCTTGTATGTCTTAAGGCAAGCGCTGCACCTACGTTACTCATTTAGCAACCCAGGAGGTGCGTGTAGTTTGAAGATATGCTACAAACGCGGAGTAACACTACCCTCGCAACGCTCTACTATACTGTTAGACCAGGACCTACGGTTTTAAAGTGGACTCCGAACCACTACAAACAGCCACGGCACCGCCGGGACTCAAACCCGAAAATTGTGGTACCGAGCTAAAAATCACTATCCACTCGGCCACTCATTACCCAATTCACAGACAATTGCTAGGTTTAAATAATTGAACACTAAAATAAGTTACCAATTAAAGTAAAAACAAAGTTTAATTGAAACTAAAATTAAAATATATTATTTTATTATTAGCCTATCAGTATTAGTAGGTACTCTAATTGTAGTAGGTACTCTAATTAACCTATTGACTAAACCATAAAACTTAATGCATGCCTAATAGCCTTAAGATGAGCGCTGCACCGACGTTACTCACTTCGCATTACCCAGGAAGTTCGTGTAACTTGAAGATATGCTACAGACGCGGAGTCACACTACCCCCGCAACGCTCTACTGTACTGTTAGACCGGGACTACTGTACTGTTAGATTCCGAACCACTCCAAACATCCATGCCACCGCCGGGATTCGCACCTGAAATCTCTGATACCGAGCGCCAGAGCACTAGGCACTGGGCTCCACATGCCCCAATTTACGGCTCATTGATGAGTTTAAATAATTGAACAATAAAGTGAGTTAACAATTAAAGCAAAAATAAAGTTTATTTGAAATTAAAATTAAAGTACATCATTATAATATTAGCCTATGAGTAGGGAATTCTGTGTATTCATCTATTGACTAAACCATAAAACTTAAAAGAAACATTCTTTCAAAGCTAACGAACATCAATAAACTGTTACGATAGGAAAAAAAGGACAGTAATAATAAGTAGAAGAAAAAAAGATCACCCACTATAATAACAAAACTCACTTCTGCTTGTTTTTACAGCCAAAGAGAGCGTTCGAAACATTTCCCTCCCTAATTTCAAACCACCCTCGTAAAGACTTGGCTGATGAAAATTAATCACACGCAATACAGCCCAACCTAATGAAAATGTTCGCACTCTTTAATAACTGTTTTTTCATGAACCATTTCTTTCGAATTTTTTTGTCTCTTTTGGCCGTTAGCCATTTTAATGATATGTAATACATGGCCAAAACCAAACACAAGCATAATAAACATTTTCACTTGAAAACGAGGAAAAAAATGACTCAGTCGCAAAATTATCAGTTTGCGACTCTAATAATTTCACACCATCAAAAGACTCGCAACGATAATAATAAACATTCCGCACATTGCTGTTCGATGAAATACGACCCAATTTTATTTCTTTTCTTTCATAAAAATACCTTTTTTTTGTTTCTTTTTGTTACTTCTATAACTTTTAATGTTAGCCCTGTTGTTTGCGCGTTCGAAAATGTCCGCCATCTTTCTTTTTTTTTCACTTCTTTGTTTTAACTTTTTCGAACGCGGGTTTTAATTTAACAGCATCGTTTGAGAACATCTCATTGTCTGGCGTCAAGAGTAGCGATCCTTTAGCCTCGATACCAGCGTGAGTTTGCGGTCATTATAGGAAGCCATTTTTTTTTCCTTCACCATTTTCTGTGGAGTTTTAATTTTTATCAATTTAGTATTCAAACGATGCTTTCCGAAAGGATTTTATGAGAAAGGAAATTTTAAAGTAATGGGCTTTGAAGATCCTAATTTAATTTAACTTTTTTTTTTACCTTATAAATGAATATTCTAGTTTTTTTCTTCGCAGAATATTTTTTTTTATGAAAAAGTGTGTGAGGATTTATTCGATATTTTATAATGTGATCAGAATTGTCAAAAAGAAATCGAACATTTTATGGACATTGTTTTATAAAAACGGTTAATTTATATCCATTTTTTAAAATTGATATTAAGCGTTTGTTTTATGCGATTAGAATAGTGTTTTTCATTGAGATATTTGAGAGTTTTTGCATAACGTTTTTTTATTGTCCGGTATGTTTTTCTTCCTGGCGATCATGCTCATAGGAAATATTGTATTATTGCGATTTTTTGGCGAGTTATTTTTTTTTTCATGAAAAATTGCGAAGATTTTATTCAATATTCAATAAAGTGATCAGAATTGTCAAAAAGAAACCTTGCCTTGCTGATGATGTTGGAATTTCAAAAGGATCGGTCCCTTCCATTTTGGTCCTCAAACGCGTCCAAACTCGATTTGTACCGAAAAACATGAATGCGCCAGCTCCCACCTTCGTCACCCTTTCTTCCAAAATGAAACCCATATCGTTCCACAATCACCGTCTTCCCACCGTACGGCTTCTGGCTATTCCCTACATTCAAAAGACCACTGTGGGGACACCCTTTTGAGTCGATTGAAGAGATTCAACGTGAATCGCCGACCGCTTTGGAGGCTAACGCTGCCAATGACTTTTTAGCATGCGTTCAGGATAAGAAAAAAGGTTGGCATAAGTGCATTGTGTCCGGAGGGGGTTATTTTGAAGGCGGTGAAATAAATTTGGAAGAATAAATAAAGAGTGTTTGAAAGAAAAAATAATTGGTCTTATTTTTTCGGCACAGTAGTACTCACTGAATGATTCAATAATTAAAAAATATGTATCACTTGTACAATGACTTCCATCATGAAATACCATATCTTTGTTCCTTTTTGGAAAACCGGTGATTCAGCAGAATTCTTTCTTTTCTACGGACTCCATTAGCATTCGCTGTTCATGCTTCGTGTGCAACATTTTTTTTCTCTCTTCCGGCGACTTATGCGAAGAAATTTGTCTTATAAGTAATTGAATCCAAGCATGAAAAAGGTAGAGTCTCTTTTTCTCGCCGGTTTCTCGGAGATAGTCATTTATCTCCCAGAGATACAAAAACAAATATTCGAAAAGTGGCACATTCTGGAACCAGGCACATTTGCGCAAGTGCTCTCCAATCGCCTTTTAATCAGTTTTAATGTTGCCGAATTCGGAGAAACACACTCCATATTGAATTACTCAACAGAGAGAAAAGAAAAGAAAGAACAGAAATTGAATCTTTTTCTTCCGTAGGAACCAATGTAAACATTTTCCCTCCTTCATTTTTTTTTTTTTTCGCTTTTTCGTCTCATTGCTAATAGCAAAGCAATGTAACAAAGTAAGAAAAAAAATCCCCATGTTATTTTATGTTTTTTTTATTTTTATTCTTCTTTTTCGAACATTTGGCAATGTATAGGACGATTGTCATTTTAAGAAAAACATTCAGATAAATTTAATTGAACTTATTCCAGATCGTATCACGTTTCTAAGAAAACTTTAGCTGTCACATCAGAATTGTAAATTAAATAATTTTTCAACCTTTTTTTTTATTTTTTTATCGGAAAAAGTATTTAAAAATCTAATCAGAATTCGTTATTTTTTTGACACATTCTTTTCGAAACGGAATTTTTTTTTTTACTTTCCTTTTTGGAACGCATCACCGGTTATGCAGAAAATAAAAAATAAAAAAGGGATGTTGTCTTAACAATCATTTCAAATGTTATTTGGAAGCGAAGGAATAAGTAAGGAAAAAATAATAACCGCCTTTGTTGTTTTTAAAGGCTTTTTTTATTTCATTAAAATATTCCCCTGTTCTGCCTTTCATAAAATGAAACTGCGTATTTATCTTGTCTTTTATGGGGCACTTTTTATACAACGCGCAATTTATCTTTATTGTAAATAAAAAGCATTTGAGTGTGTTTTTGGAAAGGAATTCGAGCTCCCTGGAATTAATTAAATTTGCAATATTATCTCCTTTGAACACATTTGTAAGAAGAAAATGAAAAATAATATTTTCTCAGAAGAGGAGCTTTAGAAAATTTGAAAAAAAAATTACTTGCATTAAAAGCAGAGTAATTGCAAGACATGATCATAAAAAATGGAAGATTTCTTGTAAGTTATACCAAGTAAATTATAAACAATTTAATTAAATTTGAATTTTTTAATATTAGAACTTTAATGATATAAATTGTTTATGTCTGGCAAAGTGAAATAAAATACGCCAATAAGATAGTGATATTCGAGCACAGAAATCTTTTTTTGTGATTATAGAATTTAAAAACTGAAACAAAAATACTTAAACACGTATAACTCAACAAGAGTGGAATTTTTTTTTTGTCTGTTTTTTGTGAGGGACAAATTGAGTTTTTTTATGTGTTTTCATTTCAATTTTAATATTTCAGCACGTGTATTAATACATAAAACATATTTAATATATATTTGTATGAATTAGTAATAAAGTTGTAATTCAGAAAGTTAACTGAAAAATCTGATTTTGGTAGCAAATCAAGAAGTATTCGATTTGATGTACGTTATGGTTTATAAATTGATAATAAATCTCCTAGGAACATCTATTTTCTGTTATACAGTAAAAAAAAAAAAAGCAAAATATTATTTCCGAAAGAATGGCCGAATGGCTAGCGCTCTGCGTCTTGATACCAAAGGTTTCGGATTAGAGACCCGGCGGTGACCATGGATGTTTGTAATGGTTCGGAATCCATTTTCAATCGTAGGTCCCGGACTAATAGTATCATAGAGCATTGTAGGGGTAGTGTTACTCGCGTCCGTAGCCTATCTTCAAGCTACACTCGCCCTCTGGGTAGTACCAAATGTGTAACAGCGGTGCAGCCGTTGCTTATGACATAAAGATTACCTGCCTCTGTATTGCCAGCTGAATTAGAACAACTTAATACTTATGCCTGATAATTGCCTTTTTAATTAACTTTAACTCTAATTGTAGTTTCTCAAAGCAGTTCATTAATTTTTTTGTCTCAGTTTTATAAAGTTTCAATTAAACTTTATAATCAACGAAAGCACCTCTAATTCAGAAGAAGTTTAGACTAAAGAAAGGTTTCATGAAAAAAAAATATATAATTTCTTTTTTCTAAATTGTTCAGCTAAAGTGAAAGTTTCTCTCCACCAAAAAATGCTGCGTAAGTTAATTCATTTATAATTTATGCATTTTAAATTATTTAATTATTTTACTAATTGGGTTGGTTATGTTGGCTGCTGAGTTTTAGTTTGAAAAAAAAAACAATGTAGTCTTCAGGTAAATCCTCTTTACTGTTTGTAAAAAAAAATAACTCCATAAAGAATGAATAAATTATTTTACGAATAAAAAATTTCAGATTGAATTTTGATTATCTGAAGGGATGGGGTTGGAGACATAGAGTTAGGGCCGGATTTTCCTATAGGCTAAGTAGGCTTCAGACTAGGGCCTCAAGATCAAGAAGGGCCTACATTCCAATTATTAGCAAAATTAGAATGACACTATTCTAAAAACAGTAAACACTAAAACACTGAATCGAAAATTAGGAGAAATTCTACACATAGGACTCATAAAGAAACATAAAAATGTATTGGTTATGATTGGTCAACGCGTTCGGCTCAATGGGTCTGTTCGTTTGTGTAGACTAGATTGCAACCAAAGTATAGTTCATACGTTCACTGATTGCTACGGCAAATATTGACGCTTCTTATGCTACTGAGCTCTGGTTTATTCTTGCATAAATAAAGTGCAGATTGGTGTAGATTCGAACAGACCTATTGATATCCCGACGTTCGGTTATATTCGTAATAAATGCAAATCATTATGAAATAAATTTATCTCAATTGAATTTGTTTTAATCTTCAATGTATTGAATATATTTAATTCAATTTGATGGAAAATATAATCATTTTTATTGCATATTTTTTTTCGTAATCAAAGATTTTTATTATTTGAATTTTGTTTTTTTTGTAAATGTTGTGTGTTATGTTTGATGAGTTATTGTTACAAGTACTGCATAGGGTCCAAATGAGTGTTCTCGACTTTTTTTTTTTCATTTATTATCCGTGTCACATTTTTATAGAGATTAGTATCAATCACAACGTGTTTCATTTAACATATTGATATAGATCACAGTAATGATGTATTTTATTACATCTCGTGTAATTTACAAACTTAAAAATGGGAGGTGAAAGGGCCTCATAAGTGGCCTAGGGCCTCTTTTCATCTAAATCCGGCCCTGCATAAAGTAGTAATATTATAGAGTACGCATCGAGGTCACCAAATTGAGGCATGCATAATCCTCACGTGACACTACATATCACACTTTTATTTTGTAGTTTAACATATGCGATGATAAAGTGACCATTTTTGGCATCCAACTTTACAGTAGGCATTGTGACGGCTCAGATTATACTAAACCTGTAACGGTCTCAAGAAAAGGGTCACTTTCAGGTACATGGGAATACTTTAATTTTAGCAAACATTATATATATACTATATACAGTAGAACCTCTTTAAGTCGAACTTCAAGAGAGACGCCAAATAATTCGAGTTATAGAGTTTTCGACTTGTGGAGGATTTCGACTTACGCGGATTTTGTAAGGAAATATTCGATTTGTAGAGGTTTAGATATTATATTATCTTATTTTGAGGTAGAGACGTAAAATAAATAAAAATTTAAGTTACAGAGGTAATAAACATGCTTATTTGCAGCTTACAAGTTATATTATGTCAAATAAAAAAATCAAAATAATCCTAAATAATTTCAAATGATCGAGTTGTAAAGGTTGTAAAATCGAATATTGCTAATGTTCGAGATACACAGTTCCTATTTTTTTTAGAGTTACGGAGGGAAAATATATACCAAAAGGGCTGGTGGGGATTGACTCATTATTTCGACCTATAGAGGGTTGAAATTTCGAGTCATGGAGGTTTGGGGGTTTGAAGGGAAGGGAACAAAAACTTTTTTCGAGTTGTGGAGGTTTTCGACTTATCGAGATTCGACTTAATGAGGTTCTACTGTACATATACACTCAAGAGCCAAAACATTATGACCACCTGTCAATAACGAGTTGGCCCACCTTTGGCGCGCAACACAGCTTCAACCCGCCTTAATACCACCACTTAATACCAGTTAAATACCACTTCCACCTTATCACGTGCCTTCCACGTCATCCAGGCGAGTTCATTGCGAAATGTAGGGGTGGTCATAATGTTTTGGCTCTTGAGTGTATGTAACTCTGGGTTATTACACTATTTACAAAGAAATGAAAATTAGTGATTTAAATTTGATTCGCAACTGCAGTTCACTCCAAGGTCGGAGATTTTCAGAGTTCTCAGTCCACGTCAAATCTAAGGCAGACGTTATTTATCACACGGCGTGATACACGGAACCACGTGGGGTTCACTCTGAAAATAGGCGGAATCTCCTATCTGTTCAGTCCTTTTACAGAAAAAGAGAAAAACGACACTTCTCGTCGACTCGTCGCAGAACACCCTTCCACCTTCATCAGAAACCTACCTTTAAGAAAATCCGTTAAGAGGATCGCTTAACTCACTTCTCATTGGAGTGGACTTTGACAGTAATCACACATTTTCAATTGTTGTTCTCATGTGGACTGCCATTTTCAAATGTTTGTAAAATAAAAATCCCGCCAAAAAATGCCAGACTTTGTATAACATAAAGCAGTGCTGGAACTATCCAGCAGAACAGACTGCTACTACTACTAGTACACCATATCACTGTTCCTAGAGCTGCCCCTATACAATTTGGAAATGAGTGAGTGAGAAGAAGTCTGATTGCGCTCTGTGACGCTCTACGGTCATGTGAGACCGGGAATTATGGCTTAAAGTGGATTCCGAACCACTACAAACATCCGTGGCACCGCCGGGATTCAAGAACAAGAAACATGAGGTACCGAGCTAGTGCTAGCTACTCGGTCGTCAGTTCCCAGCAAAACAGACTGCAGACTTTTTTTTCCTACATGCAAAATAATAATGTTCAACAAAATGGAATTTGTACAACAAGAGGATAGCTCAGATTCAGCAAAGACTGAGGGAAGGACACATTTTTTTTTGGACATGACGCCAGCATCACAAGTTTTTTAAAATAATTCCATTTATTATCAGATTACAAATTTCAAACTTAGTTTCGCAACAACCGGCCAGCCTTTAGAAAAGTCCTTTACAAATAAAGTTGAAATTTTCCTCTTACATCTGGTGCCATCTGTTATTAGATACATGCAACTCAAATCTAAAAAAAAAAATTGAAATGAATGAATTAATATTTGAAAAAACTGTATTCACATCCAGTGTCATCCACTACAAGTTTGAAAAAAATGTATTCACATCCAGTGTCATCCACTACAAGTTTGAAAAAAATGTATTTTGAACTTGAGCGGATGAATAAAAAGTATTTTATGGACGATTAGAAATTTGAACAAGATATACACTCAAGAGCCAAAACATTATGACCACCTGTCAATAATGAGTTGGCCCACCTTTGGCGCGCAACACGGCTTCAACCCGCCTTGGCATGGATTAATACCACCCCTTAATACCAGTTAAATACCACTTCCACCTGATCACGTGCCTTCCACGACATCCAGGCGAGTTCATTGCAAAATGTAGGGGTGGTCATAATGTTTTGGCTCTTGAGTGTATATAGGGAGAGTGTGAGCTAATAGTAAGAATTGAAAAATGTTCAACAAAATGGATTTTGCGTATCAGGAGGACAAATGAGTATAGCAGTGACAGACGGAAGGACAATATTTTTTTTTTGGACACGTCGACATCACAAGTTTTCCAAAATAATTCCATTTATTATCAGATTACAAATTTCAAACTTAGTTTCCAAGCAGATAATTTAGCCATTATCGGCCCTACCCCCCACCCCCCACCCTGCATTTCGAATCTTCCCCCTTGTCGATGTCAGAAGCGACTTAATCGTTTAGAAGCGACTTAATAGCTCAATCGTTTTTTCGTTTTTGACGGTTTGTTTTGCTCAGTGACCCCTACCATGTCTATCTTTACTATCTAGACTCTGTCTCCTTTTTGTCGCAAAGTGCAAAGGTTTAATTCTTAATTTATTTTTGATCTTATTATCTCTCAAGTCATAAAAGTTTTAAAATTTAAATTTTAAGATTTTTCATACATAGAGCAATGTACTCTTCAACTAGCTCTGCCTTTAAATATTTTTATAAGTAATTTTGATTTCTCTCTTAATTTTGATTTTTATTCTATTAAATTTTAAATGGATGTAAGGGGAAATTGCTCCCCAGGAAATCCCTAACTTAACCCACCTTTGCCTTTGCCTTGGCCATCTAGGAGGGAGGGTAAGTTCGCAGGGACAATGCCCCCTTACCGATAATAATGATAATTACGTTGTAAAACTCGGGGAAATTTCGCGAGGCCCACATATATTGGACAATGAATGAAAGTTTAATTAGAACCCGGGGCTAGCCGGTGGCGCGTGGCCACATCGGGCGGTCAACCGGAAGTGGCGTACTCGCCTGGAAGGAAAGGGGGGCATGCAATCCCGATGAAAGTCTTCCTCTTGATTAATACAGTCTCCGAATAATTGTGGTGTGGGAGGAGAAAATGTAGAGCACTTAACCCCCTCTACCCCTACCCCTCAGAGTAGATTAGTACGGACGATGAGATCGCGGATGCGTAAAGCAATGCGGAAAATATGAGACGGAAAACAGAGTTTTAAAGCAATTTTAAGTAGTGGACATTGAAGTCGAAAAGTATACAGGAATATACCCCTTATCTGGGCTTGAATGGCAGAGTGGTTAGCCCTCTGGTTCTCGGTACCACAGGTTTCGGGTTCGAGTCCCGGCTTGCCATGGATATTTGTAATGGTTAGGAATCCACTTTAATTCGTAGGGCCTTTTAATAGTAGGATCGTTGAGCATTGCGGGGGTTTGGTTACTCCACGTCCGTAGCTTATCTTCGAGCTACACGCACCTCCTGGGTAGTGCTAAGTGAGTATCGACAGTGTAGCGCTTGCCTTTAGACATCAATGACAATTATCTAAGTGTTTGCCAGTTTCATTATAGAAAAAAAAATTAAGTTGAAAAGTATACAGTAACAGTCCCATTGGACTAGTATTAACATTGGACTAGTATTTGGTTTCCAATGGCAGATTATGAACAATTACAGCAATAAAAAGAACAACGAAAAATAAAAAAGAACAGAGAATACAACAAAACATGGTGAAACAGAGTTTCATTAATCATATCGCTCGGCGAGAAAAGTCTTGCTCAGAGCAGGACAGTGAAGTAGATGCGTGGAGTCCATGGCCTCTCCAGAGCTGCACAGAGTGCATATCGGGGAAGGAACAGAATTTTGAGTCTGTAAAGACGTTTACGCAGGCAGTCATGTCCAGTGGCTAGTCGGAAATGAGCGACTGCTCTACGCCTTGGAACATTACGTAGATTGTAATGGTGCAATGGTGATTGTAATGATATTAACATATGCGTCTGAAACAGTTTCTCTAACAGCAAGAGATGAAGAAATGTTGGCAATCTTTGGAAATAAAGGTGCTACGAACTATTTTTGGTGGTATCAATGGCAATGGAAAACGGCGAAGAAGATACAATTTTGAACTTGACAAACTTTTTCGAGATATTGACATTCTAAATTTTTTTTAACTGAACAGAATGACATGGGCCGGTCATCTCATAGGAATGGACAGTGATGGAGCTGCTTTGAAGGTTTTCAATGCAACCCCTTTTGGACAACGACCAAGGGGAAGACCGAAAAAGACTGTTTAGACTCTGATTTGAATGTTATTAAGATCAAAACCAGGAGGTCCACGATAAAGAGGAGAACAGCCTGGCCGGATCTTTTAAAGAAGGCCAAGGCCTACAACGGGCTGTCGAGCCAGTTATGATGAATACTCCCATTGACGGAACTCGCAGGTTTTGATTCTGTTGTCTGGCAACTTTGGCAATTGGCAACTGGCATACCGATTACGTGGTACCCATGGGAATAGACCCCTTAACCACCTCATCTTAATTCATATACATATTTACAATTATAGTTGGCTTCTTTAGGTTAGTAATGTTGATAAAAGAATAAAGTTTCCAGAAATTAAAAGACGGTACTCGTAAAACATTAAAAATAAATAAAACTAAGATAAAAAATAAAAAGTTAAAATTAAAGTTAATAGAATTTAAGTTAAGATTCGGTACAATTAGGGACCAATGTCTTAAAACTATTGAATATGATATACAATTGTGTTTGCTGAACGTGTGGGAAGCGTAACAATGATCTAAAAAAATAAAGCATAAATAGTCCCGCACCCCAAAAAAAAGGCCGGTGAAACCAAACAAAAGTTCTGGTATTTTATTTTTATTTTTCATTTATTTATTTATTTTTCTTTTCATTTTTTGATAATTTTTTCCTAATTTGTAGCTCGGTTGTGTAGAATCACCTTCGCGGAGACACAACAGTATGCACAACTCGCCCAGCACTTTTTTTGTGTTGAACTTGATTGTGCATATTTACTTCAATGTATTCAGGTTTCCGGTTCGAGTCCCGCCGATGCCGTAGATGTTTGTAGTGGTTCGGAATCCACTTTAAACCGAGGTCCCGGTCTCCTATGACTGTAAGAGCTACACGGAGCAGAAGTCAGACTTCCACCTACGGGTGCTCCATCAGAACCGAAGCTGCACCACTCTTCCCTCCTTCCGTGAGGGACACGACAATAACAATTTGAATATGTTTGATTGAACATATTTCTGCACAGGGGGCCTGAATGGATGAGTGGATTGCACTCCCAGCTCTCAGTACCACAGGTTTCGAGTTCGAGTCCCGGCGGTGCCATGGATGTTTTAAGTGATTTGAAATCCATTTAATACGTAGGTACCTGTCTAATAGGATCGTAGAGCGTTGCGGGGGTAGTGTTACTCTCCGTCTGTAGCTTATCTTCAAGCTACGGACGGGAAGTCCCCTGGGTAGTGCTTAATGAGTAACAGCAGGTGCAGCCGTTGCTTACGGCATAAAGATTAGCTGTCACTGTATTGCCAGCTGCCTTAGAACAACAACAACAACAGTTCAAATTCACAGTAATTAATTTATTTAAATAACCATCGATAGTTCTGTATTTATTATTTAAACTGGCCCATTACAGAAAACGAAACGCACTGCAAACATTTATTTAATACACAATTTTGATTCCTTCTATCATTTAAATAAATAAAACCATTAAAAAGGAACAGACAGACATGAATAAAATATCTGCTTTAAACTTCGGTGCTTCGAAATAGGGGCTTATACATATTTGATGCGATGATCACTGAAACAACTACAGAGTTTTCACCTGGGACAAAAAACAATCGCCTTTCAATAACAAAACAATCTCACAGCAATTAAATGTAGTGAATAGAACGAATATAAATAATTTAGCGAAACAATAAATACTTAATGCAAAAATAACACATATGTTTATTTTATACAAAATTTACATTCAATTTTAAAATTGTTTTTCATTTGGCTTTTAAGTACATATAAAACATAATAAGAAAAAAAAGTAATGATAATAATAAACAGATTTTCCAATCCACATACTGTAAGCATAAATGAAAAATAGTAATTATAGAAAATGAAAAGATGTTTTTTTATTTAAATATGGGATTGATGTCAAAGGATATATAGTAACTTAATTAATTATGTTTTGTTTGTTTGTTTGTTTGGAAAAAGTATTATTTTCAATTATTATCACATTTTTCTATTTAATTCTCATTATGAATTTTAACATTCATAAAGGAGTTGGCACAACTGAACAAAAATTTTTCGTTCATATTAAAATGAATTTCATTTAAGAACAATAAATTATTTTATAGCAATTATTTATTCGTTACATATTTTTAAATAAAGTTCTTTTGATTTTCAAATGTTAGGGTTACAATACATTTCGCTTTTTTAATTTACAGCTAATTTTTTTTTGTTCTAATGTAGCTGGCAATCAGTTAGACAGTCGTCTTGGATGCCTTAAGGCAAATGCTGCACCGACATTACTCACTGAACACTCACCAGGAGGTGTGTGTAGCTTGAAGATAGACTACAGACGCGAAGTGACACTACCCCCGAAACACTCTACTATACTGTTACACGGGGACCTACGGTTTTAAAGCGGATTCCGAACCCTTACAAACATCCATGGCACCGCCGGGACTCACCCCCGAAACCTGTGGTACTGAGAGCCAGAGAGCTAGACACTCGGCCATCAATTGCTAGGTTTAAATAATTGAACACTAAAGTAAGTTACAAATTAAAGCAAAAATAAAGTTTAATTGAAATTAAAAGTAAAGTACATAATTTTATTAGCCTATTAGTTGGGAATTCTGGGTATTCATCTATTGACTAAACCATAAAACTTAAAAAAGAAACATTCTTTCAAAGCTTACGAACATCCATAAACTGTAACGATAGGGCAAAAAAAAGAGTAAGTGTTATAGTAGAAGAAAAAAAGTCATCCACGATAATAACAAAACTCACTTCTGCTTGTTTTTACAGCCAAAGAGAGCGTTCCAAACATTTTCCTTCCTAATTTCAAACCACCCTCGTAACGACTTGGCTGATAAAAATTAATCACCCGCAACACGGCCGAACCTAATGAAAATTTTCGCACTCTTTAATAACAGTTTTTTCATGAACCCGTTTTTTCGAATATTTTTTTTTTCTATTGGCCGTTAACTATTTTAATGATATGTAATAGATGGCCAAAACACAACACAACAATAATAAACATTTTATACCGGAAACGAGGAAAAAATGTCTCAGTCGCAAAATTATCAGTTTGCGACTCTAATAATTTCACACCATCAAAAGACTCGCAACGATAATAATAAACATTCCGCACATAGCTGTTCGATGAAATACGACCCAATTTCTTTTTTCTCTTTTATAAAAATACTTTTTTTTCTTCTTCCTTTTTGTTACTTCCATAATTTTTAATGGTAGCTCTGTTGTTTGCGCGTTCGAAAATGTCCGCCATTTTATTTATTTTTTCCCGCTCTTTTTCGCTTCTTTGGCTTAATTTTTCAAAGGCTTGTTTTAATTTAACAGCATCGTTTGCGGAAATCTTATTGTCTGGCGTCGAGAGTAGAGATCTTTTAGCCTCGATGCCAGCGTGAGTTTGCAATAATTATAGGAAGCCATTTTTTTCCACATTTTCTGTAACGGGTTTTAATTTTTATCAATTTAGTATTCAAACGGAGTTATGAGAAAGGAAATTTTAAAGTAATTTGCTCGAAGTGTTCCAAGGGAATGTAAAAATGGAAAGAAAACTTGGCTGAACATCCTAATTTAATTTAACTTTTTTTCTTGTATCTTATCAAGGAATATTCTAATTTGGTTTTTTTTGCAGAGTATTTTTTCATGAAAAATTTTGAAGATTTCATTCAATATTTTATAATGTGGCCAGAATTATTATTATTCAACATATTTAATATATTTAATATTTATCAAACTTTATTTTCAATGATATTTATAGAAATATATTGCAGCAGTTAAAAGAGTGGGAAATTTTAATAAGCAAATATTTTTTTATATATATAAAATGTTCTTTCAGTATTATTGAATGAATTATTTGGGGTTTTGTAACATTTTATCGGATATTTATTTGGAACATTTTATGGACACTGTTTTATAAAAGCGGATAATAAATATCCATTTATTGAAATAGATATTAAGGGTTAGTTTTGTGTGGCCTGAACGGCCGAGTAGATAGCGCTCTGGCGTTCGGTACCACAGGTTTCGGGTTCGAGTCCCAGCGGTGCCATGGATGTTGTAGCGGTTCGGAATCCACTTTAAAACCGTAGGTCCCGGTCGAATATGATCGTCGAGCGTTGTGGGGGCATTGTTACTCCGCGTCCGTGGCTTATCTTCAAGTTACACGCGCCCCCTGGGTAATGCAAAGTGAGTAACGTTTGCGCAGAGCTTGCCTTAAGGCATCCAAGAGCAAGTGTCTAAGTGTTTGCCATCTGCATTAGAAGAAAAAAAAAAGGATTAGTTTGTGTGGATAGATTAGTGCGTTTCATTGAGAGTTTTTGCATAACGTTTTTTTAAGGTCTTATATTTTTTTTCTACCTAGCGCGCATGCTCATATGAAATATTGTACTATTGCGCATGCATATCTGTATTATTGCACTACTGCGCATGCGATTTGAGAGCGTTTCTGATAACGTAAGAAAAACCAACATGGCCGCAAACTGATGAATCGATGGGAAATTAGACGTTATAGGAAACAGAGTAAACCGTAATTTAACACTATCAACTTAATTTAAACAAATTAATTTATTTTTTAGAATAGTCTAGGATCTCGTACTAAGGCGTCGAGAGTAGCGATCTTGGCCTTTTTGCCAGCGTGAGTGTGCAGTCATTATAGGAAGCCATTTTTTTTTTTTTTTTTTTTTTTTTTTTTTTTTTCCCCGGCCAACGGCCGTACCATGCTGAATATACCGGTTCTCGTTAGATCACCGAAGTCAAGCATCATTGGGCGCGGTCAGTACTTGGGTGGGTGACCACCTGGGAACACTGCGTGCCGTTGGCAAATTTGGGACCTGAATGGCCGAGTGTCTAGCGCTCTGGCGCTCGATGCCTCAGGTTTCAGGTTCGAATCCCGGCGGTGCCATGGATGTTTGGAGTGGTTCGGAATCCACTTTAAGCCGTAGGTCCCGGTCTTCTATGACTGTAAGAGCGTCACGGAGCAAAAGTCAGGCTTCTACCTACGGGTGCTCCATCACAACAGAAGCTGCTTCCTTCCCCTTCAATCATGAGTCCATATGGGCTCGTGGGCTTGGCCAGCCAAGTGGGATAAGAAACAACAAACAACAACAACAATTTTTTTTTCCTTCTTCAACATTTTCTGAGGGGGGTTTAACTTTTATCAATTTAGTATTCAAACGGAGTTTCCGAAAGGATGTTATGAGAAAGGAAATTTTGTAATGGGCTCGAATTTTTTTTTTTTTTTTTTTTTTTTTTGTATCTTATCAATGAATATTCTAATTTATTTCTTTCCCAAGTATTTTTTCATGAAAAAGTGTGAAGATTTTATTCAATATTCTATAATGTGATCAGAATTGTCAAAAAAGCAGTAGAACATTTTGTGGACATTGTTTTATGAAATCAGATAAAATATATCCATTTACTGAAATGGTTGTTAAGGAATAGTTTTATGTGGATAGAATAGTGTGTTTCATTGAGATATTAAAGAAGGGTATTATTTTCAATGATATTTCTGGAATTCTTTTCTTTCTAATGCTACTGGTAAACATTTACACAGTTGTCTTTGATACCTTAAGGCGATCGCTGCACCGACGGTACTCACTGAGCAGTAGGAGGTGCGTGTAGCTTGAAGATATGCTACAGACGCGGAGTAACTCTACCCCCGCAACGCTCTAGGATACTGTCAGACCGGGACCTACGGTTTAAAGTGGATACCGAACCACTACAAATATCCATGCCACCGCCTGGACTCATGCCCGAAACCCGGGATACCGAGTGTTAAAGCGCTAGTTACTCGATCATTCACGTCCGAATTTACAGCTGATTGCTAGGTTTAAATAATTGAAGTAAAATCAAGTGATATAAAAAAAAAAAAAAATTTAAAGTCAATTCCTTTTTTTTTTTTTTTTTTTTTTTTTTTACTATATTGCTGAAAGTCCTTTATAAATAATTTTCATTCATTCTTTTTTAAAGTTTATCTGGCGCCATCTATTGGTAGATATATGCAACTTAAATCTAAAAAAAACTAAAATTAATGAACTAAATTTAATTACTGAATTAATATTTGAAAAAACTGTATTCGCATCAAGTGTTGTCTACTACAAGTTCAAAAAAAATGTACTTGAACTTGAGTGGATGAATAAAAAGTATTTTATGAACGATTGAAAATTTGAACAAGACATATATAGGGAGAGTGTGAGCTAATAGAAGGAATTGAATAAAGTTTAATTGAAATTAAAGTTAATGTATGAAATTTTATTATTAGCCTATGAGTAGGGTATTCTGTGTGTTCATCTATTGACTAAAACATAAAACTTAAAAAGAAACATTATTTCAAAGCTTACAAACATCAATAAACTGTTATGATAGGAAAATAAAAAAAAACATTGCGAAACATTGCATTAAAAAACATTGCATTTTAAAAAAAAAGCGTTGGAAACATTTTCCTTCCTAATTTCAAACCACCCTCGTAACGACTTGGCTGATAAAAATTAATCACACGCAACACGGCCGAACCTAATGAACATTTTCGCACTCTTTAATAGCAGTTTTTTCATGAACTCGCTCTTTGGAATATTTCTTCTTTTTCCTCTTTTGGCCGTTAGCCATTTTAATGATACGTAATAGATGGCCAAAACACAACACAAGAATAATAAACATTTTCTACTGAAAACGAGGAAAAAAAATGGCTGAATGCGAAATTATCAGTTTGGCGACTCTAATAATTTCACACCATCAAAAGACTCGCAACGATAATAATAAACATTCCGCACATAGCTGTTCAGTAAAATACGACCCAATTTTATTTCTTTTCTTTCATAAAAATACTTTTTTTTTTTCTTTCCTTTTTGTTACTTCCGTAATTTTTAATGGTAGCCCTGTTGTTTGCACGTTCGAAAAAGTCCGACATTTTTTTTTCACTTCTTTGTTTTAACTTTTCGAACGCGGGTCTTAATTTAACAACATCGTTTCATAAAATCTCATTGTCTGGCGTCGAGAGTAGAGATCTTTTAGCCTCGATGCCAGCGTGAGTTTGCAGTCATTATAGGAAGCCATTTTTTTCCCCTTCCACGTTTTCTGTGGGGTTTTTAATTTTTATCAATTTAGTATTCAAACGGAGTTTCCGAAAGGATGTTGTGAGAAAGGAAATTTTAAAATAATGGGCTCGAAAATTCTAATTTAATTTAATTTAGTTTTTTTTTTTTTTTTTTATCTTATCAATGAATATTCTATTTTTTTTCTTCGCCGAGTATTTTTTCATGAAGAACTGCGAAGATTGTATTTAATATTTTATAATGTGATCAAAATTGTCAAAAAAGAAATCAAACATGGTATGCATATTGTTTTATAAAAACGGATAATATATATATACATTTATTAAGGGTTATTATTAAGGGTTAGTTTTGCGTGGATAGGATAGTGTGTTTCATTGAGATATTAAAGAAACGTATTCTTTTGAAAGATATTTATGAGAATATATATTTTTTTTCTAATGCAATTGGCAAACATTTAGACAGTTGTCTTGGATGCCTTCAAGCAAGCGTTGTACCGGCGTTACTCACTTAGCACTACCCAGTAGTTGCGTGTAGCTTGAAGATATGCTATAGATTCGAAGTAACAATACCCCAGCAATGCTTTACGATCTTATTAGACAGGCTTAAAGTTGACTTCGAACCACAACAAACATCCATGGCACCGCTGGGTTTCGCACCTGAAACCCGTGATACAGAGAGGCATAATGCTTGCCACTCGGCCGCTCAGGCCCCAATTACAGCTCATTGCTTGGTTTAAATAATTGAACAATAAAAAAAGTATATCCTTTTATTAATATCCTATTGGTAGTGATTATCCTATTAGTTCTGTGATTCATGTATTGACTAAACCATAAAACTTAAAACAAGCATTATTTCAAACCATCAATAAACTGTAACGATAGGGAAAAAAAAGAGAGTAATAAAGCAGAAGAAAAAAAAATCATCCACGATAATAACAAAACTCACTTCTGCTTGCTTTTACAACCAAACAGAGCGTTCGAAGCATGTTCCTTCCTAATTTTAAACCACCCGCGTAACGACGTAGCTGATAAAAATTAATCACATGCAACACAGTCGGGCTAATGAAAATTTTCGCTCTCTTTAATAACAGTTTTAATGATATGTAATAGATGGCCAAAACACAACACAAGAATAATAAACATTTTCACTTGAAAACGAGGAAAAAAATGATTCAGTTGCAAAATTATCAGTTTGTGACTGATAATTTCACACCATTAAGACTCACAACAATAATAATAAACATTCCGCACATAGCTGTTCAAAGAAATACGACCCAATTTTCTTTCTTTTCTTTCATGAAAATACTTTTTTTTTTTTTTTTTTTTTTTACTTTTTGTTATTTTCGTAATTTTTAATGGTAGCCTTGCTGTTTGCACGCTCGAAAATGTCCGCCATTTTCTTTTTTTTTTTATTTTCACTTCTTTGTTTTAACTTTTCGAACGCGGGTTTTAATTTAACAGCATCGTTTGGGGAAATCTCATTGTCTGGCGTCGAGAATAGTGATCTTTTAGCCTCGATGCCAGCGTGAGTTTGCAGTCATTATACGAAGCCATTTTTTTTTCTTCCTTCAACATTTTCTGTGGGGTTTTTAATTTTTATCAATTTAGTATTCAAACGGTGTTTCAGGAAGGATCTTATGATAAAAGAAATTTTAAAGAAATAGGCTTGAAAATTATTATTTAATTAAAATTTTTTTTTTGTATCTTATCAATGGATATTCTAGTTTGTGTCTTTGCCAAGAATTTTTTTCGTTAAAAAGTGTGAAGATTGTATTCAATATTTTATAATGTGATCAGAATTGTCAAAAAAGAAATCGAACATTTTATGGAGATTGTTTTTTAAAAGCTCATAATATATATCCGTTTATTAAAATGGTTAGTTTTATGTGGATAGAATAGTGTGTTTCATTGAGATATTAGAGAGTTTCTGTAATATTACACTACTGCGCATGCAGTTTGAAAGCGATTCTGATAACGTAAGAAAAACTAACATGGTCGCAAACTGAAACGTTGAGAAATTAGACGTTATAGGAAATGGGGTAAACAGAAATTAAACACTATAAACTTAATTTAAATAAATTAAAATATTTTTTAGAATAGTCTAGGATCTCGTACTAAGGCGTCGAGAGTAGTGATCTTAGCCTCGATGGCAGCGTCAGTTTGCAGTCATTATAAGAAGCCATTTTTTTTTCTTCCCCATTTTCTGTGGGGGTTTTAATTTTTCAATTTAGTATTCAAACGGAGTGTCCTAAAGGATGTTATGAGAAAAGAAATTTTAAAGTAATGGGCTCGAAGTGTTCGGAGAGAATTTAAAAATGGAAAGAAAACTTTGCTGAACATCCTAGTTTAATTTATTATTATTTTTTTGTATCTTATCGATGAATATTCTAATTCGTTCTTCTGCCGAGTATTTTTTTTTCATGAAAAATTTTGAAGATTTTATTTTATATTTTATAATGTGATGTGTCAAAAAGAAATCGAACATTTTATGGAACATTGTCTTATAAAAGTCGATAATTTATATCCATTTTTTTTAAAATTGATATTAAGTGTTAGTTTATGCGGATAGAATGGTGTATTTCAATGCGATATTAAAGAAAGGTATTATTTTCAATGATATTTATGGAAATATATTGCAGCAATTAAAAAAGTGTGCAAATTTAATAAGCAATTTTTTTTTTATAAAATTTTATTTAATGAATTATTTACGGTATCATGTGCAATTATTAAGATTTATAAAGAAAAATAGCCATTTTTTTTTTATTTGGCTATTTATGTTTCATAATTTATTCATATTTTTACGAATGATTTGAGAATTTCTCTTAAAATAATTTTTATCAAACTTTTTTTTTTTGTTCCAATGCAGCTGGCAAACACTTAGCCAGTTGTCGTGTATGCTTTATGGCAAACGCTGTACCGACGTTACTCATTGAGTACTTACTACACAGGAGGTGCGTGTAACTTGAAGATACGCTACGGATGCGGAGTAACACTACTTGAGCAAAGCTCTACGACCTATTACACAGGAAAATACGTTTTAAAGTGGATTCCGAACCCCTACAAACATCTACGGCACTGGCGGGACTCGCACCCGAAACCTGTGTGTACTGAGCGCCAGAGCGCTAGCCACTCATCCATTCAGGCCCCAATTTACTGCTCAGTGCTGGGTTTAAATAATTAAAAAACAAAGTAAGTTAAGAACTGAAGCAAAAATAAAGTTTAATTGAAATTAAAATTAAAGTATATCATTTTATTACCATCCTATTAGCAGGGAATTCTACGCATTCATCTATTGACTAAACCATAAAACTTAAGAGAAACATTATTTCAAAGCATCAATAAACTCTTACGATAGTTAAAAAAAGAGTGAGTAATAAAACAGAATAAAAAAAGAAAACCATCCACGATAATAAAAAAACTCACTTCTGCTTGTTTTTACAGTCAAAGAGAGCGTTGGAACATTTTCCTCCCTAATTTTAAACCACCCTCGTAACGACTTGGCTGATAAAAATTAATCACACGCAACACGGCCGAACCTAATGAAAATTTTCGCACTCTTTAATAACAGTTTTTTCATGAACTCGTTCTCTTGAAATTTTTTTTCTCTCTTTTGGCAGTTAGCCATTTTAATGATATGTAATAGATGGCCAAAACACAGCACAAGAATAATAAACATTTTCTACGGAAAACGAGGAAAAAAATGACTCAGTCGCAAAATTATCAGTTTGCGACTCAAATAATTTCACACCATTAAAAGACTCGCAACGATAATAATAAACATTCCGCACATTGCTGTTCGATGAAATACGAGCCGATTTTCTTTCTTTTCTTTCATAAAAATACTTTTTTTTTCTTCCTTTTTGTCACTTCCGAAATTTTTAATGGGAGCCCTGTTGTTTGCGCTTTCGAAAATGTCCGCCATCTTTCTTTTTTTTTTTCCCGCTCTTTGTTTTAAGTTTTCGAAAGCGGGTTATAATTTAACAACATCGTTTGGGGAACTCTCATTGTCTTTCGTCGAGAGTAGTGATCTGTTAGCCTCGATGCCAGCGTGAGTTTGCAGTCATTATAGAAAGCCATTTTTTTTCTCTCCTTCCACGTTTTCTGTGGGGTTTTTAATTTTTATTAATTTATTATTCAAACGGAGTTTCCGAAAGGATGTTATGAGAAAGGAAATTCTAAAGTAATGGGCTTCCTAATTTAAAATATCCTAATTTAATTTAATCTTTTTTTTTCTTTTCGTATTTAATGATATTTCTAATGATTTTTTTTTTTTTTTTTTTTTATAGAAGAATATTCTAATTTGTTTCTTCGCCGAGTATTTTTTTTTTTCGTGAGAAGTTGTGAAATTTTATTCAATATTTTATGATGTGATCAGAATTGTCAAAAAGAACTTAGAACATTTTATGGATATTAGTTTATTAAAGCGGATAATCTATATCCATTTTTTAAAATTAACATTAAGGGTTAGTTTTATGTGGATAGAATAATGTGTTTTATTGAGATATTAGAGAGTTTATGCATACCATATTTTGGACGTCTGTTAGCTTTTGCTCCCGAGCCCGCATGCTCATAGGAAACATTATTACAGATACGCATGCGCAATTTCCTATGAGCATGCGCGCTCGGGAGAAAAAGCTAGCGGACGTCCAAAATACGGTATGCAAAAACTCTCTATTAGAGAATTTAGCATAACGTTTTTTATCGTCCGATATTAGAGAATTTAGCATAACGTTTTTTATCGTCCGATAATAGAGAGTTTTTGCATACCGTACGTTCGTCACCGTAGGACGTCCTACGGTGACGAACGTACGGTATGCAAAAACTCTCTATTTTTTCTTCCTAGCGTGCTTGCTCATAGGAAATATTGTACTATTGCGCATGCATATTTGTAATATTGCACTATTGCGCATGCAATTTGAAAGCATTCTTGTAACGTAAGAAAAACCAACATGGCCGCAAACTGATGAAACGATGCGAAATTAGGCATTATAGGAAACGGGGTGAACATAAATTAAACACTATAAACTTAATTTAAATAAATTTAATTATTTTTTAACTTAGTCAAGGATCTTGTACTAAGAATTCTTGCATTTATTATTTTTAATTTTAATCTATCCATTACGCTATTTTCGTATTGAATTCTCTTTTAATTAATTTAATTGAAGTTCATTTCGAAAAACCTTTTGCAAGAAAGTCCCAAAGATCAAAACTTCTTTCAAGATTTTAATTTTGCTGTTCACGAACTATTATTATCATTAGTTAAAAATGAATTTTCATCCCAGGTAAATACAAAATTCAATTATTTAGAATAATATTCATTTTTTGCTGATCCACTTTCAAACGTCATTTGCTTTCAAAAAAAAATTGTTTATTTAACGCTTGGATGACAAACACAAGTAAAGTAAATGTCAATTGTTAATACTCCAGGCCATAAAAATCTGTAGTCCATCGCACAAAAAAGTGAAACTCGCCTACTATGTCGACCTACCATAGTAATTTGCACAATCCAGTGTTTTTCTTTTTTTTTTTAACATGTCTGAACATGATGTTGCCCTGGTTAGGGGTCCGTGACGTTATCCGAAAATGAGGACCAAGCAAATAAAACTCCATTGCAAGTTTTAGTGGAAAACGGTACTTTGGGCCCCTTGACTTTTGAAATGATCCATGAATAACATTAAAATTCAGGAATTTTCTGATGAATTTGGCTTTTGTTTGAAGTGTTTTTGTAGTATGGTTTTGAATCATTTTTCATGTTTTGGGTTGGGATTTTAAACATTTTTATTTCCAATGGCTATAAGTACTCGTAGTGCGTTGATCCATTCCTTCTTCTTGAAGTTTCATATTTATATCACTTTTGGCATTTTCCCGTGCCTATTGAGCTGTACTATAGTGCTTCTTATTGTATTTGGAATATTTCATTCTTCATTTACGCCTAGAATTTTCAAAATTTGATATATTCTTTTGGCTATTGAATGTGACAAAGCTTCTCGTAGAACTGCGAATACCTCATTCGTCATTTACGACAAAAATTTCCAAACTTTGATATATTATTTTGGCTATTGTATGTGATAACGTTTCTTGTAGAATTATGAATACTTCATTTGCGACTACATTTATCTTACTCTTGAATATTCTTTTACAGAGTCTTGAACAATTAATTCTGCATGAAGTTCTTGATTTATTCAATATTGCTATTTTCATGTGGCTATTGAAAGCAAGTAATAAGTTATTATTTTGAAACACATTTTCGTAAGACTACAAATAAAAATACGTAAACGTTATGCCTACGACGAAAAAATTACGATGCTAGGAAGAAAACATTAAAGAAATTTTTTGTTTCTTTTCAACATAGAGCAGCAGTACTACAGTCCATAAATCTGTTTCCACAAGAGGCCCTGTTTGACGGGCCCTAACTCAACTCTAAAAGCAGAACAACCCCTACAGAAAGCGTATGAAAATCGCATTGCGCTCGAACCCAACGGAAACATTGAAACCCGTTTTAAAAGATCAGCGTATGCCAGCTTTTTAAAGAGACTGATTTAAGAGAAGAGTTTTTGCAAAATAAAAACGTTCGATGCCCCTTATTTCTCACTGACAAAAGAGTTTTTTTTTTCAGAAAACTTTATTTATGATGGGAGTGATTTTTAATAGCCATTCCTCGGGCTCCTGTTCTTCGGAGATAGGCCAAAAGAAAGAACCGGAACCTTCAGGGGAAGGAACCTTTAGTTATTTTCGCTTTTCTTCGCCACTGGCACCTTAATGGATGGTGGGCTATAAAAAAAAAGGGGACTTCGTTTCAAGGAAGTGTGTTGAGCAAAGCCATGCGAAAAGTGCTGGAAAAGAGGTTTTAAAACTAACTTACAGACTATAAATCATTACTTTAAATGAATTAATATAAAATTCATCATCATCGTCATTGGCGCAACAGCTCAGTGTGGGCCAAGGTCGTCTACCTACTGGTAGATTTCGAGACGAGAGCTGTTTTTCTTTTTACGGGGCTTTAAGCATAATGCTCAAAAGTAATGGAAGACCGGGACCGACTTTTTAGAGTGGATTCCGAACCACTACAAGCATCCACGGGCCCGCCGGGACTCGAACTCGAAAGCTGTGGTACCGAGTGCAAGAGCGCTAGCTACTCGGCCATTCAGGCCCCAATATAGAATTGTAAAAAAAATACATAGCACTAAAAATGAAATCTATAAATATAAATGAAATAAAAAATTAAATCATCAAAAACTTGCGACTTATTGATTGTCATTGCGAATGCCAATCTAATTGGAAATTGAATACGTTTGAATTCAATTGGCACATCTGTGGGAATCATAGGGATTCGTGGCAGCAATATATTTTCGCCTCGGTACTTCACATTCAAAATGGTGGCTTCGATAACGTTTTTCATTAATTTTTAATGACTAATCGTGTTCCATTGCACAGTCGTGGTGGGTTCAAATTACGAATCAAAATAACCGGAGATTCAACCTTTAATTGTAAATGATGCGGTGGCATGCCTGGCAAATTCAAAAACTCAATTGGATAATTTACAGCTTCATTGGCATCGCAAACTGTATCTATAGATTTGTATGACACCAAGTCCCCTGGCAACAACTGTTGTATCTTGGAATTTAAACCATTGACGTCCACATTTTTTGCTGCCAAAATTGCTCTTTCTGCCAACCAATCAAGATTTTTGAATTGTGTGCATACATCGGGAAATATGTGGTCGATGAGATTGTTTTGCGGGTCGATGATTGTGCAGAAATCTGTTGGCAATTTTATCAGTATTTTCATTAGTATCAGTAGTATTATTTCCTGTACATCAACTTTTCCATCGCCAATATCTAACAGTTGTTTTGAGAATGTTTCAGCATTTGAACGCACATGTTTACTTTTAGTTGTAATTTTTCAACATTACGCCACAGTGACGATGATTTTAAGCAAGCGTTGATCTCATCAGAGTACGTTGAACGTGAAATGACAGGCCTGAAATCACTTGAAAGGAGTAACAGAATGCCGCCAAATAGTTTGTCGTTGTTTCTTATATCCTTCAATGTTCTGTTCAATGCCTCAAGCGAATGTTTGTGTGCCATAGTGCATTCATCCCAGATGATAATTTCACACTGTTTCAGCACTGTGGTCATGGACGATTGTTTCTTTATATTGCACACTGCATCGGGGCTATTTTGAATATTCAGTGGCAGCTTAAATGCTGAACGAGCTGTTCTGCCTCCATCTAATAAAGTGGCTGCAATCCCAGATGATGCAACGGCCAATGCGATGCCATTTTTTGATCGTATAACGGCAAGAAGTAGCGAAATGAGAAATGTTTTGCCAGTTCCAAAGTTTCCAAAAAAAAGAATCCCCCTTGGTCTGCCCAAACTGCCAGCATAACTCGGTCGTAAATGGTTTTTTGTTCATCAGTCAGTAGTTTCGAATTGCAAATAACACTTACTTTGCTGGAATTAAAGTTTCTCCACAATAAAGTAAATTTCAGCACAATTACACTCGTAAATTAAAACGCAACAACAGCCATCTTTATTTTTCATAGAACAATAATAAAGTTGCCAATTTTGCTTAACTAAACATTAACACACGCTACACGTGTAATTGCGATTTAATGCTACACGTACAAAGAATATAACTTAACAAAACATTAACTTAAGACATTAACACGCGCTACACATGTAATTATAATTTAACGCTATACGTGCAAATAAAACAATATTTGTTCCCTTATTATTTGCTTTACCTTTAACAATGATAAAACACGCATATTTATTTAACACGTAAATATTTTTCTTTTAAATTAAAATTATTCCCACAAAAATGTTGCGTATAATATATACAGGTAAAGCAACGGCCGTTGTTGGAGCGAGTTCACAACACGTGTTGATTTATATAAAATCACTTAATTAAATAAAAGTCAAAAAAATGAAGCCGATTAAAGTTAATTTTTGTTAAACACACGTGCTGTAATGTCATGAATAAAAAATTAAAAAAAACAAAACAGTACATTGTTAAAAGAAATTTTTAAAAAATATTTAGGGGTGGACCACCCTTATCACTTAGGAGTTTAAAGATAGATTACGACCTATTCACAGACCTACCACATATATAACAATATGCACAAAAATTTCATAAGAATCGGTCAAGCCGTTTCGGAGGAGTTAACACTGTGACACGAGAATTTTATATATTAGATATATAAATAAATATATATAAAATAAATATATTTATAACACTTTTATAAAATAAATATATTTTGTAAAAGTGTGATAAATATATCGGGCAAGAAAAATATTCAAGGCCCTTACTAAATATATTACAATTTCTTTTGAGACTAGCCTCAAGTCAGCATATAAGAAAGAATATCGATTTGAAGATTATAAAAGCAACATTTACTGGTAAGTCAAAATTTAAAATTTAAAAACTACATATACCTTAAAATTTTTTTTTTTTTTTTTTTTTTTTTTTTTTTTTGTATATAATATATTTTGTATAAAATATATATATAAAATATTTTGGTTTAAATTTTTATGTATCAACTACTTGAAGTTTGTATGAAATTCGTGTTTATTCTCTATGTTGAAAAATAAGATCACCAAAAATTAAATTATTTTTTTTAAGTTGTCATATGTATTACTCTCATCATATGTTGCATGCAATACAGACAGTTAATCTTTATGCCATAAACAATGGCTGCACCGCTGTTACTCATTGAGCACTACCCAGGAGAACCTGTAGTTTGAAGATAGGCTACGGACGCGGAGTATAACACAGCGACCACTCAACAACGTTCTACGATCCTATTAGTACCGGGACCTACGGTTTAAAGGGGATTCCGAACCACTGCAAACATCCATGGCACAACCATAATTCGAAGCAGAAACCTGTGGCACCGAGCGCCAGCTCTGATTAAAAGTATTATAAATACAAATAAGAAAAAATAAATATCCCTTAAAGTATTTATAAACACTACAAAAATAACTTTATTAACAACACCTCACTCTCAAAAAAAAGTTGTGCGTCAGCCCTATTCCCAACGCTCTACGGTCATCTTAGACTGGGACCTACAGTTTAAAGTGGATTCCGAACTATTACAAACATCCATGGCACAGCCGGGATTCGAACTCAATACCTTTGGCTCCTTTATTATCTTTTTGCTTTGAATTCATTATTACTATTTATTTTTAGTTTAAAACGAAGAAGAAAAATTGTTATCTTTTTGTTTTGCTCTCGTTTTAAACTAAAAATAAACAATAATAATGAACTTCCGGCATATTCCAGACATTTTCTATCTTGTTATTGTACAATCCTTTCAGGTTGCGTCATAGTTTCTAAAGTTTCTTTTGTTTCTCTCAAACTTGTTGAAACAAATTATCCTCGCATTTACAACAGTTTCCACACCTCATTTTTTTAAAACTTTTGGCGGTTTTTTTCTGCATACTAGGGGCTGCAGCTGCCTTGGTTTACATTGTTCTCTTAACTGTCTCTGTGCAATTGAGACTTCACGAATGTCTCTCTGTCGTGATGAACGGCACTTGGCACAACACCGACACTTTCTAGAACAAAACGACCTCCCCCCCCTTTCTGCTTACCTCTTCACTTCTTTTCCCACCACGTGCGCCCGCGGTTATTGTTAGATCCTTAAGTAAGGCCGGGCTGTAAAGTGTTTGGAGAAACGTGAGAAACTTCCCTTCTCGCAGCTAACAAGGGACAATTAGGCACCTGTCTGGTTGGCGTCCATTAATTTATCGTCTGGCTGTTGTTTGTCGAAACACCCCCTCTCGGATGCAGAAGCAAAGGATAAAAAAATGATCGCAGAATTGGCACCTAGAACATTGAGTAACAGAAAATTTTTTCCTCATTTATTTTCAATCACCTAACGAAGGATGACTCTAGTGACATAAAGTTTGTGATAATCTTAAAATAAATTTTGATAACTCACATCTGAAAAATGACACGTACATTTTGATTATTATCTTTCGATACAATGTTCTGAAATTAATTTCGTTTATATATACAGTAGAACCAATGTAAGTCGAACTTCAAGGGAGACGCCAAATAATTCGAGTTATAGAGTTTCGACTTACGCGAATTTTGTAAGGAAATATTCGACTTGTAGAGGTTTAGATTCTTGCTAACTTATTTTGAGTTAGAGAGGTAAAATAAACAAAAATTCAAGTTACAGAGGTAGTAAACATGTTTATTTGCAACTTAAGAATTATATTATGTACTACAATAAAAAATCAAAATAATTCCGAAACAACTTTAAAATTAAAAATATTATGTATTAAAAAAGTCAATTATTATTATTTTCTTTAGACAAATCGATCGTTCTCTGTCTATACCATTGTCTAAGCTATAAAGAGCAGAAATTCTTTTTCTTCCGAGTTGCTATTTCACAGAATTGGTTATTCTATTTACTATATACCCATACATTGTTTTCTAAGAAACAATGACGTGCATTGTCGGCAAATACTTAAAGTCGGTAACTAATTTTTCTTCGAGCTATAGAGGTAATTAGTTTCAAATGATCGAGTTGTAAAATCAAACATTGCTAATGTTCGAGATACAGAGGTCCAATTTTTTTGTTCGAGTTACGGAGGGAAAATATATGCCAAAACGGCTTGTGGGGATTGACTCATTATTTCGACTTATAGAGGGTGGAAATTTCGAGTCATGGAGGTTTTGGGGCTTGAAGGGAAGGGAACAAAAAATTTTTTCGACTTATCGAGGTTCGACTGTATATATATATATATATATATATATATATATAGAAAGAGAGAGAGAGAGAGGTATTAAATTTATAATCTTTTTGTTTTGCTCTCATTCTAAACTAAAAATAAATAGTTAATCACGAACTTCCGGCATATCCAAGACATTTTCTATCTTGTTGTTGTTGTTGTTGTTGTACAATCCTTTCAGGTTGCGTCATGTTTTCAAAGTTTCTCTCAAACTTGTTGAAACAAATTATCTCGCATTTACAACAGTTTCCACACCTCATTTTTTCTTTCTTTTGTGAAACTTTTGGCGGGTTTTTCTCTGCGTACTAGGGGCTGCAGCTGCCTTGGATGACATTGTTCTCTCAACTGTCTCTGTGGGCGATTGAGACTTCACGAACGTCTCTGTCGTGATGAACGGCACTTGGCACAACACCGACACTTTCTAGAACAAAACGACCCCCCTTTCTGCTTACCTGTTCACTTCTCTTCCCTCCACGTGCGCCCGCGGTTATTGTTAGAACCTTAAGTAAGGCCGGGCTGTAATGTGTTTGGAGAAACGTGAGAAACCTCCCTCTCGCTGCTAACAAGGGACAATTAGGCACCTGTCTGGTTGGCGTCCATTAATTTATCGTCTGGCTGTTGTTTGTCGAACTTCCCCCCTCCCAACTCTCTGATGCAGAAGTAAAGGATAAAAAAAAATGATCGCAGAATTAGCACCTAGAACATTGAGTAAAAGAAAATTTTCTCGTCATTTATTTTGAATTCATTTTTTTTGTCATTTGAATCACGTAAGGAAGGGTGACTAGAGTGGAATGAAGTTAATGATAATCTTAAAATAAAATTTGATAACTCACATCTCAAAAATAACACGTATATTTTAATTATTATTTTTGGATGCAATGTTTTGAAATTAATTTCATTTCCCCTCTTTTTTCGGGGGGGGGAGGGGGGATTATAATAGGGAGAATTTTTTAAAAATAAATCAATAAGATAGCTGCATTTCGGACACTATATATACATATATATGGGCCGAATGTCTATCGCTAGGTTCCACAGGTTTCAGGTTTGGATGCTTGATAGCTGCTTGGATGTTTGTAGTGGTTGGGAATTCACTTTAAAAGGTAGGTCCCGGTCTAAGAGGATCGTAGAGTGTTGCGGGGGTAGTGTGGGGGTAGTGTGTTGCAGGGGTTGTCCGCATATGTAGCTTATCTTCAAGCTACACGCACCTCCTGGTTAGTGCTAAGTGAGTAATGTCGGTACAGCGCTTGCCTTAAGGCATTAAAGATAACTGTCTAATTGTCTGCTAGCTGCATTAGAACAAATATATATATATATATATATAAGGGGCAATTATGCCTGATTCGGTTCGAATCCCGACTGTGCCATGGATGTTCGTAGTGGTTCAGAATCCACCTTAAACTGTAGGTCCCGATCCTAATAGGATCGTAGGGCGTTGTAGAGCTGTTGCTCGCATCCTTAGCCTATCTTCAAGCTACACGTCTCCCTGGGTAGTGTTAAATGAGTAACTACAGTGCAGCCCTTGCTTATGGCATTATTGCTGTCTGTATTGCCAGCTGTATCAGAACAACAACATATAGATGATATATGAAAAACAGTTGTTTAATTTGTTATTAATCAAAATAATAATTCAACTTTAACATATACGTAGTACAGAATATTGAATTATATTTGATATGCTTTGAAAGAATTTTGTAGTTTATACATGAAATTTGTTTTAATAAACAACTAAAACTAAATTCATGTATAAATTTGTAATTAATCTACAATTATATAATTAATAACCAATCAATACATAATTAATATAATTATATAATTAGTAAATAATTAAAACAAAATTCATGTATAAACTACAAGATCACACAATCTACAGACATCGCGCAATGTCTGTTATGCTATGAAAGGATGAGATAAAAATTTCTTAGCGGACGCGAAAATTCTTGCTGGTTTTGAATTATTTTCAGAGAGGATTTTAATGAAAAATATAATAATTAACCTCCATTATTATTTTAAACAACACGCATTTAGAAGCCTTCAAATTTTTTTAAAAGAAAAAATGTTGTCGGTTTTTTAAACACAAGAGAACTATTAGGAACAGAGCTACAGTACGATTGCTATCACACACAAAATAAGCTAGTGAAATTCTCAGCATCTAAATAAATACCAAAATCGAAAAATATTATTTTAAAGTTATTAAATTAAAAAAAAAAAATATTTACTTTTATTTAATAAAAGTAAATAATTTTGTTTAATATAATGTTATATTAATAAATATTATTATAACAATTTTTTCATGCTTTAGTAAGTACAAAATTTCTTTTTCTTCTTCATATAATCATTGAAAAGCAACTTTTAGACATAATGAAGAGGTGATGGCCTAGTGGCTGGAGCTTGGTATCACATGTTTCGAGTTCGAGTCTCTGGTGCTGCCATGGATGTTTGTAGTGGCCTAAAATAAACATTAAACCGTAGCTCCCGGACTAATACGATTGTTTATGAGTTTTGGGGGGTAGTGTTACTCCACGTCCGTAGCCTATCTTCAAGCTACAAGTGAAGCCTGGGTAGTGCTAAATGAGTAACAGCAGTGCAGTCCATATTTATTTCAAAAAGATTAATTTCTGTATTACCAGCTGCATTTAGAACAACAACCAAAATATGTCCTGTTCCAGTCATTCCTTCATCTTTCTGTTTTAGTAAAAATTTCATCTTTTCAAATTCATCTTTTTGCTTTAGTAAAACTTTCATCTTTTTGCTTTAGTAAAACTTTAATCTTTTCTAATTCATCTTTTTGCTTTAGTAAAACTTTAATCTTTTCTAATTCATCGTTTTGCTTTAGTAAAACTTTCATCTTTTGCTTTAGTAAAACTTTAATCTTTTCTAATTCATCTTTTTGCTTTAGTAAAGCTTTAATCTTTTCTAATTCATCTTTTTGCTTTAGTAAAACTTTAATCTTTTCTAATTCATCTTTTTGCTTTAGTAAAACTTTCATCTTTTTGCTTTAGTAAAACTTTTATCTTTTCTAATTCATCTTTTTGCTTTAGTAAAACTTTAATCTTTTCTAATTCATCGTTTTGCTTTAGTAAAACTTTCATCTTTTGCTTTAGTAAAACTTTAATCTTTTCTAATGCATCTTTTTGCTTTAGTAAAACTTTAATCTTTTCTAATTCATCTTTTTGCTTTAGTAAAACTTTAATCTTTTCTAATTCATCTTTTTGCTTTAGTAAAACTTTCATCTTTTTGCTTTAGTAAAACTTTAATCTTTTCTAATTCATCTTTTTGCTTTAGTAAAACTTTAATCTTTTCTAATTCATCGTTTTGCTTTCGTAAAACTTTAGCATAGCCTTTTGTTCCAGTAAACCTATATTCTATTTCCTCTAGTAAAACTAGAACATAGCCTTTTGTTCTAGCAAAAGCATATTGATAATACATAGCCTTTTGTTCTATCAGTGGCATATCCATTTGTTTTAGTTAAACAACAAAACCTTTAATTCTAATAAAATTATAACATAAACTTTAATTCTAGTCAAACTAAAACACATAATGTCACATTGTTTATGCTTAACTATTATGTGTTTCTCTTTCCTCAATAAAAACAAAAAAAAAAAAAACCCCAAAGATTTTGAATAATTTTTCAAAATAAAAACTGAGGAACCTAGTAAAAACTGAAGAAAAACCCGAGGGGATGTTGAGTTCGGTGTGGGTTTCCTTGTTGACAAAGGGGCTTTGTCACACAGGGTGGCCGGCGACAAAGTCTCTCTACAGATATCGTGCCGACATCCGTCCTTTGCTGTCAGACTCGTGTCTGGAGACATCTTGTCCTTATCCCACGGGATGTCAATCCGGGAAAGGCCAGGTGGGAATTCCTCCATTGTTTTTGTTCCTGTCAGATTATGGTGGATGGACTCACATGACTCACCTGCTGCCCCCTGACTGATTCAGCATTTCTTGTCTTTCACGGAGAGCGAGGATTAATGTTTGTGGCGTATGCTATGGTATAGGATTAGGACTCACAGAGTGTTGGAAATGCCAAGCGACATATAGGAGGGCTTTCGATAAAATAAGAAAGCTATTGGAGTGCCAGGATGGAATGTCACAAGTCTAATAGATTTCGTTGTAGGAAATGAATCAATAATAGTCCTTCGAAAGTGTTACATTTAATTGTTGAACTTTCTCCCATTTCATTATCTTAAGGACCTTTTTTTTAAATTTTTTTTTGCTAGTTCTGTACTTTGCCCGAATTATGGCGCAGTTTTAGCTTGCATAGTTAGAATTACTTTGGAATAAATACACCGGTGGCATATGTTGTAATTGCTTCGTGATAAGTTTGGCGAAAATCGTGTAATATCCTCCTTGTTTACCCGACTTAAATCCCTGTGATTTCTGGTTGTGGGGATTAATAAAGGATCATGTTTATGAAGAAGGAATTCGGACTTTACCTGAGTTGAAATCCAGCATTACGAACCATGTTGCTGAAATTCCTCGAGAGATTCTTCGCTCTACCATTGAACACGCTATAAAGCACTTTCAACACGGAATTGATGTCAATGGAGCACATGTTGAGCATATTTCTGTAGTTGATTATATTTGAATGGTTCTGACAAATTTTTTTGTCCTTCTTTAAGCGCCATAATTCCCGCTGGTGGTCAAAATTTGAACTATTTTTTATTGCAAAAATCTTTCCCATGGTCCATATACCATATATACCAAATTTCATCAAAATGCGCATTCTGAAGGGGTATGAATAGGGTCACTTTAATTATAACCATCCTTTACTAAAAATTAATACAAATTATTTGAAAAATTATTGTAGTAAAAGTGCATTATATATGAAAATTAGTTTGCCTGTTTTAACAGCTAAAATGGATGAAATTGTTAAGAAAACAATCTTACAATCTATTTGATTTGACTTTCTTTAAATATTTAAAATTTAAAATTTCAGTTCACTGTTCTTAAGAACTTAAGCGTCATAAAAACGCGGGCAAATGTCTTTGTCTCTAATGATTGAATGACAACAGTATCATGAATGTGCATTAAAATGGTTCATGAATTCCTACCTAATTCTTAGAAAACAGAAGACGTTTCTAATTCTGTTTCAATTGAAAACAAGGGTTATGTTCGTTAACACATTTTGTAGCCCACCATCACCGAAAATGAATGCTATGCATTTAATATTTTGCATTGATCATTTGGTATTTATAAGCCATGCATTTACTATTTCATATTTATTAGCTAGGGCTTGAATGGCCGAGTGGCTAGCGCTCTGGCGCTCGGTCACACAGGTTTCAGGTTCGAGTACCGGCGCTGCCATGGATGTTTGTGGTGGGTCGGAATCCACTTTAAGCCGTAGGTCCCGGTCCTAATAGGATCGGAGAGCGTTGCGGGGGGGCATTGTTACTCCGCTTCCGTGGCTTATCTTCAAGTTACATGCGCCCCCTGGGTAATGCAAAGTGAGTAACGTCTGTGTAGCGCTTGCCTTAAGGCATCCAAGACCAAGTTGTCTAAGTGTTTGCCAGCTGCATTAGAACAAAAAAAAATACATATATATATATATTTATTAGTTATGATAAAATGTACTTTATCAGAGTTATCGTGTCTTTTGTATAATTATTTGAGTTTGGAGGATGTAATAAAATGTCACAATCTTTGCGGAAGACGCAGACATTGTTAAGAATCCTGACCAGTTTATGACATAACAATGGACATCAGTTGTAACACTTCCATCATGGACCTCTCTAAGGGCTTTGATTTCCCACATAATATACTATTTATTCCCCATATTTATATTATTTATATTTATATAATTTATGTTCCATTTATAGTGTTCTATATTTCTTTACAATGTGCGTTTAGTAACATTAGTATTATGTTATCTATGTTCACATGTTAGAATAATAGTAAACACAAAAATAATAACTCATCATGTTTCAATTATTCACTCCCAAAAAATATCTATAGTGTGTCTAAATCTAATAGGCGAATGCATAATTTTATATGCTGCCCACGGAGTTAGTAGGATGCATTTCCCAAGTGGAACGCAAGATCATTTGGGTTGGCCATCCCTGCACTAGTATATAGAAATAAATATTAAACTTTGTATATTGGATCAAAATTTCCTTGAGATCTACTTATCCCTAAAACAATTATGTCATTCATTACAACAAAGCATGAGTGTACGAGTAAATTACGTTTCCTATTATAAAATGGAATTATCTTTTGTGTAATTATTTGAGTTTGGGGGATGTAATAAAAAGTTCCATTCTTTGCGGAAGACGCAGACATAGTTAAGAATCCTAACCAGTTTATGACATAACAATGGACATTAGTTCCATCATGACCCTTCCATCATGGACCTCTCTAACGGCTTTTATTTCCCACATAAATAGGTACAAAATATCTGTTTTTCGCCTTCAAAAAGCCCCCATAACGGCCATAAGCTTGCAATAAATCGCGCTTTTCTCTTCACAAGTGTCATTTTCTGCGATACTAATGAAATGTAACGTGAACTCAAGCTTGTCTGCCATAACAAATTCCATAATACAGTGACTCAATGTATATATCTATTATATATATGCATATTACTGTCCAAAAAGAGGACTCATTTTCAATTTAAAATTTCCGGGGCTTAAGGAATTTCAATTTTCTTTTTCTTTTTTAGGTTGCTGGCACTGTCTTTGACATCTCTGTGAAATGTGACATCAAAATAGCCATGAGTGTTCGAGTTACTCTTGGATTTGTGAGACGCTAAAACTGATTCAGGCGATTTAGCATTGTATTAGCTATGCATTAATCGTTTTATAATTATAAACTATGTTTCTACTTTATCTTTACAAAACAAACTCCTTTTATACAAACAAGACCAATTAGATAGTATTTAGACCCATCCTGATTTATTCAACACCCATCTGGGGCAATGGTGCAAACAAACAAAAACAAAATCGAAGTTATTTAAAATAAAATTCTTAGAATAATTACGGGAGCTCACTGTTTCATTAGAAATGACCTTAATTATGACCTTCAAATAGAATCAATAGACGATCCAATTGCGAAGCTATCAAGAAAGTTGTTTTTAAATATCAAGAACCTTGAAAATAAGTTAATTGAAGCTCAACTATTCTTCGCCCACAACGAAGGTAAATGCCATTATCCATATCACACAATAGGATGGAAACAACGAATTCAAGCCTCCCTAATTTCTTCTATGATCGTCTGCGAAATTACTTTTCAGTTCTAGGAAATCTCCACCGTCCTCTCCTCTGCCTTAGCAGTGAGTACCGCGGAATAGTGATAAAAGAAAATCCATTTCTGAAAACATCAAACTGTATCCTGCATTAACAATCTTTACTTCCGATCTTCAGTTTCAAATGTTGCTTCGTATGTTTTCTGTTTCCTTAAAGCTTTTTATTTTTGAGTTTATATATCTGTCGTTGTTGTTGTCGTGTCCCTCATGGAAGGAGAGATGAGGGGTGCAGCTTCTGCTCTGATGGAGCACCCGTAGGTAGAAGTCTGACTTCTGCTCCGTGACGCTCTTTCAGTCATAGGAGACTGGGACCTACGGCTTAAAGTGGATTCCGAACCACTACAAACATCCATGGCACCACCGGGACTCGAACCCGAAACATGTGGCACCGAGCACCAGAGCGCTAGACACTCGGCCATCCAGGCCCTTATATAACTGTATTTTCTATTTATTTCCATTATATTTGTGTTTATATATGTCTGCTGTGTATTTACTTATTTTTAAGCTTCTATTATGCATTTATGTATTTTTATATTGCTTATATTCGTCACCTCCTAAGTTAGTTCCCCTCTCCTTAACTTTTTTTTTAAATTTCTTCCCTCCTATGAACTTTTTGCTTTAATTTTTTTAATACCTGCTAATTTTGTGATACTTAGTTTTATTATATTTGAATTCTCAAAGGGCCTGATGGCCGAGTGGCTAGCGCTCTGGCTCTTGGTGCCACAGGTTTCGGGTTCGAATCCCGGTTGTGCCCATGGATGTTTGTAGTGGTTCGGAAAGCCGTAGGTCTTCAGCCGTTGGTCCCGGTCTCCTATGACTATAAGAGCGTCACGGAGCCAAAGTCAGACTTCTACCTACGGGTGCTCCTTCACAACAAAAGCTGCTTCCTTCCCCTTCAATCATGAATACAATCATGAATACGTATGGGCTCGTCTGCTTGGCCAGCCAAGTGGGATAAGAAACAACAACAACATATTCGAATTCTGAACAGATGTGCATTACGTGCACAGGTACTTGACTCTCCTATCCAATCTAGTAGTATAAGCCGTGCATTTACCATTTGAAATTTATTAGCCATGTCTTTATTATTTGCATCTTCATGTCTAAATAAAGAGTGAGCATCATACATTCATAGGTTAGTTGGGCTCGAAGACTCCTCAGACTCCAAATTGCGGAAGTTGTTGTTGTTATCGTATCCCTCATGGAAGGAGGGAAAATGGGTGCAGCTTCTGTTCTGATGGAGCACCCGTAGGTAGAAGTCTGACTTCTTCTCCGTGGCGCTCTTGCAGTCATAGGAGACCGGGACCTGCGGCTTAAAGTGGATTCCGAACCACTACAGACATCCATGGCACCGCCGGGACTCGAACCCGAAACCTGTGGCACCGAGTGCCAGAGCTCTAGACACTAGGCCATTCAGGCCCTAAATTGCGGAAGTAAAATGTGGATGTTGTGGCCTCCCTATATAACGTGTGATCTGCAATCCATTTGCTATTCAAGGAACGAATCACTTCAAGTCAATGTCCTGGGCATCTAAAACAGCAACTCCGTAAAATTATAAATTATATTATCCTTTTAACTCAGAAGCTTCTAGAGGCCTGATGGTGAATTAGCTAGCGCTCTGGCTATTGGTATTCCAGACTTCAGGTTCGAATCCTGACGGTGGCATGGTTGTTTGTGAGGGTTCGGAATCCACTTTAAACTGTAGGTACACTTTTGGCGATCTAATTCGCCCAAAGTGTGCACAAAATGACCGTAGAGCGATAAACTAAACCAAACTTCAAAAACTTCCTCGTATGTTAGAAATCATTCTTATAAAATCGTTACACACTCAAGAGCCAAAACATTATGACCACGTGTCAATAACGAGTTGGCCCACCTTTGGCGCGCAACACAGCTTCAACACGCCTTGGCATGGAATAATACCACCACTTAATACCAAATAAATACCACTTCCACCTGATTACGAGCCTTCCACGTCATCCGGGCGAGTTCATCGCAAAATGTAGGGGTGGTCATAATGTTTTGGCTCTTGAGTGTATATATATATATATATATTGAGTCACTGTATTATGGATTAATGCATAGCTAATACAATGTTAAATCACCTGAATCAGTTTTAGAGTCTCACAAATCTAAGAGAAACTCGAACACTAATGACTATTTTGATGTCACATTTCACACGGATGTCAAGGATGCCCGCAACCTAAAAGAGAAAAAAAATTGAAGAATTGAAAAATTGAATTTTCCTTAAGCCCCGGAAATTTAAAATTTAAAATGGGTCTTACTTTTTGGACAGTAATATATATATATATATTACTGTCCAAAAAGTAAAGTATATATATATATGTGAGTCACTGAATTATGGGATTTGTTATGGCGGATAAACTTGAGTACACGTTACATTTCATTAGTATCGCAGAAAATGACACTTGTGAAGAGAAAAGTGCAATTTATTACAAGCTTCAGGCCGTTATGGGGGCTTTTTGAAGGCGAAAAAGAGATATTTTGTACCTATTTATGAGGGAAATAAAAGCCGTTAGAGAGATCCATGATGGAAGGGTCACAACTAATGTCCATTGTTATGTCATAAACTGGTTAGGATTCTTAACAATGCCTGCGTCTTCCGCAAAGAATGGAACATTTTATTACATGCTATATTTATTACAAACTCAAATAATTACACAATAACTTAGATAAAGTACATTTTATAATAGGAAACGTAATTTTCTCGTGCATTCATGCTTTGCTGTAATGAATGACATAATTGTTTTAGGGATGAGTAGATCTCAAGGAAATTTTGATCCAATATATAAAGTTTAATATTTATTTCTATATACTAGTGCAGGTATGGCCAACCCAAATGATCTTCCGTCCCACTTTGGAAATGCATCCTAACTCCGCGGGCAGCATAAAAAATTATATATCCCCCTATTAGATTTAGACACACTATAGACATTTTTTGGGAGTGAATAATTGAAACATGATGAATTATTATTTTTGTGTTTACTATTATTCTAACATGTGAAGATAGATAACATAATAATAATGCAACTAAACGCACATTGTAAAGAAATATAGAACACTATAAAGGAAATATAAATTATACAAATATAAATAATGTAAATATTTATATATTTTTTATATTTCATTTTTAGTGCCATATATTTTCTACTAATTTTGTTTCATTTCATTTTACTTTAATAAAAAGATTCGATTTATAAGTTTTCATAAGATGTGATATCATGAATATAAACCGGATAACACAGTCAATAAAATGGGGATAGTCTATCCGTGCGCTTTCACTTAAATTAATCCCCAGGCAAATATTACCTCCCTCCAGCCTGATATCTTATTAACATTTAAGGCCCCCTATCCGTTCAAGGAATCCGGCAAAGACCAACAAAGGAACCGGATGGGCTTTGAAATTTTCCGGAACTTTTCCTCTTCACGAGCCATGAATGCCGGACAATAGACGTTTGACCCGGAGAAGCGAAATCCCATCTCTCCCGGACAGGGATGGTCCCCCGGGTAATCCCCCCTTTGAACCCCCTGATCGGTTCATCCTCCACAACCCCCGCCCTCACCCCCGCACTTCCATTATCCGGCAGAAAAGGATCGTCTGATAAGGCCTTGAGGGAGGGGGAAAGGGGGAAACCAGAGGGTAATGAAGAAGATGGGAAGGACTTATATGCAAGATTTGATGCCCTGATAGCCATGGTGTCGAGGGGATAGCGATTGCTGCATTGGGAAGATATCGTTTGGTGTGCGTGGAGAGAGAGGGTGGAGTTTCTTATCGTTTGCATTGTGGCATTTTTTTTTTTTTTGTGGAATAGGAAGAGAGTTTAAATCTCTTAGGAATACATAAGTGCTCAGATATTAATTAAACGAAAAAGCGGTTACTGCACTCAGTGAGGGACAAATATTATAAGCTATTTTGTTCGAATTATCTGTCCAACCAGCTATCGAATGGTAATTGAGTGAACTGCCAAGCCAGATGGAATCAAACACGGCGGAGTAATAAGGGAAAGATGTAATTTCTGATGGGTCGTAATTACAATAAAAGTTAAAAAAACACATCTGAAATCTGATCTGCAAATTTCAACTTATCATGTGTGAACATTCGAGGACGGATGAATAAACTCAGGAATATACCAAAGTTTAATAATGAACGAGATATATGAAGCAACTGATTGGACATACTACAAGAATGGCCAAATTCAATTGTCAAATGAATATGGTAATGCTGAATAGATCAAGAGCTTCATGAAGAATGAATTGTTCAAGAATCTGCAAAAGAATATACAAAAGAAAGATAAATGCCGAATGAGGACCGGTATTTAGCAGTTACTGCCAAAAGAAACAGACGGACCACAACATCAGACCTGTCTCGTCAGCTCTCTTCAGCTACCGGTACGACAGTTTCAAGGCAGACCGTGTACAGACGCTTAGGGCACATTGGTCTATATGCTCGTAGGCCTGTCAGATGTGTTCCACTTACCGCAACTCACTGTCGCCTGCGATTAACCTGGAGTAGAGAGCATGCATTGTCGACACCGCAACAGTGGTCTGGTATGATGTTTTCCGACGAGTCCAGGTTTAGTTTGCAGTCTGATTCTCGCCGGACTTTCATATGGAGAGCGCCAGGTACCCGTTACCACCAAGAGAACACCATTGAACTGCACCGTAACGGTGGTGCAGGATGGCTCGTTTGAGCAGGAATTATTCTTGGTTCCAGAACTGACCTGCACGTTTAGAGTGTAACGATGACAGACCACATCTATCAGGATGTCATTCTGGAACAACATGTACGTTTGTTTCGGGGCGCCATGGGTGCTGAATTTCTGTTTATGGATGACAACGCCCATCCTCACCGTGCAAACATTGTAGACGAATGCCTTCAATTGGGGGATATCACCCGTATGGATTGGCCAGCATACTCACCGGACTTGAATCCAATAGAGCATGTGTGGGATATGCTTGGCCGACGAATTGCAGCCCGTCAACCCCCTCCCACCTGTCAACCGGAACTTCGGGGGGTATTGCTTGATGAGTGGTGTAATATTCCCCAAGATCAGATTGATAATTTGTTACTCAGCATGCCTAGGCGTTGCAAGGTCTGTATTGCATCGTCCGGGAGACATACTCCACATTAACCATCATACTAACCATGTTATACTGTTTTTTGTAAATAGGTTCTTTTTTGAAATTTGCTCCAGGGAGTAAAAATCGCAATTTTTATTAACTATGTCAAACATATAGTACCTTTTTTGCTCTTTACCTTTTGTTTAATAAATAGACTTTACAAATAAGTCAAATTTGTTTTGTTTCTGTCTCTTTCTTTGCCTGAACTTCATTATCCTTATTTTATGGACATGAGTGTATATATATACATACATATATATATATATATATATATATATATATATATATATATATACACAAACAGATCTGAGTGTTACTAGCGTAGCGTTACTCCACGTCCGGAGCTTATCTTCAAGCTACACGCACCTCCTTGGTTGTGCTAAGTGAATAATGATGCAGCGCTTGCCTTAAGGCATCAAAGATAACGGTCTAGAGGCATCAAAGATAACGGTCTAGAGGCATCAAAGATAACGTTTTTGCCAGCTGAATTTGAACAACAACAAAATTTCATATATATATATATTTTCGGAAAATCGCAATTACAATGTGTTCTTTTATTTCATTTTTGATTTAAAATTATTTATTATTAACAAACAAACAAACAAAAATTAACTCTACCAGCAACAACTGCAGATCAGCTAAAATCTCGTGCTTTAATAAGACAAATGATTGAATAGATACTATTTTGCCATTGGTTATCTACTTAATACTGCCTGTAGTAATTGAATGAGTCAAAGTTTCCAAGTTTCAGTACTTAATTATTTTTAAAAATTATAATAGAAACTAGTTTTTGCACATATATACTTTATTTGTAAACAATTTTGTTAAAAAGCAAAATTAAATTATAAAGGAAAATGGTAAATTTTTTTTTAAATAACTCAATTTATTAATTAATACAAAAAATTTAAATGTCTCTTTAAGACTAACAAATTAAAGAGTAAAAAAACTTAAAAAAATCTATTGAAAAATATAAAATTTAAATGTTATTTTTCTAAAAAATAAAACATTCTATTGTTTAAATGATAATTGTTTTGAAAATCAAGGGCAAGCAATAAAGCAATTTGAACAAATTTATTCTTTTCAAAACTCAAATAAGGTTTTTTTATACAAAAGATTTATTGTTAATTAAAATCTCCAAATAATGAGAAAAATAAAGATTATTATACGATTAAATGTATTCAGTGAATAGTATGAAGTTCTTTTTAATTGGGGAATTAAATATACGAGCAATTTAAAATACTTAATAATCTCTTTTAAAAATTAAAGACGCATAAATTAATATCATTTTTTTTTAAATAAGTAGATTTTAAGAACGAGTAAGTTCTAAATACTCTGTATCAGAAAAAAGATAAAAATAGTTTTATTTGATTCAGTAATACGATTTAATTGAATGGCTCTAAACTTAAATAATTTAAATAATTCGTTGATGTTAAAAAACAATTTTTAATAATATGAAATCTCATCTCCAAATAAAAACTGAAAAGTATTTCGCTATTTTTTTTTTTAATTTGCTTCTAGTGTAATGCAAAAAAAAAAAAAAAATAAAGCAATTGATTAATTTAAAATTAATGTAATTGATTTATTTAAAATTAAAGCAACTGCTAATTTTGAAAATGAAGCAATTGATTAATTTAAAAATTAAATAATTGATTAAATTGAAATTAAAACAATCGATTAACTTAAAATCAAAGCAAAACGATACTTTTAAAAATAAAGCAAATAATGGATTTAAAATTAATGCAGTTGAACAATTTAAAATTAGAGTAATTGATTTATTAAAAAAAAATAAAGCGTTTGTTTAACTGATTTAATAAAAAAATAAAACAATTGTTTAATTGATTTATTAAAAAATAATAAAATAATTGTTTAATTGATGTATTAAAAAAAATAAAGCAATTGTTTAATTGATTTATTAAAAAAAATAAAGCCATTGTTTAATTGATTGGTTCAAAATATCTCCATGTAACAGCTGATTACCATCATGACATCGCGGAATAAACTGCCAAAGTAAGAAAATGCAAGATACTTGGAATTGTATGGGACGAAGACATTTCACTACAATTGTTGTCTGCTATTATCAAAATCCTTGTAATCGTTTTTTTTTCAATTCCTCCCATTAGCTCACGCTCTCCCTATATATATCTTGTTCAAATTTTCAATCGTTCATAAAGTACTTTTTATTTATCCACCCAAGTTCAAATACATTTTTTTTAACTTGTAGTGGATGACACTTGATGTGAATACAGTTTTATCAAATATTATTACGGTAATTAAATTTAATTCATTCATTTTAGTTTTTTTTAGATTTAAGTTGCATATATCTACCAATAGATGGCGCCAAATAAACTTAAAAAAATGAATGAAAACTGTTTATAAAGGACTTTCTGCAATATAGTGGAAAAAAAGGAGGAATTGACTTTTTAAAAAAAAAATTTTATATTACTTGTTTTTTAGATGATAATTAGATATTTTTATACAAAGAAAAAAATTTCAAGTTTCTCTAAATGTTTAATCGAAGAGAAAGGTATACTGAAAAATTCCTTAAATGAACAATATTAGAATGGAATGTTAAATAATAAAGGAATGTGTAATAAAGGTATAGCTAGGTAAGTCAGCTATGTTGAGAATTGACAGAATCCCTATTCTCAGAAGGCATAAAACTCAAACTTTACAGCTGTTAAACCGATTAACTAAAACATCAGTCATCAACTAGTTGAAAATAGTTTGCTGCTCACCAAAATAAATTGATCTCCCGCGAGCTATTGACGTAACAGCGACACGTCAGTCGCAGTTGTTGAGAATATCAAATAACCCTACACCAACACTCAGAAGATGCCAAGACTGAACTGAATCCAACAACAAAAAGGAGAACGAAAAATCGGTTGAGCGACTGACTGGTAACTATTAAAGTAACCAGGAAGTATTTCGCGCATTAGACGATTACGTCAAAGAACTGGCAACTGTCGAACTGAGTACCTATGGGGATATAACCCCTTAACCTCATCATCTTAATTCATAGATATGATTTACAATTTTAATAGGCTGCTTTATTGTTAGTAATGAAAATATGACACGATATAAATTTCTAAATTAATTAAATGGTACTCAAAAAATTGAAAAATACTAGAAACAAGTAATATAAAAAAAAAATTTTAAAGTCAATTCTTACTTTTTTCCCCACTATATTGCAGAAAGTCCTTTATAAATAATTTTCCTTCATTTTTTTAAGTTTATCTGGTGCCGTCTATTGGTAGATATATGCACTTTAAATCTAAAAAAACTAAAAATTAATTAACTGAATTTAATTACTGAATTAATATTTGAAGAAACTGTATTAACATCAAGCGTCATCTACTACAAGTTCAAAAAAAATGTATTTGAACTCGAGTGGTAGAATAAAGAGTATTTTATGAACGATTGAAAATTTGAAGAAGATATATATAGGGAAAGTTTGAGCTAATAGCAGGAATTGAAAAAAAAAAAGAACAGCAATCTCGAATTACAGCAAAATAATAAAAGCAAAAATAATGAAAGAAAATATAATAAAAGCAAAAATAATGAAAGAAAATATAATAAAAGCAAATACATACGATTAAAATAATAAAAGCAAATATATTACGCTATATCTCAAATTTAATTAAAAACTTTTTGATCATTTAAAATTAAAAATATAGAATACATTTACAAGAATACTCAAACACGATCGTTTCAAACTTCAAACGTAAAAAATTAAGAATAATGATATCCAGAAAAATAAGCCAAATTAAAATCAGACGATTTTTTATATTGTTGCCAATTTGTAGTTACATTATTTTAAAAATTTAACAATATATATTAAATGAATAATAAAAATATCTGATAATTAAATAATAATAATTAAAGGAATAAAAATAATTAATAATTGAATGAATAAAATAATTAATAACATTTAATTAATTAATAATTAGTTTTTGAGAAAAAAGAGATTATTAACTGATTATTAATTAATTAATGATGAGCAAATGAGAAGAAGGAGCATCGTGAATATATGAAAATTTCTCCCATATAAAACTAAAATGAATGAATTAAATTGAATGAATTCCTGAACGATTGAAAATTTTGAACAAGATATATATAGGGAGAGTGTTAGTTATGAGAAATACATGCATACGATGAATAAAATGTATTTTATGAACGACTGAAAATTTTGAACAAGATATATATAGGGAGAGTGTGAGCTAATACTTTTCCCATCTAAAACTAAAATGAATGAATTAAATTGAATAAATGAATTAATGTTAGAAAAAACTGCATTCACATCCAGTGTCATCCACTACAAGTTCAAAAAAAAATGTATTTGAACATGAGTGGATGAATCAAAAGTATTTTATGAACAATTGAAAATGTGAACAAGATGTATATAGGGAGAGTGTGAACTAATATTTCTCCCATATAAAACTAAAATGAATTAATTAAATTTAATGAATGATTTAATATTTGAAAAAAATGTATTCACATCCAGTGTCAACCATTACAAGTTCAAAAAAAAATGTATTTTATGAACGATTGAAAATTTTGAACAAGATATATATAGGGAGAGTGTGAGATAATAGAAGGAAATGAAAAAGGAAAACGAGAATCACTTGAGTGACTGACTGGCAACCTTTAAAGCAGGAAGTAATAGTTCTCCCAGTAGCGGATTACGTCAAAGAAGAAACGGACGATTGCAAAAAAGCTTTTGATGACTAAATTAAGAACCTGCAGCATACCATCTCCGGCAGGGGATGGTTCTCTGATAGTGATTTAAAGGTCGCCTCGAAATTGGCACGAGGCTCATGTGACATAATCGTCGGCTGACTTGCAGGAACAACAACCTTTTGTCTTTAAATAACTCGGGGAGTCAATTTTTGTGCGACACTTTGTCAACTTGATGGGATGAGCATGGCCGAGGAGGAAGCACCTGCTGGGCTCAGCAGGATTTTTGTCCCTCTTTATCGCTTCGACTCATAAAAGTTGCGGAAGACGTGGAAAAAATAACAACTCACTCTTGAACTTTATTGTTTGGCAGAAATGGAGGCAACCCTCGACTAACGGCTTCTTCATAATAGCATTGCAAAATATTGTAAATTTATTTTTCCTTTGGCTTTTGTGTTCATGAGTTTATATGTACGTATATGCATTCGACTCAAAGCTGAAGATTATTCTGTCTATCCCATGCTATCTGCTCTTTTTTTTCAATTCCTACTATTAGTTCACACTCTTCCACTATATATTTCTATATCTTGTTCAAATTTTCAATCGTCAATAAAATACTTTTTATTCACCCACTCGAGTTCAGATACATTTTTCATTTTAAACTTGTAGTCCAGGACACTGGATGCTAACACAGTTTTTTTTTCCAAATATTAATTCATTCATTAAATTTAATTCATTCATTTCAGTTTTATAGGGGAGAAAAAAAATTTATCTTCTATAAGATATTGAGCAGGATATAAATTTAGGAACAAATGCCATCAGTGGCGAAACGTATAGATAGTTGCAAAAAAAATTTCTTTTTTAGACTCTTTTTTCATTCTGTGTTCTAGTGTGAGTCGAGGAGGGAACAAAATGGAAAATGAAACATGTGAATAAATGAGTGAGAGAGATGGAAAGTGTGTGTGGGAGAGAGAGAGAGAGAGAGATAATTTTTTTCTAACTTAAAAAAAATGAATGAAAATTATTTATAAATCACTTTCCGTAATAGAGGGGGAAAAAAAGTAGGAATTGACTTTAAATTTTTGTTCTTATATTACTTGTTGATAATAGAGAGTTTTTGCATACCGTACGTTAATTACCGTAGGACGTCCGTTAGCTTTTTCTCCCTAGCGCACATGCTCAGTTTTCTATGAGCATGCGCGCTAGGGAGAAAAAGCTAACGGACGTCCTACGGTATGCAAAAACTCTCTAATAACATTGCTAAATATTATATACATTTTTTCCTTTGGCTTTTGTGTTGGTGTGTTTATATGTATATATATGCATTCGACTCTAAACTGAAGATTATTCTGTCTAGTCCATGCTATCAGCTCTTTCTTTTTTCAGGAATTCATCACTAGATACGTCTTTGATTTGCATCCAGCTAACTAGCGAGCAGAAATTATATGGTTTATAATATTAAAAAATTTAAAATTAATAAAAAAAAATTCTTTAAAATTTTCTTCGAAACTTAAGCTGTTGGGTAAATGTGCATGTTCGAAATTTTAGTTATAGCGGTTTAGTAATTATGGCGAAAATCAGGTGAGTGGTTGTAGTTCGAAGGTATCTTCAATCTATCACGGTTGCAGAATGCTATAATTAGTAGTTACTATTGCCAGTTCTTCAATGGGTGCCCTCTGGCCGTTGGTACCAAAGGCTTTGGGTTAGAATACTGGCGATGACATGGATGTTTGCTGGTGGTTCGGAATTCACGTTAAACTGTAGGTTCCGGTCTAATGAGCCTAAAGTGTGCACAAAATGACCGTAGAGCGACAAACCAAACCAATCTGTGCAATTATTTCTTTGGTTTCTAAATCTGAAAGAATAAGTCTCATGGTTTTGTTTCAATCCGATAAATTTTTTTCAGTTCTCAGTTTGTTATAGAGTTCGTATGAAGTTTTTATCTGTGACCAATCGTTGATGAAATTTTTATCTGACCGACCATCTCTTGCATCTGATGGAACTTTTCGTTTAATTTGAATAATCAAGTCTGACGGTTGATTGAAGGTGTCTACTTTCAAACAGAGTATCCATTTAAAAAAATAATTTTTAATTTCGTATGCAGAATAAGTCTAAGTCCTTTTAAACCACTTTGAAATAAAACGTTCGCATAATCCTAATCGTCTACTACTATACCACACCACATCACTGTGCCTAGAACTGAGTTGTCCCTTTACAGTTTAGGAAGGATGTGGGTGAGAAGAAGTGAACGATGTGGGTGACTCTCTACGGTATTTTGAGATTGAGAGCTACAGCTTAAAGTGGATTCCGAACTACTACAAACATCCATGGCACCGTCGGGTTTCGAATCCAAAATCTGTTGTATCGAGCCTGTGGCCAGAGCGCTATCCACTCGGTCATCAGGCGCCCAATCGTAATCGTCTGTGATTTCTTTCTTCTTCTCTAGCCAAAGTCTGAGCTGCATTTTTTGGCAGTAGAGCAACTAGGTGAGAAACCCAAAACCTTTTCGCACTCTCTGCTTTTTGAATCTGACTTTCAAGAATAGTAATGCAAAGACTATTGTCGTTATTGGCAGAATCAAATGTCTGCATTAGACTTTGAGCATCCAATTTAGTCTTAATAGAGATTTTTTCCAGGTTTATTATGATATTTTGAAGTTTTTTTTTTTTTAATTCTCTAATCTTTTCTCCAATTTAATCTCCAATTCATTTTTTCTTCTATGCATATCTTAGGAAAATTTTGAATAATTACTAAAAATACCAAAAATTGTGCAATTAATTTTTTTGACAAACATAATTTAAATTATTTTATCTGCTAATTATTTAGATTATTAAGATTCTAATTATTGAGATTATTTTATGTGCTGCTGAGATTATTTTATCTGATTAGGTGCCTGCTAATAATGCAAGGCACGAAAATAGTTTAATTTAATTATAATAAAATATTAAACGTAATTTTTTTTATGTCTTTCTTCATTTAAAATCATTCATGCGAAAAGAAAAAAACAAGAAAATCATTCCCAGTTCCCTACCTTTTAAATCCACATTTCAATCTTCAAGGAAAAAATTTTAGTGTTTTGTACCAAAATAAAAAAAGAGCTTTTCATAATATTGTAATGGCTAATTATCGGTGAATAGAAGTGATGAATAAGTAAAAAGGAAATAATAAACTGTATTCAAAAGGATGACTGACAAACAAAAAAAAAAAAGAGATCGATTTGAATAAAAGTGAAAAATTGTTCCGTTTCATTTTTAAAATGCGTTCACCAAAATTATGAAATTCTAATTACCATTCTTGCACATAAACAATTTTGAGAAACAGCTGGAAGAAAACCATTGAATTAAACTTAACAAATTTAATTGAATAATTAATTCCACGAATGAAAATTACTTTATTTCGAAATTTATACGAGATGTGGGGTAAGTGTAATAATTGCCTCTTTAAAAATTAAAATTATTCCATCGTCTATCTACAAAATTTAAAATGGATTTCAGATGCATTTCTTATTAATAACAAATGCTTATTTATTTAATAATTAATTTATACTAGATGTTGTGTCGAGTAAGTTTTAATTCCATTATTATTTATTTCTCATGTAAAGGCCCATTTTTTGGGACCTGAATGGTCGACTTGTTAGCGCTCGAGTCCCGGCGGTGCCAGGGATGTTTGTAGTGGTTCGGAATCCATTTTAAGCCGTCCTCATATGACTGTTGAGCGTTGGGCGTAGAGCTGACAAATCTACCCCGTAAAAAAAAAACGTCTCTCGTCTCGAAATCTGCAAGTAGGTAGACGGTTTTGGCCCACACTGGGCTGTTGCACCAAAGATGATGTAAAAGTCCATTTGAATTTGGACTTAATGAGCACTTTAATTAAATAGGAGTGAATTTGTAAATGTATTTTCAAATCTTTTCAAAAGTTTTTTGAAATGGAATCTTAACCTTTCTCAAAGTAAGAAGACGCAATATGTTGGTTTGGTTTGTCAATCTACCGTCATCTTGCGCACACGAGGGCTAAACAGACCGGAACCTACAGTTTAACGTGGATTCCGAACCACTCCAGATGGCCGAGTGGCTAGCGGTCTAGGACTCCGTACCACAGGTTTAAGGTTCGAGTTCCTTGTAGTTTTCCTTGTAGTTCGAGGCTTGTAGTTTTTCGGAATCCACTGAAAACCGTAGAGTGAAAATCAAACTACAAACATCCATGCCACCGCCAGGATTTGAACTTGGAAGTCTGGGACACTAAAGGCCAGAGCACCATACAATTGGTCATCAGACCGCGTCCAATACGTTGGAGTTCATAAAAAGATTGGAATTTCTGATTGACACATTCTTAAGATTCACAAATCGCACATTCTTAAAAGTTCACTTAATTATAATGTTGGTAAATTCATAAGAACTTTTAGAAACTTTAAATCATAGAAAATAAGAATTTTTATGTTAAGCAAAGGGGTCTGAATGGCCGAGTAGCTAGCGCTCTGGGGTTCAGCACCACAGATTTTGGGTTCGAGTCCTGGCGGTTCCATGGATGTTTGGAGTGGTTCAGAATCCACTTTAAAAAACCGTAGTCCCGGTCTAACAGTATCGTACAGCGTTACAGGGGTATTGTTACTCCGCTTCCGTAGCTTATCTTCAAGCTACACGCATCTCCTGTGTAGTGCTAAATGAGTAACATCGGTGCAGCATTTGACTTAAGGCATCCAAGACAATTATCTAAGTGTTTTCCAGCAGCATTGGAACAAAAAAAAAGTTCAGTTATTCCATGGAAAGAAAGGCGGACTCAAGGGAGTGTCGAAAATGCTGTCTACCGAGATCTTTTTGAATTATTTACCACATGAACTCTTTATCACTCTGCTTATCTGTAACCGTACTTCCTTGTAAGAATTTTTCTTCCTGGACTTTAGAACTTTCTTGTTGGTAGTCCTCCGAGGTTTATGTCGGTATTTCTATAATTTTTGTGTCTTATTTTGTCATTGTATTGTGTAAATAAATGTATTAAGGAAATTTTTGAATTAACTGTCTACTTCCCTTTGGATACCTCATTCTTGCGGTTTGTTCGACTGTAAAGGTAAGTGAAATTTGATACGAATATTTTTCTAGTTTGACGGTTTGTTTTGGTGTGGTAAAAGGGATAACATCTGGTTTATCGATTTGTTATGCGGTGCTAGTCAGATATACGCGGTAATTTTGAAATAATACCTTTTTTTATTTAATTTCCAGACGGATATCATAAAATAATTATAGATTTACTGTCATAAAATAAATATAATATATTTAATAATAATTATCATACAACAAAATAAATTAGAATGTGATTTGAACGAAGTCAGTTAAGTAGCGCTGTTGTTTTTATCTATATAAATAAAAGGCAATGTTTGTATGTGTGTGTGTGCTCTATAGACTAAAAGGCAACTCAACCGACTTCGCTGAAAATTTCACAGTTTGTTCTTATGAGTATTTAGAGAGTTTTAAAAGAAATCCATTGGATAGCTCTTCTATTTTTACAGTGTAGAATGTTGGACTTTTTGTTTTTTTGCATTTTGACTGCTGTTGTAAAAAAAAGCATTTTGTCTAAGACAATGAATTAAAAATTCAATTATGAAAATATTTTCTAACTGGATTCCCATTTACAGCCCCAATAATTTAACAGGCTGTAGAAAAAGAAAAAAAGTTTCAAAAGCAAAACAGCAATTGCAAGGAAAAAAAATTAATACTCACAATTCAAATCCTGTCATATTAAATAAATAAATGTATTGATATAGAATGTTAACTTTATTTAATTTAAATATATGCACTGGAGATTTAGCATTAGCGAAGCACTGCGTGTGCTCTATAGACTAAAACCCTACTCAACCGACATTACTGAGCATAATCATGGCATTTAGATGAAAAATTTTTTTTTCGTTGAAATAATGTTTTTGTAAACTTAAAGTATTTATTTAACTATCAGTATTTTAGACATTTACTATACTTCTTCTCTCCTTTCCTTTTTTTTGTGGAAAATATAAATAGGTCTTCCTAAAAATGTTTGAGATCTTTTGAAAAGAAATCAACTACTAAAACATTTATTATCACGTGTGACCATGATCTTGTCCTGGTTAGAGGTCCGTGACGTTATCCGAAAATGAGGGGCCAGAAAATAAAACGCATTTCAAATTTTGGCGGAAAAATTGTACTTTGGGCCCCTTGACTCTTGAAATGCTTCATGAATAACGTTAGTCTTCAAGAATTTTCTGGAGAATTTGACTTTTGCTTGAAGTGATTCAGTTGGGTTTTTACATTTGGCTTGGGATTTTGGCTTGGGATTTTAAACATTTGTATATCGAATGGCTATAAGTACTCGTAGTGCGTTGATCCATTCCTTCTTCAAGTTTCCTATTTATCACTTTTGGCATTTTCCCACGCCTATTGAGCTGTATAGTGCTTCTTACTGTATTTTGAATGCTTAATTCTTTGATTTATGCCAAGAATTTTCAAACATTAATACTATATTCTTTTGACTATTGAATGTGATAACTTTTCTTGTAGAATTGGGAATACTTCATTCTTCATTTGCGATGACATTTATCTTACTTTTGCATATTCTTTTAGAAATTCTCGAGCAATTCATTCTTCAAGAAGTTCTTGATCGATTCAACATTTCTATATTCAGGTGGCTATTTGAATTTGGCCATTCTTGTAGTATTCCAATCCATTGCTTCCTATATCTCTTCCATCATTAAACATTGTGATATTCCCGAGTTTATTGATCCGTTCTCGAATGTTCCCACATAAGTTGTAATTGCCCAGCAGATTTCAGTTTTTTTTTATTTTTAATATATTATTATTTTTTAACGTATCATTAGCGAAAAGTAATTCAGAATTTTAAAAATTATTTATTTTGTACCATACTGATGTTTATTCACTTGCTTTTCCAATAAACTTCTTGTATCAATATTAGTTTGAAAAGTTTTTACCCAACTTCCAGTGCTGTCCTCCCCTTCTATCGATATTCATTTTTAACAGCAATATAGTACTTATTATTAATAATGCGAGTTTTTTCAATTCCTACTATTAGTTCCGACTCTCCCTATATATTCTATCTTGTTCAAATTTTCAATCGTTCATAAAATACTTTTTTATTCATCTATTCGAGTTCAAATACATTTTTTTAAACTTGTAGTGGATGACACTGGATGGGAATACAGTTTTTTCAAATATTCATTCATTCATTAAATTTAATTAATTGAAGAACTGGACTGCTCGAAACTCACTGGAAAGGTCTCTTGCAATAATGAAGCATTACAAGAGATGGATAGAATGAGAAATTAGAGACCACCATCAGCTTCATAAATTAGAAACGAAAAAAAAGAAAAAAAGAAAAGAAAGCTAATAAATAGTCACAAACAAAAATAATAATCCAATACCTTCTAGAGAAAGAAAAAAGGAAAATTGCAAGGAAATTTATTTTCTATTTTGCCACTTACTAGTGTGATTTTGTCATGTGTGTATACATATTTATATTAATTGTAATTATTTAATAAGAAGTAACTACAGTAAAATTTTTCTTTGTGGACTGAAATAGGAATTGGCTTTAAAATTTGTATGTTACTTGTTTTTATGTAAATCTACTTATTACTTATTTTTATGTTAAAGAGTTTTCAACTACTCTGAATTCGGATTACCCAGGACATCTTTTAACCACCTGAAAGCATCCTTACACAAATCTCGCAGTTACAGCGGTTTGTGCAAATCCTTTGTTGGAGAGATTCGTATCAGCGAAGACTTTGCGGAAAGAAGACAAATGAATCCTTCGTAAAAAATTCAACAAGATTAGTTGCAGGCTGTTTGTCTTTTTGCAGCTAATTTAATAGATTGCGAGTTTCCCTGTTCACCGTGTCTTCAATTATTCTAACTTAGCCCTCGCTTTCTGCCGTGGTTTTCATTGACATGATACCTCGGAGAGACTGTTTTTTGTTTAGGGCAAACTTTGTTTTCCATGCACAACAAATTGCAAATTGTCTTCCTCCACTTAATCATTTGTTGGCTCTTCCACGTGTTCGCCCAAGAACTTTTTTCTTCTCTTTATCCTAAATGTTTTTACCTGAGTGAATTAATTCTTCAATTTCATTTAATTTAATATATTTTTTTAATTAATTTTATTGTATAATAAATTGCATTGTATAATTTAGTAAAAGAAATTTTTTTGGTTTTAATGTTAGTAGTTGTTTGCATTCAAGTTTAAAACAATTCCTTCTAAAAATGTTTTAATGGTTTTTACTGAAAAAAAAAGTTTTTTGATTCCATAAATTAGAGTTAAAAATCGCTCGAATTTAATATACTTAAAAGAAATAATTTTATGTGTGAACATGATGTTGTTCTGGTTAGGGGTTCGTGGCGCAATCCAAAAAGTGCAGCCAGCAAATAAAGGGATATTCCAAATTTGCAAATTTTGGCGGAAAAATGGTAATTTGGGCCCCTTAACTCTTGAAATGATTCATGAATAGCGTTTATCCTCAGGAATTTTCTGGGGAATTTGGCTTCTGCTTGAAGTGTTTTGTGGTATGGTTTTGAATCAACTTTCATGTTTTGGGTTGGAATTTTAAACATTTGTATATCCAATGGCTATAGGTACTCGTACTGAGTAGATGAATTCCTTCTTGAAGTTTCATATTTCGATTTTCCCATGCCTATTGAGCTGTATAGTGCTTTTTATTGTATTTGGAATATTTCATTCTTCATTTATGCCTAGAATTATCAAACTTTTATAATTTCGTTTGGGTATTTTATGTGATGAAGTTTCTTGTAGAATGTGGAATACTTTATTCTTCATTTACGACTACATTAATCTTATTGTTGTATATTCTTTTTAGAAATTCTTGAATAATTTTTTCTTCATGAACTTTCTATTCAACATTGGCCAAATTCAATAGCGACATGAATATAGCATTCTTGTAGTATTCCAATCCATTGCTTCCTATATCTCGTGCATTATTAAACATTGGCATACTTCTGAGTTTATTCATCCGTTCTCGAATCTTCAATGATGAGTTGAAATTTGCCGAGCAAATTTCAGTTTTTTATTTAAATATTATAAATGTTGCCTCTGAAATAAAAAATTGAAATGCAGTATCAAGAACTCAATTGCTATGGCTACTCATATTGTCATGTAAATATTAACATGCAAAACGCTGATAGTCGTCTGAATTGATATTCAAATTTGCATTATGAATGTACATTAATGGGGTCTGAATGGCCGAGTGGCTCGCGCTCTGGCGTCCGGCACCACAAGTTTCGGGTTCGAATCTTTGCGGTGCCATGATTGCTTGTGAGTGGTTCGGAATCCACTTTAAACCGTAGGTCCCGGTTCTAATAAGATCGTAGAGCATTGCGGGGGCATTGTTACTCCGCGTCCGTATCTTCAAGTTACACGCGCCCCCTGGGTAATGCAAAGTGAGTAACGTCTGTGCAGCGCTTGCCTTAAGGCATCCAAGACCAAGCTGTCTAAGTATTTGCCAGCTGCATTTGTACAATAAATAAATGTACATTAAATCTTTAAATCATGATTATACATAAAAACATGAAATCCCTCAATCACAAGCGTCGAGTTAAAAGAAGGCAAATATGTTTTTTTTCAATAAAAACCCTCTGAAACCATTTTTTAAAATGTCTGATGGCTTAGCAATGGGTTCAATTATGTATAGATTTTAAAAAAATATGCTGCAAAGAGAAGATTCTACATAGAATGAACGAACCATTTTATAATAGATTTCATACAATAATCTCTCAATGGATCGCACTATACACAAGAAATAGATAAAAAGCGTGTATGAATCTTTGCTATTTTTTTGACGAGAGTCTATTGTGACGTCACGTTATGCTTACTTCCTTAACGGCATTTACATTAATATATTAAAACAAGTAATATAAGAAAAAAAAATTTTAAGTCAATTCCTACTTTTTTCCACTCTATTGCAGAAAGTCCTTTATAAATGAAGTTACAATTTTCCTCTCACATCTGGAGCCATCTATTGGTAGACACATGCAACTTAAATCTAAATAAACTAAAATTAATGAATTAAATTGAATGAATTAATTAATATTTGAAAAAACTGTATTAACATCAAGTGTCATCCATTACAAGTTTAAGAAAATGTATTTGACGTTGAGTGGATGAATAGAAAGTATTTTATGAACGATTGAAAAATTGAACAAGATATATATAGGGAGAGTGTGAACTAATAGTAGGAATTGAAAGAACTGCAAAGAGAATATTCTACATAGAATGAACGAACCATTTTATAATAGATTTCATACAATAATCTCACGATGGATCGCACTATACACAAGAAATAGATAAAAAGCGTATATGAATCTTTGCTATTTTTTTCACTATAATCTATTATGACGTCACGTTATGCTTACTTCCTAAACAGCATTTACATTAATATATTGGAATAAATGCATTTTATTTCAACAGATGTAGGATAATCGCATACCATTCATAAATTAAAATTATAACAAAATAACCTAATTAAATGTTTTTCCTATAAATTGAACTATGTGCGGCCTGGTGGCCAAGTGGCTTGCGCTCTGGCCTTTGGTACCACAGGCTTCAGGTTCGAATCCTGGCGGAGGCATGGATGTTTGTTGGTGGTTTGGAATTCACTTTAAACTGTAGGTCGCGGCCTGCTTAGCCCTTGTGTGCATAACATGACCGTAGAGCGACAAACCAAACTATATACTGAATGAATGAGCCACGTAGTGCAAGGGTAAACTAACGAAAGACAATTTCAAAATTAAAGAAATGCTTTCCAGCTACTATTTTCAGAAACTAATACATTTAATAGAGATTGTAATAGCATTCATGCTTTAATGGATGACATCGCTTATTGATGGAAGTTTATCAGATTTCTTTTCAAAACTATGCATACATGCTGTAATATTTCGACCTGTGCTAGACCTATAACGGCTTCAAGAAGAGGGCCAATTTCAGGTTCATGGAAACACTTTAATTTTTATTTAAATATATATATATATCTTATATTATTATAAATTATCTTATATATATAAAGATAATTTGATTCGCAAGTGTGGTTCACTCCAAGCACGGAGATTTTCAGAGTTCTCGAGTCTACAAACGAATTTATTTCACCCGGTCTGTGGCAGACCTTTATCGCATGACATGATACACGAAACCACAAGGGGCTCACTTTGCAAATAGGCAGAAAGTCCGTCCTGTTCAGAGAAAAACAATATTTTTGTCGACTCATCTCAGAACACACTTTTTGCTCTCCAAAAACCTCCCTTTTAGAAAATCCGTCCAAGAAGCGTGGTCAGTTTATCTCACTTCCTATTGGAGTAGACATTTTCTCAACCCACGGTCTATCACCCATCAAGATGTGACAACTCATGGTGTAGTCCATATTCCATCTGTAATTGTTTGGCATAGACAATCACTGTTTCATGATGTCTCGTTATCTATGACACAGAATATCTGTTATGAGATTTGAGTGACATGTTATTATTAGTAGTAGTACAACACTAATTGCACGTAATATAATTAACCAAAACACTACTTATCTGGTGTCAAATTTGAGAGATGGGTGGTTATTATGTCCTTGTCAAAGAATATGTATTCCTCTCCCCTGGGAACGGAAGTCTACAAATCTTCCCGTGGGAAAAGTACTGCTTTCTTTAGGCTAACTAGGCTTGAGCCTAGGGCCTCAAGACCAAGAGGGGCCTACATTCAAATAGTTAGGAAAATTAGAATTACACTATTCTAAAAACAGTAAACACTGAATCAAAAATAAGGAGAAATTCTACACATATGAATAATAAACAAACATAATAAATAATTTACGAACTTAAAAATGGAAGGTGAAAGGGCCTCATAAGTGGAATAGCCTGGGGCCACTTTTTATCTAAATCCTGCCCTGCTGTTTGTAATCATCGTGTATAAAAATTCACGAATGAAAAAATCACAAAGCGCAAAAGTTTCGTTCATAAAAATATTCCTCCAATGAAGTCTTCATCCTCCTTTACTGTAAATTTATTTTTGTTATATTGTGCCACTCAAATCTCATCCTAAATATTAAAAGCAAACATAAGAAATCATTGCAGGCAGCAGAAAAATAAATTTCATAACAGAAAAGTCAATTTAGGTAAAGGGAAGAATCATAGCTTCTGGTTTTTATTTTTTTGTTTCCCCTACATGCCAGATTATGTTACCACTTCTATTAAATGAATCCATCTTTCCCAGCGGCAGCAGAAGCCAAAACAGCACAAACCACTACATGCAGTGCACAGATATCCGGTCGGCAATTGCGATATTAATCTTGGGCCATTCATCCCACAAATTACTACCCAATGCAAGATGCCATGTAGGGACTCATCTCTCTTGTAGGGAGCGACCTACTTTTTCTTTGCTGCACGGTGTGTAGGGCGCTCCATCTCGGAGATGAAGAAGCCCCCTACTCTTTTCTAATGAAAAAGCGGGGGCCAGACAAAACAAATACCATTTATTAGCTGCTCTGTGACATGTTGTGGCATGTTTAGCAATTAAGCATTAGTAATGTTCATGAGGCTCTGCATGGGTCTGCCGAAGATATAAAAAGTATGGATGGGACATTACGAAATGAATCACGGGTTTTGCTTCTACTCTCTTATTTGGATGCAATTTATTATGCACTTCTACTATAAAGTGAGCGTATCAGAAAGAAAGGTAATTCTGAAAGAAAATTATTGAACAGCTCATTTTTATAATAAAAAAAATCAAGGGAAAAAATGTGTTTTTATTATTGAGCATTCCATCGAAAAATAATAAAAGCGAATTAATTTTAGTTTTATTTAAAAAATTAATTTTCGATTAATGGGTCTGATGGCCGAGTGAATAGCGCTCTGGCGCTAGGTACCACGGGTTTCGTGTTCGACTACCGGAAGTGCCATGAATGTCTCTAGTGGTTAGGATCGTAGAGCGTTGCGGAGGTATTCTTTCTCCACTTCCATAGCTTATCTTCTAGCTACACGCACCTCCTGGGTAGTGCTAAGTGAGTAACGTTGCCACAGCGCTGGCCTTAAGGCATCCAAGACAACTGTCTAAGTGTTTACCAGTTGCATTAGAACAAAAAAAACATTTTTTATCTGTGATATCTTCAATTCATATGCGATCAAAGGCTAATTAATAAAAATAAGATATCTTATTAAGTATAAGTCCCAGATATCCTGAAATAAGATATCCTAAGTAAAAAAAATAAAGATATCCTATTAAGTAAACCAAATCATGAAAAATGGTTTTACAGTTCATTTGTTATAAAAACGATAATGGCAAAAATAGTGTTTTCTTCTGAAAAATGGTGACTTTAGTTACAATTCCGGCATCTCTAACAGGCTTGTCCAGCGCGAAATTAAAAAGAATATGCAGGCAAAGACATCATTTCAACCTACAACACTGTTCTGTAAATATTAGAAATTGACAGTTATAATTAATAGAATTTTTTTGCTTTTAATAAAGTATTACTTGAATGAAGATAATTGAAAAAGAATTATGTTAGCATCAGCATTATTATAATCAGTTTTAGCGTCTCACATAGACGAGCGTCACTCAAACACTCATGACTATTTTGACGTAACAAATTTCACACAGATGTCAAGGACAGGGCCAGCAACTTAATAAAGGAAAAAAATTAAAATTCCAAAAGCACCGGGAGTTTTAAATTGAAAATGGGTCTTACTTTTTGGACGCAGTAATACAATTTAATCATACGGCACCGTCTATTATGAAAATGACTCAAATAAAACCCTTATAATGTCGTCTTCACGTCAGTCGCACCCTTTCTGGCTTATTTTCACTTTCTGGCTTATTTCTCTACACACAATCGACTCCACCTTGGCTCATTTCCTATTCCGCCATGCCATTCGCAGTCCATCGCACGCGCCAACAATGTCCTGCATAATGTCCTAGGGAAAAGGACATCGCTACTCGGATCCGCCGAGTACGTGCGAAAGAGTGTAACTCCCACTAAAAATTAAATTTTCCACGCGCCACCGCCGACCGTCCTACAGTATTATAAAGCACAGCCTTGCCGTTCCCTGGTGTCCAATCCTGGAGGTTGAATTATGTTCAGCAATGCAACAACTCAACCAGGAACTCGCATAATGTCCGCACGAGAGGACGGCGAATAAACTCGAAAGGATAATTACGAAAGTGTTCCCTCTCTTGAAGTTAATTTTACATTAACGCAGTCTTGGGCCTCGGATATATATATATATATATATATATATATATGCCCACAATCCCTAGATGGGTCATGGACTTAACGAGTGGGTTAATTTTGGAATGGCAGGGGGGAAGCGTGTGGGGATGGAGATAAGTATAATAGGAGTGAATGATCTAGGATATTTCTGAACGCGTCGAGGATTTAAAATTTCGGAATCTGCCACTGCCTCGTTCGAACAAGGGGGATTGGTTGAAATAGAAATTATGTGATTCTAGTCCTCGTTGGATGGAGGCCTGCTGTGTTCTTAGAGATAATTCGTATACTAGAGGATGGAACTTGTTTGAGGGTGATTTTAAGGGATAAGGGGTTTAAGAGGGTCCCTTCTGTAAAGGTCGGAAGGATGAAATGGGTAATTTAAGGTAACCAAAACGCGTTCAGGGCCAAAAATTTTTAAATAAGATTTTATGGATATTTTGGATAGAGTTGTTAAATTGGGTTATACAACATTGACAAACATGAACATTACCATGGAGACGTGAAAATGTTTTGTTTAAAATTTGCTAAAAATTGATCAAAAAAATTACGTTCTTTTTGTTTTTACTTAACACTCTTGTGCCTGATGGCCGTGTAGCTAGTGCTCTGGTGCTCGGCACCACAAGTTCGGGTTCGAATCCTTGCGGTGGCATGATTGCTCGTGAGTCGTTCGGAATCCACTTTAATCCATAGGTCGAGTTCTAATAGTATCGTAGAGCGTTGCGGCGGCAATGTTCCTCCGCGTCCGTAGCAACACGCCACCCCCTCGGTAGTGCTGAGTGAGTAACTGTGATTCAGTGCAGCCTTTGGTTAGGGCATATAAAGATCGCGGTCTAAGTATTTGACCGCGGTATTAGAATTAAAAAAAAAAGACGAATAATATTGGTAGGACGGATAAAAATGTAGGTCTTTTAAGGTAACCAAAAGCATTCAGAGTCAACAATTTTTAACTAAGAATTTATGGAATTTTTTGGTAGTGTTATTAAATTGGGTTAAAAAACATTGACAAACATGAACATTAAAATAGAGACGTGAAAATTTTTTGTTTAAAATTTGCTAAAAAGGTGGCAAAAAAAACAACAACATTATTTTTGTTTTTACTTAACATTCTACTCTGGCGCTCGGTGCCACAGGATTCGGGTCCGAGTTCCGGCGGTGCCATGGATGTTTGTAGTGCACCGGAATCCACGTTAAACTGCAGGTTCCAGTCTAATTATCCTAAACTGCACACAAAATAACCGTGAGCGACAAACTTCCCGCGGGAAAAATGCTACATGCAGGACTCGTTTGACTTTGAAAGCACTTCAAAAAGCATTCAATCCCCAACAATTCGGGGGACTGCTTGTAATAATCATGAATGAATATTCGCGAATTAAATAGTCACGGAACGCAAAATTTTGTTTATAAATATATTCCTCCAATGAAGTCTTCATCCTCCTTCACTGTAAATTTATTTTTGTTATATTTTGCTTCTCAAATCACATCCTAAATATTAAAAGCAAGCATAAGAAATCCTAGCAGGCAGCAGCAAAATAAATTTCATAACAGAAAAGTGAATTTAGGTAAAGGGAGATTCATCGCTTATTTTTTTGTTTCCCCTAGATGACAGATTATGCTACCACTCTTATTAGAAGGCGCAGAAGGCGGCAGAAGCCAAAACAGCACAACCCACTACATGCTGTGCACAGATAACCGGTCGGCAATTGCGATATTAATCTTGGCCGATTCATCCCACAAATTACTACGCAATGCAAGATGCCATGTAGGCATTCATCTCTCTTATAGTTAGCGACTTACTTTTTCTTGCTGCAGCGGTTTGTAGGGCGCTCCATCTCCGAGATGAAGAAGCCCCCCTACTCTTTTCTAATGAAAACGCTGCGGCCAGACAAAACAAATACCATTTATTAGTTGCTCTGTGACATGTCGTGGCATGTTTAGTAATTAAGCATGAGTAATGTTCATGAGGCTCTGCATGGGTCTGCCGAAGATATAAAAAGTATGGATAAGACATTACGAAATGAATCTTCTTTTCTTCTACTCTCTTAGTTGGATGTAATTCATTATGCACTTCTACTGTAAAGTGAGCGGAGCAAGAAAGAAAAGGTAATTCTGAAAGAAAGTGGTTCAACAGCTCATTTTTGTAATAAAAAAAATCAAGGAAAAAAAATGTTTGTTCCATAAAATTACATTAAGAAATCTCGATGAGAGTTTATTATTGAAACAGTTCCATCGAAAATAAATAAAAACGAATCAATTTTAATTTTATTTAAAAAAATAATTTTAGAATAATGGGTCTGATGGCCGAATGACTAGCGCTCTGGCGCTCGGTACCATGGGTTTCGTGTTCGACTCCCGGGGGTGCCATAAATGTCTGGAGTGGTTCGGAATCCACTTTAAACAGTAAGTCCCAGTCTAACAGGTCATTGCGGAGGTATTCTTACTCCACGTCCATAGGTTATCTTCAAGCTACACGCACCTTCTGGGTAGTGGTAAGTGAATAACGTCGGCACAGCGCTTGCCTTAAGGCATCAAAGACAACTGTCTAAGTGTTTGCCAGTTGCATTAGAGCAAAAAAATTTTTTTATTTGTTTATGATATTTTCAATTCATATGCGATCAAAGGCTAAGTATTAAAAATAAGACATCCTATTAAGTATAAGTCCGAGATATCCTGAAATAAGATATCCAAAGTGAAATAAATATATCCTATTAAGTAAACCAATTTATGAAAATGGTTTTACAATTCATTTCTTATAAAAGAAGGTAATTTCAAAAATAGTGTTTTCTTCTGAAAAATGGTGGCTTTAGTTACAATTCCGGCATCTCTAACTGGCTTGTCAAGAGCGAAATTAAAAAGAATATGCAGGCAAAGACATCATTTCAACCTACAACACTGTTCTGTAAATATTAGAAATTGACAGTTATAATTAATAGAATTTTTTTGCTTTTAATACAGTATTACTTGAATGAAGATAATTGAAAAATAATTATGTTAGCATCAGCATTATTATAGTCAGTTTTAGCGTCTCACAAAGATAAGTTAACTCAAACAATGATGACTATTTTGACGTAACAAATTTCACACAGATGTCAAGGACAGTGCCAGCAACCTAATAAAGGAACATTCCATAAGCACCGGGAATTTTAAATTGAAAATAGGTCTTACTTTTTGGACACAGTAATGCAATTTAATCATACGGCACCGTCCATTATCAAAATGACTCAAATAAAACCCTTATAATGTCGTCTTCATGTCAGTCGCACCCTTTCTGGCTTATTTTCACCCTTCTCTACACACAATCGACTCCACCTTGGCTCATTTCCGATTCCGCCATGCCATTCGCAGTCCATCGCACGCGCCAAAAATGTCCTGCATAATATCCTAGGGAAAAGGACATAGCTACTCGGAATAACCGAGTACGTGCGAAAGAGTCCGACTCCCACTAAAAATTAAATTTTCCGAGCCCCACCGTCGACCGTCCTACGGTATCATAAAGCACAGCTTCACACTGTTTTCTTCTGAAAAATGGTGGCTTTAGTTACAATTCCGGCATCTCTAACAGGCTTGTCCAGCGCGAAATTAAAAAGAATATGCAGGCAAAGACATCATTTCAACCTACAACACTGTTCTGTAAATATTAGAAATTGACAGTTATAAATTAATTGCATTTTTTTGCTTTTAATACAGTATTACATGAATGAAGATAATTGAAAAATAATTATGTTAGCATCAGCATTATTATAATCAGTTTTAGCGTCTCACAAAGACAAGTGTCACTCAAACACTGATGTAACAAATTTCACACAGATGCAAGGACAGTGCCAGCAACCTAATAAAGGAAAAAAATTAAATTTCCATAAGCACCGCGTAATTTAAATTGAAAATGGGTCTTACTTTTTGGACGCAGTAATATAATTTAATCATAGCGTATCATCTATTATTAAAATGACTCAAATAAAACCCTTGTAATGTCGTCTTCATGTCAGTCGCACCCTTTCTGACTTATTTTCACCCTTCTCTACACATAATCGAATCCACCTTGGCTCATTTCCGATTCCGCCATGCCATTCGCAGTCCATCGCACGCTCCAACAATGTCCTGCATAATGTCCTAGGGAAAAGGACATCGCTACTCGGATCCGCCGAGTACGTGCGAAAGAGTGTAACTCCCAATAAAAATTAAATTTTCCACGCGTCACCGCTGACCGTCCTACAGTATCATAAAGCACAGCTCCCTTGTCTCCAAAGGTCTCTGGTGTACAATCCTAGAGGAGGTTAAATTATGTTCAGCACTACGACAACTCAACGAGGACTCGCCTAATATCCGCACGAGAGGACAGCGCATAAACTGCGAAGGATAATTACGAAAGTGTTCCTTCTCTTGAAGTTAATTGTACATTAACACAGTCTTGGGCCTCGGATATATATATATATATATATATATATATATATATATATATACTAGAGGACCCGGCCACGCATTGCTGTGGCTTTCTTGTATTTCGTTCAATTATTAGATACTATAATTGGTAAAGAATGATGAAAAGATCAAATTAAGCTTCAACGAATAGAAAATGTTTAATTTTTATTAATTTAATGAATGAGGTAGATAATGTTGATTTTTAAGACTGTTTTATAATTATTTTACATAATTTAATTTTTAATAATCATTACTTTCATTTAACTAAGAACTAAGCGATGAACAATATTTCTTGTTCGTCTGTCTTTCGTCAAAATAAATAAATTCGATGGTTTTCGAACACGTGAGCATGCAACATACAGCTGCCCATGGGAGAAACACGGATTCTGAGGTTCGATTTTTTTGGTGGTCTTTTACTGAAATTGATAATTGAAAAAATACAATACAATTAAAATAAAATCGGGATAAAATAAGAAAAGACTTAAAAAAAATTCACAATAAAATTCTAATGCAAACGATCGTTTAAGATACACGAACACCTTCGAAGAAATTTTTTATCTTTGTACATATTTTTGGATTGAATGTATCTAAAAACTAATGATTTCACATAAAAAAATTTCATTATTATTTTTTTTAATTTTTATAAGCTAAAATAAGGGTAGAAATGGCCAAAAATTGATACTGTTACAAAACCTGAAATCAAATCAATATTTTTTAAGTTTCTGAGTTTGTATTTGTTTGTACTAACATTTTACAGTGAATAGACCTCTGGTAAATTTATATCTTTATTATTTTGTGCTAGTTTAAATGCTGTCGTCACAAAATTCTTCCAAAATTTGCATGTAATTCCAAGTTTATAAATTAAAATAAAAAATATTTATGTAGCTATAATCATTTCCCTGTAAATATTTATGAAAAACATAAATACAAAGTTTTGTAGCATTTGGATCAAAATTACTTGTGTTATGGTGTTTCACATGAAAACAAAAAGCATAAAAATTCATTCTGAGAAAAAGCTAAAAACAACTTTTAATTAGATATATTACTTTTAAAAATGTTTAAATAGATTAAAATGCCATTGAATTATCAAGTTCATTGTCTTATTTATTAAAAAATATAGTTTTATTTTTCCTTAAAGTTGTAAATATTTTCTGAGCTTTATTTTGAAAAAGTTAAAATTTGCTCGACAAAATGTTTTTTTACAACTTCCTGCTATTTGCAAAGGCTTTTTAAAATGAAATGACCTGAATTTAAAATATTTAGCCTTTTTGCAAGTGTTTTGATTAAATATATTCAAAACCATTGAATTTCACATAAAAATATCCACTTTAACTATTTTTTATACAATTTATTCTTTAAAATATGGATAAACATTGCAAAAATGTGATATTGTTGCAAAATTTTATAATTCAAAAATAAATAAAACATGAATAGGTTTTTCCTTTGCAAGTATTTTTATGCTGGGAATATCCTTATGTAGGTAATATACTGTTTCCAAATTTATATCTCAATTATTTATACATTTTTGTATGCTTAAAGTTTGTCGACACAAACTTTTTTTTACAAATTTACAGAAATTCTTAGTTTAAAAACTAAAATAAAAATAAGTTATGAATTTAGGTTAATTTCCATGTTCTATTCCTTTCATACATTTAAAGAAAACTTTTACATGAAGTTTCAAAGCATTTAGAAAAGAAATATTTTTATTATGATGTTTTGAATGAATACAAAATGCATAAAAATTCAAATAAGAAATAATTAAAACCACCTTTTAAATGTAAATAAAAACAAATGTACATACATAAAAATGTTATTGAGCTTTAAATTCTCCTTTATTAATATAAACACTTATTTATTTGTTTTGTTTTCTTTAAATAACTTCCAACTTAAAAGTACCATTTATCAATTTTTCTTCGCCAATAATCAAATCACTCAAATTTATAACTCAAATTCTTTGTTTTTCAAATAACAAAAGTTTTTAAAATAAAATGTCCTTGATTTTCAACTTGCAACTATTATAATACCTTTTATAAAATTTTAATGTTATCATTATATCAAATAATTGCAGAGTTTACTTCATTTTCACACTTTTCAAAAAATCCTTAAAATTCATCTTCTTTAAAATTATATTGTCTATATTATATTAACGTGTTAGATCACATTTCATTTTAGAATTCTTAATCAAATAAAACACATGTTGACAAACTTTAAGCATAGAAAAGTTCAATGTTTTGATTCACAACTTTTCATTCCATATATTTTATTCCAATTCAAATTCAAACTTAGAAAATAAAAAAAATATTGATAATCAAATCAGGTAATACTTACATACATTTGATTTATTTCTCATAGAAATAATATAAATTTCATACAATATAATTTTCACAAAATTTAAAGTAGTAAATAAAAAATAATATTCAGAACATGGGAATTTTACGTTTATGTAGTACAGGCATCGAGACACGGCGCCATCTAATGTACCTTTTATTGTGGTATATCTTTCGTCTGTTGTGGAAACAAACTTTTTACTCCAACGATGAAACTAGTGCAAATAAGAATTCTGCAATTAATTATCGAAATAACAATAAAATAGTCATTATATTATTCGAAAAATGAAGCTACGAATTCCTCTAATTGCAGTATTGCAACCCTAAAGAAATTGGCGGAAAATTGGCGAAAATTCAGGGTTGCAAGATTGGCGACTCCCTCAACGGTAGATTTTGACCGATTTTGCGATTAAATACGAAAAAAATCTGTATAAAAACTATCCTATTTCTCAAGTTGGAACAAAACACACATTTAAAAAAAAAAAAAAAAAGTTAAAATCGGATGGTTAGTTTCGGAGTTCATCGCGGACAAACATCGTGACACGGGAATTATATATAATAGATATATATATATATATATGCACACAATCCATGGATGGGTCACGGATTTAACGAGTGGGTCGATTTTGGAATGGCAGGGGGGAAGGGTGTGGGGCTGGAGATAATTATAATAGGAGTGAACGATCTAGGACATGTCTGAATGCGTCGAGGATTTAAAAGTTCGGAATCTGCCACTGCCTCGTTCGAACAAGGGGGATTGGTTAAAATAGAAATTGGGTGATTCTAGTCCTCGTCGGATGGAGGCCTGCTGTGTTCTTAGAGACAATTCATGTCCTAGAGGATTGAACTAGTTTAAGGGTGGGTTTAAGGGATAAGGGGTTTAAGGGGGTCCCTTCTGTAAAGGTCGGACAGATGAAATGGGTAATTTAAGGTAACCAAAACGCGTTCAGAGCCAACAATTTTTAAATAAGGTTTTATGGATATTTTGGATATTGTTTTTAAATTGGCTTATACAGCATTTATAAACATGAACATTAAAATAGAGATATAAAAAGTATGGATGAGACATTACGAAATGAATCAACTGATTTTACTTCTACTCTCTTAGTTGGATGCAATTCATTATGCACTTCTACTATAAAGTGAGCGTAGCAAGAAAGAAAGGTAATTCTGAAAGAAAGTGGTTCAACAGCTCATTTTTGTAATAAAAAAAAATCAAGGAAAAAAAATGTTTGTTCCTTAAAATTACATTAAGAAATCTCGATGAGAGTTTAATATTGAAGCAGTTCCATCGAAAATAAATAAAAACGAATCAATTTTAATTTTTTATAAAAAAATAATTTTAGATTAATGGGTCTGATGGCCGAGTGACTAGCGCTCTGGTGCTCGGTACCATGGGTTTCGTGTTCGACTCCCGGGGGTGCCATGAATGTCTGGAGGGGTTAGGAATCCACTTTAAACAGTAGGTCCCAGTCTAACAGGTCGTTGCGGAGGTATTCTTATTCCACGTCCATAGCTTATCTTCAAGCTACACGCACCTCCTGGGTAGTGGTAAGTGAGTAACGTCGGCACAGCGCTTGCCTTAAGGCATCAAAGGCAACTGTATAAGTGTTTGCCAGTTGCGTTAGAACAAAATTTTTTTTTAATTTATTTTTGATATCTTCAATTCATATGCGATCAAAGGCTAAGTAATAAAAATAAGACATCCTATTAAGTATAAGTCCGAGATATCCTGAAATGAGATATCCTAAGTAAAATAAATAAAGATATCCTATTAAGTAAAGCAATTTATGAAAATGGTTTTACAGTTCATTTGTTATAAAAGCGACAGTGGCAAAAATAGTGTTTTCTTCTGAAAAATGGGGGTTTAATACAGTATTACTTGAATGAAGATAATGGAAAAATTATTATGTTAGCATCAGCATTATTATAATCAGTTTTAGCGTCTCACAACGGCAAGTGTAGCTCAAACACTCATGACTATTTTGACGTAATAAATTTCACACAGATGTCAAGGACAATGCCAGCAACCTAATAAAGGAAAAAAATTGAAATTCCATAAGCACCGGGAATTTTAAATTGAAAATTGGTTTTACTTTTTGGACACAGAAATACAATTTAATCATAGGGTATCATCTATTATTAAAATGACTCAAATAAAACCCTTGTAATGTCGTCTTCATGTCAGTCGCACCCTTTATGGCTTATTTTCAACCCTCTCCTCAACACAATCGACTCCACCTTGGCTCATTTCCGATTCCGCCATGCCATGCGCAGTCCATCGCACCCACCAACAATGTCCTGCATAATGTCCTAGGGAAAAGGACGTCGCTCTCGGATCCACCGAGTATGTGAGAAAGAATCTATGAACTCCCACTAAAAATTAAATTTTCCACGCGCCACCGCCGACCGTCCTACTGTATCATAAAGCACAGCCTTGCCGCTCCCTGGTGTCCAATCCTGGAGGAGGTTAAATTATGTTCAGCACTGCGACAACTCAACCAGGACTTCGCCTAATATCCGCACTAGAGGACAGCGCATAAACTGCGAAGGATAATTACGAAAGTGTTGCCTCTCTTGAAGTTAATTTTACATTAACACAGTCTTGGGCCTCGGATATATGTATGCACACAATCCCTAGATGGGTCGCGGACTTAACGAGTGGGTCTATTTTGGAATGGCAGGGGGGCGGAATGGTGTGGGGATGGAGATAAGTATAATAGGAGTGAACGATCTAGGACATGTCTGAATGCGTCGAGGATTTAAAATTTCGGAATGTGCCACTGCCTCGTTCGAACAAGGGGTATTGGTTGAAATAGAAATTGGGTGATTGTAGTCCTAGTCGGATGACGGCCTGCTGTGTTCTCGGAGATATGCAATTATTCGTGTCCTAGAGGTTTGGACTAGTCTAAGGGAGGTTTTAAAGGGCTTAAGGGGTCACGTCTTTGAAGGTTGGACGAATGAAATTGGTAATTTAAGGTAATCAAAACATGTTTAGAGCCAACAATTGTTAAATAAGGTTTTATGTAAATTTTTGGTAGTGTTGTTAAATTGGGTTATACAAGAATTATAAAAATGAACATTAAAATAGAGACGTGAAAGACTTTTGTTTAAAATTTGCTAAAAATTGACCAAAAAAAATTGCATTCTTTTTGTTTTTACTTAACACTCTTGTGCCTGATAGCCGATTAGCTAGCGCTATGGTGCACGGCAGCACAGGCTGCGGATTGGAATCCGGGCAGGGCATGGATGTTTTTTAGTGGTTCGGAATCCATTTAAACCGTAGGTCCCGTTCTAATAGGATCGTAGAGTGTTGCGGGGGCAGTGCTACTCCGCGTCCGTAGCAACACGCACTCCTCGGTAGTGCTAAGTGAGTAACTTTGATTCGGTGCAGCTTTTCTTATGGCATATAAAGATCACGGTCTAAGTATTTGACCGCTGCATTAGAATTAAAAAAAAAAAAAAGAGGGCGTATAAAATTGGTAATTTAAGGTAGCCGAAAGCGTTGAGAGTCAACAATTTTTAACTAAGACTTTATGGAATTTTTTGGTAGTGTTATTAAATTGGGTTAAAAAACATTGACAAACATGAACATTAAAATAGAGACGGGAAAATTTTTTTGTTTAAAATTTGCTGAAATTGACAAAAAAAGTGCGTTATTTTTGTTTTTACTTAACATTCTACTCTGGCGCTCGGTACCACAGGATTCGGATACGAGTTCCGGTGGGGCCATGGATGTTTGTAGTGCTCCGAAATCCACATTAAACTGCAGGTTCCAGTCTAATTAGCCTAAACTGCACACAAAATAACCCTAGAGCGACAAACTTCAAGTGGGAAAAATTCTACATGAAGGACACGTTTGACTTTGAAAGTACTTCAAAAAGCATTCCTTCACCAACAATACGGTGGACTGCTTGTAATAATCATGAATGAAAATTCGCGAATGAAATAATCACGGAAAGCAAAATTCAGTTTATAAATATATTCCTCCAATTAAGTCTTCATCCTCTTTTACAAGAGATTCTTTTTCTTATGTTTCGCCACTCAAATCTTATCCTAAACATTAAAAGCAAAACAGAGAAATCCTTGCAAGCAGCAGCGAAATAAATTTCATAACAGAAAAGTCAATTTATGTAAAGGGAAAATTCATCGCTTATTTTTTTGTTTCCCCTACATGACAGATTATGCTACCACTTCTATTAAATGAATCCATCTTTCCCGACAGTGGCAGAAACCAAAACAGCAGCACAACTCACTACATGCAGTGCACAGATATCCGGTCGGCAATTGCGATATTAATCTTGGCCGATTCATCCCACAAATTACTACCCAATACAAGATTCCATATAGGGATTCATCTCTCTTGTAGGGAACGACCTACTTTTTCTTGCTGCAGCGGTGTGTAGGCCGCACTATCTCCGAGATGAAGAAGCCCCCCCTACACTTTTCTAATGAAAAAGCGGGGCCCAGACAAAACAAATACCATTTATCAGTTGCTCTGTGACATGTTATGGCATGTTTAGTAATTAAGCATGAGTAATGTTCATGAGGCTCTGCATGGGTCTGCCGAAGATATAAAAAGTATGGATGAGACATTACGAAATGAATCTTCTTTTCTTCTTCTACTCTCTTAGTTGGATACAATTCATTATGCACTTCTACTATAAAGTGAGCGTAGCAAGAAAGAAAAGTAATTCTGAAAGAAAATGGTTTCAACAGCTCATTTTTATAATAGACAAGTAGTAAAAAAAATTAAGTCAATTCCTACTTTTTTTTTCACTCTATCGCAGAATGTCCTTTACAAATAATTTTCGTTCATTTTGTAAAGTTAATAAAATATTCTCTCTCCCACATACACTTTCCATCTCTCTCACTCATTTATTCACATGTTTCATTTTCCATTTTGTTCCCTCCTCGACTCAGACTACAACCGACAATGAAAAAAAGAATATGGAAAAGAAATTTTTTCTGCACGCTACGCCACTGACGGTATTGATTCCTAAATTTATATCCTTGATTAGTTGAAATTTTCCTCTTACATCTGGTGCCATCTATTGGTAGATACATACAACTTAAATCTAAAAAAAACTAAAATTAAGTAATTAAATATAATCAGTGAATTAATATTTGAAAAAACTGTATTCACATCCAGTGTCATCCACAACAAGTTAAAAAAAAATGTATTTAAACTCGAGTGGATGAATGAAAAGTATTTTGTGAACGATTGAAAATGTGAACAAGATATACATAGGAGAGTGTGAGCTAATAGAAGGAATTGAAGAAAGGGGAAAAATTTTTTGTTCCTTAAAATTGCATCAAGAAATCTCAATGAAGGTTTATTATTGTAGCAGTGATACCGAAAATAAATAATTTTAAAAAAATGAATTAATTTAAATTTTATTAAAGGAATAAATTTTAGATTAATTTTCCCCCAAAAATAGCATTCAGTTAGAGAGGATCTGATGTTTTGAATGAGAGAGGCGGGAAATTTGTAATTAATTAATTTTATTTTTACAAATATTATTAATTTTTCGAATTTTTTAATGCATCTCTAGCAACTAATTTTTAACGGAAACGGAAGTACCTGTTTCGGAGTACCTATGGGGTAACTAGAACCCGAAAACCTCCACATAATCATTGATAGAGTTAAATTTACATTATTGAAATTGCATTGAGAGTTTAGATAAAAAAAGAAAATTTACGCTATTAAGTTAAATAATTAAAAAGGAAGAAGTAAGTTAAGTTACTCAGTTACAATTAGGAGTCCGTAACACGTTTCCCCGTGTAAAGTCAGTGAATGAATGAGAAATTAAATTAAGAATTGAAAATAAATACATTAAAATTAAAACATGAACTTCTTAAGAATTTTAGATATCATTTAGGAAAAAAAAAATTTACGATAGCCAGTATGTGTGTTAGTTTTGCACATCTTAGCAGTAAATGAAAATTTAGGGAGCCAAATAGACACCTTAAATTTGCAATTTAGCTGTTTTGGCCATTTTGTGCCCCACGAATACTTTTTAGACGTGGGAAGGACTCAAATGTCGCATCGTAGATAGCTGTAGGTCTTTCTCTTTTTTATGAGATTGAAAATTGTGTGCATGCAGATAATGAGGGAATTGCTTGAAATATAAAATTTAAAATACAATTTAATCGTAGTCTATTCCCTAAACTCAAAAGACCACTCAGGGTAGAGATTCAACGTGAATCGCGAAGGCGATGAAATAAATTTGGAAGAATAAATCAAGAGTTTTTGAAAAAAAATAATAATTGGTCTTACTTTTTTTGGCCCAGTAGTAATAAATTACATTTACAGTTTTGTGAGCAAAATTTACAGAGACGAGAACGAGAAAAAAATTAAATTATCAAAATTTGAAAAAGGACTAAAAATGTAAACTGTTAAAAATTGTAACCTTTTGCTTTAAAAAGCTTTTTTTATTTTATTTCAGTAAACAATTACTTTATTTATATTTAAATAAGATTCATTCGGAACGTATTGCTTGGAATATAAAATTCTAAATGCAATTGAATCCCAGGGCAACCGCCTATTATCGAAAAAAAATCAAATAAAACCTTTATAAATGTCGTGTTCATGATTCCTCTCACACTTTCTAGCTTATTTTCGTCCTTTTTCTCAACACGATCGACTCCACCTTGGCTCATTTCCGATTCCGCCATGCCATTCGCAGTCCCTCGCACGGGCCAGCAATGTCCTGCATAATGTCCTGGCATCCTTGCTCGAGGGGAAAAGGACATCGCTACTCGCATACACCGAGTACGTACGAACGAGTCCGACTCCCACTAAAAATTAAATTTCCCACGCGTCACCCGCCTTACAGTATCATAAAGCACAGCTCCCTAGTCTCGAAAGCTCCCTGGTGTACAATCCTAGAGGAGGCTAAATTATGTTCAGCACTGAGACAACTCAACCAGGAACTCGCATAATGTCCGCACGAGAGGACAGCGCATAAACTCGAAAGGATAATTACGAAAGTGTTCCCTCTCTTGAAGTTAATTTTACATTAACGCAGTCCTTGGGCCTCGGATATATATATATATATATATATATATATATATATATATATATATATGCCCACAATCCCTAGATGGGTCATGGACTTAACGAGTGGGTCCATTTTGGAATGGCAGGGGGTTGGGAAGGAGGGACATAAGTATAATAGGAGTGAACGATCTAGGACATGTCTGAATACGTCGAGGATTTAAAATTTCGGAATCTGCCACTGCCTCATTCGAACAAGGGGGATTGGTTGAAATAGAAATTAATTGATTGTAGCCCTCGTCGGATGGAGGCCTGCTGTGTTCTCAGAGATAATTCGTGTGCGAGAGGTTGGAACTGGTTTCAGGACAGCTGACAAATGGGTTTAAGGCAGGTTTCGGCAAACATTTTAGGTCGCGGGCTAAAAATCGAAAACCAAAAAAGGTTGGTGGGCCAAGATAAATTTTTCTAAAATTTGAAAAACAATATTCAAGTATTACGATTTAAATATGTTAATGAGAAGAATGAAATTGCGATTTCATTTCTAAAAGTTCCTTATAGTGAGGTTCGAAGTGAGATGTATCGATTCTAAGGAACTAAATGCTCATCTGTCTGTCTACTTCTGAAATAATTCTTTTTAAGGTCCATAGTTGAAAACATTTGAACAACATAGTAACAAGCAAACACAGCACTGCTTTTCTGGCCGTGAGATATTAAATTTGGTAAACTGACTTTCTATAATGATTTGTAAAACTCTAACGTTGGCCTATTTAGAAACAACTGCTTGAGATGATTGTTAGACTGCATCTCAGTTAATTTAACCTGAAAATTTGATCTCACTGCTTCACAATTTAAGCCGAAATGCATGGTAAAAATATCCAATTCTGTTTGAATGGCATTGAAATCTTGAAATCTGTGTTCGAACTCAAAATGCAGTTTTTTCAAACCATCTTCATAATTTTTAAGCTGCTCTTCATTTACTGAGGGTCTAGAATTTAACCACGGGAAATGAGAGAAGTCGTTCTTAGCTAGCTGTCCAGCAAACAGATTAAGTTTCTGATTAAAAACTTTGATATGGGCCCAGATATCGTCGGAAAATTAACCGGCAAATTAAAATTCTATCCGTGGGCCGGATAGAACCTTCCGGCGGGCCGGAGTTTTCCTATCCCTGGGTTTAAGGGTCTCCCGTCTGTGAAGACCGGGCGGATGAAATTGGTCATTTAATGTAAAACAACGCGTTCAGGGCCAACAATTTTTAAATAAGGTTTGATGGAAATTTTTGTAACATTAAAATGTAATGTAACATTAAAATTTTTGTAACAAGAACAATAAAATACAAACGTGAAAACTTTATTTATTTTGGTAAATTTTAAACAAAAAAACAAAAAAAAATTGCATTTTTGTTTTGTTTTTACTTAACGTTCTACAATGGCTCTCGGTAACACAGATTTCGGGTAATAATTTTTGTAAATTATATTATTTATTATTAATTTTATTATAATTAATCATAATCAAACCAACTAATTTTGATTTATTTTACCATTATTATTTAATGAATATTGATCGGAATATAATAAAACATAACCTTGGAATATGTAGTGGGCCTTAGAAAACAAACACTTATTTTACGTATACTAAAAGCTTTAATCTATAATAAATACAAAAGAGGCCTGATGGCCAAGTAGCTAGCGCTCTGGGTCTCGGTATCTCAGGTCTCGGGCTTGAATCCCGGCGGGGCCATGGATATTTGTAGGGGTTCGGAATCCACTTTAAATCGTAGGTTCCGGTCTGTTTAGCACGGAGTGTGCACACGATGACCGTAGAGCGACAAACCAAACCAGACCTTGAAGATGCATCCCATCACCAACCAGTCGGTGGACTGCTTGTAATAATCACCACCAAAAACATCCAAGGCACCGCCGGGACTCTAACCCGAAACCTGTGGCATCGAGCGCTAGACACTCGGCCATTCTGAACCAGGACTGCTTACAATAATCATGAATGAAAATTCACAAATGAAATAATCACGATGCGGAAAAATTCCGTTTATAAAAATATGCCTCCAATGATGTCTTTCCAACTTCCTTACTGCGTTTTTTTTTTCTCAGTTTTCGCCACTGAAATCTCATCCCAAATATTAAAAGCAAACAGAGAAATCCTAGCATGCAGCAGCAAAATAAATTTCATAACAGAAAAGTCAATTTAGGTAAAGGGAAGATTCATCGCTTATTTTTTTGTTTCCCCTACATGACAGATTATGCTACCACTTCTATTAAATAAATCCATCTTTCCCAGCGACAGCAGAAGCCAAAACAGCAGCACAACCCACTACATGCAGTGCACAGATATCCGGTGTGCAATTGCGATATTAATCTTGGCCGATTCATCCCACAAATTACTACCCAATGCAAGATGCCATGTATGGATTCATCTCTCTTGTAGGCAGCGACCTACTTTTTCTTGCTGCAGCGGTGTGTAGGGCGCTCCATCTCCGAGATGTAAAAGCCCCCCGATTCTTTTCTAATGAAAAAGCGGGGGCCAGACAAAACAAATAACATTTATTAGTAGCTCTGTGACATGTTATGGCATGTTTAGTAATTAAGCATGAGTAATGTCCATGAGGCTCTGCATGGGCACAGAGTGGGTCTGCCGAAGATATAAAAAGTATGGATCAGACATTACGAAATGAATCACGGGTTTTTACTTCTTCTACTCTCTTAGTTGGATGCAATTCATTATGCACTTCTACTATAAAGTGAGCGTAGCAGAAAGAAAGGTGATTCTGAAAGAAAATGGCTCAACAGATCACTTATATAATAAAATGTAAACAAGTAAAATAAAAAAAAAAATTTAAAGTCAATTCCTTCTTTTTTTTCACTCTATTGCAGAAAGTCCTTTATAAATAATTTTCATTCATTTTTTTTATCTGAAGCCATTAATTGGTAGATATATTCAACTGAAATCTAAAAGAAAACTAAAATTAATTAATTAAATTTAATTACCGAATTAATATTTGGAAAAACTGTATTAACATCCAGTGTCATCCACTACAAGTTCAAAAAAATGTATTTGAACCTGAGCGGATGAATAGAAAGTATTTTATGAACGATTGAAAATTGGAACAAGATATATATATATATAGGGAGAGTGTGAAAGTATAGAAGGAATTGGAAAAAAAAGGGATTTTTTTTTTGTTCCTTAAAATTGCATCAAGATTTCTCGATGACAGTTTATTATTGAAGCAGTGATACCGAAAATAAATGCTTTTTCAAAAAAAGAATTTTAATTTTATTACAAGAATTAATCTTTTCCGCAAAATAGCATTCAGTAAGAAAGGATCTGTTGTTTTGAATGAGGAAAGCGGGAAATTTGTAATTGATTAATTTTGTTTTTCGAATATTTTAATGCATCTAGCAACTATTTTTTAACAGAAGCGGAAGTACCTGTTTCGGAGTACCTATGGGGTAAATATACCCCGGAACCCTCCACATAATCATTGATAGAGTTAAATTTACATTATTGAAATGACATTGTAAATTTAGATTAAAAAATAAAATGTACACTATTAAGTTAAATAATTAAAAAGAAAGAAGTAAGTTAAGCGACTGAGGTACAATTAGGAGTCCGTAACACGTTTTCCCGCGGACAGGAAAAATTAAAAAAAATTAAGAATATAAAATAAATACATTAGAAATGAATACATGAACTTCTTAAGAATTTTAGATATCATTTAGGGAAAAAAATTTACGACAGCCAGTATTTGTGTTAGTTTCGCAGATCGTAGCAATAAATGAAAATTTAAGAAGCCAAATAAATACCTTAGATTTGCAATTTAGCTATTTTGAGTCCCACGAATTCTTTTTAAATGTTGGAATGACTACGAACTTCGCATCGTAGATCGCTCTGGGTCTTTCTCTTTTTTATGATTTTGAAAATTGTGTGCATGCAGATAATGGGGGAATTACTTGAATTATAAAATTCTGCATACAATTCACACATCAAAGGGCACCGCCTATTATCAAAATGACTCAAATAAAACCCTTATATAGTTGTTATTCACATCATTTCTGTCTGATTTTCGCCCTTTCCACAACACAGTTCCGGTCCATTCGTATGCAGAAACGTATAGAATGTTGCAGAAAGCATTCGGCGAGCATTCCTCTATTGGAAAGAAATGTTTACAAGGGGTATAAACAGTTCAAAGAAGGCCTTGCTTGGGGATCTTGGATGACCTTGGGGATGATGTTGGATTTTCAAAAGGATCGGTCCATTCCGGTTTGGGCCACAAACGCGTCAAAACTCCATGAGTACCGAAAACACTGAATGCGCCAGATCACACTGCAGTAATTCTTCGCCGCGTTTTCGCCAAAAATCGTAGTTTCCTAAACTGAAAAGACCTTTCCGGGGACACCGTTTTGAATCGATTTAAGAGATTCAACATGAATCACGGGAGATATTCAATGCGAGTTTGAAGGCCATTCCTGCCGTTGACTTTTAGCATGAATTGAGGATTGGAAAAATGTCGGCCTAAGTGCATTGTGTCCGGAGGGTGCTACTTTGAAGGCGATGAAATAAATTTGGAATAATAAATAAAGAGTTTTTGAAAAACAATAATAATTGGTCTTACTTTTTTGGCCCAGTAGTAATAAATTACATTTACAGTTCTGTAAGCAAAATTTACAGAGAGGTGAGAACGAGAAAAAAATTAAATTATCAAAATTATGGAAAAGGACTAAAAAGTTAAACTGTTTAAAAATGTAATCATTTGCTTCTGAAAACAGTTACCTTATTAACATTTAAATAAGATTCATTCGAACTTATTGCTTGAAATATAAAATTCTAAACACAGTTTAATCATAGGGCACCGTCTATTATCGAAATGGCTCAAATAAAACTTTTATAATGTCGTGTTCATGTTTGTCGCACCCCTTCTGGCATATTTTCAACCCTTTCCACAACACAATCGACTCCACCATGGCTCATTTCCGATTCTGCCATGCCATTCGCAATCCATCGCACGCGCCCGCAATGTCCTGCATAATGTCCTGGTATCCTCGCTTGAGGGGGAGAAGGACATCGCTACTCGGATCCACCGAGTACGTGCGAAAGAGTCTATGAACTCCCACTAAAAATTAAATTTTCCGTCCTACAGTATCATAAAGCACCAGCTTTGCTTTCTCCCTGGTGTCCATTCCTGGAGGAGGTTAAATTATGTTCAGCACTACGAACAACTCAACCAGGACTTCGCATAATATCCGCACGAGAGGACGGCGTATAAACTCGAAAGGATAATTACGAAAGTGTTCCCTCTCTTGAAGTTAATTTTACATTAACACAGTCTTGGGCCTCGGATGTAATATATATATATATATGCTCACAATCCCTAGATGGGTCATGGACTTAACGAGTGGGTCCATTTTGGAATGGCAGGGGGAGGGATGGAGATAAGTCTAATAGGAGTGAATGATCTAGGTCATGTCTGAATGCGTCGAGGATTTAAAATTTCAAAATCTGCCACTGCCTCGTTCGAACAAGGGGGATTGGTTAAAATAGAAATTGGGGTAATTCTAGTCCACGTCGGACGGAGGCCTGCTGCGTTCTCAGAGATAATTCGTATCCTAGAGGATGGAACTAGTTTAAGGACAACTGATAAAGGGGTTTATGGGGGACCCTTCTGTAAAGGTCGGACGAATGAAATGGGTAATTTAAGGTAACCAAAAACGCGTTCAGGGCCCACAATTTTTAAATAAGGTTTCATGGAAAGGTTTGTTAGTGCTGTTAAATTGGGTTATAAAACATTGTCAAACATGAACATTAAAATAGATACGTGAATTTTTTTTTTAATTTGTCAAAGTTGACGAAAAAAAAATTGCATTCTTTTTGTTTTTACTTAACACTCTAAGATATTAGTTTCGAGAAAAAGAAATACAGTATTTTTTCAGCTCAAACCAGGACTAACGGCCAGCAAGATTCTGCTGTGAATTTCATTTCGTGGGACTGGAAAGAAGTCCTCTATTATGAGTTTTAACACTAAATTCGGCTCTCTACTGTGAACAATTCTACCGTTTGCAGCTAGCGATTGACCCAAAAAACGGCCAGAATTAGCCAACAAGAGAGGTGTTGTGTTTCATACAATACCAGGCCACACATGTCTACAATGATTCGTCAGAAACTCGAGCTTCTTTGGGAAGTTTTGGTACAGCTACCATATAGTCCAGACCTGGCACCAGACGATTAACATGTTTTTCTTGCATTGCAAAATTCCTTAGTGATAAGAAATTGGCATCAAGAGAAGATTGTGAAATCATAACGTATCTCATAACGTACGATATCTCATAACGTATCGATCAAACAATTACAGATTTATGCTCGTTGGAAAGGTGACATTTCACACTAAAAGAATTCTCTTACTGTTTTTGGTTTGGTCCATTCATTTGTGAGTTACAGGGAAATGGAAGTCAACAAAGAGAAAATTCGGTCCTTTTTACAGTTTTTCTTTGATAAAGACAAAAATGTGAGTCAGGCGGCTGAAATTGTGAATGGTATTTATGGTCCTGATATTGTAACAGCCAATTACGTGCGATTTTGGTTTCGTCGATTCCGTTCAGGTAACTTTGATGTTAAGGATGCACCTCGCAGAAGTAGGCCCGTAGTCGAACATGCATGAACGTAGTCTTTGACATGCATGTTAGCAGTCATAGCATCATCCGGGAGCTAAAGATTGACTATGAACCTTTTAAACCATTTCCACAAAGCTGAATTCAAAAAGAAGCTTGATCTTTGTGTGCCACACCCACTAAAAACAAAAAACACGATTTATCGAATTTCCATCTGCGAAACCTTGGCCAAACAGACTGAAATCGACCCATTTCTTAAGCAGATGGTAACTGGGGATGAGAAATGGGACACATACGACAACATTGTGTGAAAGCGATCATGGTCAAAGCAACGTGGGGAAGCAGCTCAAACCAGGACTAACGGCCAGCAAGATTCTGCTGTGAATTTCATTTCGTGGGACTGGAAGGAATCCTCTATTATGAGTTTTAACACTAAATTCGGCTCTCTACTGTGAACAATTCTACCGTTTGAAGCTAGCGATTGACCAAAAAAACGGCCAGAATTAGCCAACAAGAGAGATTTGTGTTTCATAAAGACAATACCAGGCCACACGTATCTACAATGACTCGCCAGAAACTCGAGTTTCTTTGGAAAGTTTTGGTGCAGCTAGCATATAGTCCGGACCTGGCACCAGACGATTAACACGTATCGTATTGTAAAATTGCATTACGCATTTTTCAAAACTGCAAAATTCCTTAATGATAAGAAATTGGCATCAAGAGAAGATTGTGAAAATCCATTTCTAGAGTTTTTCGCCAATAAAGAACAATACTTCTATGAGAGAGGTATTATGAAGCTACCTTTATATTGGTAACAAACTAACGAACAAAACGGTGCATATTTGACCAAAATTGGTAATCTGAAACATGCTAAATAAAGTCTTGAAGTTTACGTAAAAATAATGGATTTCTTTTTCCCCAACCTGATACCATGTAAACTATACCCATTGACTCACATGCATGCCGCCATCATTGTGCATGCACTTGAACTCAACGAAGGTTGCTGTTCTGAAGAATAGCTGAGGGACAGCCCGCCGAGATATTGAGAGCAGAAGTTCAACTAGACTCCGCGTGCGTAGCTTGTTATTAAACTACACGCTTTCTGGGTAGTGCTAAGTGAGTAACATCGGTGCAGCCTTTGCTTATGGCATAACAGACAACTGTCTGAGTATTTGCTAGCTGCAATAGAAAAAAGGTTATAACAGTTATCGTAGAAGAGTGTAGCAAAAAAGTTTTGCATTCAGTATTCTGGTAGCTCGGAATGAAACAGCCTCATCTCGACTTCTGGTGATTCAAAATTGCTTTCGAAAGATAAAGGATCCATCGTTAAAATGATAAAAAAAACAAGTTGGTTTTTTTTTTCACAGTGTGATTGGTTACCTAAATGTGGTGAGAGTTGCGGATAAATTGGGTTATAAAACATTGACAAACATGAACATTAAAATAAAGACGTGAAAATGGTTTGTTTAAAATTTGCCTAAAATTAAAATTTTAAAATTTGTTTAGTTTAAATGTTTTGTTTAAAATAATGGGAACCAAAGACATTCAAAATGGCTTTCTAATGGGTACACTATTGTGATAGAAATACTGTAAAAACATGTTAGATATTATTACGCAATTATTTGGTAATGCTTCAGCACTACATTGCAGAATTTTAAACCCTCGATGCACTCCGATTAAAAGTCGCAAATAAAAATTCAGATAATTCTTCATTGATTTACTCCCATGTCCTCCTGTAACGCATGGATGAATGGACTGTTTAATGCCAGATGAAGTTCAAGTTTCCTTTCTCGCTTGCACCCATACACAATTCAAGCTACAAGATCTTCTCGAAAAGAAGAACATGCAGGAACGGTAGTTGTTCACATCACAAGCGAGTCTCTTCAATCCTGGGGAGAACGAAATGTTTTCGATCGCAGAAAGCACGAGTGCATTTTTGTAGCTCTCCGCAAAGTGCTTTCGGTAATTTGAGTCGCGAGTATAATCAAAATCATCTGAGCTTCAAAAACCGTTCCATCGCATTCGGGAAGGAAAATCGATTTTGCTTTCACGAGGGAAAAGTTATTTCGAGCCCCGGCACTCTCGCCCGGGGCGCTCACCACTTAAGCCCCATCACGTTCCTTACCCGGGCGCCTGTAATTTGGGGCAAAAGTTTTCTTGCGAAAAGTAGTGAAAATAGCAACCTTCCGTCTCGGTCAACGCGGTGTGAATCTTCTCCGGGAATCTTCCCAGCAGCGGAACGTTTCGCTTTGACTCTTCAAGAAGAAAGGGGATCCTACACAAATTGACGGATTCCACCTAGTCTTTTGAATCCATATATTTTTTTTTTCTTTCTTGCCCATCGTTATTCTTTTTTTTACGTTGCGAACGATCCATAGATGAGGAAGGATGGCCTACCAGGATTAGTTTTAATTGCACGTCTCCGCATTTCTGTGTCATACGGTTGAAAATCCGGAAAACTCCCTCCACACTATTAATGCAAGAATCTTATCACGAAATTATTGATTCAAAACATTTTTCTTTCCAATGCAGCTGACAAACAGACATGGACGTCTTAGATGCCTTAAGGCAAACGCTGCACAGATGTTACTCACTTTGCATTACCCAGGAGGCTCGTGTAACTTGAAGATAAGTCACGGACTCGGAGTAACAATGCCCCCGCAACGCTCTACGATCCTATGAGACCGGGACCTACGGTTTAAAGTGGACTCCGAACCACTACACACATCCATGGCACCGCCGGGACTCGAACCCGAAACCTGTGGCACCGAGCGCTAGACAATCGGTCATTCAGGCCCGGGAGATTTCCTAGAACTGGAAAGTAATTTCGCAGATGGTCATAGAAGAAATTAGGGAGGCTTGAGTTCGTGTTTACATCCTATTGTGTGATATGGATAATGGCATTTACCTTCGTTGTGGGCGAAGAATAGTTGAGCTTCAATTAATTTATTTTCATGGTTCTTGATATTTAAAAACAACTTATTGACTTATTGAACAACAACTTATGAACAAATCATTGAATAACTTCAATGATTCTATTTGAAGATCATAATGCAGCACGTCATTTCTACTGAAACAGTAACAGCTCCCGTAATTATTTTAAGAATTTTATTTTGAATAACTTTGATTTTGTTTTTGTTTGTTTGCACCATTGCCCCAGATAGGTGTTGAATAAATCAGGATTGGTCTAATTAGTGTCTAATTGGTCCAGAACGCTAGCCACTCGGCCATTCAGGACCCTTTGATTCAAAACATAGTATGCAAAATTTTCTCCATTCAGAATATAGTACATATGACTTTGTTCATTTTGAACAGGGACGGCCAACCCAAATGATCTCGCGGGTCACTTCGGAAATGCATCCTAACTCCGCGGGCCGCATATAAAATTATGTATCTCCCCTATTAGATTTAAATCCACTACAGACATTTTTATATTCATAGTACCATCTGTTATATTAGATGTTCCAAGATGCGCGCGTCATGAGTTAGAAGAACATAATTTAATTATTCTGCGAACTCATAAATAAAATAGACGATATCTGTCCAGTATTCGCAAGAATATTATTTTAAAATCAAAGTTCATTTTTCCGCATCATTTCGACGGTTCATTTTGGAATAGATGGATGCACACGTAATGTATTCTTTAATACATGGGTTTCCACTCATTTGGCCATTATGCAATGAATATATTTTGTAAAGGTGTGATAAATCTCACGGGTCGGATTTAGAACAATCTACATTAACGACTTATTTATAAAATATAAAAAAATAATATATATATACAACTTTTATTTTTTGAAATTAATGCGTTTAGTGCCATTTTTAATTAAAAAAAAAATTAGAATAGATTAAGTAAGATTGTATGAGATTAAAATGTGCGTAAACCGATAATATGTATTTTTTTTTCTTTCTAATGCAGCTGACAAACAGTTAGACTGCTTGGTCTTGTATGTCTTAAGGCAAGCGCTGCACAGATGTACTCACTTTGCAGTAACCAGGGGGCACGTGTAACTTGAAGATAAGCCACGGACGCGGAGTAACAATGCCCCCGCAACGCTCTACGATTCTATTAGACCGGAACCTACAGTTTAAAGTGGATTCCGTACCACTACAAACATCCATGACACCGCCGGGACTGGAACCCGAAACCTGTGGTACCGAGCGCCAGAGCGCTAGCCACTCGGCCATTCAGGCCCGAATAATATATATAAAATTATATATTTTTCACATTTTACTTGATGCTTCTTAATTTTAACAAAACGATGATGAGAACAGATTGGGTAAAACTACGTGCAAACAACAGTTTAACCATGCATCCAACATTGCAATAACAAATGCCGCAGTCAATTCCCACAGAAGAAACTGACGATGCCAATGCAACCTGAAACAAGCAGGTGCAGGCCATGACGTCGCTGTCCATCCATCTCGCCCCATTAGCATTAAAATTATCCCAACTATTTGAATGAGAAAGCCATTTTCCGTGTGTTTGTGGTTGTGGCCATTAGAATAATGGCTCCGAATGATGCTCGCTTTGGCACTGACAGATTACGGGGGGCCGGCTTCACCTTTTGGGGCCCATCGATCCCATGCGATGCGAATGATACGCTGGTTGACTGATGACAGTGGGTCTTGTCGTGGGACAGTTGCTGCACGAATCAGATGGCGTCGGAAGGATGGTCATGAAATTGCACAGTTCCCGGGAGTTTGGGATCAATGCATTCACCAACAGAAGTGAAAAAAACCTAATTTTATTATATGTCAATAATTGCTTTACTACTGTGCCCAAAAAAGTAAGACCAATTTTTTTTTTCCAAAAAACTCCAACCAAATTTATGTCCAAAAAAACCAAAAACTCCCAAACCAAATTTATGTCATCACCTTCAAAGGAATTCCCTCCGGACACAATGCACTCATCCCAACTTTTTTCCAATCCGAATGCATGCTGAAAAAAAAGTCATCGGCAGAGATGGCCTTCAAAGCACGCGGCGATTCACGTTGAAACTCTTCAATCGACTCAAAACGGTGTTCCCGGAGTGGTCATTTTGAATTTAGGGGATAGCCAGAAGTCGCACGGTGTGAATACGGGGGTTGTAGAACGGTATGGGCTTCATTTTCGCTGAAAAAGTCACGAAGAATCGATGCAGTATGAGCTGGCGCATTCAGTGTTCTCAGTACGCATCCAAATTGGACGCGTTTGATGCCCGGAATGGAATAGACCGATCCTTTTGAAACTCCAACATCATCGGCAAGGTCTCTAATTGTAAATCGACGGTTTGCAAGCACCCAATCTTTAATTTTTTTTGGACGTGAGCTTCGTCGGTTGAGGTGGAGGGTCAACCAGAGGGCTCTTTCTTCTTCAACACGTTCTCTGCCTTCTTTCAACTATTTATACCACTTGTAAACATTTCTTTCCGATGCTCACCGAATGTCTTCTTCAACATTCTATACATTTCCGCAAATAAAATTGAATGAAAATTCCTTGCGTTAAAGAAATGGGGGATTTCAATCCATTTTGACAAGGCTTCGCAGTTGTAAATTCGATCCATCGTATTCTTTTGTGTTAATTGGGGTGGTACACAACATCAATCTTTTTTTTTCCTTCAGCTTTGTACGATGATTGCTCCTGTATGATGCTACGACTGCTAACATGCCGTCAACTTCAAATATTTCTAGGATTTTATCGACATTTTCGACCTACTCGTGCGAGGTGCACCCTTATCATCAAAAATGCTTGAACGTAATCGACGAAACCAACATTGCACGTAATTGGCTGTTACAGTATCAGGATCATAAATACCATTCCCAATATCAGCCGCCTGGCTTGCATTTTCGTCTTTATCAAAGAAAATCTGTAAAATGTACCGAATATTCTCTTGGATGACTTCCATTTCTAGCACCCTGTAACTCAAAACTGAATGAACCAAACCAAAAACCGCAAACTAATTTTTTTAGTGCGAAATGTCAAATTTCCAACGAGCATAAATTTGAAATTATTTGATGGATACTTTACGAGATATCGATCACTACAGCCATGTACCGAAATAAAAATGGATTTCTTTTTCCTCAACCTAATATTTTAGAGTGTTAAGTAAAAACAAAAAGAATGCAATATTCTTTTTGTCAACTTCGGCAAATTTAAAAAAAAAAAAATCACGTCTTTATTTCAATCTTCATGCTTGTCAATGTTTGTTATAACCCAATTTAACAACGCTATCAAAAATTTGCATGGTTTTATGTAATGTTTTAATTTAAGTAATGGTTTTAATAATTAATTTATGTAATGGTTTTATGTAAAGTAATAATTTATAAATTGTTGGACCTGAACGCGTTTTGGTTACCTTAAATTACCCATTTCATCCGTCCGACCTGTAGGGAAGGGTCCCCCATAAACCCCTTTGTCAGTTGTCCTTAAACTAGTTCCATCCTCTAAGACACGAATAATCACATATCTTTGAGAACACAGCAGGCCTTCATCCGACGAGGACTAGAATCCCCCAATTTCTATTTCAACTAATCTCCCTTGTTCGAACGAGGCAGCGGCAGATTCCGCAATTTTAAATCCTCGACGCATTCAGACATGTCCTAGATCGTTCACTCCTATTATACTTATCTCCATCCCCACACCATTCTCTCCCCCCCTGCCATTCCAAAATGGACCCACTCGTTAAATCCGTGACCCATCTAGGGATTTTGTGCGTATATATATATTACATCCGAGGCCCAAGACTGTGCTAATGTAAAATTAACCTTCAGGAGAGGGAACACTTTCGTAATTATCCTTCGCAGTTTATGCGCTGTCCTCTCGTGCGGATATTATGCGAAGTCCAGGTTGAGTTGTCGCAGTGCTGAACATAATTTAACCTCCAGGATTGGACACCAGGGAGCTGTGCTTTATGACACTGTAAGGAGGGCGACGCGTGGGAAATTTAATTTTTAGTGGGAGTCGGACTCTTTCGCACGTACTCGGTCGATCCGAGTAGCGATGTCGTTCTCCCCCTCAAGCGAGGATACCAGGACATTATGGAGGACATTGTTGGCGCGTGCGATGGACTGCGAATGGCATGGCGGAATCGGAAATGAGCCAAGGTGGAGTCGATTGTGTTGAGGAAAGGGTTGAAAATAAGCCAGAAAGGGTGTGATAGACATGAACGCGACATTATTATAAGGGTTTTATTGCAGTCATTTAGATAACAGACGGTGCCGTATGATTAAATTGTATTTTGAATTTTATATTTCAGCAATAAGTTCGAATGAATCTTATTTAAACGTTAATAAGGTAATTGCTCTCAGAAAGAATAATAATAATAATAAAAAAAAAACATTTTTAAAGCAATTTTTAAGTTTACATTTTTTTTAAAGTTTAAATTTTTATTCCTGTTTCAAATTTTGATAATTTAATTTTTTTCTCGTTCTCGTCTCTGTAAATTTTGCTCACATAACTGTAAATGTAATTTATTACTACTGGGCCCAAAAAGTAAAACCATATATTTTTTTCTTCAAAAACTCTTTTATTTATTCTTTCAAATTTATTTCATCGCCTTCAAAGGAATCCCCTCCTGACACAGTGCACTGATACCAACCTTTCTTTCCAATCCTCAATGCATGCTAAAAAGTCATCGGTAGGGATGGCCTTCAAATCCCGCGCCGATTCACGTTGAATCTCTTCAATCGACTCGAAACGGTGTCCCCGAAGTGATCTTTTTAGTTTCGGAAACTACGATTTTTGGCGAAAACGTCACGAAGAATCAATGCAGTGTGATCTGGCGCATTCAGTGTTTTCGGTACCCATTGAGATTGGACGCGTTTGAGGCCCAAAATTCACCGATCCTTTTGAAATTCCAACATGATCGGTAAGGAACATGAACACGATATTTATAATTTATTTTATTTTAGTCGTTTTGATAATAGATTAAGTTGTATTTTAAATTTTATATTTCAAGCAATTCCCTCGTTATGTGCATAATTTACACAATCATAAAAAAGAAAAACACCTACAGCTATCTAAGATGCGACGTTTGAGTCTTTCCCACGTCTAAAAAGAATTCGTGGGACTCAAAATAGCTAAATTGCAAATCTGTAGTGTCTATTTGGCTCCTTAAATTTTCATTTATTGCTACGATGTGCCAAACTAACACAAATACTGGCTATCGTAATTTTTTTTCCTAAATTATATCTAAAATTCTCAAGAAGTTAATGTTTTTATTTCTAATGTATTTATTTTAAATTCTTAATTTAATTTTAATTTTATTTTTCATTTATTCACTGACCGTCCGCGGGGAAATTGTACACGAGTAACTTAACTTACTTCATTCTTTTTATTATTTAATTTAATAGCGTAAATTTTTCTTTTTTTTTAATCTAAATTCACGATGCAATTTCAATAATGTCAATTTAACTATATTAATTATTATGTGGAGATTTTGGGGGTCTGTTTACCCCATAGGTACTCCGAAACAGGTACGTCCGTTTCCGTTAAAAAATAGTTGCTAGAGATGCATTAAAAAAAAATTCGAAAAATAAACAATATTTGTAAAAATAAAATTAATTAAGCGTCAAAAAAGCACAACTCATTTGATAAAGAAAATATAAATGAGGAATTGAAATCTTATTCATTAAATTTCTCTAATATTAGTTCAAAATTATAAATGAATAAGTTATATTTTATAAACATATTTGATGATTTAAAATCTGATGATCAAATGCGTTTATGTCAAATTAACACACAATTTTAAAATGTGCTTTAATGCAAATGATGTTTTTAAAATATTTTACAAATTTTTTTTGCCACCATCGTTTTTATAACAAATGAACTGTAAAATCAAATGCAATCTTCCTTCACATACAAAGAGGCCTTTGAATGCGTAAGAATTGAGGGTCTCGTGCATAAAATGATTATCTAACAGGAGGACTGAAAAGTTCATAGGCTGACACAGATGGCGCTACTAGTATTAAATTCATATGATTTTTAGTTAGCCCTAGCCTTCAATAGACACGTGTAAAAATTTGACAACAGTTGCACTATTAGTATGTGAGTTATAGCATTTTTAGTGTAGTTATAGCATTCTTAGTGTTCATCACGTGCAGTCCACTCGGCTGATTGTCGATTGAACTCCGGTGTGAAATGATGGAGCCATGTTTCATCCATTGCCACATATCGACGCAAAAATGTTGGTTTATTACGATTGAACAGCTCCAAACACTGCTTAGAATCATCCATTCGTTGTTGTTTTGGGTCGATTGTGAGCTCGCGCGGCACCCACTTTGAACAGAGCTTTCGCATATCCAAATATTCATTCACGATATGTCCAACACGTTCCTTTGATATCTTTAGGGTCTCAGCTATCTCAATCAACTTCACTTTACGGTTATCAGAAATTATTTTGTGGACTTTTCTGATGTTTTCGTCGGTAACAGCCTCTTTGGGGCGTCCACTGCTTGCATCGTCCTCGGTGCTCATTTCACCTTGTTTAAATTTAGCAAACCACTTTTCTACAGGTGATTTTCCTGGTGCAAAGTCCGAATAATGTTTTTCAAGCCAAGCCTTGGCTTCAATAATATTTTATTTTGCCAAAACGCAATGCTTTATTAACACACGAAATTCCTTTTAATCCATTTTTTCAAACTAACAAAAGTTGCTTCCCTACAAATGATATAACTCACATACTAATAGTGCAACAGCTATCAAATTTATACACGTGTCTTTTGAAGGTTAGAGCTAACTAAAAATCATATGGATTTAATACTAGTAGCGCCATCAATTTGTCAGCCTACGAACATGTCAGCCCAACTGTTATAAATTCCTCGCCTCTCTCATTCAAGACATCGGAACCTTTCTTACTGAATGCTATTTTGAGGCGAAAAAATTAATCTGAAATTAATTCTTTTAATAAAATTAAAATTAATTCGTATTTAAAAATGTGTTGTCGTTTCTTAACCCAATTGACATCTACGCCAAGCCCACGAGCCCTTATGTACTCATGGTTGAAGGGGAAGAAAGCAGCTCCTGTTTGTGAAGGAGCATCCGTAGGTAGAAATCTGACTTTGGCTCCGTGATGCTCTTACAGTCGTAGGAGACCGAGACCTACGCTCAAAGGAGATTCCGAACCCCTACAAACACCCATGGCACTGCCGGGACTCAAACCCGACACCTGTTGCACCAGAGCGCTAGACACTCGAACATTCAGGCCCTTAAAAAGTAGTTATTGTTCAATAATAAACTCTCATTGAGAATTCTTGATGCATTTTAAGAAACAAATATTTTTTACCCTTGTTTTTTTTATTATAAAAATGAGCTGTTGAACCATTTTCTTCCAGAATTACCTTTCTTTCTTGCTACGCTCACTTTATAGTAGAAGTGCATAATGAAATGCATCCAACTAAGAGAGTAGAAGAAGAAAAGAAGATTCATTTCGTAATGTCTCATCCATACTTTTTATATCTTCGGCAGACCCATGCAGAGCTTCATGAACATTACTCATGCTTAATTACTAAACATGCCACGACATGTCACAGAGCAACTAATAAATGGTATTTGTTTTGTCTGGTCCCCGCTTTTTCATTAGAAAAGAGTAGGGGGCTTCTTCATCTCCGAGATGGAGCGCCCTACACACCGTGCAGCAAAGAAAAAGTAGGTCGCTCCCTACAAGAGAGATGAATCCCTACATGGCATCTTGCATTGGGTAGTAATTTGTGGGATGAATCGGCCAAGATTAATATCGCAATTGTCGACCGGATATCTGTGCACTGCATGTAGTGGGTTGTGCTGCTGTTTTGGCTTCTGCCACTGTCGGGAAAGATGGATTCATTTAATAGAAGTGGTAACATAATCTGTCATGTAGGGGAAACAAAAAAATAAAAACGAGCAGCTATGAATTTTCCCTTTACCTAAATTGACTTTTCTGTTATGAAATTTATTTTTCTGTTGCCTGCTAGGATTCCTCTGTTTTGCTTTTAATATTGAGGATGAGATGTGAGTGGCAAAATATAAGAAAAAAAAATCTGTGGTAAAGGAGGGGGAAGACTTCATTGAGGGAATATATTTATAAACTGAATTTTCCGTTTCGTGATTATTTCACATGGCTTGTTGGTGATGGAATGCTTTTTGAAGTACTTTCGAAGTCATATGAGTTCTGCATGCAGCATTTTTTCCACGTGAAGTTTGTCGCTCTACGGTTATTTTCTGTGCAGTTTAGACTAATTAGACTGGAACCTGCAGTTTAACGTGGATTCCGGAGTACTACAAACATCCATGGCACCGCCGGAACTCGAACCGGAATCCTGTGGTACCGAGCGCCAGAGTAGAATGTTAAATAAAAACAAAAATAATGCACTTTTTTTTCGTCAACTTTTTAGCAAATTTTAAAAGAAAAAATTTTCACGTCTCTATTTTAATTTTCATGTTTGTCAATGTTTTTTTACCTAGTTTAGTAACACTACCAAAAAATTCCATAAAACCTTATTTAAAAATTGTTGACTCTGAACGCTTTCGGCTACTTAGACCGTGATCTTTATATGCCATAATCAAAGCTGCACCGAATCACAGTTATTGACTTAGCACTAACCACGGGGTGCGCGTAGCTTGAAGATAAGCTACGGACGCGGAGTAACACTGCCCCCGCAATGTTTTACGATCCCATTAGAACGGGACCTACGGTTTAAAGTAGATTCCGAACCACTCACAAGCAATCTTGCCACCGCAAGGATTCGAACCCTAAACTTGTGATGCCGGGCGCCAGAGCGCTAGCTACTCGGCCATCAGGAACAAGAGTGTTAAGTAAAAACCAAAAGAATGCAATTTTTTTTTTGTCAATTTTTAGCAAATTTTAAACAAAACATTTTTACGTCTCTATTTCAATGTTCATGTTTATAAATGTTGTATAATTCAATTTAATAACACTATCCAAAATATCCATTAAATCTTATTTAAAAATTGTTGGCTCTGAACGCGTTTTGGTTACCTTAAATTACCCATTTCATCCGTCCGACCTTTACATAAAGGTCCCCCTTATCCATTAAAGCCACCCTCAAACAAGTTCCAACCTCTCGGACAAGAACTGTCTCTGAGAACACAGTAAGGCTCCATCCGACTAGGACTAGAATCACCCAATTTCTATTTCAACCTATCCCCCTTGTTCGAACGAGGCAGTGGCAGATTCCGAAATTTTAAATCCTCGACGCATTCAACATGTCCTAAATCGTTCACTCCTATTATACTTATTTCCCCTTCCCCCCTGCCATTATATATATATATATATATATATGCGGGGCCCAAGACTGCGTTAATGTAAAATTAACTTCCAGAGAGGGAACACTTTCGTAATTATCCTTTCGAGTTTATACGCCGTCCTCTCGTGCGGATATTATGCGAGTTCCTTGTTGAGTTGTTACCGTGCTGAACATAATTCAACCTCCACGATTGGACACCAGGGAGCGGCAGGGCTGTGCTGTATAATACTGTAGGACTGTCGGCGGTGGAGCGTGGAAAATTAAATTTTTAGTGGGAGTTACACTCTTTCGCACGTACTCGAGGGCTCCGAGTACCGATGTCCTTCTCCCCCTCAAGCGAGGATGCCAGGACATTATGCAGGACATTGTTGGCGCGTGCGTTGGACTGCGCATGGCATGGCGGAATCGGAAATGAGCCAAGGTGGAGTCGATTGTGTGTAGAGAAGGGTGAAAATAAACCAGAAAGGTTGCGACTGACATGAAGACGACATTATAAAGGTTTTATTTGAGCTATTTTGATAATAGGCGGTTGCCCTGTGATTAAATTGTATTCAGAATTTTATATTTCAAGCAATAAGTTCGATTGAATCTTATTTAAATATTAATAAGGTAGCTGTTTTCAGAAGCAAATGATTACATTTTTTAACAGTTTAAATTTTTAGTCCTTGTCCAAATTTTGATAATTTAATTTTTTTCTAGTTCTCGTCTCTGTAAATTTTGCTTACGAAACTGTAAATGTAATTTATTACTACTGGGCCCAAAAAAGGAAGGACACAATGCACTTATGCCAACTTTTTTTTCCAATCCCCAATGCATGCTAAAAAGTCATCGACTGTGATGACCTTCAAAGCGTGCTGTTTTTCTCGTTGAATTTCACGTTTCGATTCACTCACGGCGATTCACGTCGAATCTGTACCCGGAGTGGTCTTTTGAGTTTAGAGAATAGTCTATGATTAAATTGTATTCTAAATTTTATATTTCAAGCAATTCGATCATTATCTGCATGCACACAATTTTCAATCTCATAAAAAAGGGAAAGACCTACAGCTATCTACGATGCGACGTTCAAGTCCTTCCTTCCTCTAAAAAGAATTCGTGGGGCTCAAAATGACCAAAACAGCTAAATTGCAAATCTGAGGTGTCTATTTGGCTCCCTAAATTTTCATTTACTGCTAAGATGTGCCAAACTAACACAAATACTGGCTATCGTAGATTTTCTTTTTCCTAAATGATATCTAAAATTCTGAAGAGGTTCATTTTTTTCATTTCTAATGTATTTATTTTAAATTCTTAATTTAATTTCTCAGTCATTCACTGACTTTATACGGGGAAACGTGTTACGAACTCCTAATTGTACATGAGTAACTTAACTTACTTCTTCCTTTTTAATTATTTAACTTAATAGTGTACGTTTTCTTTTTTTATCTAAGTTCACGATGTCATTTCAATAATGTCAATTTAACTATATTAAAGTTTATGTGGAGGTTTTCGGGGTCTAATTACACATAGGTACTGAATGGCCGAGTGTCTAGCGCTCTGGCGCTCGGTGTCACAGGTTTCGGGTTCGAGTCCCGGCGGTGCCATGGATGTTTGTAGTGGTTCGGAATCCACTTTAAGCCGTAGGTCCCAGTCTTCTATGACTGTAAGAGCGTCACGGAGCAAAAGTCAGGCTTCTACCTACGGGGTGCTCCATCACAACAGAAGCTGCTTCCTTCCCCTTCAATCATGAGTCCATATGGGCTCGTGGGCTTGGCCAGCCAAGTGGGATAAGAAACAACAACAACAACAATGCATTAAAAAATTCGAATTATTCGAATTTTTAAAATTCGAGATGCATTAAAAAATTCGAAAAATAAATAATACTTGTAAAAATAAAATTAATTAATTACAAATTTCCCGCCTCTCTCATTCAAAACATCAGATCCTCTTTTACTTAATGCTGTTTGGGGGGGATTAATATAAAATTAATTCCCTTAATAAAATTACAATTAATTCGTTTTTTAAAAATTTATTTTCAGCATCAGCGCTACAATAATAAACCCTCATCGAGATTTCTTGATGCAATTTTAAGGAACAGAAAAATTTTTCCCTTTTTTTCAATTCCTTCTATTAGTTCACACTCTCCCTCTATATATCTTGTTCAAATTTTCGATCTTTAATAAAAAGCCTTTTTATTCATCCACACAACTTCAAATACATTTTTTTTTAAACTTGCATTGGATGACACTGGATGTGAATACAGTTTTTTCTAATATTAATTCACTCATTATATTTAAGTAATTAATTTTAGTTTTTTTAGATTTAAGTTGCATGTATCTACCAATAGATGGCACCAGATGTAAGAGGAAAATTTCAACTAACCAAGGATATAAATTTAGGAATCAATACCGTCAGCGGCGAAGCGTGTAGAAAAAATTTCTTTTTTCATTCTGGGTTGTAGTTTGCGTCGAGGAGGGAACAAAATGAAACATGTGGATAAATGAGTGAGAGAGATGGAAAGTGTGTGTGAGAGAGAGAATTTTTTCTAAGTTAAAAAAAAATGAATTAAAATTATTTATAAAGGACTTTCTGCGATATAGTGGAAAAAAAGTAGGAATTGACTTAATTTTTTTTATTACTTGTTTATTATAAAAATGAGCTGTTGAAACCATTTTCTTTCAGAATCACTTTTCTTTCTGCCCTATTCACTTTATAGTAGAATTGCATAATGAATTGCAGAGAGAAGAAGCAAAACCCGTGATTCATTTCCTAATGTCTCATCCATACTTTTTATATCTTCGGCACATCAACTCAATGCCCATGCAGAGCCTCCTGGACGTTACGCATGCTTAATTACTAAACATGCCATAACATGTCACAGAGCGACTGATAAATGGTATTTGTTTTGTCTGACCGCCGCTTTTTCATTAGAGAAGAGTAGAGGGGCTTCTTCATCTCGGAGATGGAGCGCCCTACACACCGCTGCAGCAAAGAAAAAGTAGGTCGCTCCCTACAAGAGAGATGAATCCCTACATGGCATCTTGCATTGGGTAGTAATTTGTGGGATGAATCGGCCAAGATTAATATCGCAATTGTCGACCGGATATCTGTGCACTGCATGTAGTGGGTTGTGCTGCTGTTTTGGCTTCTGCCGCTGTCGGGAAAGATGGATTCATTTAATAGAAGTGGTAGCATAATCTGTCATGTAGGGGAAACAAAAAAATAAGCGATGAATCTTCCCTTTACCTAAATTGACTTTTCTGTTATGAAATTTATTTTGCTGCTGCCTGCGAGGATTTCTTTGTTTTGCTTTTAATATTTAGGATGAGATTTGAGTGGCAGAATATGATAAAAAAATCCGCAGTAAAAGAAGGGGAAGACTTCATTGTAGGAATAGCGAGTCCTGCATGTAGCAATTTTCCCAGGGGAAGAGTTGTAGCCTTCCGTTCACAGGTGAGAGGAATGCATATTCTTTAACAAGTGCATAATAACAACCCATCACTCATATCTAACAGCAGATAAGCAGTGTTTTGGTTACTTATATTAGTGCAATTAGTGTTTTGTGCTAATGAAAATAACTTATCACTGAAATCTGATAACAGATATTCATTGTCAAGGATAATGAGACCTCATGAAATAAATGAAATCTGAAAGAATTACAGATGTAATACGGACTGCACTATGAGTTGTTGCATCGTAAGGGGTGATAGACCATTTGCTGAGGAAGTGTCCATTCCAATGAGAGGAGAGGGAAGTTGAGCTTCCCCTCCCCTTCTTGACGGATTTTCTTAAAGGGAGGTTTTTTTGGAGAGTGTAGAGTGCTTTCAAAATGAGCCCCTTGTGGTTTCGTGTATCGCGCCACGTGATAATTAACATCAGACCTCGTGAAATAGATTCGTTCGGGGACTTGAGAACTCTGAAAATCTCCGTCCGAGGAGTGAACTGCACTTGTGAATCAAATTATCTTTAATTTTCATTTTTTTTAGAGTTCGGTATGTGTATATATGTATATATATATATAATGCTTGTAAATTAAAATTAAAGTGTTCCCATGAACCTATAAATGGCCCTTTTCTTGATGTCTTTATAGGTCTAGTACAGGCCGAAACGTTACAGCATGTGTGTGAAAAGAAATCTGATAAACTTTCACGAAGCGATGCCATGCATTATTACAATCATGCCATGCATTATTACAATTATGGGTACTTACTTATTAACGGTACCTTGGCGACAGACTTGGCGGTTTTTAAGTGTCGCCAATCTTTATTATTTGGAATAAAATATTTTGAAAGCGTTTTTATTTTAAATGAAGTGTTTCATATATATTTTATTATTGGGAACAAAAATTTTAAGTGTAGCTTGGCGCCAAATCTGTAGCTGCGGTTGGTGCGTGTGCTCTTTATTGGCGCAACTGTCGCCAAGGTACCATTAATACGTAAGTACCCAATTAAGTCATCTATTACAATCTCTATTAAATATATTCGTCTCTGAAAGTAGTAGCTGAAAAATGAATAATTTCGAAATTGTGGCTTTCCTCATGTTAGTTTAGGAAATTATCCTTGCATTTTGGGGCTCGTTTTATTCAGTATATAGGACAAATATTTAATTAGGTTATTTTTTTTTTATAATTTTAATTTATGTATAGTATGCGATTATCATACATCTGTTAAAATAAAATGTATTTGTTTTAATATATTAATGTAAATGCTATTTTGGAAGTGAGCATAACGAGACGTCACAATAGATTATCGTGAAAAATATAGCAAAGATTCATATACGCTTTTTATCTATTTCTTGTGTATAGTGCGATCCATCGTGAGATTATTGTATGAAATTTATTATAAAATAGTTCGTTCATTCTATGTAGAATCATCTCTTTGCAGTATATTTTTTAAATCTATACGTAATTGAACCCATTGCTAAGCCACCAGACATTAAAAAAATTGCTTTCAGGTGGTCTTTATTGAAAAAAAAAATATTTACCATCTTTTAAGTCGAAGCTTGTGATTGAGGGATTTAATGTATTTATGTATATTTATAATTTAAATATTTAATGTATATGCATAATACAAATTTGGATATCAATATAGACGACTGTCAGCTTTTTACATATTAATATTTACATGACAATACAGGGGTAGACATGGCAATTAAGTTCTTGATTCTACATTTCATTCTTTATTTCAGATACAACAGTTATAATATTTAAATAAAATTCATTTATTTCAAATATATTAAAATAGAGGGATTTTCAATCCTAATTTCTGGAATCAAAAAAACATTTTCTTTCATTAAAAACTCATTAAAACATTTTTAGAAGGAATCATTTTGAACTTGAATGCAAACTACTACTAATATTAAAAAACAAAATCTTTTGCTAAATTATACAATGTAATTTATTATATAAAAAAATTAATTTAATGAAATAAAACAAGTAATATAAAGAGAAAAAAGATAAATAAAAAAAAATTTGTAGTCAATTCCTACTTTTTTGGCACTATATTGCAGAAAGTCCTTTATAAATAATTTTCATTCATTTTTTTTTAGTTTATCTGGAAAATGGAATGGAACTTAAATCTAAAAAAAACTAAAATTAATTAAATTTAATTACTGAATTAATATTCGAAAAAACTGCATTCGCATCACGTGCCATCCACTACAAGTTAAAAAAAATGTATTTGAGCTTGAGTGGATGAATAAAAAGTATTTTATAAACGATTGAAAATTTGAACAAGATATATATAGGGAGTGTGTAAGCTAATAGAAGGAATTGAAAAAAAAACAATATTAAGTTGAATTAAATTGAAGAATTAATTAAAAAGGAATGGATCAATGCACTACGTGTACTTATAGCCGTTGGATATACAAATGTTTAAAATCCCAACCCAAAACATGAAAGTTGATTCAAAACCATACCACAAAACACTTCAAGCAGAAGCCAAATTCCCCAGAAAATTCCTGAGGATTAACGCTATTCATGAATCATTTCAAGAGTTAAGCGGCCCAAATTACAATTTTTCCTCCAAAATTTGCAAATTTGGAATATCACTTTATTTGCTGGCTGAATTTTTTGGATTGCGCCACGAACCCCTAACCAGAACAACATGTTCACACATAAAATTATTTCTTTTAAGTATATTAAATTCGAGTGATTTTTAATTTTAATTTCTGGAATCAAAAAACATTTTTCAGTAAAAACCATTAAAGCATTTTTAGAAGGAATCATTTTAAACTTGAATGCAAACAACTACTAACATTAAAACCAAAAATTCTTTTACTGAATTATACAATGCTATTTATTAAACAATAAAATTAATTAAAATAAAAAATATATATTAAATTAAAGAACTAATTCACTCAGGTAAAAACATTTAGGATAAAAAAAAAAAAAAAAAAAAAACTTCTGTGGCAAACACGTGAAGAGCCAACAAATGATTAAGTGACGGAAGACAATTTGCAATTTGTTGTGCATGCAAAACAAAGTTTGCCCTAAACAAAAACAGTCTCTCCGAGGTATCATGTCAATGAAAAACACGGCAGAAAGCGAGGGCTAAGTTAGAATAATTGAAGACACGGTGAACAGGGAAACTCGCAATCTATTAAATTAGCTGCAAAAAGACAAACAGCCTGCAACTAATCTTGTTGAATTTTTTACGAAGGATTCATTTGTCTTCTTTCCGCAAAGTCTTCGCTGATACGAATCTCCAACAAATGATTCACACGGACCGCTGTAATTGCGAGATTTGTGGAAGGATGCTTTCAGATCTTTAAAAGATATCATAGGTAATCCGAATTCCAAGTAGTTGAAAGACTCTTTAAGAGTGATTTACATGAAAAAGCCGAAATTATTAATAATAACTATACTATTGTGTCTGGGCATAAGTGCATTGTGTATGGAGGGCAGGGCTGGAGTTTCCTATAGGCTAACTAGGCTTCAGCCTAGGGCATCAAGAACTAGAGGGCCTAGATTCAAATTGTTAGCAAAATTAGAATTACACTTTTCTAAAAACTGTAAACACTAAAATACTGAATCGATTTTTGGTTTAGTTTAATACTGAAAATTCATAATAATTCATACTTAAACTTTAAATGCGAATATATTATGAAATAAATTGATCTGAATTGAATTTGCTTTAATCTTCAATGTATTGAATATATTTAATTTGATAGAAAATAGGATAGTTTTTATTACATATTTTATTTCCGTAGTCAAAGATTTTTATTATTTGAATTTTGTTTCTTTGTAAATGTTGTGTGTTATGTTTGATTAGTACTATACATGGTGCTGAGAATAAATGTCCTAATAAGTGTTCTCGACATTTTTTTTTTATTATTTATTATCCGTGCCACATTTTTTATAAAAATTAGTTACCAACCACAACATGTTTCATTTAACATATTGATATATATCACAGTAATGGTGTAATTATCTCTCATGTAATTTACAAACTTAAAAATGGGAGGTGAAAAGGCCTCATAAGTGGAATAGTCTAGGGCTTCTTTTCACCTAAATCCGGCACTGATGGAGGGGATTACTTTGAAGGCGATGAAATAAATTTGAAACAATAAACAGATTGTGAAAAAAAAAATTGGTCTTACTTTTTGGGTACATCTAATTTAAGCCTTATTAAAAAATGACATTTACCAATGTCAGAACATTCTATAGAATTCCTCCTTTTGCAGAATAAGCAAGAAGTAGATCTAAATTCTTCGGTATTTTTCAGAAAACTCGTCGGAGTAAGATGGACTCCATGTATCGCATAAACAAAAGTCTACATGTTTATTCTGAAATCCCTCTTGGCTAACTATTTAACGATACAATAAAATCCAGTGAATATTGAGCTGTATAGTGTATTTTGAATGCTTCATTCTGTATTTATACCTAGAATGTTCAAACTTTGATACATTCTTTTGGCTATTGAATGTGATAACGTTTCTTGTAGAATTGGGCATTCTTCATTTACGACTACATTTATCTTACTTTTGAATGTTCTTTTAGAGATTCTTGAACAATTCATTCTTCTTGAAGTTCTTGGTCTATTCAACATTGACATATCCATGTGGCTATTTGAATTTGGCCACTTTTGTAGTATTCCAATCAAGTGCTTCCTATATCTCGTGCATTATTATACACTCAAGAGCCAAAACATTATGACCACCCCTACATTTCGCAATGAACGCGCCTGGATGACGTGGAAGGCACGTGATCATTTGGAAGTGATATTTAACTGGTATTAAGTAGTGGTATTAATACATGCCAAGGCGGGTTGAAGCTGTGTTGCGCGCCAAAGGTGGGCCAACTCGTTATTGACAGGTGGTCATAATGTTTTGGCTCTTGAATGTACATTAGCTTATTCCTGAATTTATTCATTCGTTCTCCAGTGTTCACACATGATAAGCTGAAATTTGCCGAGCAGATTTCAGCATTTTATCTCATTTTATTCTATATCTGATTGGAGACATATTAAAAAAACATTTACTAAAGCCAAAACATTCCATGGAATTCTTCCTTTTGCAGAATAAGCAAAGAAATCTGTCTGAATGCTTCGAAACGAACTGAATAAACTCGATGGAGCAGGAGGATAGACTCCATGTAGCACCGCATAAACAAAAGTCTACATGTTTATTCTGAAATCCCTCTTGGCTAACTATTTAACGATGCAATAAAATGTATCGGCCCATAACGGACTCCTTTTAGGAGGCACGGTAGAGTGAAAAGGCTTGTAAAACAATCTAAGTTTTTTGGCAGAGGCGCTTTCCAGTTTAACATGATGAAGATCGATGAGTATTTTCCTTTATTCCAAAAACGGTACAGGCGATGCGCTATGTTCTTGTTCGGAGCATTAAAATCGAAGACAAATGTTTCACCGGTTTAGTTTTTCGAATCTTATTTTTTAACGTTCTACTTTTGTAACATTGTTTTTCATTTTTATGTTCAGAATTGTTTTCTTATTCGCCGTCAGTTATAGATTGTAATCTCTTCAGGACTCTTCAGGTTGATATCTTGTTTGGTTAGCCGTTATAAACTATGATATACATATGTTTGGTATGTACATTATAGTTTATAGTTTACGTTCGGTAAAAATTGTTTATTTTAAACTCATGTTTCATTTGTTTAGTTTATTCAATTCCTACTATTAGCTCATACTCTCCCTATATATATATATCTTGTTCAAATTTTCAATCGTTCATAAAATACTTTTTATTCATCCACTCAAGTTCAAATGCATTTTTTTTTAAACTTATAGTGGATGGCACCTGATGTTAATACTACAGATTTTCCAAATATTAATTCACTCATCAAATTTAATGAATTCATTTTAGATTTAAGTTGCATTTATCTACCAATAGATGGCGCCAGCTGTAAGAGGAAAATTCCAACTTTATTTGTAAAGGACTTTTCTGCAATATAGTGAAAAAAAGTAGGAATTGACTTTAATTTTTTTTTTCTCTGTTTTGTTAGCCGTTATGCTTCTCAGTTTAAGGTGATGAAGATGTTTGAAGACAAATGTTTCGTCTTTATTCAGTTTTTGCATCTTTTTTTTTTAACGTTCTACTTTTGCAACATTGTTTTTCATTTTTATGTTCAGAATACTTTTTTTTATTCACCGTTAGTTATAGATTTGTAATCTCTTCAGGAACTTTTGCATATCTTTCTCTGTTTGGTTAGCCTTTATAAACTGTAATATACTTAGGTTTGATAAGTATATTATAGTTTACGTTCGATAAAAATTGTTTATTTTAAAACTCTTGTTTCATTTGTACAGTCTATTACATAAACGATGATGGCATTTATTTTACATCAAACCGACTCAAAGTGTTCATTTTGAAGTTGTTTTTGTTACTCCTCATAATCTATGAAAATAAAGCCATTAGACAAGAGGCAAGCTGTCTAATCGCCAATCATAGATACTGGTGATTTAAATTTTGACTTCTTTGACTTAAGAAGTGGTACAAACAGGTCAAAGAAGGCAGAGAACACGTTGAAGACGAAGAGCCCTGGGGTCGACCCTACACCTCAACCGACGAAACTCACGTCTAAAAAATTAAAGATTGAGTGCTTGCAAACCATCGATTTACAATGAGAGACCTTGCCGATGATGTTGGAATTTCAAAAGGATTGGTCCATTCCATTTTGGGCCTCAAACACGTCCAATCTCGATCGGTACCGAAAACACGGAATTCGCCAATTCACACCGTATTGATTCTTAGGGACTTTTTCACCCAATATGAAGCCCATATCCTTCCACAACCACCGTATTCACATCATGCGACTTCTGGCTATTCCCTAAACTCAAAAGACCACTCTGGTTTGAGTCGATTGAAGAAATTGAAGGCCATCCATGCCGATGACTTTTTAGCATGCATTAAGGGATTGGGAAAAGAAGTTGGCATTAGTGCATTGTGTCCGGAGGGGATTACTTTGAAGGCGATGAAATAAATTCGGAAGAATAAATAAAGAGTTGGCGCACAGTAATAGAGGTAGTGGTAATTTACAATAGTAATTTCAGTATGCGTAGTTATATATAAGCAAAATACAGTAATTTGTACGGTATATAATACAGTATTTTTAGTATATAACTACCAACTAACTATATACTACTATATATAACTATTGTAAGTACAATATAGGTAGTTATATACAGTAATTAGAATATAGGTAGTTATATACAGTAATTACAATATGGCAAAATAGAATGGTAACTACAATATTACTATTCCATGAATAGTTATAATAATTACTCATGGAGTAGTAATAATGCTGTAGCATTCTATTTTGCCATATTGTAATTGCTGTATACTACCTATATTGTAAGTATAGTATAAATTACTGTATTTTGCCTGTATATAACTTATAATAATTAATATTCCATATGCAATATACTTAGTGGCAAATTATAATAGTAACTACAACATTATTGCCACTCTGTAGTGCCACTTCTGCTTTAGACGATTCCAGCAACTCCTACACCCCCGCCACTTTCTGCAGGGATTAGTCTCAATTATTAATAACCGCGCAACTTGTGCCCGGTCCCCCAGTACCGGAGGCCTGTAATCAGGGGGGCTCAGGATGACCGGAGATTCTGGATTACCCGAGTTACTCGGGGAAGGGGAGAAAAATTGAGGGTCGCGGGGAATTAGAGGGGGCCTAATAAATGCCCCTCGTCATCAGAGGGCCCTCATTAGCCCGCGTCAGGGATTGGAGGATTCGGGTAGGGTTCCATTTCACGGGGTATTTCTCGTGTCCATGGAAGTATGTTTTCGATGGCTAGGCAGTTTTATCTGTGGTAATTTCTCAATAGAAACGATATAGGGTCTGAATGGACGAGTGGCTAGCGCTCGGTACCACAGGTTTCGGATTCGAGTCCTGGCAATGCCATGGATGTTCGTAGTGGTTCGGAATTCACTTTAAACTGTAGGTCCCGGTCTGTTTAACCTAAAGTGTGCAGAAGATGATCGTAGAGCGACAAACTAAACTAGTAGAAAAGATAATATGTAATACAATCAGGTGAGAAGGTCTGCTATACACGGTATAGTAGGCACACATGCACCTACTTAATATACAAGTTATATTTTATCTATTTCCTGTAGTGCTAGTAAGTGTCCAACCTAGCTCTACAAGGGCAGTGGTAGGGTACTGTGCAGCTTTCTAAAGAAGCTAGAAGCTTCTTGGAGAAGCGGCCTGATGGCCAACTGGCTAGCGCTCTGGCCGTTGGTACCAAAAGCTTCAGGTTCGAATGCTGGCGATGGCATGGATGTTTGTTGGTGGTTCGGAATCCTCGTTCGGAATGCACGTTCTAATAGTTCGGAACTGTAGGTCCCGGTCTATTTAGCCTAAAGTGTGCACAAGATTACCATAGAGCAACAAACCTAACCAAATTGGAGAAAGCGCACGGGAATCCTACTACCACACCACATCACTGTACCTAGAGCTGAGTTGTCCCTTTACAGTTTGGGAAGGATGTGGGTGAGAAGTCTGATTGCGCTCTGTGATGCTCTACGGTTGTGGGAAACCGGGATCTACAGCTTAAAGTGCATTCCGGACCCTTTTAAACATCCATGGCGTCACTGGGAACCCGATACCTTTGATATCGAGCGCCAGAGTGCTAGCCACGCATAAGGGAATCCACACGATTGTACAGGAGATCAAATTCTCGCAGGAGTTCTGTCTCAAATATCCATTGGGGTTTAGTTTTTGTTTAATAAATCATGCCGGCCGGCATGATTTATTCCCCCCACCAAATTCGAGTTGCACAGCATCATTCTTTTTCTACAGACAGAAATTCATTGCTGCGTCTATGACTGGAATTGCTTTGATCCGTGACCACGCATGACCGCATACTGCTATGATAACTGATGCCAAGTGAAATTAAATCATGCACTTTCGTTTTACATCCGTGTCCGACGTCCGACGTTGGTGTTGCTATCGTGTCCCTCATGGAAGGAAGGAGCAGGGGTGCAGCTTCTGTTGTGATGGAGCACCCGTAGGTAGAAATCTGACTTCTGCTCCGTGACGCTATTGCAGTCATAGGAGACCGGGACCTACGGCTTAAAGTGGATTCCGAAACCACTACAAATATCCACGGCCCCACCGGGATTCGAACCCGAAACCTGTGACATCGAGCGCCAGAGCGCTAGACACTCGGCCATTCAGGCCCAACGTCCTATGCTGAAGGCATATAATGGGTCATGAGATCGGACGCGGATGTATGAATTGATAATCCCATTAAGTATTGTTAGATTGATGGACGGCTGGCTTGCTGATATTTAGTTGGAGGGATGTACATGTCTAGATACTACAAGATATCTATTTTTTAATCTCAATATGTGGTTTGTAACTGTTTTTTATCCTGTTTGTTAAATGTAATAAACTTTACTTGCTTAAACTAAATAACTCTAGTGATTCTCATAACACTCTACGTCACTATACTGTACTAAAAAAAATTTCCGTCAATAACCAAGCAGCTTACTGCGCAATTTCAATGTGTAAGGTTTAATTATTGTTAATATATAACCGCGAGAGGTCGTGGTTACAACTGGTAACTGTCACCAATAACTGTGATCTTAACTGTGTGGTCCAGTGTGGTAAGCAGTGAGATCTTCAGACCACGAGGTGAACGCTAGGAGCGTCAGATCGAAACAAACGGTCAGGGACCGGCTCTTGGCTTTTAAATATTAATACTATTGTAGTAGAGGCATAGGGTGCCATGTGTATGTATGTACTAATAGTGTAAATAAAAGAGTATTTCATCCTGACGCAACTAGCTGCTAGTATAGCAGCTTACAAATGGGAAGTATTTGATGGCCCGGCGTGCAGTCCAGACCTGGTGACGAGTAATTTTTAACTCTTTGGAGAGCTGAATAGGGAACCGCTGTATAAATAGCCGAAATTATTGTACACCAGTTCTGTCGCATACTAGATGTACGTCTTACAGTACACTGCTCAACATGCATTTTTACTTTCTTTTACAATTCTTATTTGTGTTTTACCTTTTTGTGTAACAGTGTTCTCAGATTTCATCCCCTCAATTTTTTTTTAATGCAGCTGGCAAATACTTAGACAGTTGTCTGTTATGCCATGCAAGGGCTGCACAGACGTTACTCAATTAGCACTGCCCAGGAGGTGCGTGTAGTTTGAAGATAAGCTACGGACGCGGTGTAACATTACCCCCTACAACTCTCTAGAATCCCATTAGACCGGGACCTACGGTTTAAAGTAGATACCGAACCACTACAAACACCCATGGCACCGCCGGGATTTAATGGATTACTAGAACCAAATATTTGCTTACATTTCTTACGAAACAGAAATACGAAGACAAAAATACGATTAAAATGAGGTCTTTTTGTTTTCTAAAATCTTGAAAGACCATTTCGAAGAATAAAAAAAAAAATAATATTATGTAAATTTTGTCCTTCTTCAAAAAAAAGCCCCGCTAAGATAGCTCCGCAATGCTCTACGATTCTATTAGATCAGGACCTACGGCTTAAAGTGTATTCCGAACCATTACAAATATCCATGGCACTGCCGGGACTCGAACCCGAAGCCTGTGGTACCGAGCGCTAGAGCGTTAATCACTCGGCCATCAGGCCCCCTCCTCCCAAATGTCGAAAGATTATTTTTTACATCCTCCGATAGGCCATAAATAAAGACACAACAAAATAGACTTAGTAGAATCAATGTTGCTTTTTTTTTCATTGCATTTTCTGACATTCCCGTTCAGGCCTTGTCATTTCAACAACACTTCAACTCCTCGTGACTCCAGGTCAGAAAATCTCTTAACAGCCTTCACCCCTGTTTCCAATCTTCTGTTTTTATTGCCCCCCTGCCTATTCTTGTCTCCATTTGCATATTTGCTATCCCTACACTCAGGAGAAATGCTATCATTCATATTTCTTCAACGATTGATAGCAGATGAATTTAAAACAAATGCAATTGTTGTGGTAACATGGTCTTATCGGAAATCAATCCATTACAATAAGGATCACACACAAGGAAGGAACAAGCTGCCTTGCTGGAAGCAAGCATTGCTGCCTTGCTGAAAGCAAGCATACAGCAAGGCAGCAATTGACACTAAGTCGGTCTTCCACACCACAAAAAGTCGAAGGGGGAGAGAGTAAATAAGGGGAGTAAGCACTTTATTTCAGTCCATGAGGTCCCTGGCATCCCAATATAACTGCAAGACTTCTCCCTGGCGATGATCCTCCCTGTTCAGTCTTGGACATTTCAAAAGATGTTTTGGGCCTGAATGGCCGAGTGGGCAGCGCTGTGGCACTCGGTACCACAGGTTTCGGGTTCGAGTCCCAGCGGTGCCATGTTTATTGAGGAAATAGGGGATCCCATACTATGTCTGGATTAAGTTGTTGGGGAGGGGATGAAACGAGGCTTTCTTTTCTTTCTTTCTCTCTTTTTGGAAGAAAGATAAAACTTACATAATATTTTTTTTTATTCTTCGAAATGTTCTTTCGAGATTTTTAGAAAACAAAAAGTCATCATTTTAATCGTATTTTTGTCTTCGCATTCCTGTTTCGTAAAAATGTAAGAAAATGTTTGATTATAGTAATACATTAAGTCACGGCGGTGCCATGGATGTTTGTAGTGGTTCGGAATCCACTTTAAGCCGTAGGTCCCGGTCTCATAGGACTGTAGAGCATCACGGAGCCAAAGTCAGACTTCTACCTACGGGTGCTCTTCACAACAGAAGTTGCATCCTTCCCCTTCAACCTTGAGTCCATACGGGTTCGTGGGCTTGGTCTAGATTAGATATCTTCCAAGTGGGATAAGTAACAACAACAACACATCACGTATGAGTTCTAAATCAAATATTATTTAAAGCGTTATGCAGTATACTAACGAAAGACTGACAATTGTATGTTGCAGTAGAAACTCTCTCTTGAACATAGGCTGGACAGGATGTACTACGAGATAATGTCATAATGGTATATATTATGTGAAATGATGATATGCGGGACATATACAATAATAAGGATGATACTTGCTGCGCATAAAGTTTAGCATATCCACACATTTATAGTGGTAGTTTTTAAGGGCTTGATGACTGAGTGGCTAGTGGTCTGGCACTCGGTGCCACAGGTATCGGGCTAGAAACCCGGCTGTGCCATTGATGTTTGTAGTAGTTCGGAATCCACTTTAAACCGTAGACCCCGGTCCTAATAGGATCGTAGGGCGTTGTGGGGATAGTGTGACTCGTGTCTGTAGACTATCTTCAAAGCTACATGTGCCTCCTGGGTAATACCAAATGAGTAACAGCAGTGCAGGCCTTGCTTATGGCCTCAAGATTAACTGTCTGTATTGCCAGCTGCATTGGAACAACAATAACAATAGTTGTAGTTTGCAAGCCGTGTTTATCGCATATTTGTATACATGATAATCTACTTTAAATTCTGTTTTAAAAAATAAACTGTAATTTGAATTGATATTTTTGGAATTTTCGAGATTCAGCATAATGCATTGCATTTTTAAACAAGCAAAATACAAAAAAAAAAAAAAAAAAAATTAAAGTTAATTCCTACTTTTTTTTCACTGTATTACAGAAAGTTATTTATAAATAAAGTTGACAATTTTCTATTACAGCGGGCGCCATCTATTGGTAGATACATGCAACTTAAATCTAAAAAAAACTAAAATGAATTAATTAAATTTAATGAATGAATGAATGAATGAATATTTGAAAAAACTGTATTAACATCCAGTGTCATCCACTACAAGTTAAAAAAAAAATTTATTTGAACTACAGTGGAGGAATAAAAAGTGTTTTATGAACGATTGAAAATTTGAACAAGATATATATAGGGAGTGTGAGAACTAATAGTAGGAATTGAAAAAACATTGATTTGCATCTAACTATTCCCAGGGTCAACTGCTGGGCAAAAGACTTATCCCTAATGATGCCAAATTCAAGGAAGTTTTCTTTACTACACATTTTTCTTTCGTTTGAGTATTTTTATTAAGCACTACTGAAAGTAAGAATAATGAAAATTGTGATTGAAATGGATGATGAAATAATCAATGGAAAACAAAAAATGAGCAGTTATATTTAAATATTCAAAAGACACATTTACCTCATTCATTATGATCTACTATCTATTACATACAGAAATTTTTTTTATCATTCAAAATAAGCTGGCTGCATTACATTTCTTTCTCAATAATTACGAAGTTCGACTACAAAAAAAATGTTCTTTTAGCTTCTTTGAGATATAAATATTCGATTAGCTCCACCTCTTGTTGCTAGAAGTATTCTTGTGTCTTTAATGGCTTCAGTTGTCATAGAAACTGTGCAAGAGGCATAAAGCTTTGAGAGAATCCATTAATCTGCTACTTGAATGACGTCACAATTGGAATCATCGTTGCATGACGTACTTAATTTTTCTTCACAGTTCTGTTTTTTAGTTTTTTTTTTAACTTTTCCATCTTACTAAAATCTTATTACACTCATCAATTCGGAACAAAACTAAAAAATTGATTGAACATCATCAAGAAGGAAAGTTTCGCCCCTCGTCCTATTAGTGTTTAATTTTCTCCCGTGGTCTTTTTTCGCGCCAAAACTGTTCACTTTGAATATGACGTCACCCAGTCAGAACCATCACTTAAAGTTCTATTTTTTCCCTTCCTTTACTTAAGTGGAAAACTTGATGTCGGTTAACCACATTATCTCAGAGCCATATCAAGTTAGCAAAAGTAGAGTTCGATTTCTGTATAAATTTTGGGAAGCTTTCAGCCGCCATTTTGTGACGCCACTTTCTTGAAACGACGAAGAGGTGTTTGGCGAAACATTTTCATGTTGTTTTTCAATTATAAGAAAATATTGAATTACTTTTAAGAGCTAAAGGAACTTCTAAATGGGCGCGACAGAAGAACAAGACATAATGAACGATTGTAAAAAGAACAAGACATAATGAACGACAAAGGTAGAAGCGAAATAAAAGTTCTTTTTCCTAGAACATTCTGGAATGATCATATTTCAAGTTTTCTATTTCGGAATTTTAAAACTAATTTTCATTTGGCCTTTTAAGAGACTAGTTTTGAAGAATAAAAAAAAGAGAAAGTAACAAAAAATGGCACATTAGTTTGATTAATTTTCTCAAAGTTACTTAAAATTGTCATAAAATTTTCTAAGACGATTAGAAACATTGACTCAAAGGTTGATAGTCGTTCCTGTTTCCCGAACTGAGAAAATAAAACAAAAATTAAAAAAGTTTTATAGAGGAATTAAACGACATTAGCGAAGCCTCAAAAAGGAATTTAATACTTCATTTCATCTTTCATTAAAAGTGGAATACAGAGGAGATTCATGGAGCTCCTGTTTTAAAAATGAAATTGTTTCAACAGTAATAAAGTTCTGCGATGCAATGAATTTTATTTTATATCCTTTTTAATGAACGTTCCCCAAAATGCTCAAAAGAATTCACTTTCAAAGAGCAGTTTATTCTGTTGCTCGGTTTCGTAATCAAATAAAACTTTCTAATTAACTTCAAAATTGGAAAATACGCCCCTTTAAAAACAAAGGATCTGAGCTCGTTCCAAAGATTTCCATTCGAATTGTTTTTGCGCTTTCATGTTGCCACAGAGATAAATGAATTTTCCAAAAGAAAGATGTAAATTATTTATAGTATTAGTATATAAATGTTTTTTGACAAATGGTTTGTGTCACATCGAACTTTAGCTTCCTTTCAGAATTTCTGAACTTTTGCATTTCATTAAATATTTCATTTTCGGGATTTTGATTCCATTGTTACCATGGCAACAAGCGCAGAATTAAAATAACAGATCGCCGTCATTTTTTTTCTTCTGAATCATAATGAATATGTTTCAGTGATTATGGCTTCAGGTCTGAAACATGTGCAACTACTTTTTTTTTTCGCTCTACTCGATAGTATAGGGTATTATGTAATTTTTTTGTCATCTAAATGAATCTGCATCCTTATGCATCAGTCATATTTAATTAAAATAAATTCTTTCAAGCCATCTCTTAATGACTCTTATTTCACGGCATGGAATTATTTATCCATTTCTTTTTTTGAACAAATATTAATAAATTTATTGTTTTTTAGAGTTTTCGTTCAATGTTAAATGAATTCAACAGAATCGCGAACTTATTTTTCCTATAGGAAAAATCTATATTTATTTTGAAGATATGTAGTATCTAAATTGAAATGGATGGTGAAATAATCAATGTAAAACTGAACTTGAACAGATATTTAAATATTGAAAAGGCACAACTTTATCTCAACTATGATCTAGTATCCATTACATACAGTATTTTTTTTTTACCTTTCAAAATAAGCTGGCTGCTTTGCATTTCTTCATCAGTAATTACGAAGCTCGACAAGAAAAAAAATGTTCTTTTTAGCTTCTTGGATATATATATTTGATTACCTCTAATTCTACTTCTTTTCGCTATAATTGTTCTTGTACCTTTAATGGCTTCAGTTGTCATAGAAACTGTGCACCAGGCATAAAGCTTTGAAAGAATCCATTAATCTGCTACTTGAATGACGTCACAATTGGAATTATCGTTGCATCGTTTCTTTATTTGCTACACATATTTCTTTCATTTCAGTATTTTTATAAAGCACAACTGAAAGTAAGAGTAATAAAAATTGTGATTGAAATGGATGATGATAATCAATGGAAAACTGAAATTGAACAGTTATATTTATGTATTCAAAAGACACATCATTACTTCATTCATTATGATCTAGTATCCATTACATACAGTATTTTTTTTTACCTTTCAAAATAAGCTGGCTGCTTTACATTTCTTCATCAGTAATTACGAAGTTCGACGAGAAAAAAAATGTTCTTTTTAGCTTCTTGTATATAAATATTTGATTACCTCTACCTCTTTTCGCTATAAGTGTTCTTGTACCTTTAATGGCTTCAGTTGTCATAGAAACTTTTCACCAGGCATAAAGCTTTGAGATAATCCATTAATCTGCTACTTGAATGACGTCATAGTTGGAATCATTGTTGACGTAATTCATTTTTCTTTTCACTTCTGTTTTTTAACTTTCCCGTCTTACTGAAATCTTATTATTCTCCTCAATTCAGAACAAAACTAAAAAACTGATTAACATCATCAAGAAGGAAAGTTTTGCCCATCGTCCTATTAGTGTTTAATTTTCTTCCCATGGTCTTTTTTCGCGCCAAAACTGCTCACTTTGAAGATGAATTCAGCCTGTCAGTGCCATCACTTAAATTTCTTTTTTTTTTCCTTTTACTTCTTTAAGTGGAAAACTTGATGTCGGTTAACCACATTATCTCAAGCCATATCAAGTTAGCAAAAGTAGAGTTCGATTTCTGTATAAATTTGGGGAAGCTTTCAGACGCCATTTTGTGACGCCACTTTCTTAAAACGACAAAGAGGTGTTTGGTGAAACATTTTCATGTTGTTTTTCAATTATGAGAAAATATTAAATTACTTTTAAGCGTTAAAGGAACTTCTAAATGGACGCGAGAGAGAGTAAGCAAAAAGAACAAGACATAATTAACGATAAAGGTAGAAGCGAAATAAAAGTTTTTTTTTTCTAGAACATTCTGGAAGGATCATATTTCAAGTTTTTTATTTCGGAACTTTAAAACTCATTTGCATTTCTCCTTTTAAAAGACTAGTTTTGAAGAATAAAAGAGAGAGAAAGAGAAAAAAAATGGTACATTAGTTTGATTAATTTTCTCAAAGTTACTTAAAATTGTCATAAAATTCCCTCCCTCATCTTACGAAAGGTGAGTAAAAACATTGAATCAAAGGTTGATAGTCGTTCATATTTCCCGAACGGTGTAAATAAAACAAGAATTAAAAAAGTTTTATTGGGGAATTAAACGGCATTAGCGAAGCCTCAAAAAGGAATTTAATACTTCATTTCGTCTTTCATTAAAAGTGGAATACAAAGGAGATGAATGGAGCCCCTGTTTTAAAAATAAAATTATTTCTATAGTAATAATAAAGTTCTGCGATGCAATTAATTTATTTTATGTCCTTTTTAATGGCCATTACTCTAAAAGGCTGAAAAGAATTCACTTTCAAAGAGCAGTTTATTCTGATGCTCGGTTTCGTAATCAAATAAAACTTTCTAATTAACTTCAAAATTGGAAAACACGCCCGTTTAAAAACAACGGATCTCAGCTCGTTCCAAAGGATTCTTTCTATTCGATTTGTTTTTGCGCTTTGATGTTGCCACAAAGATAAATGAATTTCCTAAATGAACGATGTAAATTATTTGTGGTATTATTATATAAATGTCTGCTTGACGAATGGTTTGTGTCACATTGAACTTTAACTTCCTTTCCGAATCTTTCAAATTTTGCATTTCATTAAATATTTCATTTTCGGGATTTTGATTCCATTGTTACCATGGCAACAAGTGCAGAATTAAAACAGCAGATAGCCGTCATTTTTTTTCTTCTGGATTATAAGGAATATGTTTCAGCGATTATGGCTTCAGGTCTGAAATAAGGGCAACTACTTTTTTTTTTCGCTCTGCTCGATAGTATAGGGTATTATGTCTTTTTTTGTCATGTAAATGAATCTGAATCCTTGTGCGTCAGTCATATTTAATTAAAATAAATTCTTTCAAGACATCTCATAAGGACTCTTATTTCACGACAGGGACTGATGTATCCATTTTTTTTTTTTTTTTTTTTGTTGAACAAAATTTATTATTTTTCAGAGTTTTGGTTCAATTTTAAATGAATTCAACAGAATCGCGAACCTATTTTTCCTATAGGAATAATCTATATTTATTTTGAAGTTATGTAGTATCTATATTGACATGGATGTTGAAATAATCAATGATAAACCAGAATTGAACAGTTATTTAAATATTCAAAAGACCCATCTTTACTTCATTCATTATGATCTACTATTTATTACATACAGCATTCTTTTTTTACCTTTCGAAATAAGCTGGCTACTTTGCATTTCTTCATCAATAATTACCAAGTTCGACAAGAAAAAAAATGTTCTTTTTAGCTTCTTTGAGATATAAATATTCGATTAACTCTACCTCTTGTTGCTAGAAGTGTTCTTTTGCACTTAATGGCTTCAGTTGTCATAGAAACTGTTCACCAGGCATAACGCTTTGAGAGAATCCATTAATATACTACTTGAATGACGTCACACTTGGAATCATCGTTGCATGAAGTAATTCATTGTTCTTTTCACTTCCGTTTTTTCTTTTACTTTTACATCTTACTAAAATCTTATTAACCTCATCAATTCAGAACAAAACTAAAAAATTGATTGAACATCATCAGAAGGAAAGTTTCGCCCCTCGTCCTATTAGTGTTTAAATTTCTCCCGTGGTCTTTTTTCGCGCTAAAACTGTTCACTTTGAAGATGACGTCAGCCAGTCAGTACCAACACTTAAAATTCTTTTTTTTTCTTTTACTTCTTTAAGTGGAAAACTTGACGTCGGTTAACCACATTATCTCCAAGCCATATCAAGTTAGCAAAAGTAGGGTTCGATTTCTGTATAAATTTGGGAGCTTTCACCCGTCATTTTGTGACGCCACTTTCTTAAAACGACGAAGATGTGTTTGGCGAAACATTTTCATGTTGTTTTTCAATTAATTTCAATATTAAATTACTTTTAAGAGCTAAAGGAACTTCTAAATGGACGCGAGAGAGTAAAAAGAACAAAACATAATTAACGATAAAGGTAGAAGCGAAATAAAAGTTCTTTTTCTGGAATATTCTGAAAGGATCATATTTCAAGTTTTCTATTTCAGAACTTTAAAACTCATTTTCACTTTTCCTTTTAAAAGACTAGTTTTGAAGAATAAAAACAAGAGAGAAAAAAAATGGCACATTAGTTTGATTAATTTTCTCAAAGTTACTTAAATTTTCTAAGACGATTAGAAACATTGAATCGAAGGTTGATAGTCGTTCATGTTTCCCGAACTATGAAAATAAAACAAGAATTAAAAAAGTTTTATTGGGGAATTAAACACCAATAGCGAAGCCTCAAAAAGGAATTTAATACATCATTTCGTCGTTCATTAAAAGTGGAATACAGAGGAGATTAATGGAGCTCCTGTTTTAAAAATGAAATTGTTTCAGCAGTAATAAAGTTCTGCGATGCAATGAATTTATTTTATATCCTTTTTAATGATCGTTCCCCAAAAGGCTCAAAAGAATTCACTTTCAAAGAGTAGTTTATTCTGATGCTCAGTTTCGTAATCAAATAAAACTTTCTAATTAACTTCGAAATTGGAAAATACGCCCCTTCAAAAACAAAGGATCTGAGCTCGTTCCAAAGGATTCCATTCGGAATTGTTTTTGCGCTTTGATGTTGCCACGAAGATAAATGAATTTCCTAAATGAATGATGTAAATTATTTATAGTATTATTGTATGAATGTTTCTTTGACAAATGGTTTGTGTCACATCGACTTTAACTTCAAGATTCATTTCAGAATTTCTCAACTTTTGCATTTCGTTAAATATTTCGTTTTCAGGATTTTAATTCCATTGTTACCATGACAACAAGGGCAAAATCAAAATAACAGAGCACTATCATTTTTTTTTCAGGATTATAATGAATATGTTTCAGCGATTATGGCCTCATATCTGAAAAATGTGCATTTTTTTTGTCTCTCTACAAGGTATTATAGGGTTGTTTGGGTTCTTATTTTCGTCTAAATGGATCTACATTGAGATGAATCAGTCATATTTAATTAAAATAAATTCTTTCAAGCCTTCTTATAATGACTCTTTATTTCAAGATTGGCTCCCATAGAATGATGTATCCCTTTCTTCTCTTGAACACATTTTAATAAATTTACTGTTTTTTTAGAGTTTTGGTTTAATGCTAAATGAATTCAATAAAATCATGAACTTATTTTTGCTATAGGAATAAGCTATATTAATTTTGAAGATATACGCTATCCATACATTTTTTTTATTTTGAATAATCTATTTTATTTGATTCAATTCCCTTTTGGGCGTCACATCTCGATGGGTACCGAAAACACTGAATGCGTCAGCTCACACTGCATTGATTCTTCGTGACTTTTTCGCCAAAAATGAAACCCATATCGTTCCACAATCAGCGTATTCAGCTAATTTAGCATCGTGCTACTTCTGGCTATTCCCTAAACTCAAAAGACCACTCCGTGGCAAAGCCTTGAGTCGATTGTAGAGACATTTCAAAAATCGCAGGAATCAGTTTTGTCGCCGGAAACAAATGTCTCACAAAACCAAGCGTAACTCAAACACTAATGAACATTTTGACGTGAAATTTCACACAGATGTCAAGGACAGTGCCAGCAACCTAAAAAGGAAAAAACAAGTAATAAAAAATAAAAAAAATTAAAAAAATTAAAGTCCATTCTTACTTTTTTTGCACTCTATTGCCGAAAAGTCCTTTGCAAAATAAAGTTGAAATTTTCTTCTTATCTCTGGCGCCCTCTATTATTAGATACATGCGAATTAAATCTAAAAAAAACTAAAATTAATTAATTAAATTGAATGAATTAATTAATATTTGAAAAAACTGTATTAATATTCAGTGTCATCCACTACTAATTTTAAAAACATGTATTTGAACAGGAGTGGATGAATAACAAGCATTTTATTAACTACTGAAAATTGTAACAAGATATATATAGGGAGAGTGTGAGCTAATAGAAGGAATTGAAAAAAAATTGAAATACTATATGACCGGGAAATTTAAAAATGAAATTTGAAGTAATGAAATTTGATCTTACTTTTTGGGCACAGTAGTATTTTGCACACCCTTATTAAAGCTTATTTTTGACAATTTTGAGTGCAAAAAAAAAAAAAAAAAAAAAGGAAGAAAAAATGTGTCCTCCACAAAACACAGCTCGACTCACCCATCAGCTGCAGAACTATAGTACGTTACACTGCAAACCTCCCAGTGTTATTTCCAAAGGGACAGACTAAAACAAATCAAAGCATCGCCATCTATCAAAAGTGGCTTTGGCTTGCGAGACAGCATTCTCTGCGTGCGTGCCAAAGCCCACGAGGGCCCCAAAACATCTGTCCATCCATCAGGTCTCGAATGAAAGGATGGCGGGAAAATCTCCATTTCAAATGGTGGTGCTTTGGGGGTGGGGGATTATGCGAGGGTGGATGGGGGTGTCTGCCTTCCTTCGCTTTCCTGGTGATGCTCTGATGTGCGGTATCTTATGCATAGCAAATGCAAGAAGAAAGACCGGTTGGGGTTTTTTTCTTCTCTTCCAGTCTCTGTAGTGTTTATTGAGGAAATAGGGATCGCATACAATGTCTCGATTAAGTTGTTGGGATGGGATGAAACAAGACTTTCTTTTCCTTTCATGCTTTCTTTCTTTTTGGAGTGCTTTTTGGAAGAAAGATAAAATTTACATAATATATATTTTTTTTTATTCCTCCAAATGGTCTTTCAAGATTTTAGGAAACAAAAAGTCATATTTAATTGCGTCAGTCATATTTAATTAAAATAAATTCTTTCAAGCCATCTCTTAATGACTCTTATTTCATGGCACGGAATGATTTATCCATTTCTTTTGTTGAACAAATTTTAATAAATTTATTGTTTTTTAGAGTTTTGGTTCAATGTTAAATGAGTTCAACAGACTCGCGAACCTATTTTTCCTATAGGAATAATCTATATTTAGTTTGAAGATATGTAGTATCTATATTGCAATGGATGGTGAGTTAATCAATGAAAAACTAAAATTGAAAAGTTATATTTAAATATTCCAAAGACACATCTTTACTTCATTCATTATGATCTACTATCTATTACATACACCATTCTTTCTTTACTTTTTGAAATAAGCTGGCTACTTTGCATTTCTTCATCACTAATTACGAAGTTCGACAAGTAAAAAAAATGTTATTTTTATCTTTTTGGATATAATTATTTGATTAGCTCTACCTCTTGTTGCTAGAAGTATTCTTGTGTCTTTAATGGCTTCAGTTGTCATAGAAACCGTGCAGCAGACATGAAGCTTTGAGAGAATCCATTAATCTGCTAGTTGAATGACGTCACAATTGGAATCATCGTTGCATGAAGTAATTCCTTTTTCTTCTCACTTCTGTTTTTTTGTTTTGTCTTTTTACTTTTCCGTCTTACTAAAATCTTACTACACTCATCAATTCGGAACAAAACTAAAAAATTGATTGAATATCATTAAGAAGGAAAGTTTTGCCCCTCGTCCTATTATCAATTTTTTCCTGTGGTCTTTTTTCACGCCAAAAGTGTTCACTTTGAAGATGACGTCAGCCAGTCAGTACCATCACTTAAAGATGTAAAAGGAAAAAAAAAAGAACTTTAAGTGGAAAACGTGATGCCGTTTAACCACATTATCTCCAAGCCATATCAAGTTAGCAAAAGTAGGGTTCGATTTCTGTATAAATTTTGGAAAGCTTTCAGCCGCCATTTTATGACCCCACTTACTTAAAACGACGAAGAGGTGTTTGGCGAATCACTTTCATGTTGTTTTTCTATTATTTCTATTATGAGAAAATATTAAATTACTTCTAAGAGCTAACGGAATTTCTAATTAACGATAAAGGTACAAGCGAAATTAAACTTCTTTCCCTACAACATTCTGGAAGGATCATATTTCATGTTTTCTATTTCGGAACATTAAAACTCATTTTCATTTGGCCTTTTAAGAGACTAGTTTTGAAGAACAAAAAAAAAAGAGAAATTAAAAAAAAAATGGCACATTAGTTTGATTAATTTTCCAAAGTTACTTAAAATTGTCATAAAATTTTCTAAGACGATTAGAAACATTGACTCAAAGGTTGATAGTCGTTCCTGTTTCCGGAACTGAGAAAATAAAACAAAAATTAAAAAAGTTTTATAGAGGAATTAATTGACATTAGCGAAGCCTCAAAAAGGAATTTAATACTTCATTTCGTCTTTCATTAAAAGTGGAATACAGAGGAGATGAATGGAGCTCCTCTTTTTAAAATGAAATTGTTTCAACAGTGATAAAGTTCTGCGATGCAATGAATTTTATTTTATATCCTTTTTAATGATCGTTCCCCAAAAGGCTCAAAAGAATTCACTTTTAAAGAGCAGTTTATTCTGATGCTGGGTTTCGTAATCAAATAAAACTTTCAAATTAACTTGAAAATTGAAAAATACGCCCCTTTAAAAACAAAGGATCTGAGCTCGTTCCAAAGGATTTCGCTTTCTTTTTTCCACAAAGATAAAGGAATTTAGTAAATGAATCATGTAAATTATTAATAGTATTATTATATGAATGTCTCTTTGACAAATGGGTTGTGTCTCATCGAACTTTAACTTCCTTTCAGAATTTCTCAACTTTTGCATTTCATTAAATATTTCATTTTCGGGATTTTGATTCCATTGTTATCATGGCAACAAGCGCAGAATTAAAATAACAGATTGCTGTCATTTTTTTTTTCTGGATTATAATGAATATGTTCCAGCGATTATGGCTTCAGGTCTGAAAGATGTAAAACTACTTTTTTTTCTCTCTACTGGTTAGTATAGGGTATTATGTCTTTTTTTGTCATCTAAATGAATCTGAATCCTTGTGCATTAGTCATATTTAATTAAAATAAATTCTTTCAAGCCATCTCTTAATGACTCTTATTTCACGGCATGGAATGTTGTATCCATTTCTTTTGTTGAACACATTTTAATAAATCTTTTTTTTTTTAGAGTTTTGGTTCAATGTTAAATGAATTCTACAGACTCGCGAACTTATTTTTCCTATAGAAATAATCTATATTTATTTTGCAGGTATGTAGTATCTATATTGAAATGGATGGTGAAATAATCAATGAAAATCCAGAATCTTTTTACCTTCCGAAATAAGCTGGCTACTTTACGTTTCTTCCTTAATCATTACGAAGTTCGACCAAAAACAAAATGTTCTTTTAGTTTCTTAGAGATATAAATATTCGATTATCTCCACCTCTTGTTGCTAGAAGTGTTCTTTTGCAATTAATGACTTCAGTTGTCATAGAAACCCTGCACCAGGCATGAAGCAGCACATGCTACGAGAGAATCCATTAATCTGCTACTTGACTGACGTCACAATTGGAATCATCGTTGCATGGCGTAATACATTTTTATTTTCATTTCTTTCTTTTTTTACTTTTCCGTCTTACTAAAATCTTATTATTCTCATCAATTCAGAACAAAACTAAAAAATTGATTGAACATCATCAAGAAGGAAAGTTTTGTCCCGCGTCCTATTAGTGTTTAATTTTATCCCCGTAGTCATTTTTCGCGCCAAAACTGTTCACTTTGAAGATGACGTCAACCAGTCAGTATCATCACTTAAAGTTCTTTTTTTTTTCTTTCACTTCTTTAAGTAGAAAACTTGAAGTCGGTTAACCACATTATCTCTAAGCCATATCAAGTTAGCAAAAGTAGGGTTCGATTTCTGCATAAATTTGGGAAGCTTTCAGTCGCCATTTTTGACGCCAACGACGAAGATGGCGGTTCGGTGTTTGGCGAAACATTTTCATGTTGTTTTTCAATTATGAGAAAATATTAAATTACTTTTAAGAGTTAAAGGAACTTCTAAATGGACGCGAATGAGAGTAAGTAAAAAGAACGAGACGATAAAGGTAATTAACGATAAAGGTAAGAGCGAAATAAAAGTTTTATTTTTCCTAGAACATTCTGGAAGGATCATATTTCAAGTTTTCTATTTCGGAACTTTAAAACTCATTTTCACTTTTCCTTTTAAAAGACTAGTTTTGAAGAATAAAAAAAAGAGAGAGAGAGAGAAAAAAATGGCACATTAGTTTGATTAATTTTCTCAAAGTTACTTAAAATTGTCATAAAATTTTCTAAGACGATTAGAAACATTGAATCGAAGGTTGATAGTCGTTCATGTTTCCCGAACTATGAAAATAAAACAAGAATTAAAAAAGTTTTATTGGCTAATTAAACGACATTAGCGAAGCCTCAAAAAGGAATTTAATACTTCATTTCGTCTTTCATTAAAAGTGGAATACAGAGGAGATGAATTGAGCCCGTTTTAAAAATCAAATTGCTTCTATAGTAATAATAAAGTTCTGAGAGCAATGAATTTTATTTTATAACCTTTTTAATGATCGTTCCCCCAAAATGCTTTGAAAGAATACACTTTTAAAGAGCAGTTTATTATGATGCTCGGTTTCGTAATCAAATAAAACTTTCTAATTAACTTCAAAATTGGAAAATACGCCCCTTTAATAACAAAGGATCTGAGCTCGTTCCAAAGGATTCTTTCTATTCGAATTGTTTTTGCGCTTTGATGTTGAACAAAGATAAATGAATTTCCTTAGATGAATGATGTAAATTATTTATAGTATTATTGTATGAATTTTGCTTTGACAAATGGTTTGTGTCCCATCGAACTTCAACTTCCTTTCAGAATCTTTCAACTTTTGCATTTCATTAAATATTTCATTTTCGGGATTTTGTTTCAGTGTTACCATGGCAACCAGCTCAGAATTAAAATGACAGATCGCTGTAATTTTTTTTTCTGGATTATAATGAATATGTTTCAGCGATTATGGCTTCAGGTCTGAAACATGTGCAATTTTTTTTTTGGTTCTACTCGGTATTATAGGATTGTATGGCTTTTTTTCCCATCTAAATAAATCTGAATTCTTATAGATCACGCATATTTAATTAAAATAAATTCTTTCAAGCCATTTTATGATGATTTTCATTTCAGATTGGCATTTATAGAATAATTTATTCCTTTATTCTATTGAACAAATTTTAATACGTTTTCTGTTTTTTAGAGTTTTACTTTAATGTTAAATGAATTCAACAGACTCGCGAACCTATTTTTCCTAAAGAAATAATCAATATCTATTTTGAAGATATGTAGTATCTATGTTGAAATGGATTGTGAAATAATCAATGGAAAACTAAAATTGAACAATTATTTAAATATTCAAAAGACACATCTTTACTTCATTCATTATGATCTGCTATCTATTACATACAGCATTCTTTTTTTACCTTTCGAAATAAGCTGGCTGATTTGCATTTCTTCATCAATAATTACTAAGTTCGACAAGAAAAAAAATGTTCTTTTTAGCTTCTTGGATATAAATATTCGATTAGCTCTATCTCTTGTTGCTGGAAGTGTTCTTGTACCTTTAATGGCTTCAGTTGTCATAGAAACTGTGCACCAGGCATAAAGATTTGAGAGAATCCATTAATCTGCTACTTGAATGACGTCACAATTGTAATCATCATTGCATGACGTTATTCATTTTTCTTTTCACTTCCTTTTTTTCTTTTACTTTTACATCTTACTAAAATCTTATTACTCATCAATTCAGAACAAAACTAAAAAATTGATTGAACATCATCAGAAGGAAATTTTTGCCCCTCGTCCTAGTACTGTTTAATTTTTTTCCCCGTGGTCCTTTTTCGCGCCAAAAGTGTTCACTTTCAAGATGACGTCATCCAGTCAGTACCATCACTTAAAGTTCTTTTTTTTTCTTTTTGTTCCTTCACTTCTTTAAGTGGAAAACTTAATGTTGGTTAACCACATTATCTCTACGCCAGATCAAGTTAGCAAAAGTAGGGCTCGATTTCTGCATAAATTTGTGGGAGCTTTCAGCCGCCATTTCGTGACGCCACTTTCTTAAAACGATGAAGATGTGTTTGGTGAAACATTTTCATGTTGTTTTTCAATTATGAGAAAATATTAAATTACTTTGAAGAGCTAAAGGAGCTTCTAAATGGACGCGAGAGAGTAAAAGGCAAGACATAATTAACGATAAAGGTAGAAGCGAAATAAAAGTTCTTTTTCTAGAACATTCTGGAAGGATCATATTTCAAGTTTTCTATTTCGGAACTTTAAAACTCATTTTCACTTTTCCTTTTAAGAGACTAGTTTTGAAGAATAAAAAAGACAGAGTGAGAGAGAAAAAAAATGGCACATTAGTTTGATTAATTTTCTCAAAGTTACTTAAAATTGTCATAAAATTCCCACCACCCCCCAACCCAACAACCTAAGATGGAAAAAAACATGTGATATACAAAAAAAAATTCTTAAAGTCCATTCCTACTTTTTTTTTTTTCTATTGCAGAAAAGTCCTTTGCAAATAAAGTTGAAATTTTCCTCTTACCTCTGGCGCCCTCTATTATTAGATACATGCTAAATTAAATCTTAAAAAAAACTAAAATAAATTAATTAAATTTAATGAATGAATTAATATTTGAAAAAACTGTATTAATATCAAGTGTCATCCACTACTATCTTTAAAAACATGTATTTGAACTTAGGTGGATGAATATAAAATGCATTTTAAGAACGATTGAAAATTGGATCAAGATATATATCGGGCGAGGGTGAGCTAATAGAAGGAATTGAAAAAAATTGAAATACTATATGCCCGGGAAATTTGAAGTAATGAAATTTGGTCTTACTTTTGGTTCACAGTAGTATCTTGCACACCCTCATTAAAGCTTATTTTTTGACAATTTTGAGTGCAAAAAAATGCGACCTCCACAAAACACAGATCTAGTCACCCATCTGCTGCAGAACTATAATACGTTACACTGCAAACCTTCCCGTGTTATTTCCAAAGGGACAGACTAAAGACAGACTAAAACAAATCAAGGTAGTGCCATCTATCAAAAGTGGCTTTTTCTTGTGAGACACCATTCTCTGCGTGCGTGCCAGAGCCCACGAGGGCCCAACAACATCTGTCCATCCATCAGATAACTTCGGGAAAATCACCATTTCAAATGGTGGTGTTTCGGGGGGTGGGGGATTAGGCGGGGGAGGATGGGGGTGTCTGCCTTCCTTCGCTTTCCTGGGGATGCCCTGATGTGTGGTGTCTTATGCATAGCAAATGCAAGAAGAGGGTTTTTTTTTTCTTCTCTTCCAGTCTGCGTGGTGTTTATTGAGGAAATAGGGGATCCCATACAATGTCTGGATTAAGTTGTTGGGGTGGAGATGAAACAAGGCTGCGCTTTTTCCTTTCTTTTTTGGAGTGCTTTTTCGAAGAAAGATAAAATTTACATATTTTTTTTTTTTATTCTTCGAAATGTTCTTTCAAGATTTTTAGAAGACAAAAGTCATCATTTTAATCGTATTTTTTTCTTCCCTTTTCTGTTCGTAAAAACGCAAGCAATTGTTTGGTTCTAGTAATCCATTCAGTCCCGGCGGTGCCATAGATGTTTGTAGGGGTTCGGAACCCACTTTAAACCGTAGGTCCCTGTCTAATGGGATCGTAGTGCGTTGAAGGGGGTAGTGTTACTCCGCGTACGTAGCTTCTCTTTGAGATTCACGCACCTCCTGGGTAGTGCTAAGTGAGTAACGTTGGTGCAACGCTTGCTTTAAGCCGTAAAAGACAACTGTCTAATTGTTTGCTAGTTGATTAGAAAACAAGTAATATATAAAAAAAAAAATGTTAAGTCGATTTCTACTTTTTTTTCCACTCTATTGCAGAAAGACCTTTATAAATAAAGTTGAAATTTTCCTCTTACATCTCGTGCCCTCTACTGGTAGATATGTGCGACTTAAATCTAAAAAAAAAGCTATAATTAAATTTAATGAATGCATTACTATTTGAAAAAACTGTATTAATATCCACTGCAAGTTTCAAAGAAATATATTTGAACTGGAGTGTATGAATAAAAAGTATTTCATGAACGATTGAAAATTTGAATAAGATATATATAGCGAGTGTGTGAACTAATAGAAGGAATTGAAAAAGAAGTAATTCATTAAGAAGACACAATGTGTTCTAAATATTCTATTCGAATGGTCACCTCTTCCTGTGGAATCCAGTTTGAGATCCAAGTTCTCCTTCCTGTGTCTCCTAAAGTATCAAGGGTTTTTTGTGGTATTTTTCATACTATGTGGTTTATTTCTCTGAACTCGATAACGCTAAAATTATCAAAATGTATGAAAATGAATAAACGAAAACTACAATTACAATCGCTGCTTTATTATTCAGAAATGATGAAAAAATAAATGAAAACAGAAATAAACGTTCAGTCCGACAGTTAATTTCTCTCCTGACCACACACACCGCGTAGAGTCATTGACGATCAGCCTGGTAAGAAAGAAAAGAGGAGTGGATGAGGGTCAGAAAAAGAAGCATAAATATTCCCGCCGGGAAATTATTTCCCTGAAAATCGCAAAAATCGTGGAAGCTGTTGTGAAATGGATTCCCGCCAGGCACTAAGATCGCCCGTTGTAAAACGTTTTGAGATATGTGATCTTTTTATTTGGCGCGAATCAAACTTTGTATCCAGTACAGCTTTTGCATCTACTACTGTGCCCAAAAAGTAAGCCCAATTATTTTTACATATTCATTATAATCCTGACAAAAACGTATTCATTATAATCGTGAAAAAAAATGGCAGCTCTCTGTTATTTTGATTCTGCACTTGTTGCCATGGTAACAATGGAATCAAAATCCTGAAAATGAAATATTTAATGAAATGCAAAAATTGAGGATTTCTGAAAGTAAGTTAAATTTTGATGTGACACAAACCATTTGTCAAAGCGACATTAATATAATAATACTATAAATAATTTACATCATTCATTTAGGAAATTCATTTATCTTTGTGGCAACATCAGAGCGCAAAAACAATTCGAACGGAATCCTTTGGAACAAGCTCAGATCCTTTGTTTTTAAAGGGGCGTATTTTCAAATTTCGAAGTTAATTAGAAAGTTTTATTTGATTACGAAACCATGCACCAGAATAAACTGCTCTTTAAAAGTGAATTCTTTTGAGCCTTTTGGGGGAACGATCATTAAAAAGGCTATAAAATAAAATTCATTGCATCGCAGAACTTTATTATTACTATAGAAACAATTTGATTTTTAAAACGGGCTCAATTCATCGCCTCTGTATTCCACTTTTAATGAAAGACGAAATGAAGTATTAAATTCCTTTTTGAGGCTTCGCTAATGTCGTTTAATTCCCCAATAAAACTTTTTTAATTCTTGTTTCATTTTCACAGTTCGGGAAACATGAACGACTATCAACCTTTGATTCAATGTTTCTAATCGTCTTAGAATATTTTATGACAATTTTAAGTAACTTTGAGAAAATTAATCAAACTAATGTGCCATTTTTTTTCTCTCTCTCTTTTTTTATTCTTCAAAACTAGTCTTTTAAAAGGAAAAGTGCAAATGAGTTTTAAAGTTCCGAATAGAAAGTTTGAAATATGATCCTTCCAGAATATTCTAGAAAAAGAACTTTTATTTCGCTTCTACCTTTATCGTTAATTATGTCTTGCTCTTTTTTATTCTCTCTCTCGCGTCCATTTAGAAGTTCCTTTAGCTCTTAAAAGCAATTAAATATTTTCTCATCATTGAAAAACAACATGAAAATGTTTCGCCAAACACCTCTTCGTCGTTTTAAGAAAGTGGCGTCACAAAATGGCGGTTGAAAGGTCCCACAATTTTATACAGAAATCGAACCCTACTTTTGCTAACTTGATATGGCTTGGAGATAATGTGGTTAACCGACATCAAGTTTTCCACTTAAAGAACTAAAGGAGAAAAAAGAATAATTTTAAGTGATGGTACTGACTGGCTGACGTCATCTTCAAAGTGAGCAGTTTTGGCGCGAAAAAAGGCCATGTGAAGAAAATTAAACACTAATAGGACGAGGGGGGAAACTTTCCTTCTTGATGATGTTGAATCAATTTTTTAGTTTTGTTCGGAATTGATGAGATTATTAAGATTTTAGTAAGACGGAAAAGCAAATAAAAAAATAAAAAAAACGGAAGTGAAAAGAAAAATGAATTACGTCATGCAACGATGATTCCAATTGTGACGTCATTCAAGTAGCAGGTTAATGGATTCTCTCAAAGCTTTATGCCTGGTGCGAAGTTTCTATGACAACTGAAGCCATTAAAAGCAAAAGAACACTTCTAGCAACAAGAGGTAGAGCTAATCGAATATTTATATCCAAGAAGCTAAAAGAACAATTTTGTTTGTCTAACTTGGTAATTATTGATAAAGAAATGTAAAGCAGTCAGCTTATTTTGAAAGGTAAAAAAAGAATGCTGTATGTAATGGATAGTAGATCATCATTGAAGTGAAGATGTGCCTTTTGAATATTTAAATGACTGTTCAATTTTAGTTTTTTATTGATTATTTCACCATCCATTTCAATCACAATTTTTATTGCTCTTACTTTCAAAGTGCTTTATAAAGATACTCCAATAAAAGAAAAATTTGTAGCAAACTAAATTTCTTTGAATTTTAGATCGAAACAATTTATAGATCGATGTTTATTTTCTAAAATTCGTAAATTTTTAATTGGATAATGCAATTTTCGCAGATAAAGCCATAAATTTTAGCTGATCCATTATCTAATCACTCGCATATTTCTTTTGATTCGTCTTTATTATAGAATAGAAGAATGAAAGACATTCACTTTCTAAGGTAATTAAAATTTTTTTTTAATTTTATATCTATCTAAAATAATTTCGTGTGACGCCTTTCAAACAAAAAACAATTGTAAAAGAGATTAAAAAAAACATTATTTTAGTTGATAAATGTATAAAATATTTGCATTTATGATTTTACCATTTAGAAATTTTACAACATACTTATCAGGGATCTTGTACATATTCAAAATTTCTAATAATATTTTAAGAAAATCAGGTTTCATTACACTTTCAAATCATTGCAATTTTTATTTAAGTGAATATTAATTGAATTTGTTGAAAGGCCCATATTTAAAAATATTGCTATCCCTACAGTCAATATAAAATTAATTTTGTTCACCTTTTTTGCTGAAAACACCTTTCAAATTTAATGTGAAAAACTGGTAAGGGGTTAAAAAATAATTGACAATTCTTAAACTAAATTCGTTGTTCTAACTTGAAACATTTTCCAGTCATAAATATAGATTATTCAAATATCGAATAAACAAGTAATATAAAAAAGATTTTTTAAAGTCAATTCCTTCTTTTTTTTCACTATATTGCAAAAAGTCCTTTATAAATAATTTTCATTCAATTTATCTGGTGCCATCTATTGGTTGATATATGCAACTTAAATCTAAAAAAAAACTAAAATCAATTAATCAATATTTGAAAAAATGTATTAACACCAAATGTCATCCACTACGAGTTCAAAAAAATATGTATTTGAACTTGAGTGGATGAATAAAGAGTATTTCATGAACGATTGAATATTTGAACAAGATATATATAGGGAGAGTGTGCGCTAATAGAAGGAATTGAAAAAGATTATTCAAAATAAAAAAATAAATAGATAATATATATCTTCAAAATAAATATAGATTATTCCTATATAAAAAAAAAATAGGTTCGCGATTCTGTTAAATTCATTTAACATTAAACCAAAACGCTAAAAACAGCAAACATATTAAAATTTGTTCAGTAGAAGAAGGTAAATCCTACTATAAATGCCAATCGCGAAATAAGAGTCAATATAAGAGGGCTTAAAAAAAATTTATTTTAATTAAATATGCCTGATGCACAAGGATATTCATTTAGATGATGAAAAAAGCCATTCAACCCTATAATACGGAGTAGAACAAAAAAAAAAAAAAAAAAAAAAAAATTGAACATATTTCAGACCTGAAGCCATAAACGCTGAAGCATATTCATTATAATCCAGAAAAAAAAATGGCAGCTCTCCGTTATTTTGATTCTGCACTTGTTGCCATCGTAACAATGAATTCAAAATCCTGAAAATGAAATGCAAAAGTTGAAAGATTCTGAAAGGAAGTTGAAGTTCGATGTGACACAAACCATTTGTTAAAGCAACATTCATACAATAATACTATAAATAATTTACATCATTCATTTAGGAAATTCATTTATCTTTGTGGCAACATCAAAGCGCAAAAACAATAAGAATGGAAACCTTTGGAATGAGCTAGGATCCTTTGTTTTTAAAGGGGCGTATTTTCCAATTTTGAAGTTAATTAGAAAGTTTTATTTGATTACGAAACAGGGCATCAGAATAAACTGTTCTTTAAAAGTGAATTCTTTTGAGCTTTTTGGGAGTACGATCATTAAAAAGGATATAAAATAAATTAATTGCATCGCAGAACTTTATTATTACTATAGAAACAATTTCATTTTTAAAACAGGGGCTCCATTCATTTCCTCTGAATTCCGCTTTCAACTAAAGACGAAATGAAGTATTAAATTCTTTTTGAGGATTCGCTAATGCCGTTTAATTCCCCAATAAAACTTTTTTAATTTTTGTTTTATTTTCACAGTTCGGGAAACATGAACGACTATCAACCTTTGATTCAATGTTTCTAATCACCTTGCGTAAGATGGGGGCGGGAATTTTATGACAATTTTAAGTAACTTTGAGAAAATTAATCATACTAATGTGCCATTTTTTCTTCTCTCTCTCGTTTTTTTTATTCTTCAAAACTCTTAAAAGGAAAAGTGCAAATGAATTTTAAAGTTCCGAAATAGAAAGTTTGAAATATGATCCTTTCAGAATATTCTAGAAAAAGAACTTTTATTTCGCTTCTACCTTTATCGTTAATTATGTCTTGCTCTTTTTTATTTTCTATCTCGCTTCCATTTAGAAGCTCCTTTAGCTCTTAAAAGTAATTTAATATTTTCTCATAATTGAAAACCAACATGAAAATGTTTCGCCAAACACCGCTCTCTTCGTCATTGGCGTCAAAAATGGCGGCTGAAAGCTCCCAAAATTTATACAGAAATCGAACCCTACTTTTGGTAACTTGATATGGCTTAGAGATAATGTGGTTAACCGACATCAAGTTTTCCACTTAAAGAAGTAAAGGGAAAAAAAAAGAACTTTAAGTGATGGCACTGACTTGCTGATGTCATTTTCAAAGTGAACAGTTTTGGCGCGAAAAAAGACCACGGGAGAAAATTATACACTAATAGGACGAGAGTCAAATCTTTCCTTCTTGAAGTTGTTCAATCAATTTTTTAGTTTTGTTCTGAATTGATGAGTGTAATAAGATTTTAGTAAGATTCGAAAAAAAAAAAAAAAAAAAAAAAAAACCGAAGTGAAAAGAAAAATGAATTACGTCATGCAATGATGATTCCAATTGTGACGTCGTCCAAGTAGCAGATTAATGGATTCTCTCGAAGCTTCACGCCTGGTGCACAGTTTCTATGACAACTGAAGCCATTAATTTCAAAAGAACACTTCCAGCAACAAGAGGTAGAGCTAATCGAATATTTATATCCAAGAAACTAAAAGAACATTTTTTATTCTAACTTCGTAATTATTGATGAAGAAATGTAAAACATAGCGTCTCGTATTTCATTACGATTAACACATTGAGGGTTAAAGACATGCAGCCTCCTGTCATGAATTATTTATTGCATATCTCCTTACATTCGTATTGCAGGTCTGAATGGTCGAGTGGCTGGTGCTCCGTACAACAGGTTTCGGGTTCGAGACCCGGCGGTGCCATGGATGTTTGTAGTGGTTCGGAATCCACTTTAAGCCGTAGGTCCGGGTCTCATAGGACTGTAAGAGCGCCACGGAGCAAAAATCAGATTTCTACCCACGGGTGCTCCATCACAGCAGAAGCTGCCCCTCTCCCTCCATCCATGAGTAGATCACTGCAGGACATTGAGGATTAGTCACAAGTAAAAAAAGAAACACAAATGGAAAGAAAAATTAATTACTTCATGCAACGATGATTCCAAGTGTGACGTCATTCAAGTAGCAGATTAATGGATTCTCTCAAAGCTTCATGTCTGCTGCACCGTTTCTATGACAACTGAAGCCATTAAAGACACAAGAATACTTCTAGCAACAAGAGGTGGAGCTAATCGAATATTTATATAAAAAAGAAACTAAAAGAACATTTTTTTTTTTAGTCAAACTTCGTAATTATTGAGGAAGAAATGTAAAGCAGCCAGCATATTTTGAAAGGTAAAAAAAAATACGGTATGTAATAGATAGTAGATCATAATGAATGAAGTAATGATGTGTCTTTTGAATATTTAAATATAACTGCTCAATTTTAGTTTTCCACTGATTATTTCATCGTCTATTTCAATCACAATTTTTATTACTCTTACTTTCATGATGCTTAATAAAAATACAGAAATAAAAGAAATATGTGTAGCAAATAAAGAAACATGAATTACGCCATGCAACGATGATTCCAATTGTGACATCATTCAAGTAGCAGATTAATGAATTCACTCAAAGCTTTATGTCTGGTGCACAGTTTCTATGACAACTGAAGCCATTAAAGGCAAAAGAACACTTCCAGCAACAAGAGGTGGAGCTAATCGAATATTTATATCTCCAAGAAACTAAAATAACTTTTTTTTGTCGAACTTAGTAATTATTGATGCAGAAATGTAAAGCTGCCAGCTTACTTCGAAATTTAAAAAAAAAAAAAAAAAAAAAAAAAAAAAAAAAATGGCGTATGTAATAGATAGTAGATCATAGTTGAGGTAAAGATGTGTCTTTTGAATATTTAAATAACTGCTTAATTTTAGTTTTCCATTGATTATTTCATCATCCATTTCAATCACAATTTTTATTGCTCTTACTTTCAATTTGCTTAATAAAGATACTCCAATAAAAGAAAAATGTGTAGCAAACAAAATTTCTTTGAATTTTAGATCGAAACAATTTATAGATCGTGGTGCATTTTCTAAAATTCGTAATTTTTTAATTGGATAATGCAATTTTCACAAATAAAGCCATAAATTTTAGCTGATCCATTATCTAGTCACTCGCATATTTTATTTTATTCATCTTTATTATAGAATAGAAGAATGAAAGACATTCACTTTCTAAGGTAATTTAAACGTTTTTTTTTAAATTTTATATCTATCTAAAATAATTTCGTGTGACGTCTTTCAAACAAAAAACAATTGTAAAAAAGATTTAAAAAAACTTTATTTTAGTTGATAAATGTATAAAATATTTGCATTTATGATTTTGACATTTAGAAATTTTACAAAATACTTATCAGGGATCTTGTACTAATTCAAAAATTACTGTGCATATCATATGTATTACAATATGTAGGAATTGAAATGTAGTTAAAATTCTAATAAATTTCTTAGAAAATGAGGTTTCATTACAATTTCAAATCATTGCAATTTTTATTTAATTGAATATTAATTGAATTTGTTGAAAGGCTCATATTTAAATATATTGCTACCTCTACAGTCAATATAAAATTAATTTTGTTCACTTTTTTTGCTGAAAACACTTTTCAAATTTAATGTGAAGAACTGGTATGGGGTTAAAATATAATTGACAATTCTTAAACTAAATTCGTTGATGAAACTTGAAAAATTTTCCAGTCATAAATATAAATTAAAAAATCTTTTTTTATAATACTTGCTTATTTTATATTTGATGACAATGACAATTTTAAGTAACTTTGAGAAAATTAATCATACTAATGTGCCATTTTTTCTTCTCTCTCCCGTTTTTTTTATTCTTCAAAACTAGTCTTTTAAAAGGAAAAGTGAAAATGAGTTTTAAAGTTCCGAAATAGAAAGTTTGAAATATGATCCTTTCAGAATATTCTAGAAAAATAACTTTTATTTCGCTTCTACCTTTATCGTTAATTATGTCTTGCTCTTTTTTATTTTCTATCTCGCGTCCATTTAGAAGCTCCTTTAGCACTTAAAAGTAATTTAATATTCTCTCATAATTGAAAACCAACATGAAAATGTTTCGCCAAACACCGCTCTCTTCGTCATTGGCGTCAAAAATGGCGGTTGAAAGCTCCCAAAATTTATACAGAAATCGAACCCTACTTTTGCTAACTTGATATGGCTTAGAGATAATGTGGTTAACCGACATCAAGTTTTCCACTTAAAGAAGTAAAGGGGAAAAAAAAGAACTTTAAGTGACGGCACTGACTGGCTGACATCATCTTTAAAGTGAACAGTTTTGGCGCGAAAAAAGACCACGGGAGAAAATTATACACTAATAGGACGAGGGTCAAAACTTTCCTTCTTGATGTTGTTCAATCAATTTTTTAGTTTTGTTCTGAATTGATGAGTGTAATAAGATTTTAGTAAGATGGTTAAAGCAAAAAAAAAAAAAAAAAAAAAAAAAAAAAAAACCCAGAAGTGAAAAGAAAAATGAATTACGTCATGCAACGATGATTTCAATTGTGACGTCATTCAAGTAGCAGATTAATGGATTCTCTCGTAGCATGTGCTGTTTCATGCCTGGTGCATAGTTTCTATGACAACTGAAGCCATTAAGTGCAAGAGATCACTTCGAGCAACAAGAGGTAGAGCTAATCGAATATTTATATCGAAGAAACTAAAAATAATATTTTTTTTAGTCTAACGTCGTAATTGTTGATGAATAAATGTAAAACACTGCGTCTCATATTTCATTACGATTAACACATTGAGGGTTAAAGACATGCGGCCTCCTGTCATGAATTATTTATTGCATATCTCCTTACATTCGTATTGCTGGCCTGAATGGTCGAGTGGCTGGCGCTCTGTACCACAGGTTTCGGGTTCGAGTCCCGGTGGTGCCATGGATGTTTTAGTGGTTCGGAATCCACTTTAAGCCGTAGGTCCGGGTCCCATAGGACAGTAAGAGCGTCACGGAGCAAAAATCAGATTTCTACCCACGGGTGCTCCATCTCAGCAGAAGCTGCCCCTCTCCCTCCATCCATGAGTAGATCACTGCAGGACATTGAGGATTAGTCACAAGTAAAAAAAGAAACACAAATGGAAAGAAAAATGAATTACTTCATGCAACGATGATTCCAAATGTGACGTCGTTCAAGTAGCAGATTAATGATTCTCTCAAAGCTTCATGTCTGCTGCACCGTTTCTATAACAACTGAAGCCATTAAAGACACAAGAATACTTCTAGAAACAAGAGGTGGAGATAATCGAATGTTTATATCTCCAAGAAACTAAAATAACTTTTTTTTTTGTCGAACTTAGTAATTATTGATGTAGAAATGTAAAGTTGCCAGCTTACTTCGGAATTAAAAAAAAAAAAAAAAAAAAAAAAAAAATTATGTATGTAATAGATAGTAGATCATAGTTCAGGTAAAGATGTACCTTTTGAATATTTAAATAACTGTTTAATTTTAGTTTTCTATTGATTATTTCATCCTCCATTTCAATCACAATTTTTATTACACTTACTTTCATTGTGCTTAATAAAAATACTCAAATAAAAGAATAATATGTAGCAAATAAAATGTCCATGAATTTGGCATCATTAGGAAAGAAGACGTTACGCCAAGCAGTTGACCCTGGGAAAAAAAATTATGTGTAATGTATTATACTGAATCTCGGAAACATTCCAAAAATATCAATCAAAATTATAGCTAACCACTAATATACCACCAACTAATTAAACCCCCAACAAACAGCTATATCACTGCAAGGATTCGAATTTTAAGCCATCGGTACCAACGGCCAGAACACTAGCCAGTTGGTCATCAGCCCGCTTAAGAGGGGAGGGAGGAGAGTTTCCGTGCTGAAAAATAAAAAATGTGTCACTCGTTCCTTTTATCCTGAATGAAACGTACTGATGGCCAGTTGGCTGGCGCTCTGACAACAGGCTTCAGATTCGAATCCTGGCGGTGGCATGGATGTTTGCGAGAGGTTTGGAATCCACGTTAAACCGCAGGTCCCGGTTTTATTAGCTTAAAATGTTAGTCATTTTGAAGAAAACGTTAGAAGAAACGTTAAAAGATTATCAATTAAAATTATAGTTTATATTTTAAAAAAGGAATTTAAAGTAGATTGCTATGTATACCAATCTGCGATAAACAGGGCTTGAAAACTACAGCTATAAATGCATGGATAATGCTAAACTTCGTGCACAGCATGTGTCATAATTTCCCATATTGTTCCGCAAATCATAATTTCACACAGTATATATCATTATTACATTATCTCGTAGTACATCCTGTCCAGCATATATTCAAAATAGTGATTCTAGTGCAACGTACAATCGGGAACAACGTATCGGAACGAAACGTTTACAAGTGGTATAAACATTTCAAAGAAGGCTGAGAATGCGTTGAGGACGAAGCGGTCGACCCTCCACCTCAACCGACGAAGCTCACGTCAAAAAAATTAAAGATTGGGTACTCGCAAACAGTCTATTTACAATTAGAGACCTTGTTGCTGACTTTGGAATTTCAAAAGGATCGGTCCAATCCATTTCGGGCCTCAAACGCGTCCAATCTCGATGGGTACCGAAAACACAGAAAGCGCCAGCTCACACTTCATTGATTCTTTGTGACTCTTTCATCAAAAATGAAACACGTATCGTTCCACAACCGCCGCTTTCACACCGTGAGACTTCTGGCTATTCCTTAAACTCAAAATACCATTCCGGGGACACCGTTTTGAGGCGAATGAAGAGATTCAACGTTAGTCTCTGCGTTCTTTGAAGGCCATCCCTGCCGATGACTTTTTAGCATGCATTGGGGATTGGAAAAAAAGGTTGGCATAAGTGCATTGTGTCCGGAGGGGATTACCTTGAAGGCGAGGAAATAAATGTGGAAGAATAAACAAAGAGTTTTTGAACAAAAAAAATAATTGTGTGCAGTAGTATATTAAGCTACAAAGTGTAAATCGCGTGAGGTGTATGATCCTGCTTGTGCTGAAGACGATATGAGATGTTTGCCTGAAACTGTCACGCTGTATCCTTTCACTACTGTATGGTTTCTTCGCATTTCGCTCTTAAAATATATTAAAAATTTAGAATAACGGAGGAATTAAATAATTTCTTAAGGGGTCGGAAAAACAAAACTGCCTATGTGTGAAAAACTATATGAAAGAATAAATAAAGAATTTTTGAAAAGAAAAAAATAATTGGTCTTACTTTGTGAGCACAGTAGTATAGTATATCTTGTACACTCTCATTAATGCTTATTTTTTGACATTTTTGAGTGCAAAAAAATGTGTCCTCCACAAAACAGAGCTCTAGTCACCCATCAGCTGCAGAACTATAATACGTTACACTGCAAATCTTCCCTTGCTATTTCCAAAGGGGGGACTAAAGACAGACTAAAACAAATCAAAGCATCGCCATCTATCAAAAGTGGCTTTGACTTGTGAGGCAGCATTCTCTGCGTGCATGCCAAAGCCCACGAGGGCCCCAAAACATCTGTCCATCCTTCAGGTCTCGAAAAATCTCCATTTCAAATGGTGGTGTTTCGGGGAGTGGGGTATTATGCGGGGGAGGATGGGGGGGGGTCTGCGTCTCCTGCCTACCTTCGCTTTCCTGGGGATGCCCTGATGTGCGGTATCTTATGCATAGCAAATGCGAGAAGAAAGACCGGTTGGGGTTTTTTCTTCTTCTCTTCCAGTGTGTGTTGTGTTTATTGTGGAAATAGAGGATCCCATACAATGTCTGGATTAAGTCATTGGGGTGGGGATGAAACAAGTCTGAGTTTTTCTTTTCTTTCTTCCTTTTTGGAGTGCTTTAGAAGAAAGATAAAATTTACATAATATTCTTTTTTTTTTATTCTTTGCAATGTCTTTCAAGATTTTTAGAAAACAAAAGTCCTCATTTTAATCGTATTTTTGTCTTCTCATTTCTGTTCGTAAAAAATGTAAATAAATGTTTGGTTCTCGTAATCCATTAAGTCCCGACAGTGCCATGGATGTTTGTAGGGGTTCGGAATCCACTTTAAACCGTAGGTCCCGGTCTAATGGGATCATAGAGGATTGAAGGGGCTATTATTACTCGGTATCCATAGCTTATCTTAGAGTTACACGTACCTCCTGGGTAGTGCCAAGTGAGTAACGTCGGTGTAGCGCTTGCCTTAAGGCATCCAAGACGACTGTCTAAGTGTTTGCTAGCTGTATTAGAAAACAAGTTATATAAAAAATATTTTTTTAAGTCAATTCCTACATTGTTTTTCACTATTTTGCAGAAAGTCTTTTATGAATAAAGTTGTAATTTTCCTCTTACATCTATTGGTAATGCGCCCTCTATTGGTAGATACATGCAACTTAAATCTAAAAAAAAAAACTAAAATTAATTAAATTTAATGAATGAATTCATATTTGGAAAAACCTGAATTAACATCAAGTGTCAGCCCCTAGAAGTTTAAAATGAAAAATATATTTGAATTTGAGTGGATGAATAAAGAGTATTTCATGAACGATTGAAAATTTGAACAAAATATATATAGGGTGAGTGTGAGCTAATAGAAGGAATTGAAAAAGATATTCAAAATAAAAAAAATTATATATATAGATAGATAGTATATATCTTCAAAATAAATATAGATTATTTCTGCAGCAAAAATAGGTCAGCGATTCTGTTGAATTCATTGAACATTTAACCAAAACTATAAAAAACAATAAACTTATTAAATTGTGTTCAATAGAAGATAGGGATAAATCCTTCTATAAATGCCAATCGTGAAATAAGAGTCATTATAAGAGGACTTGAAAGAATTTAGTTTTAATTAAATATGACGGATGCATCATGATGTAGATTTATTTAGACGAAAAAAAAAGCCTTACAACCCTATAATACTGAGTAGAACGAGAAAAAAAATTGCACATGTTTCAAACCTGAAGCCATAATCGCTCAAACATATTCATTTCAATCCAGAAAAAAAAATAACAGCGCTCTGCTATTTTGAATCTGCGTTGTTGTTATAGCAACAATGCAACCTAAATCCTGAAAATGAAATATTTAATGAAATGCAAAAGTTGAGAAATTCTGAAAGAAGTCTTGAAGTTCGATGTGACACAAACAATTTGTCAAAACAACATTCATACAATAATACTATAAATAATTTACATCATTCATCTAAGGAAATTCATTTATATCTGTGGCAACATCAAAGCGCAAAAACAATTCGAGTGGAAACCTTTGGAACGAGCTCAGATCCTTTGTTTTTAAAGGGGCGTATTTTCCAATTTTGAAGTTAATTAGAAAGTTTTATTTGATTACGAAACAGAGCATCAGAATAAACTGCTCTTTAAAAGTTAATTCTTTTGAGCCGTTTGGGTGAATGGTCATTAAAAAGGACATAAAATAAATTCATTGCATCGCAGAACTTTATTATTACTATAGAAACAATTTCATTTTTAAAACAGGGGCTCCATTCATCTCCTCTGAATTCCGCTTTCAACTAAAGACGAAATGAAGTATTAAATTCTTTTTGAGGATTCGCTAATGCCGTTTAATTCCCCAATAAAACTTTTTTAATTTTTGTTTTATTTTCACAGTTCGGGAAACATGAACGACTATCAACCTTTGATTCAATGTTTCTAATCACCTTGCGTAAGATGGGGGCGGGAATTTTATGACAATTTTAAGTAACTTTGAGAAAATTAATCATACTAATGTGCCATTTTTTCTTCTCTCTCTCGTTTTTTTTATTCTTCAAAACTCTTAAATGGAAAAGTGCAAATGAATTTTAAAGTTCCGAAATAGAAAGTTTGAAATATGATCCTTTCAGAATATTCTAGAAAAAGAACTTTTATTTCGCTTCTACCTTTATCGTTAATTATGTCTTGCTCTTTTTTATTTTCTATCTCGCGTCCATTTAGAAGCTCCTTTAGCTCTTAAAAGTAATTTAATATTTTCTCATAATTGAAAACCAACATGAAAATGTTTCGCCAAACACCGCTCTCTTCGTCATTGGCGTCAAAAATGGCGGCTGAAAGCTCCCAAAATTTATACAGAAATCGAGTCCTACTTTTGCTAACTTGATATGGCTTAGAGATAATGTGGTTAACCGACATCAAGTTTTCCACTTAAAGTAGTAAAGGGGAAAAAAAAAGAACTTTAAGTGATGGCAGTGACTGGCTGACGTCATCTTCAAAGTGAACAGTTTTCGCGCGAAAAAAGACCACGGGAGAAATTTATACACTAATAGGACGAGGGTCAAAACTTTCCTTCTTGATGTTGTTCAATCAATTTTTTAGTTTTGTTCTGAATTGATGAGTGTAATAAGATTTTAGTAAGATGGGAAAGTAAAAAAAAAAAAAAAAAAAACCGAAGTGAAAAGAAAAATGAATTACGCCATGCAACGACGATTCCAATTGTGACGTCATTCAAGTAGCAGATTAATGGATTCTCTCAAAGCTTCATGTCTTTTGCACAGTTTCTATGACAACTGAAGCCATTAAGCGCAAAAGATCACTTCGAGCAACAAGAGGCATAGCCAATCGAATATTTATATCGAAGAAACTAAAAAGAAAATTTTTTTTATCGAACTTCGTAATTATTGATGAAGAAATGTAAAACACAGCGTCTCATATTTCATTACGATTAACACATTGAGGGTTAAAGACATGCGGCCTCCTGTCATGAATTATTTATTGCATATCTCCTTACATTCGTATTGCAGGTCTGAATGGTCGAGTGGATGGTGCTCTGGCGCTCGGTACCACAGGTTTCGGGTTCGAGTCCCGGCAGTGCCATGTATGTTTGTATTGGTTCGGAATCACTTTAAGCCGTTGGTCCCTTTCTCATATGAGCGTCACGGAGCAAAATTCAGATTTCTACCTACGGGTGCTGCGGGTTGGTGTTGATGAAAGCTTGGATTGATAACGAAAATGTATAAAAGCCGCTTTTTGCATGTTTTCGCCTGTTAACAATTAGGTGTAACTATATATATATATGGCCAAATATCTGGCCATAAACTGATATACATATATATATAATATAACGGTTTATGGCCAGTTTCTTACCTTTTTCATTTTTGAGAGGTCTAAATGTGAGACGCTTCAGTGTTTTAATATTACGAAGGCTATAATACCTTGGTTGCGCCTGAATGGTCGAGTAGCCATTCAGGAAAGCTTTAGGACTGTAAGAGCGTCACGGAGCAAAAATCAGATTTCTACCTACGGGTGCTCCATCACAGCAGAAGCTGCCCCTCTCCCTCCATCCATGAGTAGATCACTGCAGGACATTGAGGATTAGCCACAAGTAAAAAAAGAAACACAAATGGAAAGAAAAATTAATTACTTCATGCAACGATGATTCCAAGTGTGACGTCATTCAAGTAGTAGATTAATGGATTCTCTCAAAGCTTCATGTCTGCTGCACCGTTTCTATGACAACTGAAGCCATTAAAGACACAAGAATACTTCTAGCAACAAGAGGTGGAGCTAATCGAATGTTTATATCTCCAAGAAACTAAAATAACTTTTTTTTGTCGAACTTAGTAATTATTGATGTAGAAATGTAAAGTTGCCAGCTTACTTCGGAATTAAAAAAAAAAAAAAAAAAAAAAATTATGTATGTAATAGATAGTAGATCATAGTTCAGGTAAAGATGTACCTTTTGAATATTTAAATAACTGTTGAATTTTAGTTTTCCATTGATTATTTCATCCTCCATTTCAATCACAATTTTTATTACACTTACTTTCATGGTGCTTAATAAAAATACTCAAATAAAAGAATAATATGTAGCAAAAAAAATTTTCCATGCATTTGACATCATTAGGAAGAAGACGTTACGCCAAGCAGTTGTTCCTAGGAATAGTTGGATGAAAGTCAATGTTTTTTTTTTAAAAAAAAAAATTATGTGTAATGTATTATGCTGAATCTCGAAAAATTCCAAAAAAAAAAAAAAAAAAAATTAATTATGGATAACCACTAATATACCCCCAACTAATTAAAACACCAACAAACATCTATATCACTACAAGGATTCGAACCTGAAGCCATCGGTACCAACGGTCAGAGCACTAGCCATGAGGCCGCTTGTGAGGGGAGGGAGGAGTGTCATCTTGCTGAAAAATGAAAAAAGGGTCACTCGTTCCTTTTATCCTGAATGAAGCGGCCTGATGGTCAGTTGGCTAGCGCTCCTGCAACAGGCTTCAGGTTCGAATCCTGGCGGTGGCATGGATGTTTGCGAGTGGTTTTTAATCCACGTTAAACTGTAGGTACCGGTTTCATTAGCCTACAATGTTAGTCATTTTCAAGAAAACGTTAGAAGAAACGTTAAAAAAGTATCAATTAAAATTATAGTTTATATTTTAAAAAATTAATTTAAAGTAGATTGCTATGTATACCAATCTGCGATAAACAGGGCTTGAAAACTACAGCTATAAATGCATGGATAATGCTAAACTTCGTGCACAGCATGAGTCATCATTTCCCATATTGTTCCGCAAATCATCATTTCACGTAGTATATATCATTATGGCATTATCTCGTAGTACATCCGGTCCAGCATATATTCAAAATAGTGATTCTAGTGCAACGTACAATCGGAAACGACGTACCGGAAAGAAACGTTTACAAGTGGTATAAACATTTCAAAGAAGGCTGAGAACGCGTTGAGGACGAAGCGGTCGACACTCCACCTCAACCGACGAAGCTCACGTCCAACAAATTAAAGATTGGGTGCTCGCAAACAGTCGATATTACAATTAGAGACCTTGTTGCTGATGTTGGAATTTCAAAAGGATCGGTCCAATCCATTTCGGGCCGTAAACGCGTCCAATCTCGATGGGTACCGAAAACACTGAATGCGCCAGCTCACACTTCATTGATTCTTCGTGACTCTTTCATCAAAAATGAAACACGTATCGTTCCACAGCCACCGCATTCACACCTTCTTCAGGACTTCTGGCTATTCCCTAAACTCAATATACTATTCCGGGGACACCGTTTTGAGTCGATTGAAGAGATTCAACGTGAATCTCCGCGTTCTTTGAAGGCCATCCCTGCCGATGACTTTTTAGCATGCATTGGGGATTGAAAAAAAAGGTTGGTATAAGTGCATTGTGTCCGGAGGGGATTACCTTGAAGGCGATGAAATAAATGTGGAAGAATAAACAAAGAGTTTTTGAACAAAAAATATAATTGTGTGCAGTAGTATGTTAAGCTACAAAGTGTAAATCGCGTGAGGTGTATGATCCTGCTTGTGCTGAAGACGATATGAGATGTTTGTCTGAAACTGTCACGCTGTATCCTTTCACTACTGTATGGTTTCTTCGCATTTCGCTCTTAAAATGTATTAAAAATTTAGAATAAACGGAGGAATTAAATAAATTCTTAAGGGGTCGGAAAAATGAAACTGCCCATGTCTAAAAAACTATATGAAAGAATAAATAAAGAATTTTTGAAAAAAAAATTAAATAATTGGTCTTTCTTTGTGAGCACAGTAGTATAGTATATCTTGTAAATCGTTAAAGCTTTTTTTTTTGACAATTCTGAGTGCAAAAAAATGTGTCCTCCACAAAACAGAGCTCTAGTCACCTATCAGCTGCAGAACTATAATACGTTACACTGCAAACCTTCCCGTGTTATTTCCAAAGGGACAGACTAAAGACAGACTAAAACAAATCAAAGTAGTGCCATCTATCAAAAGTGGCTTTGTCTTGCGAGGCAGCATTCTCTGCGTGCGTGCCAAAGCCCAGGAATACCCCAAAACATCTGTCCATCCCTCAGTTCCCGAAAAATCTCCATTTCAAATGGTGGTGTTCGGGGAGTGGGGATTATGCGGGGGTGGATGGGGGTGTCTGCCTTCCTTCGCTTTCCTGCGGATGCCCTGATGTGCGGTATCTTATGCATAGCAAATGCAAGAAGAAAGACCGGTTGGTTTTTTTTCTTCTTCTCTTCCAGTCTGTGTGGTGTTTATTGAGGAAATAGGGGATCCCATACAACGTCTGGATTAAGTTGTTGGGGGTGGGGATGCAACGAGGCTGGGTTTTTCTTTTTCTTTTCTTTCTTCCTTTTTGGAGTGCTTTAGAAGAAAGATAAAATTTACATAATATATTTTTTTTTATTCTTCTTCGAAATGTTCTTTCAAGATTTTAGAAAACAAAAGTCCTCATTTTAATCGTATTTTTGTCTTCTCATTTCTGTTCTTAAAACGCAAGCAATTGTTTGGTTCTAGCAATCTATTAAGTCCCGGCGGTGCCATGGATGTTTGTAGGGGTTCGGAATCCACTTTAAAGCGTAGGTCCCGGTCTAATGGGATCGTAGACAGTTGCTCGGGTAGTGTTACTCCGCATCCGTAGCTTCTCTTCGATTTACGGAAGCGGAAGTGAGTAGTGCTAAGTGAGTAACGTCGGTGCAACGCTTGCTTTAAGACGTAAAAGACAACTGTCTTAGTGTTTGCAGGCTGATTTAAAAACAAGTAATATAAAAAAAATTTTTAACTCAATTCCCACTTTTTTTCACTCTATTGCAGAAAAGTCCTTTACAAATAAAGTTGAAATTTTCCTTTTACGTCTGGCGCCATCTATTATTAGATACATGCAACTTAAATCTAAAAAAAACTAAAATGAATTAATTAAATTGAATGAAGGCATTAATATTTGAAAAAAAATGTATTCACATCCATTGTCATCCACTACAAGTTAAAAAAAAATGTATTCGAACTCGAGTGGATGAATGAAATGTAGTTTATGACCGATTGAAAATTTGAGCAAGATATATATATAGCGAGTGTGTGAACTAATAGAAGGAATTGAAAAAGAAGTAAAAATTTTTCTAAATTATATATTCAAATGGTCACGTCTTCCAGTGTAATCCAGTTTGTGATCAAAGTTCTCCTTTCGCCCTTGTGTTTCTTAAAGTATCGAGGGTTTTAGTACCATATGTTCACACTATGTGGTTTATTTATCTCAACTCGATAACGCTAAAATTATCCAATGTATGAAAATGAACAAACGAAAACTACAATTGCAATCGCTATTCTATTATTCATAAATGATGGAAAAATAAATGAAAACAGAAATATACTCTCAGCCTGACACTTAATTTCTCTTCTGATCACACACACCGCGTAGAATCATTGCCGATCAGCCTGGAGGAAAGAAAAAAGTTTTGGTTTGGTTTGTCGCTCTACGGTCATCTTGTGCACACTTTTAGGCTAAAATTGATCGGGATTTACAATTTAACATGGATTCACCAAAAAATATCCATGCCACCACCAGGATTCGAACCTGAAGCCTTCTGTATCAAAGGCCATAGCGCTAGCCAGTTGGCCGCAGAAAATAAAAGAGAAGTGGTTGAGAGTCAGAAAAAAAAACTTTAACGTTCTCAGTATATCATGGAAGCCGCTGTAAAATGGATTCCCGCCAGACACTAAGATCTCACGTTGCAAATCGTCAGCCAATCAGAAAACAGAGTGAGCAGGAAATAGGATTTCCGTGTGACTGACGTTTTCAGATGTGTGATTTTATTATTTGGCGAGATCCAACTTTATATCCTGCGGCCTGATGGCCAATGGGCTAGCGCTCTGGTCTTTGGTACCACAGGCTCCAGGTTCGTATCCTGGCAGCGACGTAGATGTTTGTGAGTGGTTCGGAATCCACTTTAAACTGCAGGTCCTGGTCTGTTTAGCCCTCGTGTGTACAAGATGACCGAACAGTGACAAACCAAACCAACTTTATATCCGGTACAGTTTTTCCATCTATGTCACTTTTTGCGCCGCTGAAAGAGTAGAGTAAAGTTACATTAATTAAAAATTCCAAATAAGGTCCACTTTTTATTCATGAAATTTTAACATAAAAAATTTCCTTTTAAACCAAAACATTTTCATATATATTTTCAGAATTATAAAATTCAAAATTCTTTATACGAGCAAAATTTTAAATTCTGCTTGCATTGAAGTTCTATCACTCATCTTTTATAAAAGTCTTCCTCTTTTTAATTTTTTTAAAAAAATTCTTTAACGTTTGAAATTTATTGAACCCCTACTCCCCCTGAAATTCTTCAATTCAAAATAAATAATAAAATAAATAATAAATCAATCAAATTCAATAATCAGTTTAATCAATTCAAAAATAAACATTAAATTCTTTCAATTAAAAATAATTTCTTCAAAACATTCCCCTACTCCCCTGAAATTCAATCAATTAAAAATAAATAATAATAAAATAAATAACCAATTCAAAAATAAACATTAAATTCTTCAATTCAAAATAAATAATTTCTTCAAAACGCACCCCTACTTCCCTGAAATTCAATCAAGTCAAAATAAATAATAATAAAATAAATAACCAATTCAAAAATAAACATTAAATTCTTCAATTCAAAATAAATAATTTCTTCAAAACATTCCCCTACTCCCCTGAAATTCAATCAAGTCAAAATAAATAATAATAAAATAAATAACCAATTCAAAAATAAACATTAAATTCTTCAATTCAAAATAAATAATTTCTTCAAAACATTCCCCTACTCCCCTGAAATTCAATCAAGTCAAAATAAATAATAATAAAATAAATAACCAATTCAAAAATAAACATTAAATTCTTCAATTCAAAATAAATAATTTCTTCAAAACGCACCCCTACTCCCCTGAAATTCAATCAAGTCAAAATAAATAATAATAAAATAAATAACCAATTCAAAAATAAACATTAAATTCTTCAATTCAAAATAAATAATTTCTTCAAAACGCACCCCTACTCCCCTGAAATTCAATCAATTCAAAATAAATAATAATAAAATAAATAACCAATTCAAAAATAAACATTAAATTCTTCAATTCAAAATAAATAATAATAAAATAAATAACCAATTCAAAAATAAACAATAAATTCTTCAATTCAAAATAAATAATTTCTTCAAAACGCACCCCTACTCCCCTGAAATTCAATCAAGTCAAAATAAATAATAATAAAATAAATAACTAATTCAAAAATAAACATTAAATTCTTCAATTCAAAATAAATAATTTCTTCAAAACGCACCCCTACACCCCTGAAATTCAATCAATTCAAAATAAATAATAATAAAATAAATAACCAATTCAAAAATAAACATTAAATTCTTCAATTCAAAATAAATAATAATAAAATAAATAACCAATTCAAAAATAAACATTAAATTCTTCAATTCAAAATAAATAATAATAAAATAAATAACTAATTCAAAAATAAACATTAAATTCTTCAATTCTTCAAATAAATAATAATAAAATAAATAACCAATTCAAAAATGAACATTAAATTCTTAAATTCAAAATAAATAATTTCTTCAAAACGCATCCCTACTCCCCTGAAATTCAATCAAGTCAAAATAAATAATAATAAAACAAATAATTAATTCAAAAATAAACAATAAATTCTTCAATTCAGAATAAACACTAAACTCTTGAATTCAAAATAAACAATAAATTCTTCAATTCAAAATAAATAACTTCTTCAAAACTCAACCCTTACTCTACTACACGAAATCAGAAATGTTTTCAAAAGAACTGATGTGATCAACTCGAATTCTAAACCATCCGACCCAACACATTTCCTTTCTTACTAATTCATCAGAGACACTATATTGGAATTGCTGCACCAAAACCCAACGACAGCCCGGCTGCCATGGCGATAGATGATTTCAGCAGAAATTCCATTGATTTGCGTTCGAGAGAAAAATAAATACCCATCATAATTCTCGGTTGATGAATATGTGCTGGAGCGAAGGTTTCAATCATGGCAATCCTCTCTGGTTGCCTTGGGTTTCTTGTGGGAGGTCTCCAGTGAGGAATCCGGTGATGGAATAAAAGGTGGGAGCACTTCCCAGAATCTGAGATATATATAAATAACAGGTAAAGATGTTGCAGTGCGTTTCTTAGGTGGTTAAGGGGATACAAATTGTTTTGTGTCTTTATTTTTATTTTGCTAGGCATCGGGTTGGGCAAGAAAGACATTTTGTAGGTTTCTGCCATACTCATAATTGGTGAAATGACTTTTGATGCAATAGAATAATAATAATAAACAAGTAATAAAAGAAATTTTTTTAAAGTCAATTCCTACTTTTTTTTCACTCTATTTTTATATTTCCTTTACAAATAAAGTTTAAATTTTCCTCTTACATATTGTGCCATCTATTATCAGATACATGCAACTTCAATGTAAAAAAAACTAAAATTAATTAATTAAATTTAATGAATGAATTAATATTTGAAAAAACTGTATGAACATCTAGTGTCGTCCCCTACAAGTTCAAAAAGTTCACTCATCAAGTTCAAGTGCATTTGAACTTGATGAGTGGATGAATATAGAGTGTTTTATGAACGATTGAAAATGTGTACAAGATATATATAGGGTGAGTGTGAGCTAATAATAGGAATTGAATAACAGGTAAAGATGTGGCAGCGCGTTTCTGGGTGGTTAAGAGGATACAAATTGTTTTCTGTCTTTATTTTTATTTTTCAGAGCATTGGCTTGGGCAAGAAAATAATTTTGTTGGTCTCCGCAGTGCTCATAAATGGTGAAAGAACTTTCTTGCATGCAGGTACACTAGAATAATAATAATAAAAACAAGTAATATAAAAAAAAAAAATTAAAGTCAATTCCTACTTTTTTTTCACTCTATTGCAGGAAGTCGTTTCTAAATAATTTTCATTCATTATTTAAGTTAGAAAAAATTCTCTCTCTCTCAGTGATTTATTCACATGTTTCATTTCCTATTTTGTTCCCTCCTTGACACAGACTAGAACCCAGAATGAAAAAAGAATCTGAAAATGAATTTTTTTTTTGAAGTGATCTACACTGACGGTATTATTCCTAAATTTATACCCTCCTAAATATCTTATATATAAAAAGAAATTCCTCCCCTATAAAACTAAAATGAATTAATTAAATTTAATGAATGAATTAATTAATATTTGAAAAAACTGTATTAACATCCAGTGTCATCCACTACAAGTTCAAAAAAAATGTATTTGAACTCGAGTGGGGGAATAAGAAGTATTTTATGAACGATTAGAAATTTGAACAAGATATATATAGGGAGAGTGTGAGCTAATAGTAGAAATTGAAAAAGAACTTGCTAATGGTGTTTCAAATCACAATTTTTGTGGGGAAGCAATTGAAACATTTTATTGTTTTATTTTAAAGATCAGATATTTCGCTTTTGAAATAAACTTTGAGTTTGTATCTAAGGTAATAAGATGTCAAAATGCAGTTGTAAAGTCACGAGCTGTTAGAACTTTGTATTAAACAATTTCAATTCAATTTCTGAAAAACTGTATGTTTTGTACAACAATCGCAACTGTTATAATCAGTTTCAGAATCTAATGAAATTCTAAGTATACGTTTTGAATGCTGTCATTTATGTATTGGACTAAAAGGTCTTACATAGATTCATTCAGAGACGAATGAATGCTTATAAATAAAAATGCCATTACTTTTATTTGTCCTTTATTTTTGCTTCAAATGACTCTATTCAGTCATGCTTTACAGTTTATCTAAGTGAATAGGTTCTGCGTTTAATTAGGAATATTTACGTAAAGCAAAAAAATGACATTTTTTTGTCAATTTTTGCCCAATTTTAACGAAGTCCAATTGCGGTTTGCAAGAACCAAATTAGAGATCTGGTACTTGCAAACCGTCGATCTACAATTAGAGACCACTCTGGAACTCGGTACCACAGGTATCGGGTTCAAATCCCGGCGTTGACATGGGTGTTTGGAGTGGTTCGGAATCCACTTTAAACTGTAGGTCCCGATCCTAATAGGATCGTAGAGCGTTGCGAGGTCATTGTTACTCAACGTCCGTGGCTTACCATCAAGCTACAAGCGCTCCCTGGGTAATGCAAAGTGAGTACCGTCTGTGCAGCCCTTATGGCATAAAAAGATCACGGTCTATTTGCCAGCTGCATTAGAAAAAAAAACAATTAGAGACCTTGCTGATAATGTTAAAATTTCCAAAGCATCGGTCCATTCCATTTTGGGCCTCAAACGCGTCCAATTTCGATGGGTGCCGAAAACACTGAATGCGCCAGATCACACTGCATTGATTCCAAACAATACTGTGACAATTTGTGTGGGATTTGTTGGTGTGTTACTTCGCTAAAAAGACATACTACTGTGTCCAAAAGGTAAGACCAGTTTTCAATTTAAATTTGCCGGGTATATAGTGTTTCAATGTTCAATTACCAAGAACCAAGCGTAACTCAAGAACTAATGAATATAATTTCCCACAGCTGTCAAGGACAGTGCCATTGAATTGGAGATTGATTGAATTCAAAACATTGAAATACCGTATGGCCGGGAAATTTAAATTTGAAACTGGTCTTACTTTTTGGACACAATAGTATAGAGTTGTATTTGATTTAATAATTCGTGTATATGAAAAAATATTCTATACTGAATAATAAAAACCATTTACTCTAAGTATAATATCATAACAGTTAAAGAAACTCAACTCTGATTTAAACTGTAAACTACTGGTAACCTCTGGTGCAGGATTTCTCTAAAGTAAGACTTTTATCTTGACCAAATTTCCACAGGACACCATTACATGCATCAACATAAGTTAAGAAAAAAATTACTAAAAAGTCATAAATTTGGAAGAATAAATAAAGAGTTTTTGAAAAAAAAAATTATTTGTCTTACTTTTTGGTACAGTAGTATAACAATTTGTTTGGGATTTGTTGGTGTGTTAGTTCTCTGAAAAGACGGGTTTCAAGTTTTAATCGGTGGTGTATATGCCGAAATATTCAATACTGTATAATAAAAACCATTTACTCTAAGTATGTGATCATAACAGTTAAACAAGCGGAGCTCTGATTTAAACCGTAGACTACTGGTGTCCTGAGGTGTATGATTTCTTCAAAGTAAGACTTCAACTTGAGCAAAGTTCCACAGGACACCATTACATCCATCAACATAAGTTAATTGAGTTCCTTGATTTGGATTTACGAAACCCACCGAACCTTTTCTTGAAGTCACTTGAGGGAAGGGAAGGGGGTCGTTCGGCAAACACGTGGCCACCCCCTTGGATCTGCCCTGTCCATCAGGAGAGGAAGCTTGTCCAGGAGAGAAATTTCCATTTCAAATGTTTCTCCCGGCTTCCAGTATTAGCATTGAGATGAAGTCAATGTTGCCATGACGACGAGCGGTGAGATTGCCACTCGCTGTTTGCGGATGTAAAGGAGTTTGGGTGTGAGGGAGGTTCGAGATGGTGGGGTGAAGTGGAAGAGGGTGCTTGTAACTCAGAGAAGGGATACTTGAATGCCAATGGTGTGTGTGCACTTTTTTCTGGTGTGTGTATTTAGTTCTTGCCGGTCTCTTTTCTGTTTTTTTTAAAGAAAATGATTGGGTGAAAAAAAATTGTACGACGAAGGCGAAAGTTATTTTTAGTGTAATCAGAATCAAGTTCTCATGGGCATCATCTTTCGTTTATAACATTTTTTCTTCCCTTCCCCCTTGAATTAATATCAAAAACTGAGATATATACAAAAATGTTTTATGTAAATATTAAAAAAAAATTGTTGAGACTATTGTATTGTATCGTAACTGAAAAATTGTCATAAGCTTTTATCTATGCGTAGTTCTTCTTAATATTTATTTTTACAGATATCTGGATTATATGATACTCCAAGCCATTGGCGAAACTATATGTAATATCAGCTCTACAAATGATTTACAATATATTTCTCTATAAATATTTTTTTATTTAAAATATTCCATACAGAAATGCAAACAAAATTTTAAAAAATTGAAAAAATTGAAATCTGCTCGGCAAATTTCAATTTATCATGTGTGAACATTCGAGAACGGAGGAATAAACTCAGGAATATGCTAATGTTTAATAATGCATGAGATATGTGAAGCAATTGATAGGAATACTGCAAGAATGGTTAAATTCAAATAGCCACATGAATATAGCAACGTTGAATAGTACAAGAACTTCATGAAGAAGGAATTGTTCAAGAATCTCTAAAAGGAATATACAAAAGTAAGATAAATATCATCGTAAATGAAGAATGGAGTATTCCAAATTCTACAAGAAACGTTATCACATTCAATAGCCAAAAGAATGTATAAAAGTTTAAAAATTCTAGATATAAATGTAGAATAAAGCCAAAAAAGGAAAATGCCAAGTGATAAATATGAAACTTCAAGAAGAAGGAATTAATCAACGCACTACGGGTATTTACAGCCATTGGAAATACAAATGTTTAAAATCCCAAGTCAAGACATGAAAAGGGCTTCAAAACCCTTCTACAAAACACTTCAAGCAAAAGCAAAATTCTCCAAAAAATTCCTTAGCACTAACGTTATTCATGAATCATTTCAGGAGTTAAGGGGCCCAAAGTACCTTTTTCCGCCAAAATTTGAAATGGAGTTTTATTTGCTTGGCCCTCATTTTCAGATAACGTCACGGACCCCTAACCAAGACAACAGCATGCTCACACATGATAATAATTATACACGTTATGAAAAACCATTTGTATCCAATTTTTAAAGTATTTAAACGCTTGAACTCCAGTAAGAAGAAAAAAAATACATCTTTTGTCAAAAATTTAAAAAAACAAGTCTTAATCAAAAATTCTATTTTATTAGTATAATATAGTTTCAATGCATATGAATTATTAAAATTTAAAAAAAAATTATGTTCCAAGATTTAGCATTTTAAAGCATTTTATATTGATCTAATAAAGTACAATAAAAATTTCTAGCTAATATTTTAAAAATATACTTCTGTTTGTTAGAAAGCATATTGAGATTATTAATCGTTATCATGTTAACATTTATGTAATATTTTTTTTCCAAAAATTAATTTTGAAAAAAAATATATATATAACAAATATTTTTACATTCAAAAATATACGGATTTAAACTGTCATTTTTAAATATTGAAGTTTAATTTTTTTAACAAATTTACTATAAATTGTAAAAAGCACTGAATTCCATACAAAACTGATGTTATTGAGTGGTTCGGAATCCACTTTAAACTGTAGGTCCCGGTCTGTTTAGCCTAACGATTGCGCAAGGTGATCGTAGAGCGAAAAATCAAACCAAATCTCAGGATGTTTCATAAATGTAATATTGTCTGATCATACCAAAAAAATGCATTCCCTACTTGTTTGTTGTAGTGGTACTCGTCTGATAAGTGACTTACTTGTATGTAATTGTTTCATATTCCAAACAAGGACAGCATACGAAATAAAATATTTCGCTTTCCTACAGAACTCATATTAAGTTAGACTTACTCCTAATAGGACATATGCTGAGGTAGCACTGTATAAGATATTTTACCAGGAAGTCTTCATTCTTTGATCATGAGATAATTATTTCCAAAATATGTTGTAACCCGGAGTATATCGCCAATTTCTTTAGGATTACAGTAATTCGATTAGATTAAAATAACATAAAATGATTGTGACCATCATGTGGAAACTATGCTAAAAATCTAGATCCCTATATCATTTGTGTCCATCTCCAGAATCCAAGTCGCCAAGTAAACATAGTAATGAATGCACCAAATAGTTTTTGCCGTAAAATGATATTATGCCAAAATCATTTACTAGAATGCCAAATCGTCAAGTAAGCAAACAAAATGTCTGCCGAAGTTCGGTGTCATTGTAAAATGCTATTTCGCCAAAATTCATCGCCAAACAGTGCTATTACGCCAACATTAGTAGCCAAATAGCTATAACGTTAAAGTTTATAATAAATAATTATTTGATACTAATATAAAATTTATTAATAAATTAGAAAATCGTTTAACTTGTTTGTTTCGTATTTTCATGTGTGGCAACATCATAAAAGTTGTTTATTTTCTGTATAATATAAATTTAAACATACTTTATAAGACCAATCTCAGAATAATCAATATTTAATCGGAATAAATATTTAAAAGAATATATATTTATGTTCTTTATTTACTATAACTAAGAAATTCTGCAAATAACTATCAAAGTAGAAATAAATAGTCATTATATTGTTCGGGAAAAGAAGTTACGAATTCCTTTAGAGTATTGTAACTCTAAAGAAGTTGGCGGAACATTATACGTTGCAAGATTGGTGACTTACTCAGGGGTACAGTATTCTAGATTTCAACCGAAACCGTAACTGTTATCAGCAATCTTGTTTGTTTGGGGTTTTGTTGATGTGTCAATGTCCCACAAATATTATAGGATTCTTAGCAGTATCAGAAAACCGTACAGCTTTTTAAGAAAGAGATTGGTCTCAAAGGATTGAGATTATTTGTTATGGATGTAATGTAGAATTTTTGAAAATGGCAACTTACCATATACATGCGTGAGTCGAACCTGCTTAAATTTTCAATTATCGAAGCGAACAGTAATGCATTCAATATCCAGGTAATTCATTCAATCTTTTATTTAAGAATCTAAAAACATTTTATTTTGACTGATTGTAATGCGAAGAAATCTTTATGTTGTTGTTCTAATGCAGCTGGCAATACAGACAGTTAATCTTTATGCTACCAGCAAGGGCTGCACTCGTTGTTACTTATTTAGCACTACCCAGGGGGCACATGTAGCTTTGAAGATATGCTAATAAAACTACCCCCTCTACGATCCTATTAGACCGGGACTAACGGTTTAAAGTGGATTCCAAACCACTACAAAGATCCATGGAACCCTGGGATTCGAACCCGAAACCTGAGGTACCGAGCGCCAGAGAGCTAGCCACTCGGCCATCAGGTCCCTGAGCCAGCTCTGAGCGCCAGCCAGTCCCTAGGTCCTAGCCACTCGGCCATCAAAAATCTTTATTGTAATATGAAAAGGGCCTTCAATTAAATAACGAAATCCAAAAACTTAATTGAAATGCCATCATAATAAATTACAGTACCAGAACCCACTATTTAGGTAATTTATACCACTTATTAGAATGCTTATTTTAAAAAAAACTTTGATTCTCATAAAAAAATTAAGTAGTACAGATGCACTTATTACTTCAATAATAGAATCAATAGAGAGTTTTTGCATACCGTATTTTGGACGTTCGTTAGCTTTTTCCCAATATCGCGCATGCTCATAGGAAACATTATTACATATACGCATGCGTAATTTCCTATATACGCATGCGCAATTTTCAATTTTCCTCAAAAAGCTAACGGACGCCCAAAATACCGTATGCAAAAAGTCTCCATTATAAAACTGTGAGTTATACTGACATGGAAAAAAAAACCTTTATAAGTAACTACAACACCAATCTAAAAGATTTGATTGTGATAAGAAAAATTAAATAGTTCAGCTTTAATAAACAATGTTTTTTAAACAATCTTTTTTCTACATAATTAACGTTATCACATAAATTAATTAAACTTTATTATCTTTTTACATACTTATAAATAAAAAAAAAAGATTTAAAATCTGTGGTCGTAAAAACATATTTTAATCATTGGTGATTTTTTTTACTTATTACAGAAATAAAATTATATTTTTGCATAATAAGCTTGAAGTAAATAAGAATTTCTTCTTATTAATAAAGTTTCTTGTAAAAAGCTAATTCGTTATTTGAAATTAATTTTATGAAATCATTGTGAATAAAATGCAATTAAAAGGGATTCAAAATGTATTTGAAATTATTAATGCACCGCATTTTTTTTTAACTACTGCATCTCACATCATAATAAACTAGGGTAAATTAACTTTATACTGGAATATGAAGTGTTATTTATTGATTTACAATTTCTGTGGAAAAAGAATATCATTTCTGGATAATACTAAATTTAGTTAAATCTATTTGAAATATTTCATTAATTATTTAAGAATAAATTATATATTTTTAATTTAATTATGGACCTATTTTTTTCAATCTGACTAATATTTGTGTATTCATATTTCGTATAATTTAATTCTCTTCAGTTCAAAATTAATTGAATAAATTAGAGAAAATCATAATAAGTCGATGATAAATGAATTCATTTGAAATTGTATTTCATCCAAATATATATTTGGATTACGCGTTACCTTAAGAATTTCTAAATTAAAATTCACATTGAAATTATCTTTTAATTAGTCTAAATAGCGAAAGGAATTTTTAATTATACTTAACTTATTTATTAATACTTATTTACAGACATTAATTAATTTCTGGGAACACCAGTTTCATCAATATTACATTATAGTGAGCTTACCAGTAGTTTCAAAAATAAAAAGTTGAATGTGTAGGAATATAAAAAGTTCAATTTATATTTCCATTAATTAGCAAGTTGTTTAATGTTCAATAAGGTTTGTGTTTAGAAATGTTTTAAAAAATTTTAGATTATTGAAAAAGTACATACTAATACATTTATTCATTATTTATTTATATTTATTTACTGAATAAAAGGCTAATAAAAATAACGAATGAACATATTTAATAAATACGTTTTTATTACGTAAATATAAAGTAAGACTTATTCTTTCTTCATTATATTTAGTTAATATTAGAAGAATATTTTCAATATTTAATACATGTATGAACATGTAAAAAAGCATTACTAATTTCGATTAATTTAATACATTACTAATTCCTGAAAAAATTTTTAAATAAATTTGCAATTTTTTTTAAAGAAATTTCTGCGTATTTACATTATCTTTTTTTATTTTGTTACCATAAAATAAATTTACATTTAAAAATAAATAGAACCTCCTTCTATTAACTATACTTTTTACGAAGGTTTGTCTAAGAATCAACACCAACACTTTCTATGAATAACGTAGAGTGTACAACATTGTTTCACAATATTCTCTTTTTGTAAAATGTGTTCTTTCACTCATCATTTTGGAATTCGATGAATGTATGAATAATAGTCACAATTCCTTATTAATCATACTGTGTCTATAAAAATCTCTGTCTATCTATATGTACACTAAAAAATAAAACATACTACTGTGCCCAGAAAGTAAGACAATTTTTTTTTTCAAAAACTCCTTATTTATTCTTCGAAATTTATTTCATCGCCTTCAAAGGAACCCCCTTCGGACACGATGGACTTATGCCAAAGTTTTTTCCAATCCCCAATGCATGCTAAAAAGTCATCGGCAGGGAAAGCCTTCAAAGCGCTTGCGATTCACGTTGAATCTCTTCATTCGACTCAAAACGGTGTCCCCGGAGTGGTCTTTTGAGTTTAGGGAATAGTCGCTCGGTGTGAATACGGTGATTGTGGAACTATATGGGTTTCATTTTTGCCGAAAACGTCACGAAGAATCAATGCAGTGTGAGCTGGCGCATTCAGTGTCTTTGGTACCAGTCGAGACTGAACACGTTTGAGGCCCAAAATGGAATGGACCGATCCTTTTGAAATTCCAACATCATCAGAAAGGTAATCGACGGTTGTAAAACGTAATTGTAAATCGATGGTTTGCAAGCACCCAATCTTTAATTTCTTGGACGTCAGCTTCGTCGGTTGAGATAGAGGGTCGACCAGAGTGCTCTTCGAATTCAATACGTTCTCTGCCTTCTTTGTACTGTTCTAACCACTTCTTAATACCACTTCTAAACATTTCTTTCCGATACAGGAATGCTCACCGAATGCCTTCTGCAATATTCTATATGTTTCCGCAAACAAAATTGAATGCAAGTTCTTTGCTCAATTCATTCAAACATTTCAAAAATCGCCGGAATCCGTTTTAGAGTCTCACAAAGCCAAGCGTAACTCAAAAAAGAAGAAAAAAAAATGAAATTTCACCAGCCCCGGGAATTTTAAATTGAAAATGGGTCTTACTTTTTGAACACGGTAGTACTTTGTATTTCATGCATAGTTTAAGTTATAAGTGGAATAAATTTTTACTTTGTAAGCTTCAAGCTCTGATTTGTTTATCACAGTGATACCAAGCAGTGACAAAGCAGCCATTCCAAGCCGAGATAAACAAAGTCCACGCACGGAGAGTAAAGATTATCACAGAATAATTCGGCGACAATTTCGCGCGAGAGAGAGGACACAGTGGAAAATGGGCGCGATGCAAAGTTATCGACTTGACGTAGTGTCTGGTGCAGACAAAAGACATTTATCATGGGGAGCGAAAGGAACGGATATCAATGCACAGCTATATAATTACCGACCAGCGCCGGGTGGAGAGACATCGGGGGGGTGCTGCTAATGAGTTCGAGGGGGAAAGAAGTGATCAGTGGGCGCTGGGGGGAACAGTGGTGTAGGTGGTCACACAGCCAGGAGAGGAGTTTTTTCAAAGGATGGAATTTTGTTGGTAAAGGATTGTTGAGAATATTAGTTACAAAAAAATTTAATTAACATTTTGTATCTATTGTTTCTCTGTGGCAAATGTAGAGGGATTCTTTTGAGATGGCAGTCGTTGTTTTTTAACTATTGGGTTGGAAGAAAGTACAATTCGGTTTTTACTATGTAGAATCGTGAAAACTGACATTATTTTCTTGCCAACAACTTGATACAGTTGTTAAGTCACTAACTAATAGATGGAGATGCAGCTGTTAAGTCGAGATAGTGCTGCTTAAACACGACCCAGTTGGATACTGAATTCAAGCGTTCAAAATTTTCAGTTGAATTTCTGAAAAACTTAACTGTTTTTTTCATTACTTATATGAATAGAGTCATAACAATCTCTTACAATACTCTCTTACAATCAGTCTCTAAAAATATTTTTCAAAATTTGAGGAAATACCAATTTTATCTTCTTAATGAAGTTATAAATGAATTGTAACAAAACATTTCGAATATATTCATCTAAGGATAAGTTATTCGCCTTTTTGTTAACAACTTAACTTTTTTTCTTGCATTTTGGCTCCAAATTTCTCAATTGGCTGTCACACAGCTTCTATTTTATATTATTAACATACTTTTAGCTCAATTCATGCATAATACTACTGTGTCCAGAAAGTAAGACCAGTTATCAATTTAAATTTTCCGGGCTTATGGAATTTCAATTTTCTTTTCTTTTCTAGGTTCCTGGCACTGTCCTTGACATCTGTGTGAAATGCCATGTTAAAATATTCATTATTGGTTGAGTTACGCTTGGCTCTGTGAGACGCTCAAACTGATTCCGGCGATTTTCGAATTGTCTGAATTCTTTAAGCAAAGAACTTGCATCAACTTTTGTTTGCGGAAATGTATAGAATGTTGCAGAAGGCATTCGGTGAGCATTCCTATACCGGAAAGAATCGGCGTCAAATTTGGATTGATACGAAAAACATTGAATGCGCCATTGATTCTTCGTGACTTTTTCGCCAGAAATGTAACCCATATCTTTCCACAATCACCGTATTCCCACCGTGCGACTTCTGGCTATTCACTCTGGGGACACCGTTGTGAGTAGATTGGAGAAATTCAACGTGAATCGGCGAGCGCTTTGAAGGCCATCCCTGCCGATGATTTTGCAGCATGCATTGAGGATTGGAAAAAAAGTTGGCACAAATGCATTGTGTCCCGATGGGATTCCTTCGAAGGAGATTAAATAAGTTTGGAAGAATGAATAAAATGTTTTTTTAAAAAAAATAATTGGTCTTACCTTTTTGGGGCGCAGTAGTAGTTCTTTCTTTAGGTGTTCAATCCTGGAGCACCTACAAAGAGTGTGATCAATCATCTTTATTCCGTCTACATACGCAGTTGAATAGATTAAATCTACTAAATTTTAAGTTAAAACTGTTCTATCCAGACTTAAACTGTGTAATCTGCATGTTATCTGATCCTGTGTGCTTTATTCTCATTTTGATGATCTTGTTTCAATATGTATGCGTAGTAACAAATACTTTGTGTTATCAAAAAAAGAAAGAAGTTTATTGAGAAGTTGTGAAGAAAGGATACTTTATGAGTCGCAGAGGAAATTGTCTGCTGTAAATCAGTCTAACAATGAAACCCGAATTGACACGAAACGTACTACAGGGGGAAAGGAATTCTTAGTGAATCTCGCCTCTAGTACAAAACCACCCCTGATAATGTTCTTTTTCTTCATTCTCCGTTCAATAGATACCAGAATTAAGGTCAGACGCATCATTCCAGCACAACCCCCAAGAACAGATAAAACTTTATAAAAAGCACACATGAAAGGTCGCCTTTGCAGCAGACCTTGATCTGTAATTATGGTCCCAAAGACAAAAATTAAATGACTTCTTTTACAACGGTTATCAGTTTTCGGGCCCACACTCACACACACTCTCTCTCTCTCTCTCCTCGCTTCTTCGGAGGAGAAGGGGTGCAAGTCTCCTCGGATGGGATCAAGAGCAATTTCCCTTCCTCTTTGTTTTTCTCATGTTCCCCCTAACAATGCAAGATTAAAACGCTAATCATTCTTTTAAAGAAACGGAGTTCTTCGTGTTGGAGCGTGAATTGATAAGGAAAGCGCATGAAAGCGGCTGCTTTTGGTGTTTCCGCCTTCAGTGTTTAAAGTTATGATCTGCTGATCGCGAAGAATTGGGGGGAGGGGCTTTTAATAACGCACTTTATCCGCAATTGCATTTTTACTTCTTCTGAGTCGGTAAGTAATACTTGCGGACGGAGTAGTGTTGTCTCATTTTCTTAAAGGGGGGATCATGGTTAATTTTTCTTTGATATTTGTGCAAATCTGTTTGTTATTTGTTATTCTGAAGACCTGTCAGCATCTGAGATTGCACGCACAGTATTTATTCATCTATTTCTACATCGACATAAGTTCGAGGCACCTTATTTTGTTCTAATGCAGCTGGAAAACTCTTACACAGTTGTCTTAGATGTCTTAAGGCAAGCATCACTACCCAGGAGATGCCTATAGCCTGAAGATGAGCTACAGGACACGGAGTAATAGTACCCCCGAAACACTCTACGATCCTGTTAGAACAGGACCCCCCTCCACTCCCCCTCCCCACTCCAAACATCCATGGCACCGACGGAATTCGAATCCGAAACCTGTGGTACAGATCGCCAGAGCGCTAGCCACTCAACCATTCAGGCCCATACACGTAGCAATATAAAAAATAAAATAAAATAATGGAGATAAAAAGGAGAAACATTAAAATAGGAATTTACAAAAGTTTGTAGAGCAAGAAATGTTGGATGACCATTTTGAGTTATTTTGTAGTGTATTTCTTTCTTTAGATATTCAATCCTGGAGTAACTGTAAATAGTGCGATCAATCCTCTTCATTTCCTCTGCATACGCAGTTGAATAGCTCAAATCTGCTTAAATGAAAGTTAAAATCCAGACTAAAACTGAGTAATCTCCATGTTATCTGATCCTGTGTACTTTATTGTCTGTTTTCATGATCATGTTTAAATATGTATGCGTGGTAACAAATACTTTTGTGTTATCAAAAAAAGAAAGAAGTTTATTGAGAAGTTGTGAAGAAAGGATACTTTATGAGTCGCAGAGGAAATCGTCTGCTGTAAATCAGTCCAACAATGAAACCCGAATTGACACGAAGCGTACTACAGGGGGAAAGGAATTCTTTGTGAATCTCGCCTCTAGTACAAATCCACCCCTGATAATGTTCTTTTTCTTCATTCTCCGTTCGATAGATACCAGAATTAAGGTCAGACGCATCATTCCACCCCAAACCCCAAGAACAGATAAAACTCTATTAAAAGCACACATGAAAGGTTGCCTTTGCAGCAGAACCTGCTCTATAATTATGATCCCAAAGACAAAAATTAAATGGCTTCTTTTACAACGGTTATCAGTTTTCGGGCCCGCACTCACTCACTCTCTCCTCGCCTCGCCTCTTCCGAGGAGAAGTGGTGCAAGTCTCCTCGGAGGGGATCAAGAACAATTTCCCTTCCTCTTTGTTTTACTCATGTTCCTCCGAACAATGCAAGATTAGAATGCCTCCATTCTTACAAAGAAACGGAGTTCGTGTTGGTGTTGATGAAAGCTTGGATTGATAACGAAAATGTATAAAAGCCGCTTTTTGCATGTTTTCGCCTGCTAACAATTAGGAGTAACTATATATATATGGCCAAATCTGGCCATAAACTGTTATATATATATAACGGTTTATGGCCAGTTTCTTACCTTTTTTTCTTTTCTGAGAGGTCTAAATGTGAGACGCTTCAGTGTTTTAATTTTACGAAGGCTATAATATCTTGGTTGGGTCTGAATGGGCGAGTGGCTAGCGCTCTAGCGCTCGGTACCACAGGTTTCGTGCTCGAGCCCAGCGGTGCCATGGATGTTTGTAGTGGTTCGGAATCTACTTTAAGCCGTGTGTCCTGGTCTCATATGACTGAAAGAGCGTCACGGAGCAGAAGTCAGACTTCTACCTACGGGTGCTCCATCACAACGGAAGCTGCCCCTCTCCCTCCATCCATGAGTAGATCACTCATGGGATATCCATCCCGCACTGCAGGACATTGAGAATTAGTCACAACAACATCAATGCAAGATTAAAACACCTCCATTCTTCCAAGTTGGTGTTGATGAAGTCATGAATTGATAAAGAAAGCGCATGAAAGCGGCTGCTTTGGGGTGTTTTCGCCTTCAGTCTTTAAAGTTATGATCTGCTTATCGTCAAAGAATTGGGGTGGTGGTGCTTTTAATAACGCACTTTATCCGCAATTAAAGAGTTTTCGCAATTTTACTTCTTCTGAGTCAGTAACTAACACTTGCGGACGGGGAGGGTATTGTCTCATTTTCTTAAAGGGGGATCATGGTTGGTTCTTTTTCTTTGATATTTATGCAAATTTGTTTGTAATTTGTTATTTTGAAGACCTGTCAGCATTTGAGATGGCATGCGCAGTATTTATTTATCTATTTCTACATAGACAAAGGCACTTTTTTTGTTCTAATGCAGCGGGCAAACACTTAGACAGTTGTCTTCGATGCTTTAAGGCAAGCGCTGTACCAACGTTACTCATTAAGCACTACCCAGGAGGAGCGTGTAGCTGGAAGATAAGCTACGGACGCGGAGTAACACTACCTATGCAGCACTCTATTGCCCTGTTAGACCGTGAAATTCTGTTTAAAGCGGATTACGAACCACTACAAACATACATTGCACCGCCTGGACTCGAACCCGAAACCTGTGGTACAGAGCACCAGACCACTAGCCACACGACCATCACGCCCCTGGCTGTGAAGGGTGATTGGTTACCTTGTGAAATTTCCAACATTAAAATACAGTGTAAGTGCCTCGAATTTTATCGATATAGAAATAGCTGAATAAGTACTACGCGTGCATTCTCAGATGCTGACAGGTCTTCAGAATAACAAATAACAAGCAAATTTGCACAAACATCAAAAGAAAAAGAACCAACGATGATCCCCCCTTGCCTTAAGAAAACGTGACAATACCATTCGTACGCTGGTATTACTTACAGACTCACAAGTAAAAATGCGAAAAACTCTTTAATTGCGGATAAAGTGCATTATTAAAATCACCACCCTGTCCCCAATTCTTTGGCGATAAGCGGATCGTAACTTTAAAGACTGAAGGCGAAAACACCAAAAAGCAGCTTCTTTCATGCACTTTCTTTATCAATTCACGATTTCATGAACACCAACACACGAACTCCGTTTCTTGAAAGAATGGAGGCATTCTAATCTTGCTTTGTTAGGGGGAACATGAGAATCAAAGAGAAAGGAAATTAATTGTTCTTGATCCTCCCCGTGAGGAGACTTGCACCCCTTCTTCTCGGAAGAGGCGAGGCGAGGAGAGGTGAAGAGGAGAGAGAGAGTGAGTGAGTGCGGGCCCGAAAACTGATAACCGTTGTAAAAGAAGGCATTTCATTTTTGTCTTTCGGACCATAATTACAGTGGAAGGGCTGGTGCAAAGGCAACCTTTTATGTGTGCTTTTAATAGAGTTTTATCTGTTCTTGGGGGTTGTGCTGGAATGATGCGTCTGACCTTAATTCTGGTATCTATTGAACGGAGATTGAAGAAAAAGAACATTATCAGGGGTGGTTCTGTACTAGAGGCGAGATTCACAAAGAATCCCTTTCTCCTTGTAGAACGTTTCGTGTCAATTCGGGTTTCATTGTTAGACTGATTTACAACAGACAATTTCCTCTGCGACTCATAAAATATCTTTTCTTCACAACTTCTCAATAAACTACTTTTCTTTTTTTGATAACACAAAAGTATTTTTGCCACGCATCTATTTGAACATGCCTTGAAAACTGAAAATACACAAAAACAAAACACAGGATCAGATATCAAATATCAGATCAGGATGACAAAACACAGGATCCGATAACATGCAGATTACTAAGTTTAAGTCTCGATTTTAACTTTCATTTAAGCACATTTAATCCATTAAACTGCGATGTAGGGGGAATGAAGATTATGGATCACACTCTTTAGAGGTGCTCCAGGATTGAACATCTAAATAAAGAACTACTACTGTGACCGAAAAGTAAGGCGAATTATTTTTTTTCAAAAACTCTTCCTTTATTCTTCCAAACTTATTTCATCACCTTCGAAGTAATCCCGTCCGGACACAATGCCCTGAAGCAGACTTTTTTTTCCAATCCTCAATGCATGCTGAAAAATCATCGGCAGGGATGGTTTTCAAAGCGCATCAAGTTGAATCTCTTCAATCGACTCGAAACGGTGTCCCCGCAATGGTCTTTTCAGTTTAGGGAATAATTAGAAGTTGCATAGTGTAAATACGGAGGTTGTGGAACGATATGGTTTCATTTTTGGCGAAAAAGTCACGAAGAATCAATTCAGTGTTAGCTGGAACGTTCATGGTTTTCGGTACCCATCGAGATGTGGCACGTTTGAGGACCAAAATGGAATGGACTGATCCTTTTGAAATTCCAACATCGTCGGCAAGATCTCTAACTGTAAATTGACGGTATGCAAGCACCCAATATTTAGTTTTTTGGACGTGAGCTTCGTCGGTTGAGGTGAAGGGTCGACCAGAGGGCTCTTCGTCTTTAAAGCGCTCTCTGCCTTCTTTGAAATGTTCATACCACTTGTATACATTTCTTTCCGATATAGGAATGCTCACCGAATGCCTTCTGTAACATTCTATACGTTTCCGCAAACAAAACTGAATGCAAGTTCTTTGCTCAATAAATTCAGACATTTCAAAAATCGCCGGAATCTGTTTCAGTGTCTCACAAAGCCAAGCGAAACTCAAACACTAATGAATATTTTGATGTCTAATTTCTGACAGATGTTAAGGACAGTGTCAGCAAAAACATTGAAATTCCATAAGCCCAGGGAATTTTAATTGAAAATGGATCTTAATTTTTTGTCACAGTAGTAAAACTGCGCGTGCATTCTTGGATGCTGACAGGTCTTCAGAATAACAAATAACAAACAAATTTGCACAAACATCCAAGAAAGAGAAATCATGATTATCCCCCTTCAGAAAATGAAGCAATACCCTCCGTCCGCAGATATTACTTACCGACTCATAAGTAAAAATGAGAGAAAAGTTTTTAATTTCGGATAAAGTGCGTTATCAAAAGCACCGCCCTGTCCGCAATTCTTTGGAGATAAGCAGATCATAACTTTAAAGACTGAAGGCGAAAACACCAAAAAAGCAGCGGCTTTCATGCACTTTCTTTATCAATTCACGATTTCATCAACACCAACACGAAGAACTCCGTTTCTTGGAAGAATGGGGGGCGTGTTAATCTTGCATTGTTCGTGGAACATGAGAAACAAAGAGGAAGGGAAATTGTTCTTGATCTCCTCTGCGAGGAGACTTGCACCCCTTCTTCACCGATAGAGGCGAGGCGAGGCGAAGAGAGGAGAGGAGTGAGTGCGGCCCGAAAAGAGATAACTGTTGTAAAAGAAGGCATTTCATTTTTGTCTTCGGGACCGTAATTACAGAGCAAGGTCTGCTGCAAAGGCGACCTTTCATGTGTGCTTTTAATAGAGTTTTATCTGTTCTTGGGGGTTGTGCTGGAATGATTCGTCTGACCTTAATTCTGGTATCTATTGAACGGAGAATGAAGAAAAAGAACATTATCAGGGGTGGTTTTGTACTAGAGGCGAGATTCACAAAGATTTCCGTTCTCCGTGTAGTACGTTTCGTGTCAATTCGGGTTTCATTGTTAGACTGATTTACAGCAGGCAATTTCCTCTGCGACTCGTAAAGTATCCTTTCTTCACAACTTCTCAATAAACTTCTTTTCTTTTTTTGATAACACAAAAGTATTTGTTACTAAGCATTATATTTCAGCATGCCATGAAAAATGACAATAAAATACACAGGATGAGATAAGATGCAGATTTCTCAGATAACATTCTCAGATAACATGCAGATTCTGAATAGAATAGTTTTAATCTCTTCAATCGACTCAAAACGGTGTCCCTGCAGGGGTTATACCATTCTATTCAATTATATATTGCAAGATTATTGTATTTATGGCGCACTGTCAAATAAATACTAATTCTCAGGTGTCCGAAATTCGCCTAGAAGTCTCTGTAGAACTGTTTCACTGCAAGCATACATCACGAGAGGGGAAGTTGCTATTTATTAACTATGTTGATTATCCTTCAAGCACTCTTTAGAATAAATCGTTAAAGTTTTTTCTGACTGCAGGGTTTAAATCAGTAAAAGATTTTGAAGTGAAATTATATTTTTCTATTTATTTTGATAATAAGCTTAAGGACATGAAAAATTTTATTTCAATATTTTTTTCGGATGATGACTTTCTGCATACTTTCGGTATGAAATAATGTAATGTTATTTTTGTAAAAATAATCTTAAATTATATTTTTTTTTTCAAATTTTGATTTTATGTTAAATTATAGTCCTATTAACAAATTTAAAGTATTTGCAAAAATTCTTAAAATTTGACAAATTGGGGAAATTGGAAAAATGCAATGCAAAAAAGGAAAGATAATAATTATCTGACAAATTTTAATTGAAACACTATAAAAAAAATAACACTTAAAGTTTTTAATACAGCTATAATGAATTCCATATATTTCAATCTGAAAGAACAATTGCAAATTTTGATGCAAAGAAACTTTAAAATCTTTGCTTTAAAAATTCCATTGACCAATTCATCAAGACAATTTTAATAGAAATTAAATATTTTCTAAAAAGTTAATAAAATAATTCACATATACAAATATGTTTTTCGAGACTTCAAAAAATCAAAATTAAAAACCTTTATTATCTCATGAGTCACTGTACATTTAAAATGATTAATTTTTTTAGCCATAAATCTTTAATAATCCAGCATTCAGTTTAAGTGAGAATAATTAAATATATTTTAATTACTACATTAAATTGCTAAAAGACCCATTCTTAAAAATTCCCTTTAATTGAAAAACACGTGAAATATTTGTGATTAGTTAGTATTATTTATTAAGATCAGTTCATTAAAAAGAAAATTGGATATATTTTTTTTCAGGGAAGCTTAGGTACATTGGTTGTAATTTATTGCTTTTTTTTTCTTTCTAATGCAGTTGGCAAACTCTCAGACATGTACGTCTTGGATGCCTTAAGGCAAGCGCTGCACAGACGTACTCACTTTGCATGACCTAGGGGGCGCGTGTCACTTGAAGATAAGCCACGGACGTGGAATAACAATGCCCCCGCAACGCTCTACGATCCTATTAGGACCAGGACCTACGGTTTAAAGTGAATTCCGAACCATTACAAACATCCATGGCACCGCTGGGCCTCGAACCCGAAACCTGTGGTACCGAGCGCCAGAGTCCTAGCCACTCGGCCATTCAGGCCCCTGGTTGTAATTTATAAATGTACTTTTAAGTGAATGAATGCCGATTATTGGTATTTTATTACTTATAATTCATTAATGTCTCACCAAAAGAATGACGACAGAAATACATACACATATTGAATTTATTTCCTGACCTCAAAATTAAAATTGAGTATGGATAAAATGACATTTTAAATGCAATATATAATTTTAAGCTTATGTATTAGAACAGGGGTGGCCAACCCAAACGATCTTGCGGGCCACTTTGGAAATGCATCCTAACTCCGCGGGCCGCATGTAAAATTATATATTCCCCTATTAGATTTAGACCCACTATAGACATTTGCTTAGAGTGAAAAATTGAAACAGAATGAGTTGTTAATTTTTGTGTTTACTATTATCCTTACATGTTAACATAGATATTATGATAATAATGATACTAAACACACATTGTAAAGAAAATTTTTTTTTAATGCAGCTGGCAAACACATAGACAGCTTGGTCTTGGATGCCTTAAGGAAAACGCTGCACAGACGTTACTCACTTTGCATTACCCAGGGGGCGCGTGTGACTTGAAGATAAGCCACGGACGCGGAGTAACAATGCCCCCGCAACGCTCTACGATCCTATTAGACCGGGACCTACGATTTAAAGTAGATTCCGAACCACTACAAACATCCATGGCACCGCCGGGACCCGAACCCGAAACCTGTGGTACCGAGCGCCAGAGCGCTAGACATTCGGCTATTCATAAAATTCGGAAATATGTAACACTAAAAATTCGGAAATATATAACACTAAAAATGAAACATAAAAAATATATAAATATGAACGAAATAAAAAAAACTAATAGAACTAATAATTTTAATTTCAAATAGAAATTTTGGAACAATTCTTGATCTCGTTAACCCTAATGTGCCCAAATTATTTATTAATGAAAATTTTCAAAATTCAAAAATATTTATTAAATAATAATTATGAATTCCTGGGATTCAGGGAATGAATTCATCACTGGAATTCATAATTATTATTTAATTCATAATTATTTATTAATTAATTATTTATTTAATAATTATTATTTAATTATTTAAGATCTGTGACATTTCCCTTGCATAATTCTATTGCAAATGATTTTATAACTACATACTTTAATGTAGCATTTGAAAAATATCAGACGGATATTTTCGTAATTCATAAATAACCTAATAATAATTTTTTCGTAAGTTTGGAACAAAATAAAAATTAGCAAATTAAAAAAAAAAACATCAAACTCCTAATTATTTCAGCATTTAAGATTTGAGAAACGCAAATGAATATAAAATATTCATTTATATTTCTCAAAACTTAATGCTAAAATAATTAGGTATGACGACGATGACGATTTGCCAGATTGAAGGAGAGCCTTGGTTGCTTAGCAACCTCTATCTTCTGCTTTGTGAATGAGAGAAGTTTCTTAAGCCTTAAGTCCTTTTATTACATAGAAAAGTGTAAGATATATATATATATATCTTACATATCTTTTTATATATATATATATATATATATATATATATATATATATATATATATATATATATATATATATATATATATATATATATATATATATATATATATATATTATTAATTTTTTTAAGGGCCTGAATGGCCGAGTGGCTAGCGCTCTGACGCTCGGTACCAAAGGTTTCGGGTTCGAGTCACGGCGGTGCCATGGATGTTTGTAGTGGTTTGGAATCCACTAAGGAATAATCCGTATCTAATAATAAACCGTAGGACCCGGTCTAATATGATCGTAGAGCTTTGAGGTGGCATTGTTACTCCGCATCCGTGGCTTATCTTCAAGTTACACGCGCCCCCTGGGTAATGCAAAGTGAGTAACATCTGTGCAGCGCTTGCCTTAAGGCATCCAAGACCAAGCTGTCTAAGTGTTTGCCAGCTGCATTAGAACAAAAAAAAAATTATTTTTTAAAAGAAAATCACGGATTAATTATTAATATTTTTTACTAATTAATAATAATTGCCTATATATAATTTTTTTATATTACTATTACAGTTTCAAGAAGGTAATGAAAAAAAAAAAAAAAAAAAAAATAGAAACAAACAAAAACGATTGGAGGAGAAATTGTGACTCAGCGGAGAAACTGCATGGTCATTCGGAAAGGAGGATATCGAAACGTTAATGAATACTAGTCAGAACAGCGCGATGTCTTTTGCGATTTTTCAAATCAGAAATGTCGTCATCATAGTTGCTTTGATCATTGATTGATTGTAAAAAGCATAAAACTAATGTACATAATTCCAGACGGCCAACGGCCATACCATGCTGAATATACCGGTTCTCGTTAGATCACTGAAGATTCACAAATTTGGGATCTGAATGGACGAGTGTCTAGCGCTCGTCCCACAGGTTTCGGGTACGAATCCCGGCGGTGCCATGGATGTTTGTAGTAGTTCGGAATCCACTTTAAGCCGTAGGTCCGGGTCTCCTATGACTGTAAGAGCGTCACAGTGACTGACGTCTGACTGTGTAAGAGCGTCAAAGTCAGACTTCTATCTACGGGTGCTCCATCACAACAGAAGCTGCTTCCTTCCCCTTCAATCATGAGTGCGTATGGCCAAGTGGAATAAGAAACAACATAATTCTAGTGTTAAACTTAAGCGCAATGCATCTCATATCACTACAATAAAGGATGATAATTGTGACGGTTTTTCAAATAAGTAGGTAATGCTAAAATAATGCTTGATGTTCAGAAAAATTTTGAAAACTATTATCATATATGCGTATATTATCAGAGTGGAATCTTTGAAAGGAAGGATTCCCTGGTTATTTTAGAGAATAGCCTTGTTTCAAAATATCTTTTTAGGGTTTATATGGAAACCCTGATGTATAGTTTTATTTGTCACAAAATAAAGGTTCATTGATTCAGATGAAATGGATGTGTAAAGAAATGAAAAATAAATATTTGCTTTCTATTTAGAAAGATTTAAAAAAAAAAAGTATTTATCTCGTTGTTAATTTTGTTAGTCATCTTGTTGGCAATTATTTGTATATTATCGGAGTGGGTCTTTAAAATAAATGTGACCCCCTGGTTATTTCCCGGGTGTTAAGAAGTTTAAAAAACATTTTTCAAAATGACAGAGAAACCCCCGTTATGTTATTTTTTCAATTCCTACCATTAGTTCATACTCTCCCTATATATATCTTGTTCAAATTTCCAATCGTTCATAAAATACTGTTTATTCATCCACTCAAGTGGAAATACATTTTTTACATGCATTAATTAATACATGATACACAATTTACAGCATAATATAAGATGTGCAAAATATACGATTCATTCTAATGTACAAGAATAAATATTTTTTTTCAATAATTGTAATCAATTCTTCTTGCAAATTGGGTTGGAATTAACTAACAAAACTCTAAAAATGATTCGAACTTTAAAAACAGATTGATTTTTTTCAATTCCTACTATTAGTTTACACTCTCCCTATATATATTTATATATCTTCTCAAATTTTATATCGTTCACAAGATATTTTTTATTCATCCACTCAAGTTCAGATACATTCATGTTAATACACTTCACACTTAATGTTAATGCAGTTTTTTTTCAAATATTAATTCATTCATTCAATTTAATCAATTCAATTTAGTTTTGTAGGTGATTAAAAAATTTCTCTTCTATAAGATATTGAGCAGGTTATAAATTAAGGAATCAATACCGTCAGTAGCGAAGCGTGTAGATCACTGGAAAAAAATTCTTTTTTCATTGTGGGTTCTAGTCTGAGTCGAGGAGGGAACAAAATGGAAAATGAAACGTGTGAGTAAATGAGTGAGAGAGATGGAATGTGTGTGTGAGAGAGAGAAATTTTTCTAACTTAAAAAAATGAATGAAAATTACTTATAAAGGACTTTCTGCAATAGAGTGAAAAAAAAAGTAGGAATTAACTTTAAAAAAGTTTTTTTTATATTACATGTCATTTAACACACACACACAAAATAATAATAAATTCAGAGGAATAAAAAAAAGTTTTAATTTTCAATGTGCTTTTATTATTCAAGATTTGAGAAATACAAACACATATTTTACTTCATATTAAAAAAACTTTACAAATTATTTATCTTGCAGTATTTTATAGATGCACATCTTCAGAGTGCGTCCCTTAAATTAAAGAATCTTCAAGGACCTTCTACTAGATTGGATAGGAGAGTCGAGTACCTGTGCACGTAGTGCACATCTGCTCAGAATTCAAATATAATAAAAACAAAGTATCACAGAATTAGCAGGAATTAAAAAATTTAAAGCAAACAGTTAATAGGAGGGGAAGAAGTTAAAGTAAATAAATAAATAAATAAAATATAAAAAAAATAAAAAAGGAGGGGGGGGCGGACAAACTAGGAGATGACAATCAAGCAATATCAAAATACACAAATGCCCAATAGAAGCATATAAATACGTAAATACATAGCAGACAGACATATAAACACATATGCAATGAAAATAAATAGGAATTATAAATAAACAAATATACAATCACAAAAATAAAAAATAAAAAACTTTAAGGAGACAGAAAACATACGAATAACTTTTGACTGTAGATCGGAAGTAAAGTTCGTTGATGCAGGGTAGAGTTTGATATTTTCAGATATGGAATGTTTTTTTTTTCTTTTTAACATAGTTCCGCAGTACACACAGAGGGACCTTCTAAGGAAGAGTACTACTGTGTCCAAAAAGTAAGACCAGTTTTCAATTTAAATTTCCCTGCCTTCCTTTAAGCTTCGTCTGTTGAGAGTCGACCCGAGGGTTCTTTGTCTTCAAAGCATTCTCTACCTTCTTTGAACTGTTTTTATCCCTTATAAACATTTCTTTCCGATATAGGAATACTCACCGAATGCCTTCTGTGACATTCTATACGTTTCCCACAAACAAAATTGAATGCAAGTTCGCTGCGCAATGAATTCCGACATTTCAAAAATCACCGGAATCCGTTTCAGCGTCTCACAAAGCCAAGCGTCATACAAACACTAATGAATATTTTGACGTCACATCTCACACAGATGTCAAGGGCAGTGCCAACAACCTAAAAAAAGAAGAAAAAAATTGGAATTCCATAACCCCAAGGAAATTTAAATTGAATATGGGTCTTACTTTTTGGACGCGGTAGTATTTATATTAAGAAAGTTTTAAAAAAAAATATGTATCTTGCAGTATTTTATCTATGCATATCTTCAGATTGGGGCACATAAATTACAGAATTCTCCAGGAAGACCTTGTAAGGATGAAACTCTTCCTTGTTTTAAAAACACTTTTTCAGCAATCGAGAAACTCCAAGAATGGCAAACAATGTTCTAGTAGTTCAAAATGTCTGCATAGATATTCCGTTGTTACTGGAAATCCCTTATTTGACATTGAGAATCGAAGCCCTTCTCGAGAATAATTGTGACAGAGAAGTCGGTATCCGTCCAAAGATTTATTCTGAATCTAAAACCTTTTCATGAGGATGTAGTATCTTCGGACCGGGAGAGGATGGTTGTGCAGCAAATATTCGCAGATGCGGGGGGGAGGAGGAGGACTCCACCCCTATTCCAGTCCATTAGTTGGGGATCTATTTCCATAATACATCCGCAACTGTAATCCCTCTTGACTGCAGCTCGTGACGTCTTATGGCAAGTCTTGCTTCTACGAATGGCATGCGCTCTGGAATGCTGAGTGCATCACTGTTTGCTGCCGACATCTTTGGTCAAGTTTACAAGATTTCTCGATTGTAAACTGAGATGGATAACAAAACGTGAGGAGATTATCTCGGTTGAGATTGATGAAAAATTGAATAAGAAACAGGGCCGTATTTAGATGAAAAGAGGCCCTAGGCTCTTCCACTTATGAGGCCCTTTCACCTCCCAATTTTAAGTTCGTAAATTACTTATTATTTTTGTTTATGTGGCCTGATGGCCAAATGGCTAGCGCTCTAGCGTTCGGTACCACAGGTATCGGGTTCAAATCCCGGCTTTGCCCATGGGTGTTGTAGCGGTTCGGAATCCACTTTAGGCCATAGGTCCCGGTCCTAATAGGATCGTAGAGCGTTTCGAGGGCATTGCTACTCCGCGTCCGTGGCTTACCATCAAGTTACACGCGCCCCCTGGGTAATGCAAAGTGAGTAACATCGGTGCAGCCCTTATGGCAAAAATCACGGTCTTTTTGCCAGCTGCATTAGAAGGAAAAAAAATGTTTCTTTATTATTCACATGTGCAGAATTTCTCCTTATTTTTGATTTAGTGTTTACTGTTTTTAGAATAGCGTCATTCTAATTTTGCTAGCAATTTGAATGTAGGCCCCTCTTGATCTTGTGGCCCTAGGCTGAAGATTAGTTAGCCTATATGAAAATCCGGCTCTGATAAGAAACATTCTATAAATAGTAACATTAGAAGGTTTTTTTTCACCTATAGAATTATTAATTTCTAAAAGAATACACTAAAATGAAGTATTCCCAATTCGACAAGAAATACTATCACATTCAATAGCCAAAATAATTTATCAAAGTTTGAAAATTGTAGGCATAAATGAAGAATGAAGTTTTCCAAATTCTACAAGAAACATTATCACATACGATACCCAAAATATTATATCAACGTTTGAATATTCTAGCCATAAATGAATTATGAAGTATTCCAAATTCTATAAGAAACGTTATTACATTCAATAGCCAAAATAATATATCAAAGTTTGAAAATTTTAGTCGTAAATGAAGAATGAAGTTTTCCCAATTCTACAAGAAACGTTGCCGCATTCAATACTCAAAAAGAATATATCAAAGTTTGAAAATTGTAGGCAAAAATGAATAATGAAGTATTCTAAATTCTACAAGAAACATTATCACTACAATACCCAAAAGAATGTATCAAAGTTTGAATATTGTAGGCAAAAATTTAAGTATGAAGTATTCTCAATTCTACAAGAAACACTATAGCATTCAATAGCCAAAATAATATCTACATCTTTGGTCAAGTTTACGTGATGACTTGGTTGTAAGCTGAGATTGGTAATGAACAGTGACGGATTTAGGCTTAGGCCCGCGAGGCCAGGGCCTATGGTGGCAAATTTTCGAGGCTGCAAAAATTTGAAATCGATTTTGGTTTTTATCACCCGTACTATAACAGCGAATTTGAATGCTTCTTTTCTTACGTTAACAAACTCAAGATGTGAATATTTAAAGAATAGAATTATTTTTTTAAATAATTGATCGTGTCAGCAACAAAATTTAAAATATCTAACTCAAAAAATTTCGTTAAGCATAACATTTATCTAGTGACGTTAGAATTTTTATAAATTTTTCTTAAAAAATCTAAATGTAGCATTTGTTTGCTCAACATCATAACACAAAATATTAATTCACCAAATTTAATTATACCTTTGGCCGGTTACTCAAAAACTTTATTAATTTTTTTTTTTAATCTCGCATAATAATTTTATGGTTTTCCGTAATGTGAGGCGTTTTTCAAAGATTATCATGAGCCATTTGGAAAGGTCGTACTAGAACTTGGAAAATCACAAAAATTTAAAGAAATAGGACTCGAAACACAAATTAAATGAGTCAATTTATCTGATTAATAAAAGAAATGGATAACCATTTTTAATAACATTGCAAAGAATAATTTTGAAATAGAACGCAAAATTAAAGTTTTTTTTAGGTAAACTAGAAAATTAATCAGATAGATATGATTTATTTCTTAATTAAAAGCAATTTATTTTAAATTGTTTTAGTTGTACCAATATATATATAACAGGTGGACTGAAAAGTTCGTAGGCTGACACATAGATTGGGCTACTAGTATTAAATCCATATGATTTTTAGTTAGCCCCAACCTTCAAAAGACACGTGTATAAATTTGACAGCTGTTGCGCTACTAGTATGTGAGTTATAGCATTTTTAGTGAAGTTATATCATTTTTAGTGTTCATCACGTACTCGGCTGACTGTCGATTGGACTCCGGTGTGAAATGATGGAGCCATGTTTCATCCATTGTCCCATATCGAAGCAAAAATTCGGGTTTATTACGATTGAACAGCTCCAAACACTGCTTAGAATCATCAATTCGTTGTTGTTTTGGGTCGATTGTGAGCTCGCTCGGCACTCCCTTTGAACAGAACTTTCGCATAACCAAATATTCATTGAAGATATATCCGACACGTTCCTTTGATATCTTTAGGGTCTCAGCTATCTCAATCAACTTCACTTTACGGTTATCAGAAATTATTTTGTGGACTTTTTTGATGTTTTCGTCGGTAACAGCCTCTTTGGGGCGTCCACTGCGTGCATCGTCCTCGGTGCTCATTTCGCCTCGTTTAAATTTAACAAACCACTTCTCTACGGTTGATTTTCTTGATGCAAAGTCTGAATAATGTTTATCAAGCCAAGCCTTGGCATCAATAGTATTTTTTTTTCGCCAAAAAGCAATGCTTTAATTAGCACACGAAATTCCTTTTTATCCATTTTTTTCAAACTAACAAAAATTGCTTCACTAAAAATGCTGTAACTCACATACTAATAGTGCAACAGCTGCCAAATTTATACACGCGTCTTTTGAAAGTTAGGGCTAACTAAAAATCATATAGATTTAATACTAATAGCGCCATCTATGCGTCAGCCTATGAACATGTCAGCTCAACTGTTATATATAATTCATGCCTAAATTCAATACCTAAATTTAATTCGAATCCCTTATTACTATTCGTATTATTATTATATATAAGGACTTCAAATTAACTTGGTCCTAGTGTGCCATTGAACCTAAATCCGCGTCTGATAATAAATTGAATAAGAAACATTCTATAAATATCAACATTAAAAAGTTTTTTTTTTTCACCTATAGAATTATTAATTTCTAAGATAATAATACACTAGAATAATTATTACTTTAGCACACATTTTTTTTTTAGTTTTAGCTTATTAAATTTATTTAATACTTTGCATAGGTTTCTAATTTTATTTTATTGTTAATCATTACAAACTTAGCTAAAGAAAATTATAAAATAAAGTGATATGTTGAAGAAGAATTATTTTATGTCATTAAATAGATGTAAATTATAGAAGCATATGAATAAGAATACCACAGTTCTATGGTATATTTTATCTGATGTGTATTGGATAGAGACAGAGACACCGATAAAAAATAATCGAGATATATATAAATATATCTCGATATGCGATATTGTACATCTCGCATATTGCGATGTTGTGTATCTCGATATGCGATATTGTGAGATATCTCGATAGATATATATAAATATATCTCAGGTATGCGATATTGTATAAATCATAAATAATTTTATTATTATTGAGCGAAGAAAAAATTGAATTCTGTCGTAAAACTCTTTTTTAGATATAAAAAATCATTTCTTAAAAGTTTTATTAATTCTTTAATGTTATAAATTACATAATGCAATTACAATTTACGCAACATAATTTAAAATTACATTACACATGTCTCGGTCTATAAGAGACTTATAACGGCTAGACCAGGGAACGAAATGCTACATCTCTGTCCGTGGGAAACATGTTACACACACGACCAGTTAATTTTTTAAATTTTAAGCAATCCAAAAAATTACAAGTGAACATTAGAGTTCCAAATGAATCGCCTACATTCAGACATTATATGGATGAATATATGAAAAAAAATTCAGCAAAAAATAACTAATTTGCAGAAAAGGTATAAATGAATGAAAACATTATGACCAAGTGTGAACATGATGTTGTCCTGGTTAAGGGTTCGTGGCGCAATCCAAAAAGGGCAGCAAGCAAATAAAACTCCATTGCAAATTTTGGTGGAAAAATGGTAGTTTGGGCCCCTTTTGAAATGCCTTATGAATAACGTTAATCCTCAGGAATATTCTGGAGGATTTGGATTTTGCTTGAAGTGTTTTGTTGTATGGTTTTGAATCACTTTTCAAGTCTCGGCTTGAGATTTTAAACATTTGTATATCCAATGGCTATAAGTACTCGTAGTGCGTTGGTCCATTTCTTATTCTTGAAGTTTCACATTTATCACTTTTGGCATTTTCCCATGCCTATTGAGCTGTATAGAGCTTCAAATTGTATTTGGAATACTCCATTCTTCATTTACGACTACATTCATGTTACTTTTGTATGTTCTTTTAGAGATTCTTGAACAATTTTTTCTTCCTGCTTTTTGGCATTCCGGATTTTTATTAGAAAGCTGAAAATTGTAAAGAAAAAGCTAGTCATTAAAAAACGCAACATTGCAACATGCAAAATATAATAATAATAAATATAATACAAAAATAAATTAATAATTATAGTAATAAAAAATTCCACATAATAAATTCTTTATTTCTTACATACAAAAATCAATTAATGTAAAATTCAAAACTTAAGTATTGTATTAAAACAAATCAAATCAAATTCGCCTCATATAACATGCGCCATTATCACTATTCATTTCCTTGAAATAATTATTTATGCAAACTCATGCCATCCTGAATGGACAAAAGTCCGTTTCAAATCTCGTTCGTTTTATGTGGCTCGAAATGTCTCCCAATTCCCATCGGCCCCTGCGAAGGGCCGTTACAGGGGCCCAAACGGCCCCAGCCTTGTCAGAGAAAAGCGTGCAATTTGCTTAAAACATAACAAGGCGCAATTAATTAGGGGGACAATGCGGAGCTGGCGATAACCCTTAAGTTCCTCCCCTTAACTAACTTCGAGGGACTCAGGATGAATGAAGAATTTGCCTGAGTAGAGAGATTTAAGTGGGTTTTAATAGTGAGTGCGATTAAGGCTTCACAACGAGGACTTTGCTTCTGAAATGAGTCCGAATAAGGGTTGTGAGAAGACTTGTTTGGACCTAGAAGGCATTGCATGGAAAATTTTGGGATATTTAGAGCGAAACATTCTTATGTATATACAAATGGCCGAGTGGCTAGCGTTCGGGTGCTCGGTACCACAGGTTTCGGGTTCCAGTCCAGGCGGTGCCATGGATGCTTGTAGTGGTTCGGAATCCACTTTAAACTGTAGGTCCCGGTCGAATAGGATCGTAGAGCGTTCTGGGGGTAAGTGTTACTCCGCGTCCGTAGCTTATCTTCAAGCTACGGACTTTGAGCTACTTTCAGATATTTTGATCTCCAATGCTATTTTTGAATGATTAATCTAATTTGTAAATTATTGGGGTTTTTCTTTTATCCATAAAGGATATTAAATGTATGATTAGGTTAGGTTTGTCACTCTGCGGTCCTTTTTCCCACTTTAGGCACGTTTGACTGATACCTACACCTTAAAGTGAATTACTACTACTACTACACCACACGCCATCACTGTGCCTAGAGCTGAGTTGTTCCTTTACGGCTTGGGAATGATGTGGAGGAGAGAAGTGTCATTGGACTCTGTGTCCGCTCTACGGTCTTATGAGACCGGGACTTACAGCTTAAAGGGGTTTTTGATCTTCTACAAACATCTATGGCACCGCCGGAGCTCGAAGCCGAAACCTGTGGTATCTAACGCCAGAGCGCCTGCCACTCGGCCATCAGTTCCCAGCTCAAACAATTAACAAACATCCATAGCACCGCCGACACTCGAACCCGAAACCTGTGGTACCTAGAACCAGACCGCTAGTCACTCGGCCATCAGGCCCCCGAAAACGTAAAGAAAAGCTAGTTATTAAAAAACGTAATATTGCAATCTGCAAAAAACCAATAATAATAATTAAAAAACAAATATAGTACAATAGAAAAATTGCCTTATTACACATGAAATTTTTTTAATTTCCTACATTCAAAAATCAATGGATGTAAAATTCAAACAAAATATATTAAAACAAAACAAATTAAATTCGCCTCATAAATTGATTGTGCGCCATTATCCTCATTCGTTTCCTTGGAATAATTATTTATGCAAACTGATGTCACCCTGATTGGACAAAAGTCCATTTCAAATCTCGTTCGTTTTACGTGGCTACAAATGTCTCCCATGCCAATAGCTCTGCCATGCAATTCCCATCGGCCCCGGCGAAGGGCCGTTACAGGGGCCCGAATGGCCCCGGCCTTGTCAGAGAAAAGCGTGCAATTTGCTTAAAACATAACAAGGCGCAATTAATTAGGGTGACAATGCGGAGTTGGCGATAACCCTTAAGTTCCTTCCCCTTAACCAACTTCGAGGGGCTCAGGATGAATGAAGAATTTGCCTGAGTACAGAGATTTAAGCGGGTTTAAATAGTGAGTGCTATCACAACGAGATCCTTCTGAAATGAACCCGAATAAGGGTTTATGAGACGACTTGTTTGGACCTAGAAGGCATTGCATGTTAAAACTTTGGAGTATTAGGGAGAAAGATTGGGGTGGCCGACAAATGGCCGAGTGATTAGCGCTCTGGCACCCGGTACCACAGGCTTCGGGTTCGAGTCCGTACAGTAGTATTATTTAAAGTTTTCATCTGTTTATAACATGAATCCTATGAATGACAAAAAAATGGGAATTATATAATGTCTAACTACGTCCGCGTCCAAAAGTTTAGCATGTGAAAATGTTAGGCCTATAGTGCCTGATGGCCGATTGGCTAACGCTCTGGCGATCGGTACCACAGGTTTCGGGTTCGAGTCATCCGGCGGTGCCATGGATGTTTGTAGTGGTTCGGAATCCACTTTAAACTGTAGTTCCCGGTCTAACAGGATCGTAGAGCTTTGTGGAGGTATTGTTATTCGGTTTCCGTAGCTTATCTTCACGCTACACGCACTTCTCCTGGGTAGTGCTGAGTGACTAAAGTCGGTCAGCGCTTGCCTTAAGGCATCCAAGACCACTGTCTAAGTGTCTGTCAGCAGCATTAGAACAAAAAAATTACCTCGGATCTTTTTATTTGCAATGCTAGTTTTGAATGATTAAACTGATATGTAAATTATTGATTTTTTATCCATAAAGAATTGTAAATGTATGATTTGGTTTGGTTTGTTGCTCTACGGTCATCTTGTGCACACTTCAGGCTCATTAGACTGACACCTACAGCTTAAAGAGGATTACTACTACTACACTATGACTAGAGCTGAGTGGCCCCTTTACATTAGGAGAGTTATGTAAGAGGGGGGAGAAGTGTCATTGGAAAATGTGATGCTCTACGGTCTTATGAGACCGGTACCTACTGCTTAAAGTGGATTCGGAACTACTACAACCGTCCATTACACCGCGGGTATTCAAACCCGAAACCTGTGGTACCGAACGCCAGAGCGTTCGCCACACGGCCATCAGGTCCCAGCGTAAAGTGGATTCCGAACAACTTACAAACATCCATGCCACCGCCAGGATTCGAAACTGAAGCCTGAGGCACTAGTTTGGACCTAAAAGGCACGCATGGAAAACTTTGGAATATTAGAGGAAAAAATTCTTGGAGGTTTACAAATGGCCGAGTGGCTATCGCTCTGGCGGTCGGTACCACAGGTTCCATGTTCGACTCCCGGTGGTGTCATGGATGCTTGTAACGGTTTTGAATCCACTTTAAATCGTAAGTCCCTGTCTAATAGGATCGTAGAGGTTGCGGAGGTATTGATACTCCGACTTATAGTAGATCTTATAGTAATCTTTTGTGTAACTTTTCTTCAAGCTACACTCAAGAGCCAAAACATTAGGACCACCTGTCAATAACGAGTTCGTCAACCTTTGGCGGGAAACACAGCTTCACCCCGCCTTGACATGGATGCCACAAGTCCTTGGTAGATGGTCGGAGACAGATTGTACCAGATGTTTAAGCAACGGTCACGCAAATCCGAGATATTGCGAATTGGTGGTCTTTGAACTCTGAGCTGTCGTCCCAGGACACCCCAAATGTGTTCTATCGGATTGAGATTCGGTGAGTTAGGCGGCCAGGACATTAACTGGAATTCTGCAACATGTTCCTGGAACCAGTCCAACACAATTTTAGCCTTGTGACAAGGGGCGTTGTCCTGTTGGAACATTCCATTTCCAGCTGGATAAAAAGAGGCCATGTAAGGCTGCAACTGGTCCGCAATGATGTTCAGATACCCTGCAGCATTCTGGGTCTGCTCTACCACAACCACGGATCCCAAAGACGCCTAAGAGAACGTCCCCCAAAGCATAATACAGCCACCACCGGCCTGTGTATGACCTACTGTACATTGAGGGAGCAACTGTTTACCTGGAAGACGGCGTATCCTGACACGTCCATCGGCGTGATGAATGACAAACCGTGATTCGTCTGACCGGGCAACTCTCTCCCACTGATCCTTGGACCAGTCACGATATTCCCGGACACAGCGCAGGCGCAGTTGGCGATGACGCTTGGTCAGCAAAGGCACACGAGTGGGACGTTTACTGCGTAGCCCCATATCCAACAGTGTCCGCTGAACAGTGTGCTCCGATACTATTCTACTTGGCCCAGCATTGTATTGGGATGTCAGCTGAGCCACTGTCTGGCTCCGGTTTTGCTTCACCATGCGAGACAGTCTCCGTCGACCTTTTTCTTTGATAGCGTGTGGACGGCCAATACCATGTTGTCTACTGCTGGTTTCACCGTCATTCATCCACTTTGCATAAGTACTAACAACTGTAGATCGCGAACAACCCACGAGTCGTGCAGTTTCGGAAATACTTGTTCCGAGCCTTCGAGCCATTACAATCTGCCCTCTATCAAAGTCGCTTAGATCCGCAGCATTTCCCATCACACACAGAAGTAAGTGAAAGAATGATTCTTCAGACTCTCCAGCAGCAATTAAATACCACTTCCACCTGATCATGTGCCCTCCACTTCCTCCAGGCGAGTTCATTTCAAAATGTAGGGGTGTTCATAATGTTTTGGCTCTTGAGTGTACATGCGCCCCCTGGGTAGCGCTAAGTGTAACATAGTAATAGTAACATTGGTGTAGCCCTTGCATATGGCATAAAAAGATCATGGTATTTTCCAGCTGCATTAGAAAAAAAAACATCTGCTACGGATTAACAATGTTGGTATATAACTATGGGTATATATAGGTATATAACTATAGGTTGGTATAGACTGTTTTATAGGAGACTCAAAAATATCACACAAATTTCTTATGCTAATTAGAGATAATTTTCTGAACATTACACAAATGTTGTTTCAACATCCTTCCATATGCTACATCTTTGCCAAATTATCTGTAGGAAACCAATGCATTTTTATATATAAGATTTAATAAGCAGAATAAATTATAACTAACCCATCAGTCATATTTGTATCTACAATAAAATTTTGCAAAGAATAGTATCGATTTAACAGTTTTTATTTTTAGTTTTAAATTCTTATTATAAAATACTATAAAAAATATTTTATTTATAAGGAAGTAAATTAACATTCAGTTACCAAAATGGAAAAAGCATTTCTATTTTTAAAAGTATGATATTCAACTCTATCAGATCTTCTTTTCTAAGATGGAATATATTTTTTATATCGGAAGTGTAAGGAAAAATTCGGAAATGGGAAATGAAATCTGCAAAATCCACGAATAAAGGGAACCATTTTCCGGGGTCTTTATCCCCACCCCACCCCCAGCACAGGGGGTCCCAGATTAGATTTCATCCGGGGAGACGGAATTGCAAAGCAGGCCGAAAATCGCCGTAAACCTCGTTGACCCATCCCGAAAAATGACCGACTTAGGCCCTCTTTGGAGAGCAGCATAAACCCATTTCTGAATATCAGACGTTTTTCTCGCTTCTTATCTTTTTGTGTAACTCTATCACTTTACTAAGCATCAGATTTTGGCTTGAGGGAAAAGATAAATAACAGAGAGCACCAACTTATAGGTTCAATTGCAGTTTAATAAATGCATACCTATATATTATCATGTGTGAACATGATGTTGTCCTGGTTAGGGGTCCGGGTAGTGTTAAGTGAGTAACGTCGGTGCAGTGCTTGCCTTAAAGCATCAAAGACAATTGTCTAAGTGTTTGCCAGTTGCATTAGAACACACACATATTACTTGTTGATAATAACATTATAAAATAATATATACATTTTCTCCTTCGGCTTTTGTGTTGATTTGTTTATATATATATATATATATATGCGTGTGTGCATTCGACTCAAAACTGAAGATTTTTTTTTATCATGTGTTAACATGATGTTGTCCTGGTTAGGGGTCCGTAACGTTATCAGAAAGTGAGGGCCAAGCAAATTAAATTCCATTGCAAATTTTGGCTGAAAATGGTATGCCTATGTAGCTGCATAGGGCTTCTTATTGTATTTGCAATGCTTCTTTCTTCATTTATTCCTAGAATTTTCAAACTTTGATATATTCTTTTGGATTTGTATGTGATAACGTTTCTTGTAGAATTGGGAATATTTCATTCTTCATTTACGACTACATTTATCTTACCTTTGAATATTCTTTTAGAGATTCTTTAACACTTCATTCTTCATGAAGTTCTTGATCTATTCAACATTGCTATATTCATGTGGCTATGTGAATTTGGCCATTCTCGCAGTATTCCAATCCATGTCTTCCTGTATCTCGTGCATCATTAGACATTGTTATATTCCTGAGTTTAGTCATCCGTTCTCGAATGTTCGCACATGAGAAGCTGACATTTGCTGGGCAGATTTCAGCATTTTTTTTTTAATTTTAATTTTTCATTTATTAGTGCACATGTTTTATAGACAGAGTAGGATTAATAAGGATTTCTGTCTATTATTCATACATTCAACGAATTCCTGTGAGGGTGAACACATTTTAAAAAAAGAGAAAACTGTGAAGTAATGCTGCACACTCTATTCATTGAGGGTGTTGATTCTTAGACAAAACCTTCGTAAAAAGTAGAAGGGTGGGGGGTTCTATTTATTTTTAAATATAAATTTATTTTAGGGTAACGAAATAAAAAAAAAGCTAATGTAAGTCAAATATCTAATGAAAATAGGCAGCAATTTCTTTGGAAAAAAAATAGCAAATTTGTTTTGTAAATTTTGAGGAATTAGTGATTTATAAAAATGAATAGGAATTAGTAATGTTTCTTTTCATGTTCGCGCATATATTAAATATCGAAAATAGTTTTCTAATATTAACTAAATATAATGAAGAAAAAAATAAGTCTTTCTTCGCATTTACGTACTGAACTTATTTATTAAATATGTTCATTCATTACTTTTATTTGCATTTCATTAAATAAATAAATAATAATGAATAATGAATAAATGCATTAGTAAGTACTTTCTCAAAATCTAAAATTTGTAAAAATATTTCTAAACACAAACCTTATTTAACATTAAGAAGAAAATAAAATTTATATTTATATTTTCAATATCGCTAATTAATGAAAATATAAATTGATTCACACACTACACATTCAAATTTTTATTTTTGGAACTGTAGGAAAGCTCAATATAATGTAATATCGATGAAACTCGTATTAACAGAAATTAATTAATGTGTGTAAATAAGTATTAATAAATGAGTTTAGTATATATAATTAAAAATTCCTTTCGCTATTTAGACTAATTAACAGAGAATTGCAATGTTAATTTTAATTTAGAAATTCCTATGGAATCGAAGATAACGTGTAATCCAAATATATAGTTGGGTGAAATATAATTTCAAATGAATTAATTTATCATCGACTTATGATGATTTTCTCTAATTTATTCAATTAATTTTGAACTCAAGAGATTTAAATTATACGAAATACGAATACACAAATATTAGTAAGATTGAAAAAAATGGGTTCATAGTTAAATTAAAAATGTATAATGTGTTCTTAAATAATTAATGAAATATTTCAAATAAATTTAATTAAATTTAGTATTATCCAGATTGATATTCTTTTTCCACATAAATTGTAATTCAATGTAAATTAATGATCACTAAGTAGCACTTAATATCCAGGTATAAAGTTAATTTACTCTATATTTGTTATGATGTGAGCTGAAGTCATTGCAATAAATGAGCTCGATTAATATTTTCAAATACATTTTGAATTCAATTTAATTGCATTTTATTTTAATTAATAAAAGCATTCACAATGCTTTCATAAAATTAATTTCAAATGGGGAATTAGCTTTTTACAAGAAACTCTGTTAACAAAAAGAAACTCTTATTTACTTCGAGCTAATTATGCAAAAATGTAACTTTATTTCTGTTATAAGTAAAAAAAAATTCCACCAATAAATAAAATATGTTTTTACAACTACAGATTTTAAATCTTTTTTTTTATTTATAAAAAATATGTAAAAAGATAAAGTTTAAGTAATTTGTTAGTAATTAGTTGTTAATTATGTTGAAAAAAGATTGTTTAAAATTCATGTTTAAAAATCATTGTTTATTAAAGATGAACTATTTAATTTTTCTTATCACAATGAAATCTATTCGATTGCTGTTGTAGTTAATTATAAAGGTTTTTTTTCATATCATTATAGCGGATTTCACATTTTTTCTTTCGAAACGCTGATAAATGTGCAATTGTAAGAACTAAAAAAAAAAAAAAAAACTCACTAGTTTTTTTATTATTTTTGAAACGATGGATGATGAACGATAGAATTTAAAACTATTACTAATGAGCTGGACAGATAGATTTAAAATAATCTCTTACTAAAAGAATCAAAATGCATATAATAAAACGAGAAAAAAAATATATTTTACATTAAGGCGATTTGAATAAATAATTGAAAATTATATCCTATAGTTCAATAAAATAAACAGAACAATTTTTTTTTAATTAATGGATGGCCACTTAGCGGCTCGCCTTGAATATTTTTGTGGCCCATGAGATTTATCGCACTTTTACAAAATATATCTATATATTAATGATCAATAAAATTATCACACTTTTACAAAATATATCTATATAATAATGATCAATAAAATTATCGCACTTTTACAAAATATATCCATATAATAATGATCAAAATAGGGAAAACCAATGCATCAAACAAATACATCATGTGTGCATAGATCTATTCAAAAATGAACTGTCGAAATGATGAGAAAAAATGAACTTTGATTTTGAAATATTATTTTTGTGCAAACAAATATCGCACTAGTAAAATAAATATTTTTTAATGATTTCATTTTTTTATTTCGTTTATGTTGATATATTGTTTATATTTCATTTTTAGTGTACAATGTATCAGTACAATGAAAAATTGCCTTTTTCACATAGAAATTTTTTAATTTCCTACATGGAAAAAATCACTTAATACAATACTCAAGTTTTGAATTTTGCATTAAAATAAAACAAATGAAATGAAATATATTCGCCACATATAAATTGATTACGTGACATTACCATTATTCATTTCCTTGAAATAATTATTTATGCAACTGATCTGCCATGCAATTCCCATAGGCCCCGGCGAAGGGCCGTTACGGGGCCCGAACGGCCCCGGCCTTGTCAGAGAAAAGCGTGCAATTTGCTTAAAACAAAACAAGGCGCAGTTAATTAAGAGAAAATTTGGAGCTGGCGATAAGCCTTGAGTTCCTCCCCTTAACCAACTTCGAGGGGCTCAGGATGAATGAAGAATTTGCCTGAGTACAGAGATTTAAGCGGGTTTAAATAGTGAGTGCTATCACAACGAGATCCTTCTGAAATGAACCCGAATAAGGGTTTATGAGACGACTTGTTTGGACCTAGAAGGCATTGCATGTTAAAACTTTGGAGTATTAGGGAGAAAGATTGGGGTGGCCGACAAATGGCCGAGTGATTAGCGCTCTGGCACCCGATACCACAGGCTTCGGGTTCGAGTCCGTATAGTAGTATTATTTAAAGTTTTCATCTCTTTATAACGTGAATCCTATGTATGACAAAAAATGAGAATTATATAATGTCTAACTACGTCGGCGTCCAAAAGTTTAGCGTGTAAAAATGTTAAGCATATAGGGCTTGATGGCCGATTGGCTAACACTCTGGCGATCGGTACCACAAGTTTCGGGTTCGAGTCCCGGCGGTGCAATGTATGTTTGCAATGGTTTAGAATCCACTTTAAACAGCATTTCACGGTCTAACAGGGCAATAGATTGCGGCACAGGTATTGTTACTCCGCGTCTGTAGCTTATCTTCAAGCTGCACGTTCCTCTTGGGTAGTTCTAAATGAGTAACGTCGGTGCAGCACTTGTCTTAAAACATCGAAGACAACTGTCTAAGTGTTTGCCAGTGCATTAGAACAAAAAAAATCTATATTTCGATAAATATTTAATAAAACTTAACCGGAGAAAACGCTGCATTAAAAATTAACAAGTTATAAATTACACTTCATTCTTCTTTTCACTATTGATAGCTCATCAATTACACCTTTTATGTAAGCTTCAATATTTTGATAAAGGCTCCTGAATGGCCGAGTGGCTAGTGCTCTAGCGCTCGGTACCACCGGCGGGTGTCATGGATGTCTGTAGTGGTTCGTAATCCACTTTAAACTGTAAGTCCCTATTTAACAGGATCGTAGAGCGTTGCGGGGGGTAGTGTTACTCAGCATCCGTAGTCTATCTTCGAGCTACACGCCCCTCCTGGATGGTGCTAAGGGAGTAACAGCGGTGCGGCCCTTGCCTTTGGCATAAAGATTAACTGTCTAATTATTGACCAACTGCATTAGAAAAAAAACATCATCTGTGGGTTAACAAGTGTTAGCATCAAACTAAAAAGACTGTCTTGTAGGAAACTCAAAAATATCACACGGATTTCTTATGTTAATTAGGGATCACTTTCAGAACATTACGTAAATGTTGTTCCAGCGTCATTCCATATGTTACATCTTTGCCAAATGGATGCTACTTATCTATAGGAAACCAATGCCTTTTTATAAATAAAAAGCAGTGTAAATTATAAGTAATCAGTCATACCTGTAGCTACAATAAAAGTTTGCAAGAATATTATCACCTTGATAGTTTTTATTCAATTCCTTCTATTAGCTCACACTCTCCCTATATATATCGTGTTCAAAGTTTCAATCGTTCATAAAATACTCTTTATTCATCCACTCAAGTTCAAATGCATTTTTTTTTGAACTTGTAGTGGATGACACGGTATGTTAATACAGTTTTTTCAAATATTAATTCAGTAATTAAATTTAATTAATAAAATTTTTGTTTGTTGAATTGACCTGCGTATGAATTGACTTTGAATTTTTTTTATATTACATGTTATAAGTAAAATTTAATAAGCAATATTAATTATAACTAAACCATCAGTCATTTTTGTATCTACAATAACATTTTACAAAGAATAGTATCGATTTAACAGCTTTTATTTTTAGCTTAAATTCTTATAAAAATACTATCAAAACTATTTTATTTATAAGGAAGTAAATTAACATTCAGTTACCAAAATGGAAAAAGCATTCCTATTTTTAAAAGTATGATATTCAACTCTATCAGATCTTCTTTTCTAAGATGGAATATATTTTTTATATCGGAAGTGTAAGGAAAAATTCGGAAATGGGAAATGAAATCTGCAAAAACCACGAATAAAGGGAACCATTTTCCGGGGTCTTTAACCCCCACCCCCCAGCACAGGGGGGTCGCAGATTAGATTTCTTCCGGGGGAGACGGAATTGCAAAGTAGGCTGAAAATCGCCGCTAACCTCGTTGACCCATCCCGAAAAATGACCGACTTAGACCCTCTTTGGAGAGCAGCATAAACCCATTTCTGAATATCAGACGTTTTTCTCGCTTCTTATCTTTTTGTGCAACTCTATCACTTTACTGAGCATCAGATTTTTGGTTTGAGGGAAAAGGTAAATAACAGAGAGCTCCAACTTATAGGTCAATTGCACTTTAATGAATGCATACTTTAATGCATTTTTTAATTTTGTATTATTTTTGAAACGATAGATGATGAACGATGAAATTTGAAACAATTACTAGTGAGCTGAATAGTTAGATTTAAAATAATTTTTAATAAAAGATTCAAAATACCTTTGTATGTCTGTAGCATTTATCTATCAACCAGATTTTTAATAATGTTTTTCAATTCCTTCTATTAGCTCACACTCTCCCTATATATATCTTGTTCAAATTTCCAATCATTCATAAAATACTTCTTATTCATCCACTCGAGTACAAATACATTTTTTTTAAACTTGCAGTGGACAACACTGGATGTGAATACAGTTTTTTCAAATATTAATCCACTAATTAAATTTAATTAATTAATTTTAATTTGTTTTTTTTAGATTTAAGTTGCATATGCCTACCAATAGATGGCGCCAGATAAACTTAAAAAAATGAATGAAAATTATTAATAAAGGACTTTCTGCAATAGAGTGAAAAAAAAAGTAGGAATTAACTTAAATTTTTTTTATATTATTATTTGTTTATTAGAATGTGTTCAAATAACTAATAAAAATTCAGGCTTGGTAATATGCTAATCAACCAAAAAAATTTACTCTATCCCTTATGCTCCGTATTTCAAAATAGTTGAATAGTTGCTTATTTACTATCTATTCATATTTTCCCTCATACACTTATTTTCCTATTTCAATCTGCTCTAAAAATTTGCCAGCAATTACTTAAAGAATTTTAGAAAAATATAAATTCGTGTCTTGAATATCCCATTGATGAAGATGAACACTATTTCATCTCATTTAATTTTATCAGACGAATATCAGACATTTTTCTCGCTTCTTATCTTTTTGTGTAACTCTATCACTTTACTAAGCGTCAGATTTTGGCTTGAGGGGAAAGGTAAATAACAGAGAAACCCAACTTATAGGTCAATTGCAGTTTAATAATTTTTTTTATTTCCAATGGCAGATTATGAACAGTTACAGCAATAAAAAGAACAACGAAAAAAAAAATAGATAATACAACAAAACATGCTGAAACAGAGTTCATTAATCTAACAATAATGCCATGTTGCAGATCTTTTAGCCACTAAAAAGTGTTACCAGGTGCACCACGGGGAGGTAGATCTGCGCATACTAATAAATGCATTTATTAATATGCATTTATTAGTATGCGCGTAATCATATTAATAAATGCATTAGTATCATCATATTAATAAATGCATTTATTAGTATCTTCTGCGCATATTAATAAATGCATACTTGATATACTTTTTTATCATGTGTGAACATGCATGATGTGGTCCTGGTTAGGGGTACGTGACGTTAACAGAAAATGAAGGCCAAGCAAAGAAAACTCCATTGCAAATTTTGCAGGAAAATGGTACTCTGGACCCCTTCACTCTTGAAATGATTCATGAATAACGCTAGTCTTCAGGAATTTTCTTGAGAAATTGGCTTTTGCTTGAAGTGATTTTGTAGTATGGTTTTGAAGTACTTTTCATGTTTTGGGATGGGCAATCGAAAAGATTTTGCGGGCCACTTTGGAAATGCATCCTATCTCCACGGAACACATATAATTATACATCCCCCTATTAGATTTAGACCCACTATGGACATTTTTATATTCATATTACAATCTGTTATATTAGATGTCCCAAGATGCGCGTGCATCATGAGTTTGTAGAATATAATTTAATTATTCTGTGAACTCAGAAGACAGGCAATATACACAGTTCAGTCACATTAATATGACCACCTGTCAAAAGCCAGAATATACACTCCTGTATATTCTGGCCTTAAGTGGAGTGTGAAATGTGGCATTAAGTGGTATTTAAGTGATATTAAGTGGAATTCTTTATATACACTCCACTGCAATGTGCTGCCACCTGCGTTTTGTGATGGATTATTTCACGTTGACGTCAAAAGTAGGTGGTGGTCGCATTAATGTGACTGGACTGTGTATATTGCATATTCACAAGAATATTATTTTAAAATCAACATTTCGACAGTTCCTTTTTGAATAGAGGGATGCACACATAATGTAATTTTTAATACATTGGTTTCAACTATTTTTGCCATTATAAGATGAATATATTTTGTAAAAGTTTGATACATCTCACGTTCCAGAAAAATGTTGAAGGCGGGCAGCGGGTTGGCCACCCCTGCTTTAAAGTAAATTTTATCTCAGTGAGGACAATCCTCTTCAACAAGCAATCGATTGAGCGCAGATTCCACGATCCACCCCATTCGTGATGCCACCTCTTTATGCAAAACAATTTCAACAAAATTTACTTTTCCCGATAATCGTTTTACACCCCCGCAGGTCTCAGCTCATCCGCAGCTGCCCCAGTGCTCTGCGGAAATCAAAGACCCGAACCTTTCACAAGAACTATCGTCTGGTTTCAAAATATCGCACTCTTCCCAACATACTTCCCCACCCTCTCTCATTAAGCAAGGGGGACCGAATTGTTGGAGGAATCCCCCGAAGAACCATCAGCGAAGACCCCTACTCCCACTTCCAAATCGGAAATGAGGCACAGCTCTTTCTCAATGTCGATGATTCTCCAGCAGAAAATTCCATCCACCCCTTCCACCGTCGCCCCCCTGCAAAATTCGAAATTAACCGCGAAAAAGAGATTGCTTCTCTGCTTGCTTCAAGGACTCAAAGTCCCATCAGGGCTTTCTTGAGGGAAGTGTGGGGCACTTTCTCGCTTCCTTTTTTAAAAAAGGGAGGTGGTGGAGCGATTTTCAAAGTTGAGGCGGAACTGCGTTGAGTTGAGCTGTTTCTTGAAGTGCTGGCACGTTTGATAGCCATTGCGTGACAGATTTGATAGCCAATTTGGTTTATCCTGTTGGGCGGGAGGACATAAACAAGTAATATATAGAAACACAAATTTTTAAAGTCAATTCCTACTTTTTTTTTCACTCTATTGCAGGAAGTCCTTTAAAAATAATAATTTTCATAAATTTTTTTAAGTTTATCTAGCGCCATCTATTGGTAGATATATTCAACTTAAATCTAAAAAAAACTAAAATGAATTAATTACATTTAATGAATGAATTAATATTTGAAAAAAAACTGCATTAACATCAAGTGTCATCCACAGCAAGTTAAAAAAAAATGTATTTGAACTTGAGTGGATGAAAGAAAAGTATTTTATGAACGAGTGAAAATTTTAACAAGATACATATAGGGAGAGTGTGAGCTAATAGAAGGAATTGAAAAAACTAAAATTAATTAATTAAATTTAATGCAGGAATTAATATTTAGAATAAACTGTATTAACGTCTAGTGTCTTCCACAACAAGTTAAAAAAAAAATGTCTTTGAACTTGAGTGGATGACTAAAAAGTATTTTATGAACGATTGAAAATTTGAACAAGATATATATAGGGAGAGTGTTAGCTAATAGAAGGAATTTGAAAAAAGGGGGTGGGGGGGTGGAACGATTTTCAAAGTTTGGGCGGAACTGCGTTGAGTTGAGCTGTTTCTTGAAATGGTGGCACGTAGAAATTGCGTGACAGATTTGATAGCCAATTTGGTTTATCCTGTTGGGCGTGAGGGCATAAAAAAGATATTTGGGGCCGGGAGAAAATTCATACTTTATGTGAAACGATCTTTTATATATGGAAGGCTTATGAGAAAGACACTTGGTTGAAAATTGTGTGAGAAGATGCTATGGTCGTTATACCTCAGGCAAAGTGTTTCATTTGATAATTGTAACACTTAGATGATAAGAAAAATATCTTTTATAAGCAAATATTGAAGAATTTTAAAGAACTGGGAGTGGTAAAATCATGTTTATCTATTGAATAGAAATAAAATGTAATGTTTTGAGAATTTATATGTATAATGAGATGATGATTTGAAAAGTTCATACTGACTTCATTTTAAATACTGAAAAGCTAATTGTGACAGAATTAGGAATCTCTCTTTTTTTCAATTCCTACTAATAGTTCACACTTTCCCTATATATATCTTGTTCAAATTTTCAATAATTAATAAAATACTTTTTATTCATGCGCTCGAGTTCGAGTACATTTTTTAAACTTGTAGTGGATGACACTGGATGTGAATACAGTTTTGTCAAATATTAATTCATTCATTAAATTTAGTTAATTGAAAAACTGGACTGCTCGAAACTTACTGGAAAGGTTCCTTGCAATAATGAAGCATTACAAGAGATGTATAGAATGTGAAATTATAGACCACCATCAGCTTCATAAATTAGAAACGAAAAAAATTGAAAGCGAATCAATAGTAACAAACAAAAATATTAGTCTAACACCCTATATAGAAAGGAAAATTGCAAGGAAATTCGCTTTCTATTTTGCCACTTAATAGTGTGATTCTGTGATATGTACATCATATTTATATTAATTGTAATTATTTAATAAAAAGTAACTAAAATAAAAAATTTCTTTGTTGACCTAAGTAGGAATTAACTTAATTTTTTTTTTTTATGTTACTTGTTTTTGATGATTTCGGATCTGGTAGATGTACGAATTTAAGTACGCAATTGTTATACTTTATGATGTGACAATCAAGATAAACAACAAAGAATTTTGTTAAAAAAAAAAGAAGCATTAAGAACTTTGTTTCTCGGCATCCGACTTTGCATGTTCTTGCCAAATTCCGTCAAAATAGTTGATCCTTTTTATGATTTTGTTTTGTGCTTATATGAAATAACATTTCTACCATCTGTGTTTATTTCATGCACCACTATTTTTGCATACTTAACCGATTCCGCTGTACATAGACTGGGCTACGTTATTTTTCTCTGAAACTCACCCCTGTACCTTGGGCTATGTAAGATCTGCCATTTAGAAAGAGGAGGTTGGAACACTGGTGGGCCACATGCTGTCCACGAACAGTCCACTGACAAGACCACGAACACTCCTCCCTAAAGCAGGACAGTTCCTTTTGGGAGGGATTTTAGGTATTTTCAGAAAAATTCCTTGACTGTCTGTGAGATGCTTTACATACTTCTGCATCAAGTCTCTTCTTTTCTGAAAGTAGTGAGTACAGCAATGCCATCAGCGGATTCGTACCCCAAGCGTTGTGTTCCTTCAGTGTGTGCCGAAGTTCGGTGTTCGGTAAACACAAAAATGTGTGTTCACTTGGCGATTTGGCATCCCAGTAAAGGATTTTGGCGTGATATCATTTTTACCTCGAAAACTACCTGGTCCATTCATTACTATGCTTACTTGGCAGCCCGGCGATGTATTTGGCACAGCCGGCGATGCTTTTGGGTCCAGGATTCTAGATTTTTACTGAATTCTCACGCTTTCTGATCTAACCGTAAACAGCCTCAGGGTCAACGGAACGACGGAATGAGTATGGTCCGCAGAGAAAATAACTTCCCAACTCAGAGTTGTCTTATGCTACCATTTACTTAATTTTTCACATCTGGTTACAAGTTTCTGGCTATACCAGCTATGTCAAGGACAGTGCCAGCAACCAAAAAAAGAAAAGAAAAAAATGAAATTCCATAAGCCCGTTAATTTTAAATTGAAAATGGGTCTTACTTTTTGGCCACAGTAGTATTCCTATAAAGTTATCTTCCCAATCTGTCCGGGAATTTTCCTTTAGAAAGACTTTTCACGCTCCAAGAATCCTAATTCTGCTCTGCTTCCAAATTGGAAAACTTTCCATTCTTCCCCGGGACAAGCATGCAGGCCTGACAAATGGCGACCTCCGACCCTCGTAAAGATAAAGGCCGGACTCTTTTATATCCGGTCGCCGAAAAGTCCGGTACTAAAACTGAAACAAAATGGAGTCGTCTCCATTCCCGCGTCACTTCCGGTGTTCCTGGGCTTCCGGTCTCATCCCATTCTCAGAGTCCTTTGTTCGCGTCCGAACCGCTAAATGTCCGGTTTGTTCTTCTTGCGGGGAGTTCTGCAAGCTGCGGGGACGGAAGGATGTTCGCTCTGGTTGGGGGTGGTGGAAGAATGGAATTTTTAAGTTTTGAGGGAGGAGGGAGGGTGTGTGGGGGAGGGGACAATTTTGAAGCATTCGGCGCCGTCCTGTTTGTAATTTGAATGGAATTAAAAAGAGTTTTAAAACCACTTCTTTTTTTCAATTCCTACTATTAGCCCACGCTCTCCCTATATATATCTTGTTCAAATTTTTCAATCCTTCATAAAATACTTTCTATTCAAAATACTTTCACTTATTAATACTTTTACTTTTAATCGTTTTAAAATACTTTTTACTCAAGTACAAATACATTTTTTTTTAACTTTTAGTAGTGGATGACACTTGATGTTAATGCAGTTTTTTCAAACATTCATTCAGTAATTAACTTAAATGAATTAATTTTAGTTTTTTTTTTAGATTTAAGTTGCATATATCTACCAATAGATGGCGCCAGATAAATTTTAAAAAATGAATGAAAATTATTTATGAAGGACTTTCGGCAATAGAGTGAAAAAAAAGTAGGAATTGACTTTAAAAAAAGTTTTTTTTATATTACTTTTTTCCTTTGTGTCATTGAATTTTTTGGTTTCGGTTCAATTTTTGGAATTTAATGCCACTAATGGAAAGCTTATAAAAATGTAGAGTGACTTTTCATTAACTTACATTATTTAACTGAAATAACTCTCGAATCATTGCAAACAGCACTACAGAAATTTTTTGGGGGTTAAAATCTAGAATACTGTACCCCCGAGGCAGTCGCCAATTTGGCAACCCTGAATATTTCGCCAATTTTTTTAGGGTTGGAATACTGTAATTTTAGGAATTCTTAGCTTCATTTTCCGAACAATATAATGAATACTTTATTGCAATTTCGATAATTAGGTGCAGAATTCTTATTTGCAGTAAATAAGAACAGAAATATATATATTCTTTTAAATAAGTATTCCGATAAATTACTGATTACTCCAAGCTTATTCTTATTACATATGTTTGTCGCTGATATAGAACACAAACAATTTTCATGATGTTGCCACTCATGAAAATGAGAAACAAACAAGAAAAACGATTTTTTAATTTATTAATAACTTGTATTTATTCTTAAATAATTTCGCCATAAAAGCATTTCAAATAACAAAATAATGAAAAAGTTTGGCGAGAAAGCGATAAATGTAGATTATAAGTCATTTTAAAGATTAAAATTTCGGCAGGATAGTGATAATATTTAGCGTTAAAGCTATAAACTTTGGCTTCAAAGCCTTTTCAGGAATACACTTTGACGTAATAGCTATTTGGCTACTTATGTTGGCGTAATAGCACTGTTTGGCTATAAATTTTGGTGAAAACTTCGGCAGCCAATTTGCTTGTTTATTTGGCGATTTGGCAATTCAGTGAAGGATTTTGGAGTAATTTCATTTTATCGTGCAAAATACCTGGCCCATTCATTTTTATGCTTACTTAACATCTTGCTGTAACAACAAGTTGTTAACAACAACAGCGTTGCATTTGGCAGAAAGGGTACAGGATTCTAGATTTTGACCATTTTTTTTAATGAAAATAATGGGAAACAGAATTTAACAGACAAAGTTTTCTACGTGATAACCTTAAGAAGTGATACAATAGCGCAGACTAACAGGTGGGCTGAAATGTTCGTTGGCTGACTCATAGATGGCGCTACTAGTATTAAATCCATATCATTTTTAGTTAGCCCTAACCTTCAAAAGACACGTGTATAAATTTGATAGCTGTTGCACTATTAGTATGCAAGTTATAGCATTTTTAGTGAAGCAACTTTTGTTAGTTTGAAAAAATGGATAAAAAGGAGTTTCGTGTGTTAATAAAGCATTGCTTTTTTGAGCCTTGACTTGATAAACATTATTCGGACTTTGCACCAGGAAAATCAACCGTAGTTAAGTGGTTCGCTAAATTTAAACGAGGCGAAATGAGCACCGAGGACGATGCAAGCAATGGACTCCCCAAAGAGACTGTTACCGACGAAAATATCAAAAAAGTCCACACAATAATTTCTGATAATCGTAAATTGAAGTTGACTGAGATAGCTAAAACCCTAAAGATATCAAAGGAACGTGTTGGACATATCGTGAATGAATGAATATTTGGATATGCGAAAGATCTGTTCAAAGTGGGTGCCGCGCAGAGCTCACAATCGACCGAAAACAACAACAAATTGATGATTCTAAGCAGTGTTTGGAGCTGTTCAATCGTAATAAACCTGAATTTTTGCGTCGATATGTGACAATGGATGAAACATGGCTCCATCATTTCCCACCGGAATCCAATCGACAGTCAGCCGAGTGAACTGCACGTGATGAACACTAAAAATGCTATAGCTCACAACCAATTGTGCAACAGCTGTCAAATTTATACACGTGTCTTTTGAAGGTTAGGGCTAACTGAAAATAATATAGATTTAATACTAGTAGCGCCATCTATCTGTCAGCCTATGAACTTTTCAGCCCTCTTGTTAATCACTAATTTGTCAGAGTTTCTTCTTAATGCTTGCAAATGCGCCAATTATGGACCCTTTGAATCTAATAAGATCTTGTAACTAAATCTTTCATATGACCCCAAAATAGGAATCGCATTGATTCATATCTGGTGAATAAGATGGCCAACACAATGCACCAAGATAACTGTTTAAGTATAGATCGGGTTTCAAATTCACTGTTAATCGTGTCAAACACACTGCGTGTTCTATGAGGAGAGACACCATCCGGCATGAGCCGATATTCACCACTGTTCATACCCAGATTAAAAATTTGGAGAAAAAACGACTGTCTCAGCATTACCTCTTACATTATCTCAGCATATCACATGAATACAAATTTTTAACAATAAAGATACCATCTTCAGTTGAATACACTTTAGGAGTTTCAAAGTGACTTGGAACTGATAAGCAAAAAAAAAAGAAAAAAAAATTATTATTATTTTTATGGCTTCTCTTACTGCTGGCAATTGTAGTGCCATCCACTAGGACTCTGAGAAGTTATTTCAATTAAAAGAAGTAGATTAATTAAAAGACCCTAACTATCTGTAAATATTTTTTTAATTGGATTTTAAAGAGAATCCAGTAAAGATATACCATGATTTCCTGCCTATAAGGACCGAAGTTGTTTAATCCAAAAATGTGATCCTGTTCAAGAAAAAATAATGGTAAAATAAAAAATTTATATTATAAAAAAAATATATTATCCGCTGCTATTTGCGCTAACAAGCTTTGAAAACGTAAATTTATCTATTACGCCTTTTTTTTTAATTAATTTTTTTTTTTAGTATAAAGAGATAACGTTATGCAGTTCTTTTTTTTTTTTTAATTTTACAGAGAGTAGTTAACTACATTTTTTTTTAACTATCTATTCATTTGCTCTATAATTTGAATTTTTATTTCTCCACAAAGTAACATACAGTACAAAAGAATTCCGTATACTATACTATACTATATTTACTAAAAAAGCAAATGCTTCAAAATCATTATTATGAAGTCGCAGACGATAATCACAGCTTTGCAGATTTTAAGAAACTCCTCAACTCCATAAAAGCAAAATGGGAGACGCTAGCGATTTCCTTTTTTTTTTTTAAATTTTAATCGAAAACGATTATTCCATATGGTGTAAAAGTTGCATTATTTTATAAAATATTTTCATATCAACATATAATTTTCCAGCAAAGAATTTCAATTATCATATAATTATTTATTGACATTATAAATTTTTAATAAATCTCATGGTACTTGTATTTAACTAAGTATCCCTTAATTAGCAAGAGAGAGCGTTGTAAAAGACTGTGAAAATCTTCATTTATTTTCCTTTTATTGTTATGTCTAACGTTATGCAGTTTTTTTTTAATTTTACAGACAGAAGTTAACTGCATTTTTTTAACTATCTATTCATTTGCTCTATAATTTGAATTTTTATTTCTCCACAAAGTAACATACAGTACGGAAGAATTCTGTATACTATATTTACTGAAAACAAGTAATACAAAGAAAACATTTTACAAGTCAATTCCTACTTTTTTTTCACTCTATTGCAGAAAAGTCCTTTACAAATAAAGTTAAAATTTTTCTCTTACATCTAGCGCCATCTATTATCAGATACATGCAACTTAAATCTAAAAAAAACTAAAATTAATTAATTAAATTTAATGAGTCAATTAATATTCGAAAAAAACTGTATCGACATCAAGTGTCATCCACTACAAGTTAAAAAAATGCATTTGAACTCGAGTGGATAAATAAAAAGTATTTTATGAACGATTGAAAATTTGAACAAGACATATATAAGGAGAGTGTGAACTAATAGTAGGAATGAAAAAATATAGTTAATTTTCTATTCATTTGCTCTATTTTTATTTCTCCACAAAGTAACATACAGTACAAAAGAATTCTGAATACTATATTTACTAAAAAAAAAAAAAAAAAAAAAAAAAAAGCAGATGCTTCAAACTCATTATTACGAAGTTTCAGACGATAATCACAGCTTTTGCAGATTTTATAGAAACCCCTCAACTCCACAAAAGCAAAATGGGAGAAAGACGCTAGGCGATTTTGAGACAAAATATGGAACACCTTCTGTAACTGACACTTTTTCTGGTTTCGTATTCGGAGGGCTATTCATCGTCCCCCCCCCCCTCCTCCACCCCTTCCACTATCGTCTGCCAATTTTTCCAGTTGGATGGACGCGCCGCATTGAGTCAGGTGACATTCTGGAATGTCCCTCAACCCCGACCTTTTTACTGAAAAATGATGGATTCGAGGCGGTAAAATAGTGCACACTATCCCTCGCGTTCGATTTTGTTCTTTATTTCTTTCCTCCTCCCCCCGTACTTTTGCCAATATGGATCGGTTCCGAAATGGGGTCGGTTTAAATATGATTAATTGACAATCAATACCACGCGAGTATCCAATTGTTAAACATTCTCAAGTACTAAAAGGTAGTTCATATAGTAGGATGCATTTTAACTTGACTCCCGATTTTATTTCATTGTGTGCTTTTTTGTATTTAATAAAATTCAATTTCATGCCAGAAAATTGTAAAAAGTTAACCACAAAGCGCTCTTATTCAATAATATGTACTATAAAAAGGAATATCTGTCCTTTTTGTGGGTTGAATTGCACTTTGATCTGGTATAAAGGCAGTTTTCATTCTCTAAACTTCACACTATGAGTTACAGTACTGTATCCCAAAAAGTAAGACCCATTTTCAATTTAAAATTCCCGTGGCATATAGAATTTCAATTTTTTTTTCTTTTTTCGGTTGCTGGCACTGTCCTTGACATCTGCGTGAAATGTGACGTCAAAATATCCATCAGTGTTCGAGTTACGCTTGGCTTTGTGAGACGCAAAAACTGATTCCGGCGATGTTTGAAATGTCTGAATGAATTTAGCAAAGAACTTGCATTCAATTGTGTTTGCGAAAACGTATAGAATGTTGCAGAAGGCATTCGGTGAGCATTCCTTGATCGGAAAAGGAATGTTTACGAGCGGTATAAACAATTCGAAGAAGACAGAGAACGCGTTGAAGACGAAGACCCCTCTTGTCGACCCTACACCTCACCCGACGAACCTTTCGTCCAAAAAATGAAAGATTGGGTGCTTGCAAACCGTCGATTTATAAATAGAGACCTTGCTGATGATATTGGAATTTCAAAAGGTTCAGTCCATTCCATTTTGGGCCTCAAGCATGTCAAATCTCGAATGGTACCGAAAACAAAGAATGCGCCAGCTCACACTGCATTGATTCTTCGTCACTTTTTCGCCAGAAATGAAACTAATGTTCCACAACCACCGTATTCACACTGGGTGACTTCTGGCTATAAAAACCAAAAAAAAAAGGGACTTCTGGCTTCTATACTAAACTAAAAAAAAATACACTCCGGGGACACCGCTTTGAGTCGATTGAAGAGATTCAACGTGAATCTGCCATCCCTGCCGATGACTTTTTAGCATGCATTGAGGATTGAAGAAAACGTTGGCCTAAGTGCATTGTGTCCGGAGGGGATTACTTTGAAATCGATGAAATACATTTGGAAGAATTAATAAAGAGTTTTTGGAAAAAAAAAAATTGGTCTTACTTTTTGGGCACAGTAGTAAACTGCATTAACGAGATATAAAGAAACTAAATTAATGAGATATAAAGTAACCTACATCAATGAGATCTAAAGTAAATTGCATTAATGAGATATAAAGTAAACTAAATTAATGAGATCTAAAGTAACCTACATTAATAAGATACAAAGTAAGCTATATTAATGAGATCTAAAGTATACTGCATTAATAAGATCTAAAGTAAACTGCATTAATGAGATATAAAGTAACCTACATCAATGAGATATAAAGTAAATTGCATAAATGAGATATAAAGTAAATTGCATCAATGAGATATAAAGTAAATTGCATTAATGAGATACAAAGTAACCTACATCAATGAGATATAAAGTAAATTGCATAAATGAGATCTAAAGTAAACTGCATTAATGAGATATAAAGTAACCTACATCAATGAAATCTAAAGTAAATTGCATAAATGAGATATAAAGTAACCTACATCAATGAGATATAAAGTAAATTGCATAAATGAGATATAAAGTAAATTGCATCAATGAGATATAAAGTAAATTGCATTAATGAGATACAAAATAAACTATATTAATGAGATCTAAAGTATACTGCATTAATGAGATCTAAAGTAAACTGCATTAATGAGATATAAAGTAACCTACATCAATGAGATATAAAGTAAATTGCATAAATGAGATATAAAGTAAAATTGCATCAATGAGATATAAAGTAAATTGCATTAATGAGATACAAAGTAAACTATATTAATGAGATCTAAAGTATACTGCATTAATGAGATCTAAAGTAAACTGCATTAATGAGATATAAAGTAACCTACATCAATGAAATCTAAAGTAAATTGCATAAATGAGATATAAAGTAACCTACATCAATGAGATATAAAGTAAATTGCATAAATGAGATATAAAGTAAATTGCATCAATGAGATATAAAGTAAATTGCATTAATGAGATATAAAATAAACTAAATTAATGAGATATAAAGTAACCTACATTAATAAGATACAAAGTAAGCTATATTAATGAGATCTAAAGTATACTGCATTAATGAGATCTAAAGTAAACTGCATTAATGAGATATAAAGTAACCTACATCAATGAGATATAAAGTAAATTGCATAAATGAGATATAAAGTAACCTACATCAATGAGATATAAAGTAAATTGCATAAATGAGATATAAAGTAACCTACATCAATGAGATATAAAGTAAATTGCATAAATGAGATATAAAGTAAATTGCATCAATGAGATATAAAGTAAATTGCATTAATGAGATATAAAATAAACTAAATTAATGAGATATAAAGTAACCTACATTAATAAGATACAAAGTAAGCTATACTAATGAGATCTAAAGTATACTGCATTAATGAGATCTAAAGTAAACTGCACTAATGAGATATAAAGTAACCTACATCAATGAGATCTAAAGTAAATTGCATTAATGAGATATAAAGTAAACTAAATTAATGAGATATAAAGTAAACTAAATTAATGAGATCTAAAGTAACCTACATTAATAAGATACAAAGTAAGCTATATTAATGAGATCTAAAGTATACTGCATTAATAAGATCTAAAGTAAACTGCATTAATGAGATATAAAGTAACCTACATCAATGAGATATAAAGTAAATTGCATAAATGAGATATAAAGTAAATTGCATCAATGAGATATAAAGTAAATTGCATTAATGAGATATAAAATAAACTAAATTAATGAGATATAAAGTAACCTACATTAATAAGATACAAAGTAAGCTATATTAATGAGATCTAAAGTATACTGCATTAATGAGATCTAAAGTAAACTGCATTAATGAGATATAAAGTAACCATCAATGAGATCTAAAGTAAATTGCATTAATGAGATATAAAGTAAACTAAATTAATGAGATCTAAAGTAACCTACATTAATAAGATACAAAGTAAGCTATATTAATGAGATCTAAAGTATACTGCATTAATGAAATCTAAAGTATACTGCATTAATGAGATATAAAGTAAACTACATTAATGAGATATAAAGTATAGATTTAAATTCAAAATCCTCTCTTCTCTGGTGCACAGAAATCATTGGCAGAAGACCCCGGAAATCTTCACTTTTATTAAGATGTCGCAAAATCTTTTACCTTGAGTGTCTGCGACAATTAATACCGTTGTTTTTGGGCGCGCAGACCCATATTTCAATGCACTACAATACCTGCTTTTTTGCTTGAGCAGTGCGCTGGTTCATTTTAGCAAACCCACCCTGAAGAAAATCCTTTGGAAAACTCGCATTTGATTTATTGCTTATTCTTTTACTACTAGTAGCAGCAAACAAGAAAGTAACTGCTGTTAAATATATCACCGCTTTTAAGCTGCAATGTAAAAAATTAAAATATCTTTATACACTACATGTTTCTGCAGAACAATGAACGGGCCCGAAATGTTTGGAGCGTCTGTTAAACTGCTTGAACTGATTTAATTGCAGGATAATTTATATTCTTGGCATATCTTGCATCTGTTTCATTTTTGTATTTTGCAGTGGCGTCGATGTTAAATTTGTTTTAAACCTGTATACTTTTAGGTTAGCTTTCAGTAGTGGTGTTTTTTTTTTTTTTTTTTTAGATTTATTTCAGAAAATGATGAGATAGGATGGTTAGATTTCAAAAATAAATAATCGCTCTAATCGTTTACGTTACCTTTCTTATACTATGTCTTAATGCTATTTTATGAACAAACTGGATGGTTTGCCATAGCGAGAACACATAACATACTACTGTGCCCAAAAATAAGACCAAGTATTTTTTTTCAAAAGTTCTTTATTTTTCCAAATTTATTTCATCGCTTTCAAAGTCATCCCTTCCTGACACAATGCACTGATAGCAACTTTTTTTTCCAATCTTCAATGCATCGAGATTTGACACGTTTGAGGCCCAAAATGGAATGGACCGATCCTTTTGAAATTCCAACATCATCAGCAAGTTCTCTAAATGTAAATCGACGGTTTGCAGACACCAGATCTTTAATTTTTTGGACGTGAGCTTCGTCGGTTGAGATGGAGGGTCGACCAGAGAGCTCTTCGTCTTCATCGAGTTCTCTGTCTTCTTTGAACTTTTTATACCCCTTGTAAACATTTCTTTCCCATATAGGAATTCTCACCGATTGCCTTCTGCAACATTCTATACGTTTCCGCAAAAAAAAATTGAATGCAAGTACTTTGCTCAATGAATTCAGACATTTCAAAAGTCGCCGGAATCCGTTTGAGCGTCACAGAAAGCCAAGCGTAACTGAAACACTGACAAATATTTTGACGTGAAATTTCACACAGATGTCAAGGACAGTGCTAATAACCTAACAAAGAAAAAAATAATTGAAATTCTATAAATCCACGGGAATTTTAAATTGAAAATGGGTCTTACTTTTTAGACACATTAGAACATTATTGAGATGTAAAGTGAACTACATTACAAAGTAAGCTACATCTTTCCTCTCTATTGCACAGAATTTATTGGCAGAGTAAGCCGGAAGTCTCCACTTCTGTTAAGATGTCGCAAAATCTTTTACCTTGAGTGTCTACGACAATTAATATGGTTGTTTTTGCGCGATCAGACCCATATTTCAAAGTACAATACCTGCTTTGTTGCTTGAGCTGGGACCTGGTTCATTTTAGCAAACCCACCCTGAAGGAAATCCTTTGCCAAACTCGCATCTGATTTACTGCTTATTCTTTTACTGGTAGCTGTAAGCAAGCAAGAAAGTAATTGCTGTTAAATATATCACTGCTTTTAAGCTGCAAAAAATTAAAATATCTTTATATGCGGAACAATGAACGAGTCTGAAATGTTTGGAGCGTCTGCTAAAATGCTTGAACTGATTTAATTGCAGGATAATTTATATTCTTGGCTTATCTTTGCTCTGTTTTATTTTGTATTTTACGTCGGCGTCGATGTTATGTTTGTTTTAAGCTTGAATACTTTTAGCTTAGCTTTGAGAAGTGTTTTTTTTTTTTATTTAAATCTGTTTCACAAAATGATGAGATGGGATAGTTAGGTTTCAAAAATAAATTCTATGCTCTATTCCAGGGATGGCCTACCCGCAGCCGGCCTTGAATGTTTTTCCGACCCGTGAGATTTATCGCACTTTTACAAAATATATTTATTTAATAAACGAATGTATTAAACAAATACATTATGTGTGCATCCATATGATCCAAAAGCACAAATCCTGGCACAAAAAGTTGTTAGCGCTTTTGCTTCCACTTACACCTGCGAATTTTGCGTTTCAAGAATGAAAGTGGCCAAACACAAAACACTCTCAAACAAACAAACATAGCGGACGCTCACCTGCAACACCAATTACGATTGGCAAATACTCAAATTAAGATACATTTGTAAAAGGTTAGTGAAAGAGTGGAGAAACAAATATTGCACTCGTAAAATAAATATTTTTGAGTGATTTAATTTTTTTAATTTCATTTCTATTTATATATTTTTTGTATTTCCTTTATAGTGCTATATATTTCTTTACAATGTGCGTTTAGTATCATTATTATTATATTATCTATGTTTACTTGAAAGTATAATAGTAAACACAAAAACAACTCATTATGTTTCAATTATTCACTACAGAAAAAAATGTCTGTAGTGGGTCCAAATATAATAGGGGGATATATAATTTTATATGCGGCTCGCGGAGTTAGGATGCATTTCCAAAGTGGTCCGCAAGATCATTTGGGTTGGCCAACCCTGATTTAAATGAATACCATCATTATGTATATTTCACATTTGTTTACAAAGCATTATGATCTGAATATAAAATGCATTCTAACCCAATAAGGCTAAATAAAAGTACACTCGTACCTTGATGATATGAAGAATCCCTCTCCATGAAGTCAAATGGCCACCAAATTTTTCCAACTTGTTAATACAAGAAATGCTTTTACAGTTGCAAATTTATACATTCTTTTATTTTTTTAAGTCCTATCTTACTCTCTTATTTCCGTATCTAGAGATGGTCAATCCAAGATGCATGCGTATCATGAGTAGCTTTAAACTCATAAATAAAAAAGGCAATATCTGTCCTATATTCGCAATAATATTATTTTAAAATCAAAGTTAATTTTTTCTTATCGTTTCGAAAGTTAATTTTTGAATATATGGATGCACACATAATGTATTTTTTAAATACATTGGTTTACACTACTTTGCCCATTATAAAATATATTTTGTAGAAGTGTGATAGATCTCACGGCCCGGAAGAATATTGAAAGTGAGGTGAGGGGGGGGCAAGCGATAATTTAAATTGATTACGGATTTAAATTGGATTTACGGATTTAAATTGTAATGACGGATTTGTAAAATCAATACATATTTCATGCATGCAGAGAAAAACAACTTCCAAATTATATTTCAATTCTGAAAAAATTCTTCATTGAATTTCATATATTTTAGAAAAAAAAAACTTAACATGACTTCTTTGAACTAAAAATGTCCTAGAAACTATCCATGTCGTTTCTTTTGTAACTAAACCTATATGATAAATTGCGCCTCACGGAAACAACAACGAGACACAAAAGTAAACAACAACAACAACAAAAAGAAGAAACCGTACATAATGATGGTAAAATACCTAAAAAATAGCTATACCTATACCCACTTAAATATACATAATGATGGTATTCATTTCAATTATCATGACGCATTTTTAAAATCAATACATATTTCATGCACGCAGAGAAAACCAACTTCCAAAAAAACATTTTAAAACTGGAAAAATTCATCACCGAATTTCATATATTTCAGAGAAAAAAAATTATTTAATATGGCTTCTTTGAACTAAAAATGTCCTTCGATATCACTAGAAACTATCCATGTCATTTCTTTTGTAACTGAACCCTATATGGTAAATTTTGCCTCACAAAAACAAAAGTAAACAACAACAACTACAACAAAAAAGAAAGCGCATCGTCCTAACCGGATCCAATAAACATGGATACCTCTGGTATTAAAAAAACAGACCACCTGTCAAATCCATTTGGAAACATCGCACTGGTAATCCTATTATGCACCACGAAACAGAAAAATTGACACGTCCCAAGTCCAGCCGTACAGCGATGGAAACCGTAGAAAGATAAAATATAAATCTGCTGGGAGAAAAAAAAATACGCCGAAATGCTAGAAAACGTCAAAAGTGGCGTACATTTTTTATAGCTAAGAGAGAAAAAACTGCTTCTTACATTTATATCTATATCTTGAGAGATCTCGGAAAAGTATGTTTTCTGTCATCTTTCAAGTCTGACCAGTTGCCAGATTCATTCGTGTTTGTAATTTATCAACAGATCACGCGGCGTGGCTGTTAAACTTTTGTAGTGCTTTACATTGTGTTTTCTTTTTTTTATTCAACTTCGTCTCTGTTGGCAGCAGTAGAGAAAAATGATGGCGAAAAATGAATATGAAAACTCTATTAGCATAGGAATCAACGAGGCTGTTTGCTTTTTCTAATGTATGGTTTATTTTATCGGTTTTGGGAAATAAATATTTCCTTGTTCTTTGGAAAACAACCAAGCCGAAGAATTTTCTTATAGATATACGGTTTTTTTTAATAATATATGACGCATTTTAGACATTTTATAGTTATTAAACTACGCAATATGGTCTCATATTGTTGAAACACCTTTTTTTCCTCTTGAAAACATTTGCACGCAGTTTCATTTTTTATAAAGTAAGGATTTATAACATTTGGGTTTCATTGCATGCCAAATGATTAGCAAAAAGTGCTTATAATTATTTCCTTACAGATGTTTTCCCATATCTAAGATATCAAAGCATATTTAGCTATATCATGTCTGATTCATATGTTTGGTTTGGTTTGTCGCTCTACGGTCATCTTGTGCACACGAGGGCTAAATAGACCGGGACCTACAGTTTAACGTGGATTTCGGACCACTACAAACATCCATGTCACCTCCGGGACTTGAACCCGAAACCTGTGTCTATAAGCGCTAACCAGTCGGTAATCAGGCTCCCATCAAGGTATGAGTGTACTTTTATAGAAAAGAGATTTTTTATGCCTTATTGAGTTGGAATGCATTTCATATTCAGATCATAATGCTTCGTAAATAAATGACAAATATACATAATGACAATATTCATTTAAAGTGTAATGAAGTATTTTTTAAAATCAATAAATATTTCATGCATGCAGAGAAAACCAACTTACCAAAAACATATTTTAAAATTAAAAAAATTCTTCACCGAATTTTATATATTTTAGAAGAAAAAAAAAATAACTTAGCACGCTTATTCTTTGAACTAAAAATGTAATTCGATATCACCAGAAAATATCCATGTCATTTCCTTTGTATCTAAACCTATATGGTAAATTGTGCCTCGCAGAGACAACAACGAGAAACATACAGTAAATAAATAAATAAATAAAAAAAAAACATTATAATGAATTCTTACTTTTTTTCCACTCTATGGCAGAAAGTCCTTTATAAATAATTTTCATTCATTTTTTTAAGTTTATCTGGCGTCATCTATTGGTAGATATATGCAACTTAAATCTAAAAAAAAAATATAATTCATTTATTAAATTTAATGAATGAATTAATATTTGATAAACTGCATTCACATGCAGTGCCGTCCACTGCGAGTTCAAAAAAATGTATTTGAACTTGAGTGGATGAATAAAAAGTATTTTAAGAACGATTGAAAATTTGAACAAGATATATATAGGGAGAGTGTGAGCTAATAGAAGGAATTGAATAAACAACTTACTACGCTTCTTTTGAATTAAAAATGTCCTTCGATATCGCTAGAAACTATCCATGTCATTTCTTTTGTAAATAAACCTATATGGTAAATTGCACCTCGCAGAAACAACAACAAGACAGAAAAAGAAAAAAGCGTACTGTCCAAATATCGGATCAAATAAACATTGATACCTCTGGTAATGAAAAAACAGTCCAGTACTTGCCACATCCATTTGGTAACATCGCTCTGGTAATCCTATTACGTACCACAAAACAGAAAAATTGACACGTCACATGTCCAGCCGTAAAGCGATGGAAACCGTAGAAGGATAAAATATAAATCTGCTGGGAGAAAAAAAATACGCCGAAATGCTAGAATACGTCAAAAGTGGCGTACATCTTTTATAGCTAATACAGAAAAAAATACTTCTTAAATTTATATCTGTATCTTGAGAGATCTTAGAAAAATTATGTTTTCGGTCATCTTTCAAGCCTGACCCGTTGTCAGATTCATTTGTGTTTGTAATTTATCAACAGATCACGAGGCGTGGCTGTTAAACTTTTGTAGTGTAGTACATTGTGTTTCCCTTTTTTTTTTTTTTTTTTAGAAACTTCCTCTCTGTTGGCAGCAGTAGAGAAAAATGATGGCGGAAAATGAATATGAAGAGACTATTAGCATAAGGAATCAGTGAGTCTGTTTCTTTCCTAATGCATCGTTTGTTTTATCAGTATTGGGAAATAAATATTTCCTTGTTCTTTTTGGAAACAACCAAGCCGGGTGATTTTCTTATAGATATTATCACAACACTAATGGATATTTTGACGTCACATTCCACACAAATGTCAATGACAATGCCAGCAACTTAAAAAAGGGAAAAAAAAATTGAAATATCATATGGCCGGAAAATTTTAATTGAAAATGTGTCTTACTTTTTGGACACAGTTCTATATGGCTAAACAGGCTTTGACGTCTTAGGTATGAGAAAACTCTGTAAGCCAGTCCAAAAAAACATTTGCGTACAATTTGCTTTGTCTTGATCTTCATTTCATTGATGAATTAAAAAAAAATATATTCCTACGCACTTTTTTTCTAATTATTTGACACTCAAAGAAACCCGAATGTCGTAAATCATTACTTTATACAAAATAAAATTGCATTAAAATGTTTTCATGCATAAAAAAAATGATATTTTAATAATATGAGACCATACTGTATAGTTTAATAACTAGAAAATGTTTAAAAAGCTGCTATATATTATAAAATAAAACCATACATCTATAAAATAATTCTACCGCTTGGTTATTTTCCCAAAAGAACAAGGAAATATTTATTTCCAAAAAACTGATAAAACAAACGATGCATTAGAAAAGGAAAAAAACTCGCTGATTCCTATGCTAATAGTGTTTTCATATTCATTTTACGCCATCATTTTTCTCTACTGCTACCAACAGAGAAGTTGAATAAAATAAAAAAGGAAAACACAATGTACTACACTACAAAAGTTTAACAGCCACGCCTCGTGATCTTTTGATAAATTACAAACATGAATTAATCTGGCAACGGGTCAGACTTGAAAAATGTCCGAAAAGATACTTTTCCAGATCTCTCAAGATATAGATATAAATGGAAGAAGTGGTTTTTTTTCTCACTTAGGTATAAAAAATGTGCGCCACTTTTGACATTTTCTAGCATTTCGGCGTATTTTTTTCTCCCAGCAGATTTATATTTTATCTTTCTACGGTTTCCATCGCTTTACGGCTGGACATGGGACGTGTACATTTTTCTGTTTTGTGGTACCCAATAGGATTACCAGAGCGATGTTTCCAAATGGATGTGGCAGTTGGACTGTTTTTTTAATACCAGAGGTATCAATGTTTATTTGATCCGATATTTGGACAGTACGTTTCTTTCTTTTTGTTGTTGTTGTTGACGGACTTACTGTATGTTTCTCGTTGTGGTTTTTGTGATGCGCAATTTATCATATAGGTTTTAGTTACAAAAGGAATGACATGGATTGTTTCTGGTGATATCGAAGGACATTTTTAGTTCAAAGAAGAAGCGTGTTGATTGTTTTTTTGCTTTCTAAAATATATGATATTTGGTGATGAATTTTTTCACTTTGAAAATAATTTTTTCGAATATCGTTTTTTCTCTGCGTGCATGAAATATTTATCGATTTTAAAAATGCATCATTCTAATAGAAATGAATAATACTCATTATGTATGTTTCTCATTTATTTGCATGATCTGAACATAAAATGCATTCTAACTCAATAAGGCTTAATAAATCGCCTTTCTATAAAAGTACACTCATATTTTGATAGAGGCTTGATGGCCGACTGGCTAGAGCTCACTACCATAGGTTTCGGATTCGAGTCCCGGCTGTTGCATGGTTGTTTGTGATTGTTCGGAATCCACTTTAAACTGTAGGTCCCGGTCAATTTAGTCCTCATTAGTACAAGATGACCGTAGAGCGACAAATCAAACCAAACGAAACATATGAACAATACTTTATATGCCTAAATATGCTTTGATATCTTAGACATGAGAAAACCTCTGTAAGTCAGTTAAAGAAATTATTTCACGCACGATTTGCTAATCATTTTACACGCAATGAAACCCAAATGTTATAAAACCTTACTTTATAAAAAGTAAAATTACATGCAAATATTTTCATGCTTAAAAAAATGATATATCAATAATACGAGACCAAACTGGATAGTTTAATAACTATAAAATGTTTAAAACGCTCCATGCATTATAAAAAAAAAACCACATATATCTATAAAGAAACTCTACTGCTTGGTTTTTTTCCAAAAAGACCTAGAAAATATTTATTTCCCAAAACCGATAAAATAAACCATACATTAGAAAAAGCAAACAGACTCGTTGATTCCTATGCTAATAGTGTTTTCATATTCATTTTACGCCATCATTTCTCTCTACTGCTGCCAACAGAGAGGAAGTTTCTAAAAAAAAAAAAAAAAAAAAAAGGAAAACACAATGTATTACACTACAAAAGTTTAACAGCCACGCCTCGTGATCTGTTGATAAATTACAAACACGAATGAATCTGGCAACGGGTCAGACTTGAAAGATGACCGAAAACATACTTTTCCAGATCTCTCAAGATATAGAAATAAATGGAAGTGTTTTTTTCTTTCTGCCAGCTATAAAAAATGTACGCCACTTTTGACGTTTTCTAACATTTCGGCGTATTTTTTTCTCCCAGCAGATTTATATTTTATCTTTCTACGGTGTCCTTCGCTTTACGGCTGGACATGGGACGTGTACATTTTTCTGTTTTGTGGTACCCAATAGGATTACCAGAGCGATGTTTCAAAATGGATGTGGCAGTTGGACTGTTTTTTTAATACCAGAGATATCAATGTTTATTTGATCCGATTTGGACGGTACGCGTTTTGCTGTTGTTGTTTACTTTTGTGTCTCGTTGTTGTTTCTTGTGAGGCGCAGTTTACAAAAGAAATGACATGGATAGTTTCTGGTGATATCGAAGGACATTTTTAGTTCAAAGAAGATGGTTAAGTTATTTTTTTTTTGTAAAGTATACTGAATTCGGTGAAGAATTTTTTCAGTTTTAAAATATTTTTTCGGAAGTTGGATTTCTCTGCATGCATGAAATATTATTGATTTTAGAAATGATTGATTGATTTTTTAAATTTATTCTTCAAAATTTATTTGATCGCTTTCAAAGTCATCCCCTCCGGACAAAATGTACTTATGCCAACTTTTTTTCCAATGCTGAATGCTTGCTAAAAAGTCATCGGCAGGGATGGCCTTCAAAGCACTCGCCGATTCACGTTCAATCTCTTCAATCGACTCTAAACGGTGTCCCCGGAGTGGTCTTTTGAGTTTAGGGAATAGCCACGCTGTGAATACGGTGGTTGTGGAACGATATGGTTTTAATTTTTGGCGAAAAAGTCCCGAAGAATCAATGCGGTGTGAGCTGGTGCATTCAGTCTTTTCAGTAGCAGTCGATATTTGATGCATTTGAGGCCCAAAACAACATCGTCAGCACCGTGAAATTACAACACTGTCAGTAAGGTCTCTAATTGTAAATCAACGACTTGCAAGCCCCGAATCTTTAATTTTTTGGACGTGAGCTTCGTCGGTTTAAGTGGAGGGTCGACCAGAAGGCTCTTTGTCTTCAACGCCTTGTCTGCCTTCTTTGAACTGTTTATACAACTTGTAAACATTTCTTTCCGATATAGGAATGCTCGCCGAGTGCCTTCTGCCGCATTCTATATGTTTCCGCAAACAAAATTGAATGCAAGTTCTTTGCTCATTTCATTCAGACATTTCAAAAATCGACGGAATCAGTTTGAGAGTCTCACAAAGCCAAGCGTCACTCATACACTAATAAATAATTTGACATGAAATTTCATACAGATGTCCAGGACAGTGCCAGCAATCTAAAAAATAAAAAGAAAAAAAAATTGAAATTCTGTAAGCCCCGGGAGTTTTAAATTGAAAATGGTTCTCACTTTTTGGACATAGTAAAATATTTTTGCAAAATAATACGACATTCCAGAATAATTTGATTAAAACAATTTAGTGCCCTTTCGAGCAAGGAAATTAGCCTGCTTCACTAGGTGCTACGCTTGCTAGGTATCCACTTGGGAAGTACCATTTTGTTCTCCTTCTGTAGAAGTCCGATGAAGTCCTGGCGCAATATATATATATCAGAAGATCTACCTCCCCGTGGTGTACCTGGTAACACTTTTTAGGGGCTAAAAGATCTTCAAAGCATTATTGTTAGATTAATGAAATCTGTTTCAGCATGTTTTGTTGTTGTTATTATTTTATGGTTGTTGTATGTTGTACGGTTTTTTTTCCATTGTTCTTTTTTTGCTGTAACTGTTCACAATCTGCCATTGGAAAATATATATATATATATATATATATATATGTATATATATATATATGTATATATATATCTATGCCCATCGAAGCGAGAAGCGTTGAAGATTCACGCGTCGAGCCAGAAAATTTTTTTCACCAGTTCACACCGAAACGTCTGAAGTCGCTTTAGGCCTAGTGAAATTCCAGTTACTTCTACTTGATGGCAGATCTACTATTGGCTCAATTCAAGTCACATGACGCGGCAAGCATTTCAGAGTTGAAAGTTGGGCAACTTCAAGCGGTAGATTTCAGGCGATCGCAGTGAGGCTAGTGATTGGTCAAATCTTGTCGCTTAAATCTTCTCGCCTCGGTGGGCACGAGCCTTAACCGCATGTACTTACCACACTGGACCACACAGTTAAAGTCACAGTTACTGGTCACAGTCGCTACCTCTCGCGGCTATATAATAATTAAACCTTACAATATATAATGTGTATAAATTTAAGAATTTTTGTATTTCAAAGTGAAGTAAATGCGAATGTTAATATGTTTTTAGCTTCCTTTTTCTCAGATTTGCTATTGTTTCAAGTTTCATTGAATTATCAATAATAAAAATGAACGAAACATGATATTATGATAAAATTTATTTTAGTTCCAATAGCATTCTCATTTTTTTAACTTCCATTTGCATTGAAGAGAATCTAATTCGAAATTAAATTCGATTCCAAGAACATTCGATACGATTCAGTTCTTGAATAGGCCAGGAAAGAAACCTATCGCAAATGCATCCTATTTTATCTTCTTAAAAGCATTGCTTCGATAAAAACAATGAAACGAAAGAGAATAAAAATCTTGTCAATAAATCAAAATCTTTTAAAGAGTAGACATATAGGGATATCTCGTATTCTAAACTGGATAAAGATCGTACGAAAAGCTTTTGCATATATCATCAGGAATTCCCGAAATCCTCTCCTGCTTAACTGTAAGCAAAAAAAAAAAAAAAAAAAAAAAACATCTTTAGAAAAACCGGCTATTGATTCTTCTGCTATCTACAAAGATTGTAATGTAAATCCGATGGATCGATGGCAGTGCCATCTAGCGACGAAAATATATCCTACTGATGATCTCATTTGTTTAACGTTGAAGCGATGAGATGAGTGCTCTATTTTTTTTTTCTTCTTTTTTCTTTGTTTATTTTTTGTGATACCATCTCAAGAATCTCCATAGTTTTTTGTTTCAGAATATATTGACTTAACTTCGGAGAGCACATCAGATGAGTGATGGAATCTTTTTAGATTAATGCATACCCTGTGCCTGAAAAAAAAAAGATATATATTTTTTTCTCTTCTAAATCTTTTTTTTCTTCTTCATCCTTCTTCATTTCTGTAGAAGAAAAAAGATTTCAGCAAACGAGGGGAGCATTCAAGTACTCTTCGCACATTAGGGGGACGTTTTCTTTAAAGCTTTTTAGTCAATTTAAAATAAAATGTAAACTTTAGGCAAAAAAGTAGAGGAAGAAAAAAAAATATTCCTAACAGAGCCTGTTTGTTTTTAATTGAGGTTGTTTATATCCATTTTTCAAAGAGGATAAATTTTGGTTATGAAAATGTATTATTATTATTATTTTTTTTTTAAATTCTTTTTATTCAATTTCTTCTATTAGCTCACACTCTCCCTATATATATCTTGTTCAAATTTTCAATCATTCGTAAAATAATTTTTATTCATGCATTCGAGTTCAAATACATTTTTTTTTTGAACTTGTAGTGAACGACACTGGATGCTAATACAGTTTCTTCAAGTATTAATTCATTCATTAAATTTAGTTAATTAATTAAAAATTTTTTTAGATTTAAGTTGCATATATTTACTAATAGATGGAGCCAGATAAACTTAAAAAAATGAATGAAAATTATTTATAAAGGACTTTCTGCAATAGAGTGAAAAAAAAGTAGGAATTGACTTACAAATTTCTTTTAATATTACTTGTTTTTAATTACTTTTTTTTGGTGGGAAAGCTTTTCTGCTTTATTTTGAAACATATGGAAATTGGAATGAAGACATTTAACCAAAACTCTTTAAGATTTAAAAAAAAAAACTTTGTTTAGTTTTAATTTTAAACTTTATGTTTTTAGACAAAGTCATTATGTATAAGTTTTGCAACAATTAATTTAGAATAATTGTGATTAATAATTGCGACTACGAGTTTCTTTGACCTGAAAAATTTCATGTGTTAACATTATTTAAATTTGCTGGTCGAATTAAATCGCTTTAAAGATTTATTACGGAAATGATTGTTTTTGAAAAAGTAAATTTATCCCAAAAGAATGCCTATGCATCTTTTCACTTTCACAAATTACACTTATAATTTTATTAATAGTTATATTCGAAGTAAAATTTCAAAAAAATGCTGTAATTGTTACATATCTGCACATTTAAAAAAAAAGTTTTTTAATTACTTCCAATAATATCTTGGGCAAATGATAAATGAACATACTACTAACTAATCATTTTTATTGATTTTAACAATAAATAATAATTTGCCCTTACAATAACTTATTTTCCCATTGATGAATTTATTTTGAAAACAACGAATGGCAGGTGATCAACAAACCATCATATTTAGCACAGATCTTGATAAAATACATATTTAAGGAAAACATATCACATTCAATGAGTCTTAAGGACTGTGTATATTACATTCAATGAGTCTCTTTTAAGTCTCTTTACCTTTAAAACAATTAATATAAAAAAAAATTTCAAAGTCAGTCCCTACTTCTTTTCCCCTCTATTGCAGAAAGTCCTTTATAAATAATTTTCATTCATTTTTGTAAGTTAGAAAAAAATTTCTCTCTCTCTCTCTCCCATACACACTTTCCATCTCTCTCACTCATTTATTCACGTGTTTCATTTTCCAGTTCCCTCCTCAACTCAGACTAGAACCCAGAATGAAAAAAGAATCTGAAAAAGACATTTTTTTTACACTCTTCACCACTGATCTCATTGGTATTTATTCCTAAATTTATATCCTGCTAAATATCTTATAGAAGAGACATTTTTTCTCCTCTATCAAACTAAAATGAATTAATTAATGAATTAATATTTGAAAAAAACTGTATTAACATCAAGTGTCATCCACTACAAGTTAAAAAAAATGCATTTGAACTTGAGTTGATGAATAAAAAGTATTTTATGAACGATTGAAAATGTGATCAAGAAATATAAATATATATAGGGACAGTGTGAACTAACTAATAATTAAAAAAGTTGACTCATGAAGTCCTGATAAAATATAACTATCAAAGTAAAATTAATTAATTAATGAATTAATATTTGAAAAAAACTGTATTAACATCAAGTGTCATCCACTACAAGTTAAAAAAAAATGCATTTGAACTTGAGTGGATGAAGGAAAAGTATTTTATGAACGATTGAACATTTGAACAAGATATATAAATATATATAGGGAGAGTGTGAACTAACTAATAATTAAAAAAGTTGACTCATAAAATCCTGTTAAAATATATCATGCGATATTATTTCTTCCACTTTTACATGTATAATAAATTATAATATGATTATACATTTTTAGTGTTTTACAAGAATAGGTTTCTTTTAAAATCACTGAGGATAAATAAACTGTCATTTTTATTGCCCCCTTTCTATTAATTTAAGCAATAAATACGACAAAAGTACTTATGCTCGTATGAGTTATAACTATCCATTCCCCCTCTCTGCTGCTTTAGAACTAATTTATTGGGGTAATAAAGAATAAGAAATGAATATCTATTGATTGTATCCTTTAAGAAATAGTTACACTATTAGAATTGGCTATTAAAATAAAACCAATAATCATTCTGATGGAAAAATTGCTATTGATAAAGGAAGAAAAAAATAGGAGATAAATTTATTGAAACATTATTAATTTTCCCGGATGATTTTCCTTCTAATGCGAAATCGAAGACGGTATTTCTTTTTCTTTTTTCGGAATTCGGTCATTAGAACCGGCTTAATACTGTGCTCGAAAAGTAAGACCAATTATATTTTTTTCAAAAAACTTATATAATATATATTATTCTTATAATATATATTAATTAATTAATAGTATGAATAATATCAATAAATAATGTATATTAATTGGTTAAATGATAAAGTTATCAATGTAGAAATAAGGCCTCAAGACGGATAGCGCATTTGATTTCGGAAATGAGGGAACTGGATTTGAAACCCTGCACTTAAACTCCGCTATGTATAGTACAGGCTTCAGATTTGAATCCTGGCGATGACATGGATGCCTGTGAGTGGTTCGGAATCCACGTTAAGCTTTAGATCCCAGTCTGTTTAGCTCTGGTGTACACCAGATGACCGTAGAGCGACAACCAAACCAAGCCCAATAAATCTGCAGGGCATAAAGAGCTTTCAAGAGGTGAGTGCATAGGAGAAGAAAAGTGGACGAACAAGGAGGAGAGTACGAACGTTAATGTTAATGTTCGTTACAATTTGTGTTGATGCAGTGTTTTAAGGTCCCCATGATAACTCTGAATCTGTTACATTCTATATATGACGCTATTGTGGCAAGCAGCCTGGATGTCAGCTTTTTGTTAATATCAACAATACTGCAGTACTCTGCACCTTGGGTAATATTTTAAAAGCTGCAAATGCTGTTCTAGGCCATATTTAAAACCTACATATTTACCATCAGATCATATTTAAAACCTATATGTTTACGATCACATCATATTGAAAATCTACATAAGCTACAAAATTACATATATACATATACATATTAAAAGCTACATATTTAAAAGTTCAATATGCAATTCCAAATCATATTTAAAACCTATATGTCTATAGTCAGATCATATGAAAACCTACAAAATTACATATTCACATATTTATATTAAAAGCTACAAAATTACATATTCACATATATATATATTAAAAGCTACATATTTGAAAGCTATATAAGTAATTCCAGATCATATTTAAAAGCTTTAATAGTACATATGCGATGCAGATAATTTTAAAAACGAAACATAATTGTTTCTTAAAAAAATCATTAATAATTACTAAAATATGTTTTAAAACCATTTACTAATAAAATCTTGAATTTAAGACTTACTTTGAATTCATCTATTATAATAATAATAATAATAAAACCAAATTTAGAGGGCACAAAATTCTAATTCAAGAACAACATCCAAAGTCCCAGAAAATAAAATATTCTGATTTCCTGTACAGTAACGGGGATCATTTAACTCATCTTTCATCGCGTTCCCGTTACGGAGTTTATTTTGGTAACCATTTCAACGACCCGTTACACCTCTGCAAATGTCAGGTTGTTCTCATTGTGAGGCGATATAGAATGCAAGGAGAAAGTGCATTCCTTTATTTTTTTTAATTCCGATTTTTTAAATTTTTTTCCTTCTTAAAAAAATTTTTTCCAGTTTTTTCCTGGAGAGGAAAAAACCGATTAGGAACCGAACCTATCTCAATGTTTTTTTATAGTGCATGAACATTCGCAGTTATGTCCCAAATTTACATTTCAATTCGTTGTCTCGAAATGGTTTTGTGGATCGGGTTGTTCTTCTCTGAACATTATTCCTTTTCCCTGATCCCGTTTCGGGAGAAACAGGAAGGCATAGTAGTGTTTTCAGAAGTGAAACGACGTTAAAAGGAGAATTTTATGACCGCAGGTTATGTGTGTTCTTTTTCAATTTTATTATTTTTCCATTTCAATCACAGCAGACATGATTCGAAAAACTTGTGAAAGTTCTTGAGGATGGCACAGATTCGAAACTTCGTCCTATTCCCTAGCATAATTTGAATACATATTTATATTTGAATGATTTTTTAGAATAAATCTTATTGCTTTTTTAGATAGTGCATACAATATAGTGCATGCATAGTGCATACATAGATCCTTGAGTGCATACAATAGTTTGATATCATAGTACGAGTTTAAAAGAACTGCTGTTCCAAATGATGTCCCAGATCATATTTAAAACCTACATGTTTATGATCATACATGATCAGATCATATTGAAAAACTACAAAATAACATATCTTCATATATATATTAAAAACTACATATTTAAAATCTATAAATGCAATTCTAGATAATTTTTAAGAGCTAATAGATTCTGATCGATAGACAATAGATAGCTGAGCAGCTATGTATCATATTTATCGATCAGCTAATAGATGGCTGATAGATGGATATTAAATCCAAATAATTTTAATAGCACATATGTGATGCAGATAATTTGAAAAAGAAAACATAATTTTTTTTAAATCATTAATAATTACTAAAATATGTTATAAAACCATTTACTAATAAAATCTTGAATTTAAAACTTACTTTGAATAATAATGATAAAAACAAATCCAGATGGCACAAAATTCTAATTCAAGAACACATCCAGGTCCAAGAAAATAAAATATTCTGATTGATTTTCTGTACAGTAACGGGGATCAATCAGCCCATCTTCCACTGAGTTCCCGTTACGGAGTTTATTTCGGTACCCATTTCAACGACCCGTTACACCTCTGCAAATGCCAGGTTGCTCTCACAGTGCATTCCTTTATTTTTTTTTTAATTCCGAATTTTTTTCCCGTTTTTTCCTGGAGATAAATTTTTTTCTTCTGCAAGGAAAAAAACCGATTAGGACTTGAACCTATCTTAATGTTTTTTTTATGGTGCATGAATATTCGCAGTTATGTCCGAATTTACATTCCAATTCGTTGTCTCGAAATGGGTTGAAGGATCAGGTTGTTCTCTCCGAACATTATTTCTTTTTCCTGATCCCGTTTCGGGAGAAACAGGAAGTCATAGTAACATTTTCAGAAGTGAAACGACGTTAATAGGAGAATTTTATGACCGGTGGTTATGTGTGGTTGTTCTTCAATTTTATTATTTTTCCATTTCAATCACAGCAAGCGTGTTTCGAAAAGTTCGTGGAAGTTCTTGAGATGACACAGATATGAAACTTCGTCCCATTCCCTGGTATAGTTTGAATCCATATTTATATTCGAATGATGTTTTTAGAATGAATCTTATTGTTTTTTTATTATATAGATCCTTGATTGCATACAGTAGTTTCATATCATAGTACGAGTTTAAAAGAACAATAAACAATTATTTTTATCATGTGTGAATATGATCTGTGACACACCATATCTGACGCTATTGTGACAAGCATCCAAGATGTCAGCTATTTGTTAATACCAACAACACTGCAATACCCTGCGTCCCCTTTTTTAATGTTTCAAAAGCCACAAATGCTGCTATAGATTATATTGGAAACCTACATGTCTACGATCAGATCCTATTGAAAACCTACATGTCTATGATCAGATCATATTGAAAACCTACATGTCTACGATCAGAGGACATTTAAAACCTACATGTCTACGATCAGAGGACATTTAAAACCTACATGTCTACGATCAGATGACATTGAAAACCTACATGTCTACGATCAGATCGTATTGAAAACCTACATGTCTACGATCAGATCATATTGGAAACCTACAGGTCTATGATCAGATCATATTGAAAAGCTGCAAAATTACGTATCTATATGTATATATTAAAAGCTACATATTTAAAAGCTATATATATGCAATTCCAGATCATATTTAAAATCTTTAATAGTACATATGCGATGCAGACAATTTGAAATAGAAAACATAATTTATTTTTTTTAAGAAAATCATTAATAAATACTAGAATATGTTTTTAAAAAATTTACTAATAAAATCTTGAATTTAAGACTTACTTTGAATTCATCTAAAACAATAATGATAATAAAACCAAATTTAGATGGCACAAAATTCTAATTCAAGAACACATCCAAGGTCCCAGAAAATAAAATATTCTGATTTCCTGTACAGTAATGGGGATCAATCAACTCATCTCGCATCTCGTACCCCGTTACGGAGTTTATTTTGGTACCCATTTCAACGACCCGTTACACCTGGGCAAATGTGAGGTTGCTCTCCTTGTGAGGCGATATAGAATGCAAAGAAAAGTGCATTCCTTTATTATTATTTTTTTTTAATTCCGAAATCTTTTTTTTTTTCGTTCATCAAAACCTTTTTTTCCTGGAGATTTTTTTTTCCTGTAAGGAAAAAACCGATTAGGACCGAACCTATCTTAATGTGTTTTTTCATGGTGCATGAATATTCTCAGTTCGCAGTTATGTCCGAATTTACATTTCAATTCGTTGTCCCGAAATGGGTTTGCGGATCAGGCTGTTCTTCTATGAACATTATTCCTTTTTTCCTGATCCCGTTTACGGGAGAAACAAGAAGGCATAGTAACGTTTTCAGAAGTGAAATGACGTTAAAAGGAGAGTTTTATGGCCGAAGGTTATGTCTGTTCTTCTTCAATTTTATTATTTTCCCATTTCAATCACAGCAGGCATGCTTCGAAAAGTTCGTGGAAGTTCTTGAGATGGCACAGCTTCGAAACTTCGTCCCATTCCCTGGCATAATTTGAATACATATTTATATTCGTATGATGTTTTTAGAATGAATCTTTTTACTTTTTTTCAATTCCTTTTATTGGATCACACTCTCCCTATATATATCTTGTTCAAATTTTCAATCGCTTATAAAATACTTTTTATTTCATCCACACGAGTTCAAAGGATTTTTTTTTTGAACTTGTAGTGGATGACACTGGATGTTGATACAGTTTTTTTCAAATATTAATTAATTCATTTTAGTTTTTTTTTAGATTTAAGCTGCATATATCTACCAATAGATGGCGCCAGATAAACTTAAAAAAATGATTTAAAATTATTTATAAAGGACTTTCTGCAACAGAGTGGAAAAAAAAAGTAGGAATTGACTTTACATTTTCTTTTATATGGATCCTTGAGTGCATACAATAGTTGGATATCATAGTGCGAATTTAAAATGACCATAAACAATTCTTCTTATCATGTGTGAATATGATTTCGTACTGGTTATAACAGGGGTGGCCAGCCCGTGGCCTGCATGCGACCGACCTTGAATATTTTTCCGGATCGTCAGATTTCTCACACTTTTACAAAATATGTTTATTTTATAATGGCCAAAGTAGTGGAAACCAAGGTATTAAAAAAATGCATTATGTGTGCATCCATATATTAAAAATTACATCAAATATACTAAAGAAATAAGAAACAAGTAATATAAACTACCTACTTCTTTTTCACTCGATTGCAGAATGCTCTTTATAACTAATTTTCATTCATTTTTTTCAGTTTATCTGACGCCATCTATTGGTAGATATATGCAGCCTAAATAAAAATAAAAAAAAAACTAAAATTAATTAATTAAATTTAATGAATGAATTAATATTTGAAAAAACTGTATTAACATCAGATGTCATCCACTACAAGTTAAAAAAAATGCGTTTGAAGTCGAGTGGATGAATAAAATGTATTTTATTAACGATTGAAAATTTGAACAAGATATATATATTAGGAGAGTGTGAGCTAATAGAAGAAATTGAAAAAGAAATGTGCAGCTACTTTTCAAGGCCGATTCAATAATTTAGAGTTAGACAAATACATCTAAATTTTTCAGATATATTCATCTCCCTTTCATGTTGAAGTCGAGTCGGCCACAGAATATCACGAAATGGAACTGGTTGACTCGCAGTGCAATACTGCATTATTTATTGAGATACTTATTTAAACAAAAAACTTGGAGTTTTACTAAAGTAATGAGTTGAGGGTAGAGTATACTAACATTATTAAAATAAATTTCAGAACTTTAATTTAGTTTTTTTAATATTTATTTAATTTTGAAAATTTTATAAAAAGGAAGGACCATAAACATTTATGGTGTACGGATCGTAATCACTGATTATAGTGATCGATGATTATGGTGTATTCAGCACTATATTAGCATATAAATACTTAGTATATTTCCCCTTATTTGAAACAGATATAATGGGTAAACCATGAGATAATAAAGAGATGAAAAATGAAAAAGAAAACAAACCCATAGAAAGAAAACAAATAAAAATTCTATAATAGAACTTATGAAATCTCATGTGTAAAATGAGTTTCAATCCAAAACAAATCTTGAAAGTATAGCTACATTTAGAATAGAAGTTAAATACTAATTGCATTTTAAGTAGACTCCTAACCTGATTTATGTCGGGTATAAAATATTGCAACAAATTTTGTAGCGAATCCAATGTGATACATTGGAATAACCAATTGCTGAAAATTTGCCATCTGAATTCTATTGTCAATGAAGACATTTGACAAATAGCATGCAATTAAAACACGGAGAAACAAATTGCGATTTCTTTAGAAGAACTGATAACGAAACTTCTAGTTCAATTGTCTTGACAAAAGAAACTGTTTTTATGCTGTTGGCATTTAGTTCAGGAATATATCATTCAATTCTCGTGCGCATTCTTGGCTTATCAAGTTTTCTCAGTCGCAAGTAACTCGATTTAGAACACTTTCGTTCTTCCAAAGACCAAAGACATGTGCTTAAAGGGATCACGAATTTTGAATCAAAATCTTTTATGAAACAAATAAATTTACTCATTTATTCATAATGAAATGAATTTACTAGAAAATTCGCATTTATTATTTATCCAGACAAGAACAATTATACGTTGATATAACGATTATATTGTTGAAATGATAAGCCAGAGGTGGCCAACCCGCGGCCAGCCTTGGATATTTCCCCGGCCCGTGAGATGTATCACACTTTTACAAAATATATTAATTTTATAATGGCCAAAGTAGTGGAAACCAATGTATTAAAAAAGACATTATGTGTGCATCCTTATATTCAAAAATGAACTGCCGAAATGATGAGAAAAAATTACTTTTGATTTTAAAATTATATTCTTGCGAACTAATGATGCGCGAAAATTGGATATCTTAGACCATCTAATATAACAGGTTCTATGTTTCACTTTAAGTGACCTCAGTGACCCTCCCTAGATACGCACAATTGATTGTTGATAGCAGAGCAAACCATACTCTTAGCTGAAGTTGTTAAAGCTTTGCAACACCATTTGCGATGTGCAAATACCCAATGCAGATCACCGAATGCCTTCCGCAACATCCTATACGTTTCCGCAAACAAAATTGAACGCAAGTTCTTTGCTCAATTCATTCAGACATTTCAAAAATCGCCGGAATCACTTTAGCGTTTCACAAAGCCAAGCGTAACTCAAACACCAATGAATATTTTGACGTCAAATGCAGTGGCAACAACCTAAAACAGAAAAAACAGTGAAATTCCATAAGCTACGGGAATTTTAAATGGAAAATGGGTCTTACTTTTTGGACACAGTAATATAGCTACATTTACAATATATGTATACATTTATAATAGAGGGAAATACTAATTGCATTTTAAGTAGACTCCTAACCTGATTTATGTCGGGTATAAAATATTGCAGCAAATTTTGTAGAGAATCCAATGTGATACATTGGAATAGCGAATTGCTGAAAATTTGCCATCTGAATTCTATTGTCAATGAAGACATTTGACAAATCGCGTGCAATTAAAAACACGGGGAAAAAAATTGCGATTTCTTTAGGACTGATAACGAAACTTCTACTTCAATTGTCTCGACAAAAGAAACTGTTTTTATGCTGCTGGCATTTAGTTCAGGAATATATCATTCAATTCTCGTGCGCATTCCTGACTTATCTGAGTAGCAAGTACTGGATTTAGAACACTTTCGTTCTAAATCACTAATCTAGTTCTAATTCTAAATCATGAATTTTGAATTAAAATTCTTAATGAAACAAATGAAAAGATCATGAATTTACTGCTGCGCCCAAAAAGTAATACCAATTAATTTTTTTCAAAAACTCTTTATTTATACTTTATGCAAATATTTATACAAATTTATTTCATCGCCTTCAAAGTAATCCACTCCGGACACAATTTACTTAGGCCAACTTTGCTTCCAATCCTCAATCAATGCTAAAAAGTCATCGGCAGGTTGGCCTTTAAGGATGGCGATTCACGTTGAATCTCTTCAATCGACTCAAAACTGTGTCCCAGGAGGTTTTTTTTTTTAGTTTAGTTAATACTTAAAGTAGCATAGTGTGAATGCGGTGGTTGTGGAACGATATGGGTTTTGTATTTGGCGAAAACGCCCTGAAGAATTAAGGTAGTGTGAGCTAGCGCATTCAGTGTTTTCGGTACCCATGAAGATTTGACGCGTTTGAGGCCCAAAATGGAAGGGACCGATCCTGTTGAAATTCCAACATCATCAGCAAGGTCTCCACTTGTAAATCGACGGTTTGCAAGAACTCAACCATTAATTTTTTGGACGTGAGCAAAGGATTATTTTAAAGTCAAATTTCACACAGATTTCAATGACAGTGTCAGCAACCCAAAAAAGAAAAAAAAATTGAAATTCCATAAGAACCGGGAACGTTAAATTGAAAATTGGTCTCACTTTTTGGATGCCGTAGTACGAGAAAAATCGTATTTATAATTTATTCACACAAGAACAATCAGCAGATCACCAAGAAAATAAACAACATCCTGATGAAGATTTATTTGTTGTCAAAACCAAAATGAATTTCCAAAGCGATTATATTGTTGGAATGCTAAGCAGGCGATGGCCCGCGTTGGATATTTTTGCGGCCCGTGAGATTTATCACACTTTTAAAAAATATATTTATCTTATAATGGTCAAAGTTGTGAAAACCAAAGTATTAAAAATACATTATGTTTGCATCTATATAATCAAAAATTAACTGCCAAATAATTTATAGATTAAATTTTAAAGAAAAAAATTAAGCTTTATTTATTAAAAAATTAAGAAAGAGATAATTAAAAAAATATTTTATTAAAAAAATTAAGATTAAGATTTATAAAAGATTTATAGAAAAAGTTAACTTAACTAAGACTTTAAAATAATATTCTTGCGAATATAAGACAGATATATAGAGCCCGTTTTATGTGTGAGGGTACTGTCATGAGTTCACAGAATAATTAAATTATATTCTGGGAACTCACGATGCGCGCGCATCTTGAACATCTGATATAACAAGTTCTATGTTTCATTTTAAGTGACCTCAGTGAAGCAGTGACCCTCCCTAGATACACAGTTGATTGTTGATAGCAGAACAAATCAAATTCTCAGTTCAAGTGAAAATTTGCTTGTTGGTTTCTTTTAAACTAAATATTTTTTAATGATTTCATTTTTTTATTTCGTTTATATTTATATATTTTTTATATTTCCTTTCTAGTGTTATATATTTCTTCACAATGTGCATTTAGTATCCTTATTATTATAGTATCTACCTTTACATGTAAGAATAACAGTAAACACAAAAATAATAACTCATTCTGTTTCAATTTTTTCCTCCAAAAAAAATGTCTAGAGTGGGTCTCAATCTAATATGGAGATATATAATTATATATGTGGCCCGCAGAGTTGTGATGCATTTCCAAAGGGGCCAGCAAGATCATTTGTGTTCAATTTAATCATTAATAACTTAAACTATTCACATACACAATTAAATAGTACTTAATTATTCGTATATTTAATTAATTCATTTTAATTTATTAAACTTTTAATTTATGTAATATTCAAATAATCTTATATTTTTTACATTTACTAAAAATTATTACATTAATATGCTTGCAGTCATTATATTAATAGATGTATAAACTCCTCTAGCCGATGATCCATGTTATTGATGTGATCCACCAATAACATGGATCAAATATCTTGAATATACCTATTCTTTGATAAAACTATGCTTAGAATATTTTTGCTGGTGGCGTGGATAATTTTTTTATTACCTGTATTTTGTTCTTTTTTCTTTTCTGCTTTTCTGGCATACTACTGGAGTTAACTTATTGATGTATTCAAGCGTTTTATGCTGAAGAGTTTCGTGAATTTTGTATCTTGGATTTCTTTTATCGGTTTTTTTTTCTGTTCTGTTGAGACTGATTTAGAGAAGCACTAGAATATTCATGAACAAAATGTTATTTCGCAGCTTAAGTTTAGAAATCGAATTGTGTTTTAATAAGTTCTTGCCCACTGTCTTAGTGTTCTTCCCCTTGTTTCCTTTGTACATGCAAGTCTTATACTGCAAATATACACAGTCCAGTCACATTAATGTGACCATCTGTCAAAAGCCAGAATATACACTCTTGTATATTCTGGCTTTGGGCCTGAATGGCCGAGTGGCTAGCGCTCTGGCGCTCGGTACCACAGATTTCGGGTTCGAGTCCCGGCGGTGCCATGGTTGTTTGTAGTGGTTCGGAATCCACTTTAAAAAGTAGGTCCCGGTCTAATAAGATCGTAGAGCGTTGCGGGGGCATTGTTACTCCGCGTCCGTGGCTTATCTTCAAGTGACACGCGCCCCCTGGGTCATGCAAAGTGAGTACGTCTGTGCAGCACTTGCCTTAAGGCATCCAACACCAAGGTGTCTGTGTTTGCCAGCTGCATTAGAAAGAAGAAAAAAATATTCTGCCTTTAAGTGGAGTGTGGTATTAAGGGGAACTCTTTATATACACTCCACTGCAATGTGCTGCCACCTACCTTTTGGGATGGGTTATTCCACGTTGACGTCGAAAGTAGGTGGTGGTCACATTAGTGTGACTGGACTGTGTATGTGCATACTATTGTGCCCAAAAAGTACGACCAATTATTTTTTTTTTCAAAAACTATTTATGATGCATTATGATGCATCCTATGCATTATGATGCCATTCCTGATATAAAATATCACGGCGAAAGTTCCTGCTGCGCACCGAAGCATAAGGTAGACGTCCCAAAATTTGCTGATCTGACCTATCGCTATTATAAGAACATGGGAAATGTTGGAATGGGGAAGACGGTAGCCTAACTAGAGATGAACATCTTCTCCCACATTGACAGCATACCAAATAAAAACAAACTGGTGGTACAACATATAGCGCGAAAATAAAAATTTTTGTTAGTCAGGGAAGCTTATATTGCCGTACCTTGATGTAGGTCTTTAATCCATTCCAGATCCTATTGAACATATACCAATAAGACGTATTCCCAGGCCAGCCAGACGAATTTTCTCCATAAAAATTGAAGAATCATGGTAATGAACTTATAAACATTTACACGGAAAAACACGTGTAAATTCATAGACAATTACGGCCCTGTTTGTTGAATGGTAACAACTGTCACACTGACTATTGTGGGCTTTTCGTGACCATTATGACATCCTCCAATCCATGTGACTATTGGTGATATTAAATAAGATGAAAGATATGCTAAATAGATGTATATCTTCTATCCCGTTGGATGTCATCAACGGCCATGAGATATTATTTCTAGACATGAGATACTAGTCGTATTCTAAATAAAGGTCATATATGAAACAAAATTTTCGCTTCTAAACAGGACTTATATGAAATGAGACGTAAAAGCGAAATGAGATGAAGTGAGACGCAAAGTTCAAAGCGTCCTTATGCAAAAGTACCACTATGACAGTAACAGAAATGATGTTTGCAGCTTATGCAGCGTCAGGTCTCAAAAATGAAAGAAGGCTGGAAATCTGTTTTTGAGGCCTCTCTTAGCACGACCAAGTAACTTGTGTTTTATTTGTAGAAAAAACGGAACTAAAGTTCGGTAGCGCACTTATTTTACATTTGAGCAAACTATGGCCATACAGCATATAGCTGAGTTGCCTTTTAGGTGGCCCTAATTAAACATACTGGAACTGAACCTGCTGAATCGCGTCTTTCAAGAGGCAAAACAAATATTTGTAGGCTGAGATTAACAATTGAAAATTTGAGGGAAGATTCGCCTGTGCAGCTAGTTGTTAAAGAAAATGATGTGACGCACGACCACGTGACTCTTGATGACATCAGTGGTCATGATTGTTCATGATCAATGTTGATCGACAATGATCAATATTCGATTGGACATCATGATCAATGTCCATGAGATCAAACTGGATATGTCCAGTATTTGATGGGCTTCAATTTATTGCTTCTAATTTAATCATCAAGGGCCTGAATGGCCGAGTAGACAGCGCTCTGGCGCTCGGTACCACAGGTTTCGGGTTCGAGTCCCGGCGGTGCCATGGATGTTTGTAGTGGTTCGGAATCCACTCTAAACCGTAGGTCGCAGTCTAAAGGCTCGTTCCCACCGAGGCGAGAGACGTGAAGATTCAAGAGGCAAGCGACAAAATTTTTTCGACCCCTTCACAGCGAAACGTCAGAAATAGCATTACGCCTAGTGAAAAACCGCTTCGAGTTGAAAGTTGGGCAACTCCAAGCGGCGAACTGCAAACCGGTTTCAGGCGACCGCGGTGAGGCTAGTGATTGGTCAAATTTTTTCGCTTGCGTCTTGTCGCCTTGGTGAGCACGAGCCTTAAAAGGATCGTAGAGCGTTGCGGGGGCATTGTTACTCCGCGTCCGTGGCTTATCTTCAAGTTACACGAGCCTCCTGGTTAATGCAAAGTGAGTAACGTCTGTTCGGCGCTTGCCTTAAGGCATCCAAGACCAAGCTGTCTAAGTGTTTGCCAGCTGCATTAGAAAGAAAAAAATTTAATCATCAGATCAAATTTAACTGTTGGATAGCACATTGTGCTTCCAAACCAAACATGCTTGCCTCGAAAACTTCTTTTTCTGTGTCATGATAAATCTGTAAACCGAATTATACTTCTATCAGGCTAAGGGAAGTAGAGAGTACGGTATGATGCTGACTGTATAATTGGGCATTGAATTGAGCATATCTCCCATTCTGTTAAGGAGCCTGATGACCGGGTGGCTAGCGCTCTGGCCCACGGTACCACAGGTTTCTTGTTCGAGTCCCTGCGGTGTCATGGGTGTTTGCAGTGGCTCCGAATCCACTTTAAACCGTAGGTCCCGGTCTGTTTAGCCCTCGTGTGCACAAGATGATCATAGTGCGACAAACCAAACCAAGCCCATTCTGTTGGGTGTCATCAATAGTTATGTGGTCAAGTGACTCAAAATTTTCTTTAAAAATCAATTGCACTCTCGAACTGTCATTTGTGTGTGTTTTTTTCCTTCTCTGTTCAGCTGTAATTTGGCTCTTCTATAGGAATATCTTACTTCGAAATACTCTGTCATACTAGTGACAAAATATCCAGTATTCGAAAACAACAACAAATTTAATTTTTTTGTTCTAATGCAGCTGGCAAGCACTTAGACAGTTGTCTTGGATGCTTTAGGCAAGTTCTGCACCGACGTCACTCACTTAGCACTGCCCAGCAGTGCGTGTAGCTTGGAGATAAACTACGGATGCGGATTACCAATACCTCCGCAGCGCTATACTGTCATCTTAGACAGGGGCCTGCAGCTTAAAGTGGATTCCGAACCACTACAAACATCCATGGCGCAGCCGGGACTCGAACCCGAAGCCTGTGGTACCGAGCGCCAGAGCGATAGCCGCTCGGCCATTCAGGCCCTCTGGTCTGTTGGATTCACAGAAATGAAATTAAAGGAAGAAGGGAGAATTATATGTCCCCACATGCCACCATAAGTAGTATACGTTACAAATTGCGAATGCGCATCATCTGTCATAGTGCCTGGGAATCCTTGATTTTGCCACATTTATGCCATAACTATTGGTGAGTGATAAAATTTCGAAGATCCTAATATTTTAAAATTTATGTTCAATACGCAGAAATCTCTTTCTTCATCTTCACATCTTATAATACAATCAACAACGATAACGATAATACAATGGCATATGCGCTTATAAATGGCGAATACATAGGTAATTATACTAAGATAATCTTTGTTTGTATCCAGCAAGAAGTGCTTACAATACCAGTTGTTACAGCTATTCTGCGTGATAAAGATTTTAAAAAATAAAGCGTTTATTTAATTCAAGGAAGTCATAAAATGCCTCAGACATTTCTCCAGCACATTAACATTGCTTGTTTATTCTCTCCCCCCTTCTATAAATTCCCTTCTTTAACATCCCAATAATCACACCCAGAACACTTTTCTTGTTCCTTAGATCACTCTATTATTTCAAATATGGGGCCTGATGGCCGAGTGGCCAGCGCTCTGGAGCATTACCGCAAGTTTCGGCTTCGAGTCCCGACAGTGCCATGGATGTCATGGATAGGGGTTCAGAATCCACTTTAAACAATAGGTCCCGGTCTAATATGAATGTAGAAAGTTCGTGGTTGGTGTTACCCGGCGTCCGTAGCTTATGTGCAAGCTCCACGCACCTCCTGGGTAGTGCTGAGTGAGTAACGTCGGTGCAGCGCTTGCCTCAAGGCACCGAAGACAACTGTCTAAGTGTTTGCCAGCTGCATTAGAACAAAAAAAAAATCTTCACATCTAATAATACAATCAACGATATCTGCGCTTATAAATGGTGAACATGTAGTAATACTAAGAGAATCTTTCTTTGCATTCAATACAAAGAAAGAAGTGCTTAAAATACCAGTTGTTACAGCTATTCTGCATGATACTCATTTAAAAAAACGCGTTTATTTAATTGAAGGAATCTATTAAACGCATCAGACATTTCTTCAGCACATTAACATTGCTTGTTGATTCTCCCCTCGCCCTATAAATTCCCTTCTTTAACATCCCAATAATCCCCCCCCCCTCTCTAGAACCTTTTCTTGTTCCATTCCTTCTCTGGAAACATTACTTTTTACTGATAAAGCAATCTTTCCATCTTAGACTTTTAATAATGGACCCCCTTATCTTTTGAAGTCCTACCTTAAAAGAGCTCATTTACTTAATGATAATGACCCGCAGGATTGCTCTACTCATTGAAATCACTTACTTCAAATGCCCCTCCTTAATTGAATTGAGATTAAACACCCTTCTTATCCAGAGAATGAATATCTGGCATTATAGGACCTCAAAGTGTTTGCCATCCATTCGAGGATGATGGGCCCTCCTGAAAACACGTCTGCGTAATTCCTTAAGACATGAAACTTAAAATAGATCGCATTATCTTTTTCATTGCGTCAGGACAACTGCTTATTGGTGCCAATTGATGAGTTATGCCAAGCAAAGAAATTAACATTAATTTTACCTTTTATTCATTCCTTTCTTAATATACCAATGAAAAGACAAAATGATTAAATTTGTGGGGCTTGAATGGAAGAGTGGCTAGCGTCCTGGCGTTCACTACCACAGGTTTCGGGCCAGATTCCCGGTGGTGCCATATGTGTTTGTAGTGGTTCGGAATCCACTTTAAGCCTTAGGTTACGGTCTAATGTGACTGTCCGATTGTCACGGAGCCAAAGTCAGACTTCGACCTGCGGTGCTCCATCAGAACAGAAGCTGCACCCCTCCTCCCTCCTTCCATGAGGGACACGACAACAACAACAAAAGACAACACGAATGATTAAATTTGTGGGGCCTGGAGGGCCGGTTGGCTAGTGCTCTGGCGCTCGGTGCCACAGGTTTCGGGTTCGAGTTCCGACGTGCCATGGATGTTTGTAGTGGTTCGGGATCCACATTAAACTGTGGATCTCGGTCTGTTTAGCCTAAAGTGTGCACAAGATGGTAGTAGAGCGGCAAACCAAACCAAATCTACACAATGCTATAATTAGATTTTGCAAAATGTTGATAGATTTGAAGTAATAAAGATTTAATGCTTTGTGCCATGAATGTTTGTAGTGGTTCGTAATCCCCTTTAAACTGTAGTTCCCGGTCTAACATGACCATAAAGTGTTGCGGAGGTATTGTTACTCCGCGTCTGTAGCTTATCTTCAAGCCACACGCACCTCCTGTGTAGTGCTGATTGAGTAACGTCGGTGCAGCACTTGCCTCAAGGCATCCAAGACAGTTGTCTAAGTTTTTTCCAGCTGCATTAGAGCAAAAAAATCATCCCTTCTAATATATATATCTTCAATTAACGTTATAAGCGCTTATAAATGGCGATCATATAGTAATACTAAGAGAATCTTTCTTTGCATCCAATACAAAGAAAGCAGTGCTTACAATAACAGTTGTTTCCGATGTTACAGCTATTCTGCGTGATACTCACTTAAAAAAAACTCGTTTATTTAATTGAATGCATTCATTAAATGCCTCAGACATTTCTTCAGTACATTAACAGTGCTTGTTGATTCCCCCCCCCCTATAAATTCCCTTCTTTAACATCCCAATAATCACCCCCTAGAACCTTTCTTGTACCATTCCTTTTACTAGAAGCACTGATAAAGCAATCTTTCCATCTTAGACTTTTAATAATGGACCCCCTTATCTCCGAAGCCCTACCTTAAACGACCTCATTTACTTAATGATAATTACCCGTTGGGCTGCTCTACTCATTGAAATCACTCACTTCAAATGCCCCTCCTTAATTGAATTGAGATTAAACACCCTTCTTAACCAGAGAGAATGAATATCTGGCATTACGGACCTCAAAGTGTTCGCCATCCATTCGATGATGATGGCCCTCCTGAAAACACGTCTGCGAAATTCCTTAAAACATGAAACTTAAAATAAATCACGTTATCTTTTTCATTGCGTCACGACAACTGTTCATTGCTGCCAGTTGATGAGTTGCGCCATGTAAAGAAATTAACATTAATGTTACCCTTTATTCATTCATTTCTTAATATACGTATTAAAAGACACGAATGATTAAATTTGTGGGGCCTGAATGGCCGTGTGGTTAGCGCTCTGGTACAGGGTATCACAGGTTTGGGATTCGAGTCCGGCGGATCCATCGATGTTTGTAGGGGGTTCAGAATCCTGTGGCCCTAAATCTATAAATCGAATTGTACTTCCATCAGGCTGGGAGAAGTACAGAGTACGGTATAATACTGACTTCGTAATTATCTGTAATGGATTGAGCATATTTGCCATTCTGTTGGGGACTGATGAACGAGTGAATAGGGCTCTGGTTTTTCGTACCTAGGGTTCGTGTCCCGGCGTTGCGATGGCTGTTTGTAGTGGTTCAGAATCCACTTTAAACTGTGGATCCCATTCTGATAGGGGGCCTGATGACCGAGTGGCTAGCGCTCTGGCACTCAGTACCTCAGGTTTCAGGCTCTAGTCCCTGCGGTACCATGGATGTTTGTAGTGGTTCGGAATCCGCTTTAAACTGGCGGTCCCAGTCTGTTTAGCACTCGTATGCACAAGATGACCGTAGAGCGACAAACCAAACCAAATCTACACGATGCTATATTTAGATTTTGAAAAATGCTAATAGATTTGAAGTGATAAAGATTTAATGCTGAGTTCAGTGGTACCATGGATTTTGTAGTGATTCGGAATTTTTTTTTAAACAAAAAGTTCCGATCTAACATGAACGTAGAGAGTTCGAAGTAATGATACTCCGCGTCCGTAGCTTATATGCAAGCTCCACGCACCTTCTGGGTAGTGCTGAGTGAGTAACGTCGGTGCAGCACTTGCCTCAAGGCATCCGAGACAGTTGACTAAGTTTTTGCCAGCTGCATTAGAACAAAAAAAATCTTCACATCTAATAATACAATCAACTATATCTGCGCTTATAAATGGCGAACATGTACTAATACTAAGAGAATCTTTCTTTGCATCCAATACAAAGAAAGAAGTACTTAAAATACCAGTTGTTTCCGATGTTCTGCGTGACACTGATTTAAAAAAAAAACGCGTTTATTTAATTGAAGGAATTCATTAAACACATCACACATTCTTTAACATTTCTGTTGATTCCCCCTTTATATATTCCCTACTTTAATATCCCAATAATCACCCCCAAGTAATCCTTTTCTTGTTCCATTCCTTCTCTGGAAGCACTAATAAAGCAATCTTGCCCATCTTAGATTTTTAATAATGGACCCCCTTATCTCCGAAGCCCTACCTTAAACGAGCTCATTTACTTAATGATAATGACCCGCAGGATTGCTCTACTCATTGAAATCACTTACTTCAAATGCCCCTCCTCCTTAATTGAATTGAGATTAAACACCCTTCTTAGCCAGAGAGAATGAATATCTGGCATTACGGACCTCAAAATGTTCGCCATCCATTCGATGATGATGGGCCCTCCTGAAAACACGTCTGCGAAATTCCTTAAAACATGAAACTTAAAATAAATCGCATTATCTTTTTCATTGGGTCGCGACAACTGCTCATTGATGCCAGTTGATGTGTTATGCCATGCAAAGAACTTAACATTAATTTTTACCCTTTATTCATTCAATTCTTAATATATAGATTAAAAATCACAAATTATTAAATTTGTTGTTGGTGTTTGGGAATACTGGGCATTTTATCACCAGGATGGCAGAGATACTACTGTGCCCCAAAAGTAAGACCAGTTTTAAATTTAAATTTCCTGGCACTGTCGTTGACATCTGTGTGAAATCTCACGTCAAACTATTCATTAGTGCTTGAGTTACGCTTGGCTTTGTGAGACGCTCAAACTGATTCCGGCGATTTTTGAAACGTCTCAATTCATTGAGCAAAGATTTTGCATTCAGTTTTGTTTGCGGAAACGTATAGAATGTTGCAGAAGGCATTCGGTGAGCATTCCTATATCGGAAAGAAATGTTTACAAATGGTATAAACAGTTCAAAGATGACAGAGAACTCGTTGAAGTCGAAGACAACCTCAACTGACGAAGATCAAGTCCAAAAAATTTAAGATTTGGTGCTTTCAAACCGCCGATTTACAGTTAGAGACCTTGCTGAGGATGTTGGAATTTCAAAAGAATCGGTCCATTTCATTTTGGACCTTAAAGGCGTCCAATCTCGATGGGTACCGAAAACACTAAATGTGCCAGCTCACACTTCCTTGATTCTTCGTGACTGTTTCGCCAAAAATAAAACTCGTATCGTTCCACGGCCCGCGTATTAATACCGTGCGACTTCTGGCTATTCCCTAAATTCAAAAGACCACTGCGGGGACACTGATTTGAGTCGATTGAAGAGATTCAACGTGAATCGGCGCTCGCTTTGAAGGCCATCCCCGCCGATGACTTTTTAGCATGCATTGAGGATTGGAAAAAAAGCGTTGGCTTAAGTGCATTGTGTCCGGAGGGGATTAATATTTAAATAGATTGCATTATCTTTTTCATTGGGTCGCGGCCACTGCTCTGCGCCAGTTATGCTATGTAAAGAAATTAACATTAATTTTACATTTTATTCATTCTTTCTTAATATACCAATTAAAAGAAACAAATGACTAAATTTGTGGAGCCTGAATTTTCAGAGTGGCCAGCGCTCCAATAGGTAACATTCCAGCCTACATATTTATTGCGTATCCCTGGCTTAGTCGCCAAAGGTTTCCAATTGGCCTAAGTTTGACAAGTTTCAAGCTTAGTTTGCTGAACTCCGAAACGCAAAACATTTCACATTTCTTTTTTTTTTCTTTTAAAAACTGCATTTTACTTTCAATAAAAATAATCGTCTGTTATTAAAGCAAGCTAAATTTGCAAAGGGATTTTTTTTGGCAATTTATTAGTACTTCCGTATATGTTCGGTTTTGGAAAGTCCAACTTGTTAGTACGTCTAATTTGGACGGAAAAGATTTTGCTTGGCATAAGAACTTTGTTTGGAATACAGTATGACTCGCGCCCATCAAATGGATGGATGTCAAAAACATGGCAGAGCAAAATGGATGGATGTCAAAACTAAATGGATGGATTTAGATGGAACCAAATGGATGGATTTAGATGGATCGAAATGGATGGATTTAGATGGATCCAAATGGAGGGATTTAGATGGACCCAAATAGAAGGATTTAGATGGTACTAAATGGAGGGATTTAGATGGATTCAAACGGATGAATGGATTGAATGGGCGGATTCAAATGGATGGATGGATGTAACTTAATGGAGGGATCCATCCAATCGAATGGATGTCAAAAAACATGGCAGAGCAAAATGGATGGATATCAACAAAATGAATGGATCTCAATGCCAAATGGATGGATTTAGATGGAACCAAAGGGAGGGATCTCTATGCCAAAGGAATGGATTTAGATGGAACCAAATGGATGGGTCTCAATGTCAAATGGATCGATTTAGATGGAATCAAATGGATAGATTTAAATGGATCCAATCCATCCAATCGAATAGATGTGAATGTCAAATGGATATATGTCGATGCCAAATAAATGGATGGATGTTTGATAGATCCAAGGGGATGAATGTCAATGAATGACATTCATCGATTGGAAATTGATGGATGGACTAGATGAGAGGATCCAAATGGATGGATGTCAAAAAGAGCTGTTGAGAAACGCCACAACAAAGCCCAAACAAGAAGAAAAAGCATTGTCAGGACAATGACCAGAAAATGTCACACTACCGAAACATCCCGAGGAGAAGACAGAAGTAAAGTTATTTGGACAGATTTTTAATACCCGTCTGGTGATGCTTAATCAATCCCAAGTACAGAAGAGAGAAAATTGAATTTGGCACATTTTCATTTATGTATAGAATTCACCTAACAGCTTTTGCATCTGTGTGTTTTGCTATTAAGCAGTTTTTTTTTTACCAACCACATCGATGTATAATATACCAAAAGCAATGAAATACTTTTCAATGGAAAGGATCAACTAGTTCACTAGCACTAATATTCGCTAGATATATGTTTCACTACCTACTAATGTGCCCAAAAAATAAGAACAATTTTTTTTTTTCGAAAAATCTTTATTTATTCTTCCAAATTTATTTCATCACCTTCAAAGTAATCCCATCCGGACGTAATGCATTTATGCCAACGTTTTTTCCAGTCCTCAATGCATGCTAAAATGTCATCGGCAGGGATAGCCTTCAGAGCGCGCTCCTATTCACGTTGAATCTCTTCAATCGACTGAAAACGGTGTCCCCGGGGTGGTCTTTTGAGTTTAGGGAATAGCCAGAAGTCGTACGGTTGGAATACGGTGGTTGTGGAACGATATGGGTTGAGTCAAAGCGTTCTCTGCCTTCTTTGAACTGTTTATACCACTTCTAAACAGTTCTTTCCGATATAGGAATGCTCACCGAATGCCTTCTGTAACATTCTGTACGTTTCCGCAAACAAAATTGAATGCAAGTTCTTCGCTCAATTCATTCAGACATTAAAAAAAATCGACGGAATCAGTTTTAGCTTCTCACAAAGCCGATCGTAACTCAAACACTAATGAATATTTTGACGTCAAATTTCACACAGATGGCAGCAACCTAAAAACGAAAAAAAAATTGAAATACCATAAGCCCCGGGAAATTTAAATTGAAAATTGATCTTACTCTTTGGACACAGTAGTGTACTACCAGACAAAATACACCTACAATTGTAATGCTATTTATCGAGTGGCATATAAGAGAACTTTACGATGTCACCGCTTTTCGGTTGAATGAGAGATTTCTTTTTTGTTATCGTGATTGTGTCCTTCGCTTTATCGTGATGCGAAGGACACACGATTATATAACCAAATTTACACATATTTTTATTCCTAAATTAAAATTTCCTTGTATAAATATTTCGAGTATAAGTTGATTAAAGATATATTTTACACATCTTCCTTACTTTCAGAACAGATTTCAACCAATTATTTAATTGATAGTAGTTACCCAAATATGAATCAGCTAACGAGATTGCACTTTATTTTACTCTTGAGTGTAATGCGTCACAACCGCTCGTGACTAAAGTCCTGTTAAAAATCTACCCGACTAACAATGGATGATAATTCAGATAAATTATATTACGCACAGCTTAAAAACAAATGGCGTTTTGACTACCGATAGATTGGATGTAATGTGCATAGCTAAAGTATATTAAAGTCTTCCTTATCATTCTAATCATACATCTCCCTATATTGCTATTCAAATGAATGGCTAAGTATTTTATTATGTCATGTCTGGTTTTATCAAAAGATCTTGTTAATGCAAATTTGCTTTATAATTATAATGGTAAACACATTTATTATGTGATTATTTCAGTTATCATAGCGTTCTGTGTCTATTCTGTTTCTAAAACATGTTTTCATGATTCCAATAATAATGACATAAAGATACAGAAAACAAAACCTTTCTTTATAGTTTAATGATTTGTTACTACAAATAATTTTTATTGGATAAAAATATTAATGGGTATTTTAATTTCTTTGTGTATCATCAAAATCAATAAAAAAAATGCTTCCATAGATGCTGTTGTTCTAATGCAGCTGGCAATACAGAGACAGCTAATATTTATTGCATAAGCGAGGGCTGCACCGCTGTTACTCATTCAGAACTACTCGGGCGATAGTTACCCATGTTACCTGTTACTCCTTCAGCACTACCCAGGGTTTGTAGCTTGAAGATATGCTAAGGATGCAAGTAAAACTATCCCCACAACAATCTAATATCCTACCAGGACCTACAGTTTAAAGTGGATTCCGAACCACTACAAACATCCATGACACTGGGACCTACGGTTTAAAGTGGATTCCGAACTACTACAAATATTCATGGCGCCACCGGGACTCAATCCCAAAACCTGTGGTACCGAGCGCCAGAGCTCTAGCCACTCAGCCATCAGACTCCGATAGATGCTGATCGTTCGACCACAGATTGTGTGCAAGATTGGCACGCGCCCAACTCGGGCGGATTTAAACAGAGCAGCACATTGGAGGAGGTATTTCAGAGGGGCTTTAATTACAATACAAAACTGATTTTTTAATTATTGAAACACTAAATTGCTTAATATATTAAAGGAAAAATTAGTTGAAATAAAATTTCCCAATAAATATTGAATTTTTTTTCTTTCAATATTGTTTTGCCTGCGGTATGTCTAATTAGCATAGCTAATAAATAATCTATGTTGGAATGTACCTACATAGATTACCCATAGTGTATTGGATGAGATGTACCCACATATAGTACCCATTACCTTACTAGGCAATCGAAAGTCGAACTATGCTCGTATTGTTATAATTTTCTCTCAGCGTTTTGAAGGCAGGGACTTCAACGCACCCTGTAAAGTAGATTCAAACATGAGACCTTCCGCACGTCCATTGTACATGTTACCTATGGGCACGGACATAGGACATCCATGACTGACAGTTGTTTTTTCGTGATATATCCCAATGAATTTAAAGACATTCCATTTCATCACCAGAAAAGCGACATGCACTGTATAACTTCCCCATGGAGGCGAGCGTTGCAGTCACTTCAATAAAAATACAAACAAGCCCAGTGGCAATAATACTAATGCCTCCAAAAAGTAAGACCATTTTAAAATTCCCGAGGCTTATGGAATTTAAATTTTTTTCTTTCTTAGGTTGTTGGCACTGTCCTTAACATCTATGTGAAATTTGACGTCAAAATATTCATTAGTGTTTGAGCAACGCTTAACTCGGTGAGTCGCCGAAACTGATTCCGTCGATTTTTAAAATGTCTCGCACTGCATGGATTCTTTGTGACTTTTTTGCCAAAAATGAAGCCTCTATTGTTCCATAACCACCGTATTCACACCGTGCGACTTCTGGCTGCTCCCTAAACTCAAAAGACCCCTCCGGGGACACCGTTTTGAGTCGATTGAAGAGATTCAACATAAATCGGCACGCGCTTTGAAGGCCATCCGTGCCGCTGACGTTTTTGAATGCATTGAGGATTGGAAAAGCAGTTGGCATAAGTGTATTGTGTCCGGAGGGGATTCCTTTGAAGGGGATGAAATAAATTTGGAAGAATAAATAAAGAGTTTTTGAAAAAAAAATAATTGGTATTACTTTTTGGCACAGTAGTATACCCATTCCTTTTACAATGAGGGTAAAGAGCTTTACCGTAAGTTGCATATTTCATTTAAATGTCACACCACTTACTATGATCCAAGAGCAAGACAGAGAAAATTTAACCATTCTAATAATGCTGGTTAGCATCTGTGTAGGGCTTTTGAAACATTTTCCATTCAAAATGAATGAATGCTATTCCAAGGGATACCCTCTTTAGCCCTGCTGTTGTGAGGCGTGTCATCCTTTGCTGGCTTTCAAAAGCTGTCTGCCAGATACAATCATTACGGCATTCAACAGACGCTGTCTGGGTCCCTGAAAAGTAGAAGTTAAAATTAATGGATTCACTAAGTAAAGAGCATTATAGATTTTCTCTTTCCATATCATAATACGTCGTTGTAATTTTCTCCGACACTATCTGCGTAATATTGCGTTGTGATGTAGGAATGGTATCAGTTGTTATAATGAGGCTGACAATATAGACAGTTAATCTTAATGCTATAAGCAAGGGCTGCACCGCTGTTACTCATTTATCATTACATAGGAGGCACGTGTCGCTTGAAGATACGCTACGGACGCGAGTAGCACTACCTCCACAACTCTCTACGATCCTATTAGAACGGGGCCTACGGTTTAAAGTGGATTCCGAACCAATAAAAACACACATTCCGGGACTCAAACCCCAAACCTGTAATATCGAGTGCCAGAGAGCTATTCTATTTTGCAAAATGATCGTGTTTCTTGAGCATTTCTTGTCAATTCTCCTTTGTTTTGTGCGGTCATATGTTCTGTTTTTTTCAATTCCTTCTATTAGTTCACACTCTCCGTATATATATCTTGTTCAAATTTTCAATCGTTCATAAAACACTTTTTAATCATCCCACTCGAGTTCAAATTCATTTTTTTGAACTTGTAGTGGATGATACGTGGTGTTAATACAGTTTTTTCAAATATTAATTCATTCGTTAAATTTAATTAATTAATTAATTTTTTTTAGATTTAAGTTGCATGTATCTACCAATAGATGGCGCCAGCTGTAAGAGGAAAATTTCAACTTTACTTGTAAAGAACTTTTCTGCAATATAGTGAAAAAAAGTAGGAATTGACTTTAATTTTTTTTTTATATTATTTGTTTTGTATATACTACATATGTATTTTTGTATTGCATTCAAGGTCTTCATTCTGAATCAGGACTTTTGATAAAATTTTTTCTTTCTTAATTTCTAGAGTCAGCGTACTTGTGATAAAATAGCTTTGTAACCGTAGGTACCGGTCCTAATAAGATCGTAGAGCGTTGTGGGGGTAGTGTTACTCGCGGCTGTAGCATATCTGTGAAAACAAATAGTAACTATGGAAATTTAAAAAAAAACATTCATCCGGCAATATAATAGGGTTCTTCAGATACATTTGTGTATTCCAAAAATTCCCAATTTAACAATTAGGAGTAACTACGCACCATTTATATATATATATATATATATATATATATATATATATATATATATAATGGTTTGTGGCCAATTTTTTACTCTTTTTCTTTTTTGAGAGGTATAAATATGAGACGCTTCAGTGTTTTAATATTACGAATGCTATGATGGTTTGGTTTTACAGTCCGCGTGTGGCAAATACTGTTGCTGATTCTGTTTTGCAAAATGATCGTGTTTCTAGAGCATTTCTTGTCCATTCTTCTTTGTTTTCGGCGTTCCTGTTCTGTTCTTTATATATAGTGTTCTATATAGTGTTCTTTATGTATAGTGTTCTATATAGTGTTCTTTATGTATAGTGTTCTATATAGTGTTCTTTATGTATAGTGTTCTATATAGTGTTCTTTATGTATAGTGTTTTATATAGTGTTCTTTAGGCATAGTGTTCTTTATGTGTAGTGTGTATAGTGTTCTTTATGTATAGTGTTCTTTATAGTGTTCTTTATGTATAGTGTTCTATAGAGTGTTCTTTATGTATAGTGTTCTATAGAGTGTTCTTTATGTATAGTGTTCTATGGAGTGTTCTTTATGTATAGTGTTCTTTAGGCATAGTGTTCTTTATGTATAGTGTTCTATATAGTGTTCTTTATGTATAGTGTTCTTTATGCATAGTGTTCTATATAGTGTTCTTTATGTATAGTGTTCTATATAGTGTTCTTTATGTATAGTGTTTTATATAATGTTCTTCATGCATAGTGTTCTTTATGTATAGTGTTCTATATAGTGTTCTTTATAGTGTTCTTTATGTATAGTGTTCTATATAGTGTTCTTTATGCATAGTGTTCTTTATGTATAGTGTTCTATATAGTGTTCTTTATGTATAGTGTTCTATATAGTGTTCTTTATGCATAGTGTTCTATATAGTGTTCTCTATGTATAGTGTTCTATATAGTGTTCTTTATGTATAGTGTTCTATATAGTGTTCTTTATGCATAGTGTACTAGTTCTTTATGAGGTAAGAGTAAAATAGTCCCCCAAAATTTTTTTTACTTTAAATAAATAGAAACTTATATCCTTTCATGCGAACGTGCAATGTTAAGTGATGGCTTAGTTAAATTTTTATAAACAAAACTTATCCTTATGTACTAAGAAATAGAAACAATAATGTGTTTACATTTTGAAAACCAGGGAATTCAAAATCAAACACAAAACACGACGTTACTTGGTAGTAGTAGTTCGTAAATCTCAGCAACGAATTTTTTTCATGTTAATTGAAAACATACATTATTGAAATTCGTGGATAATGTAAGTTGATTTTAGATCACATCTTTTGAAATGAATTTTCAGTTTTCAGCGTTTGAAGCTTAAATAGCATTGCAAGTAATAATTTCTACTCCAGTTTCTATCATTTCTTGCACCAACGTTACTCTCTTAGCACTACCCAATAGCTTGAAGATAAGCTACGGACGCCGAGTAACACTACCCCCGCAACGCTCTACGATCCTGTTAGACCGGGACCTACGGTTTAAAGGGGATTCCGAACCCCTACAAACATCCATGGCACCATCGGGACTCGAACCCGAAACCTGTGGTACCGAGAGCCGAGTGGTACCAGTCACTCGGCCATTCAGGCCCTAGTTTAAAATCTAAATTAATAATTATTCAGGCCTATATATCTTTTTCTTGTGTGGACCCAATGAATTCTCATACAAGGACATGTTCACATAAGATGAAAAAGGCATAAAAATATTACACCTTTGTAAATCTTTCAACAACATCGTTGGTGAATATGCTTTTTATTCAATTCACATAAGAGCACACTTCGATAAGTACTCTCTTCCACCAAATGCACTCTGCGTTTTTGAAGCCAAAAAAATGAAATTTATGTATTTTTTTTTAAATGAGGGCCAAAGATAAGACATCTGTGCTAATCCCCGTATTAAATAGCACTGTAAGTGATAATTTCTACTCATGTTCATCATTTTCGTTCCACTTATATATATATATCTATCTTTTTCTTGTGTGGACCGAATGAATTCTCATATAAGGATAACATGTTTACATAGGATAAAAAAGACACCAAAATGTTATCTTTCTTTCGATAACATCGCTGGTTAGTACTACTGTCTCCAAAAAATAATACCGTTTACAAACAGTTAGACCGTTAAAATCTTTATTTATTCTTCCAAATTTATTTCATTGCTTCCAAAGTAATCCCCACGGGGCACAATGCGCTTATGCCAATTTTTTCTCCAATCCTCAATGGATGCTAAAAAGTCTCTGCCTTCTTTGAACTGTTTGTACCACTTCTAAACATTCCTTTCCGATATAGGAATACTCACCGAATGCCTTCTGCAACACTCTATACGTTTCCGCAAACAAAATGGAATGCAAGTACTTTGCTCAATTCATTCAGACATTTTAAAAATCGCCGGAATCAGTTTTAGCCTCTCACAAAACCGAGAGTAACTCAAGCACTAATTAATATTTCGACGTGAAATTTCACACAGCTGTCAAGGACAGTGGCAGCAATCAAAAAAAAAAATCGAAATTCTATAAGCCCCGGGAATTTTATATTGAAAATTAGTCTTACTTTTTGGACAAAGTAGTATATATACATTTTTCTTTTAATGTACGTAATGAATTGTCATACAAGGATAACATGTTCACATAGGGTGAAAAAGACATCGACATCTTGGTAACATTGCTGGTCAATGGGCTTTTTATTCAATTCACATAAGAGCACACTTCAATAAGTACTGTCTTCCATCCAATGCACTCTGCATTTTTGAAGCCTCCGAAATAAATGAGCGCCAAAGATAAGACATCTGTGCTAATCCCCGCATTCGACAATATTGTTTCCTACATGCTAATGGAGCCCTTTTGCATGCTAATCAGGGCTGCTGCACCCCAGGATGATGAATGGCCATCCTCATCCACTTGGACCGCCCCTCAAACGAGGGGAAAAAAGGAATTGCTGGCGGCCTATGGCGGGCAATTTTTGGTCTTAATTAGGCCGCCTAATCCCTCTTTCGTGCCACGCTGCCCAGGAAAGAAAGCTCTTTCGTTAAGGATGCCACGCCTTTGCTTTTGCACCAACACACCCAAAAAGCACAATAGTATATCGCCCGAAGTTCAGGAAATGTAGGGTCTAGTACTTAGACTTAATCCTTTTGTAGTAAACTAAATGTAACGGTTTACTCAATTCATAAGCTTGGAACGACATATTATTCAGCAATAAAATACTTTTACATAATTTAGCCATTTTAAGATACTACTGTGCCTAACAATTAAGACCAAATATTTTTTTTTCCCAAAACTCTTTATTTGTTCCTCCAAATTTATTTCATCGCCCAGTCTTTATTTTTTTTGGACTTGAGCTTCGTCGGTTGAGGTAGAGGGTAGACCAGAGGGCTAACAAAGATGATAACGACGCGGAAACAAAACAAAGATGTTATCCCATCTTAGCCGCATGTCTTCAAGGGACTCTGGGCCTTCTTTGAACAGTTTATACCACTTCTAAGCATTTCTTTCCGATATAGGAATGCTCACCGGATGCCTTCTGCAACAGTCTATACGTTTCCGCAAACAAAACTGAATACAAGTTCTTTGCTCAATGATTTCAGACGTTTCAGAAATCGCTGGAAGGTTACTCAATTAATATGATTGGAACGACCTATTATCCAGCAATAAAATACTTTTACAACAATTTAGACACCATAAGATACATCTGAGCCCCCTTTCACTTTTCTCCGTTTCATGAAGCTGATGGTGATCTATAGTTTCACATTCTAACCATTTCTTGTAATGCTTCATAATTTACATGCTACTAAATATCGATAGAAGAGAATTTTGAAGAGAACAATGACTTCACACGACTCAAGACGACCTATGTTAGACCTGCTGCGAAGAGTTTTCGTCCTAGATATATTACTGCATACTCTACAGTGCTACCTTGCATCTTATACACTGTTGATGTCCACGACAGTATTAATGGTAACATTCTCCGTTCAGCAGTACCGTAGCTGCGTTTGGCGGAGAATTGCACTCATATTAGAGAGTTTTTACATACCGTACTTTAACATTACATACATAACTTCACAAACCGTACGTTTTTCTCCCTAGCACGCATGCTCATAGGAAAGATTATTACAGATACGCATGCGCAATTTCCTATGAGCATGCGCGCTAGGGAGGAAAAAATACCGTATTTTAAAATACGGTATGCAAAAACTCTCTATTGGCTCGATATCAGTGCAATTTCCAGCCAAACCCTTTTTTTCTCCCATGTAAAATTAAAATGAATGAAATAAATTTAATAAATGAATGAATATTTGAAAAAACTGTATTAACATCCAGTGTAATCCACTACAAGTTAAAAAAATATATTTGAACTAGAGTGGAGGAATAAAAAGTATTTCATGAACGATTGAAAATTTAAATAAGATATATATATAGGGAGACTGTGAGCTAATAGTAGGAACTGAAAAATGATGTTTAATAACTACAATAAAGGTGTTTAAAGACAAGATAGGACATAATCTTTGTTTTACTTCCGCTACGTTATCATTGGCTTATGTAAGAACGATTACAATAATCAGTAGTAAATAAATTTTAATGATTTCATTTTTTTATCTTCTTTACAGTTATATAATTTTTATATTTCACTTTTAGTATTATATATTTCCTTACAATGTGAGTTGAGTATCATTATTATTATAGTATCTATGTTTACATGTAAGAATAATAATAAGTACAATAATAATAAATCATTATGTTTCAATTTTTCACACCAAAAATGTCCATAGTGGGTCTAAATCTCATAGGGGGATGTATAATTTTACATGCGTCGCGCGGAGTTGGGATGTCTTTCCAAAGTGGCCCACAAGGTCACTTGGGTTAGCCACCACCTGTATTACATACTATTTTAACATTGCAATTAAAATTCCCTATTTAAAAGACATATTTTTGTGAGATAAAAAGATGAATAGCAAATCTTCTTCGCGCTGCTGTCGCGCCTATAAAAAAAAATATCATTTTTTTTTTGCCCAAGAATATGTATACCTCGTCATTTGCAAACATATCACGGACTGGACATCACACTTAACTTCCCAACTGATGCAAACTCTTGTGTCACAGTGCACATTCCAGAGAGGGGAGGATGTTCCTTGGCAGAAAGTATCTCTCCTACAAGTCATTTGCAGGATGGGGCGTTTTTAATGGAGCCCATATGTTAGCACGGCTATTACACAGCGAGACTGCTGTTATGGCTCTCTCTAAAAGAAGTTTTGCCTTTTACCCTCCATGAAGGAGTTTAATAGCAGGACTCTCCACCAGAAGAAGACATTATGTCTTTAGAAGATAATGTGGGGCTGAATCTTGGTGCTTGAAGAAAGATTTTCCGGGAAGGTTATTCAAATATAAAAGGATGTCGTCCATTTTTGGCGCGTCGATGTGCTTACGTTCCGTTGAAAGATGGCTCTAAAAATATAACAGGATGACGTGCCGACGACACGGTTTTTTTTTTAGTTTCAAACATTTTCATCATCAAAAAATACAGGTTTAGCCAAACTAATTTCTGATGCGTAATGTAATGCTGATCATGAAATTTTGCAATGTCGTATTCAAGAAAAATCGTAAATCATGAAATTGTGTAATGTTGTAGTCAAGAAAAGTCGTAAATTGCGAAATTTTGTTAAGTCGTATTCAAGGAAAGTCGTAAATCGTGAAATTTTGTAATGTCCTAGTCAAGAAAAAGGATTCAATAAATACGCTGGTTTAAAAAAAGCATTCAATTAAATTATTCATTGTGTTGATTTAGATCATTTTATTATTTCAAATATAAATTGAATTCAACTATTGAGTTGGGTGGATAAATTTATATTTTCGATTTCAATTAAAACTTTTCAAATTTGTTATTCTGATGCAGCTGGCAATACAGAGACAGTTAGTCTTTATGCCATAAGCAAGGGCTGCGTCGCATTTTTATGAGCTAAAAAGATGAATAGCAAATCTTCTTCGGGCTGTTGTCACAAAGAAAAATATGGCCTACAAAGAAAAATATCAATTTTTTTTTCCAAGAATGTGTACACCTCGTTATTTGTTAAACATGTCACGGGTTGGACATCACACTCTACTTCCCACCGATGCAAACTCTTGCTTCACAGTGCACATTCCAAAGAGGGGGGGAATATTCCTCGGCTGAAAGTCTCTCTTCTGCAAGTCATTTGTAGGATGGGGCATTTTTAATGGCGCCATATGTTAGCACGGCTATTACACAGCGAGACACTTTGCTGTTATGGCTCTCTCTAAAAGAAGTTCTGCCTTTGGACTCAATGGAAGAGTTTAATGGCGGGACTCTCGACCAGAAGAAGATATTATGTCTTTAGAAGATAATGTGTTCTGGCACAATCTTGGTGCTTGAAGAACGATTCAAATATAAAAGGATGTCGTCCTTTTTTTGTAGCGTTGATGTGCTTACGTTCCATTGAAAGAAGGCTCTAAAAATATATAATGATGACACCGTGTCGGAAAGTTTTTAGTTTGAAGCATTTTCTTAATCTAAAAAAATTAGGTTCACCAACATGAGTTGAACTAATTTCTGATGGATGCACAATGAAATTTTGTAATGTCGTATTCAAGAAAAGTCGTAAATCATGAAATTTTGTAATGTTGTATTCAAGAAAAGTGTTAAATCATGAAATTTTGTAATGTCGTATTCAAGAAAAGTGTTAAATCATGAAATTTTGTAATGTTGTATTCAAGAAAAGTGTTAAATCATGAAATTTTGTAATGTCGTATTCAAGAAAAGTCGTAAATCATGAAATTCTGTAAGGTCGTATTCAAGAAAAGTGTTAAATCATGAAATTTTGTAATGTCGTATTCAAGAAAAGTGTTAAATCATGAAATTTTGTAATGTCGTATTCAAGAAAAGTGTTAAGTCATGAAATTTTGTAATGTTGTATTCAAGAAAATGGATTTGATTTGTACGCTGGTTTAAAAAAAAAAGCTTTCAATTAAATTATTCAGTGTGTTGTTTTATATCATTTTATTATCTTAAATATAACTCGAATTAAATTATTGAATTGCTTCGATAAATTTATAATTTCGATTTAGATTTTACAAAACCAGCTGCATATTTTATTGCCTGCTGCATTAGAACAAACTTGTTGTTCTAATGCAGCTGGCAATATAGAGACAGTTCATCTTTAGTAAGTAAGTAAGCCATAAGCAAGGGCTGCATTGATGTTATTTATTTAGCACGTGGCACCACGGGGCACGTGTACCTTAAAGATAGGATACGGACGCGAGTAATACTACCCCTGCAAAGCTCTACGATTCTATTAAAAAGGGACCTACAGTTTAAAGTGGATTCCGAACCACTACAAGCATTCATATCACAGCGGAGACTCGAATCCGAAACCGAGTGACACAGTGCTAGCGACTCGAAAATTCAGGCCCCACAGTTCTCAAGATAGGACGCCTATTCTCAAGATAGGAGGCCCCACAATTCTCAAGATAGGAATTCTCAAGATAACGTTCCGTTAGCATCCGCTGCTTTATCATTGACTTACTTATGTAAGAATGATTGCATGCTATTTTACGATTGCAATTAAAGTTCCTTATTTAAACGAAATATTTTTGTGAGACAAAAAGATGAATAGCAAATCTTCTTCGTGCTGCAGTCACATCTATAAAAAAAATATCAAGTGTTTTGCCCAAGAACGTGTATACATCGTCATTTGCAAACATGCCACGGATTGGACATGACACTCAACTTCTCACCGATGCAAACTCTTGCTCCACAGTGCACATTCCAAAGAGGGGAAGTGTTCCTCGGCAGAAAGTAGCTCTTCCACAACTCATTTGTAGGATGGGGCGTTTTTAATGGTGCCCACATCTTAGCACGGCTATTACACAGTGAGATACTTTGCTGTTATGACTTTCTGAAAAGAAGTTTTGCCGCGTGCCATAAATGAAGGAGTTTATTAGCAGGACTCTCGACCAGAAGGAGACATTATGTCTTTAGAAGATAATGTGCTTTGGGCAGAATCTTGGTTGCTTGAAGAAAGACTCTCCGGGAAGGTTATTCAAATAAAAATGGATGCTTCCCCGTTTTTGTGGCATGAGTTCTATTGTTCTAAGTTCTATTGAAAGAAGGCTGAAGATATAACATTATGACGTGCCGGCGACACAATTTGAAACATTTTCATAATCCAAAAGATTCAGGTTTGCCAAAATGAGTTGATGCTGCTCCTACAAAAAGACATTTTGTAATGTTGTATTCAAGAAAAAAGATTCAATAAATACGCTGGTTTAAAACAAGCATTCAGTTAAATTGTTCATTGTGTTGATTTACACCATTTTATTATTTCAAATATAAATTAAACTAAATTATTGAATTGGGTCGATAAATTTATATTTTATATTTAGATTTTATTTCTAGATTTTACAAAGCCAGCTGCATTTGAAGAAATTTTTTGTTCTAATTCAGTTGGAAATACAGAGACAGTTAATGTTTAGTAAGTAAGGCATAAGTAATGGCTGCGTCGCTGTTACTCATTTAGCACTACCCATGGGGCACGTGTAGCTGGAGGTATGCTACGGACGCGAGTAATACTACCCTTACAACGCTCTACGATTCTATTAGACAGAGAACTACAGTTTAAACTACTTATTCCGAACCACTACAAACATCCATGGCACAGCGAGGATTCGAATCCGAAACGTGTAGTACCGAGCGCCAGAGTGCTAGCCACTCGGCCATTCAAGCCTCTTTATATAAGAATGATTACATACTACATGACTATTGCAATTAAAGTTCTCTATTTAAAAAGAAATATGTTTGTGAGATAAAAGGATGATTATCAAATCTTCTTCGTGCTGCTGTCATTACTATAAAAAAATATATATTTTTTGCCCAAGAACGTGTATACCTCGTCATTTACAAACTTGTCACGGGTTGAACATCACACTTAACTTCCCACCGATGCAAACTCTTGCTTCATACTATACATTCCAAAAAGGGGGGAATATTCCTCGGCTGCAAGTCTCTCTTCTGCAAGTCATTTGTAGGATGGGGCATTTTTAATGGCGCCATATGTTAGCACGCCTATTACACAGCGAGACACTTTGCTGTTATGGCTCTCTATAAAAGAAGTTCTACCTTTGAACTCAATGGAGGAGTTTAATGGCGGGACTCTCCACCAGAAGAAGACATTATGTCTTTAGAAGATAATGTGCTTTGGGCTGAATCTTGGTTGCTTCAAGAAAGATTCACCCAGGAAAGGTTATTCAAATAAAAATGGATGCTTTCCCGTTTTTTTTCGCGTTGAGGTGTTTACGTTCCATAGAAAGAAGGCTAAAAATAAATATAATGATGACGTGCCGGCCGACACGGTTTTTTTCAGTTTGAAACATTTTCATCATCAGAAAATTCAGGTTTACCAAAATGAGGGATGATGATAATGCACAATGAAATGTTGTAATGTCGTATTCAAGAAAAAGGATTCAATGAATACGCTGGTTTTAAAAAAAAGCATAAAATTAAATTATTCATTGTGTTGCTTTAGAACATTTTATTATTTCAAATATGGGACCTGATGACCGAGTGGCTAGCGGTTCTCTGGCGCTCGGTACCACAGATTTCAGATAAGATTCCCGGCAGTGCCATGGATGTCGTTGAGAGTGGTTCGGCATCCACCTTAAACTGTAGGTCTCGGTCTCATAGGATCGCACAGAATTGCAGGGGTATTTTTATTCTGAGTCCGTAGCTTATCTTCAGGCTACACACACCTTCTGGGTAGTGCTAAGTGAGTAACATGGGTGCGGCGTTTGCCTTAAGGCATCCAAGACAACTGTCTGCATTAGAACAAAGAAATATTTCGAATATAAATTGAATTGAATTAAGTCGATAAATATATATTTCAGATTTAGATTTAAATTAAACTTTTCAAATTTAAATGGTTAAGATTTAAATTTATTTTATTTTATTTTAAATTTATTTTTAGTTATTTTAAAAATAGTGTTTATTGTCCATAACAAATAATTCCTAATTCTGTTTTATAATATCTACTAAAAATATTTTGTCTCTAAGATGAAACTAATATAAATAACTAATATTTTACTTAATTAATACTTTTAATGCTTAAAGAGTAATGTACATTAGAAAATATCACAGTAACATGTTGTAGTGTGTGCAGAATAAACTCCATTATGAACTATCACCCTAATATGCTGCAGTGTATATAGAGTAATCCACATGAAAAGCTTTTACCGTACCGTGTTTTAGTGTTTACAGAGTAATATAACATTAGGAACTATCACCTTAACATGTTGCAGTATATACAGAATAATACATAAGAATTTTAACCGTAACATGTTTTTAGTGTTTACATAGTAATCCACATGAAAAGCTTTTACTGTGATATGTTTTAATGCTTGCAGAGTAATGTACATTTGGAACTATCACCGTAATATTTTATAATGTATGCAGGTAATGTGCACTAAACTATAACCTTAACATGTTGAGGTGTCTACAGAATAATCCACGTGATGAGTTTTAACCGTAACATGTTTTTAGTGTTCACATAGTAATCCACATGAAAAGCATTTACTGTGACACGTTTTTAATGCTTATAAAGTAATGTACATTAGGAACTATCACCGTAATATTTTGTAATGTATACAGGTAATGTGCACTAAACTATAACGTTAACATGTTGAAGTGTCTACAGAATAATCCACGTGATGAGTTTTAACCGTAACATGTTTTTAGTGTTCACATAGTAATCCACATGAAAAGCATTTACTGTGACACGTTTTTAATGCTTACAAAGTAATGTACATTAGGAACTATCACCGTAATATTTTGTAATGTATACAGGTAATGTGCACTAAACTATAACCTTAACATGTTGAAGTGCCTACAGAATAATCCACGTGATGAGTTTTAACCGTAACATGTTTTTAGTGTTCACATAGTATTCCACATGAAAAGCTTTTACTGTGACACGTTTCTAATGCTTACAAAGTAATCTACATTAGGAACTATCACCGTAATATTTTGTAATGTATACAGGTAATGTGCACTAAACTATAACGTTAACACGTTGAAGTGTCTACAGAATAATCCACGTGAAGAGTTTTAACCATAACATGTTTTGAGTGTTAACATAGTAATCCACATGAAAAGCATTTACCGTGGCATATTTTTAATGCTTACATTGGGAACTATCACCATAATATTTTGTAATGTATACAGGTAATGTGCACTAAACTTAACATGTTGAAGTGTATATAGAGTAATCCACGTGAAAAGCTTTTGCCGTAACATATTTTTAGCGTTTACATAATAATCCATAAGAAAAAATTTCACCGTGTTTTTAATGCTTACAGAGTAGTGTACATTAGTATCTTTCATAGTAACATGTTGCAGTGTATACAGAGTAATGTGCACTACTCTATGAACTATCACTTTAACATGTTGTAATGTATACAGAGAAATCTATATTATGAACTATCGTTTTCACTCAACTTAATATTGGACGATAATAAGTATATCGTCTCATATCGGACGATATATAGAGTTATATCGTCCGATATTTTTTCCTTCCTATCGCGCCTGCTCATAGGAATGGCTCAGCAGGGCAGTATTACAGATTTTCATGCGCAATAGGTACACTGTTTCCTATGAGCATGCGAGCTAGGAAGAAAAATATCGGACGATAAAAAAACGTTATGCAAAAACTCTCTAATATGTGGTGAAATCCACATTAAAACTCTTTCGAAATAATTACTATCCTCATCCGTTTAATAGAGGCAACTATTTCAGCAACATTCTTTCGGATGGCCAAATCTCAATACCTCTTCATTCGTCTCGCAGAGCTTAATGACTCCGGCGAAATGTCCAACACCGCGCAGAAACATTCTTTTTCCCATGCAAATCCGCGGAAGGAAAAATAGAAGAAGGAATTTTTACCTTAACATGTTTTTAGTGTTTACAGAGTAATCTACATTAAGAACAACCACCTTAACATTTTCCAGCGTATGCAGAGTAATCCATATAAAGATTTTTTTACCGTAACATCTTTTTAGTGTTTACATCTGTAACATCTGTTACATATCGGCCGTTATAGGCTCAGGTCGAACGGCCTGAAACTTATAAATTTGAAAACAGATTTTTTTTCTTATAATTGATAAAAGCACTACGATGTAATGTTTTGTAAAGCATTCAGAGTAACATGTTGTCCCCGTCTACGTAGTAAAAGATCTTCCACATGAAAAGATCTCCTAATGTGCATTACTGTATGCAACTAATATGCATAGAGTAATGCATATTAGGAACTATCACCGTAACATGTTGTAGTGTATGCAGAATAAACTTCATTATGAACTATCAACATAACATGTTGCAGTATATACAGAGTAATCCACATGAAAAGCTTTTACGTTCGCACGTTTTTGATGCTTACAGAGTAATGCACATTAGGAACTACTACCGTAATATTTTGTAATGTATACAAGGTAATGTGCACTATGAACTTTAACATATTGTAGTGTATCCAGAGTAATATACATTATGAACTATCATTTTCACTCAACTTTACATTGATATGGGGTGGTCGTAGAATGTCAACTTAATATTGATATGTGGTGTATTGTAGTATGTCAACTTAATATTGATATGTGGTGAAATCAACATCAAAATTATCTCGAAATAATTATTATCATCGTCCATTTAATAGAAGCCACCATTTTACTAATGACCAAATCTCTTAATACCTCTTCATTCGTCTTGGAGACTTTAATGACTGCAGCGAAATGTCCGATCCAAACGCAGAAACATTCTTTTGCCATGGAAATCCGCGGGAAGGAAAAATAGATCTGACCCGGAATCACGAATAAAAAAGCATCTTCCCCATCTGCCATGGAAGAAGTAACCATAATGAACTCATTCCTATGCCTCGTCTCATTCTCTGGGAAGCACCCAATTATGTTCCCAACTTTATCCGATTTCTGTCCATTCCTATTTTCTTCTTTTTTCTCTAACATTCTTCTTTGCTTTTATTGTTCGTATTCAGCTGCAGCATTCGTCAGGACCTGTTCTATTCTCAACCTTCTTCTTCTTTTCCAGTTCTTCTTTTGAGAAGTATAGAACATGTAGCAAAAAAAGTTCTTACTGGAATGGAATGAATGGACATGTCCCAGACGGTATAAGATTGAGTGGAAGAGTAGATTCGGACTTTTCTTTCTGTTTGTAAGGAGTTAGAGATGGGGGTGGGTAGTTGGAAAGGATGGGTTAAATTTTATTCCCCACCATTTTGGATCATTTTTTATTCCGTTTTGGGAATTGAAGAAGTTTCTCTTTTCATTATTTGGGGCAGTCAGCTACTTTTTTTTCTGTCGTTTCTGTTCTTTCTTTTATTTTTATATTTATTTCCATTCCCCCCTTTCCCGCCGTCATAAAGAAGACGTATTGCAAGAATCCTGTTTCGCGTCTGGCCCCCATCTGTCATCCGAATAGTTCGGGTTCGTTTCCAGTCCGAGAATTCATTTCTCACCTTATCTTTTAGCCACACGAATGGCTTAAGCAGCGTGATTTTGAAATTTCAGTGGCTCATAAAAGTTTCGACATTAGATACTTGAAAAAACGCAGGGCCCTCCAAGATAAATAAAGGCGAATGTCATGCAATAGGACTGAGACTATAAAAGTAAGATCTGGGGTAAAAAGTACTGTTGTGCCCAAAAAGTAAGAACAATTTTTTTTTTCAAAAACTCTTTATTTATTCTTCCAAATTAATTTCATCGCCTCCAAAGTAATCCCCTCCGGACACAATGCACTCATGCCAACTTTTTCTCCAATTCTCAATGCATGCTAAAAATTCATCGGCAGGGATGGCCTTCAAAGTGCGCGTCCATTCGCGTTGAATCTTTCACAGTAGTAAGATCTCTGATTTAAAAAAAAAAATAGAGAGAGTGATAAGTGTCTTAGCACTAAAATTGAATTGTTGAAGTTCAGAATGCAAGCACTAAAACTTTCAAATTATTTTTGATGTCATTTTCTCACTTATTATATTTTTTTCAAAAAGCATTTTTACATTTTAATCCTACAAGATATAATGCTTTAAGAAAAGAAATAAACCTGCCTAATGTATATCAAAATAATGTTTAACTCTATATTGTTTAAAAAGAGGGCCTGAATGGCCAAGTGGCTAGCGCTCGGTAGTGAGTAACGTCTGTGCAGCGCTTGCCTTAAGGCGTTCAAGACAACTGTCTAAATATTTGCCAGCTGCATTAGAACGAAGAAATGTAGGCTAGAAAGTATTTTTGTTGATCTCAAGAAGAAGGAGAGCGCGCTAGACTTCAAATGATGTAAATCATAGATTAGTAATAAATAGAGTGCATCTCAATATTCTAAAGGAACAGAAAGTTGACGCAAACATCTCTCGTCCTTTTCGTACCAGGGTTGGCGGTCCATCGCCTCAACCGTGGACGTGTTTTCTACTAACGATAAATTAAGGGCATTGCTGTCCGGGATTGACGTATTATTGCCTCACATTTGCTCGCTGTATGTAAGAACCCCCCCCCCCAAAAAAAAAAAACTAGAAATCCTTAGTATCGATGCGATAAGATTTATACACGATCACAAACTACCCTTGAGCCTCTTGGTTTCTGATAGTAGTGACCGCAACGGTTGACGCCCGTGATTTCGAACCCTAGGCCTCTGGCACATCTACTCTAGACGTTATCACTGGAACACGAGTCAGGCATGATGTATAATTGTAATAAAAAGCTCTTTGGGAATTTTGAGTAACTCTGAATCTGTTACATATCTGCCGTTACAATCTCAGGTAAAACGGCCTGAAATATATAAGTTTTAAAACACTTTTTTTTTCTTATAAAGCATTCAGAGTAATTTGTGCTTTCAACTATCACCCAAACATCTTGGAGTGTATACAGAATAATCTACATGATCATGATGCTACAGATGTTTTTAATGTTTACAGAGTAATGTACATTATGAACTAACACAGTAAGATGTTGCAATGTATACAGAGTAATGTACATTAGGAAATATCACCTTAACATGTTGCAGTGTATAGAGAGTTATCCACATGAAAATCTTTTACTGTGACATGCTTTCCATGCTTAAAGAGTAATATACATTAGGAACTATCACTTTAGCATGTTGTAGTGCATACAGAGTAAATTACATTATGAACTATCACCATAACATGCTGCAGTGTATATAGAGTAATCCACATGAAAAGCTTTCATCGTAACACGTTTTTAGTATTTACGGAGTAATCTATATTTAGGCCTATTTAGTAACATGTTGCAGTGTATGAGTAATCCACATGAAGAGTTTTTACCGTAGCATGTTTTTAGTGTTTACAGAGTAATTTACGTTAGGAACTATCACTTTAACATGCTGCAGTGTATACAGAGTAATGTATATTAGGAATATGTTGCAATGCATAAGGAGTAATCCAAAAGCTTTTACCGTGACATGTTTTTAATGCTTACATAGTAATGTACATCAGGAAAAAATCCCCGTAATATTTTATAATGTATACAGGGTAATGTGTACTATGAAATATAACCTTAACATGTTGAAGTGTATACAGAGTAATCCACATCAAAAGCTTTTACCGTGTTTTTAATGATTACAGATTAATGTACATTACAAACTATCATAGTAACATGTTGCAGTGTATACAGAGTAACGTGCATAACTCTATGAACTATCACTTTAACATGTTGTAGTGTATACAGAGTAATCTATATTTTGAACTATCCCTTTCACTCAACTTAATATGTGGCCAAATCAACTTCATAAATCCTTCGAAATAATTACTATCCTCGTCCGTTTAATGGAAGCAGCTATTTCAGTAGCATTCTTTCCGATGGCCAAATCTCTTAATACCTCTTCATTCGTCTCGCAGAGCTTAATGACTCCGGCGAAATGTCCAGCGCAAAAACATTCTCTTACCATGCTAATCCGCGAAAGGAAAAAATAGGCCTGACCCGGAATCACGCATGTAAAAGCCTTTTTCCATTTGCCATGGAAGAACTCATAACCATAATGAATTCATTCCTATGCTTCATCGCAGTCTCCGGGAAGCGACCAATTATGTCTCCAACTTTATCCGATTTCGGTTTCTGTCCATTCCTACTATTTTTTCTTCTTCTTTTTTTCTCTAACATTCTTCTTTGCTTTTATTGTTCGTATTCAGCTGCAGCATTCGTCAGGGACCTGTTCTATTCTCAACATTCTTTTTCATTTCCAGTTCTTCTTTTGAGAAGTATAGAACATGTAGCAAGAAGGTTCTTGCTGGAATAGAATGAATGGACATGTCCCAGGCGGTATAAGATTGAGTGGGAGAGTAGATTCGGACTTTTTCTTTTCTGTTTGTAAGGAGTTAGGGAGGGTTGAGTGGGATGGGTAGTTGGGAAGGATGGGTTAAATTTTATTCCACGCCATTTTGGATCATTTTTTATTCGGTTTTGGGAAATTGAAGAAATTTCTCTTTACATTCTTTGGGGCAGTCAGTTACTTTTTGTTTTTGCTGTCGTTTCTGTTCTTTTCTTTTTTTATTTTTATACTTCTTTCCAGCCTTCATAAAGAAGACGTATTGCAAGAATCCTGTTTCGCGTCTTCCCCCCATCTGTCATCCGAATAGTTCGGGCTCGTTTCCAGTCCGAGGATTTATTCCTCATCTTATCTTTTAGCCACACGGACGTCTTAAGGAGTGTGATTTGAAAATTCAGTAGCTCTTCAAAGTTTCAACATTTCATCCTTTGAAAACCACGCAGTGCTCTCCAAGATAAATAAAGGCAAATGTCACTTGATTGGACTGAGACTATAAAAGTTAGATCTGTGATTAAAAAAATAGAGAGGTATTGGGATGAGTGGATTAGTACTGAAATTGATCAAGTTCCTTTTTTGACGTTATTGTTTAAATTGAAGTTCATAATTCAAGCACTATAACTTTCAAATTATCTTTCATGTCATTTTATCAGTTATTATAATTTTTTTAAAAAACATTTTGCATTTTAATCTTACAGGATATAATTCTTTACGAAAAGAATCCCTTAAATACATTTGTCTAATATATCTAAAAAATAATGTGTACATTAGGAACTATCACCGTAACATGTTGCAGTATATACAGAGTAAACTGCATTAGGAACTACCACATTAATATGTTGCAATGCTTATAGAGTAATTCACTTGAAACGCTTTTGCTGTAGCAGGTTTTTAGAGTTTACAGAATCATCTATCATTATGAACTATCACCTTAAGATGTTGCAGTGTATACAGAGTAATACACATAAAGAATTTTAACCGTAACATGTTTTTAATGCTTACAGTGTAATTTACTTTAGGAACTATCACAGTAACATGCTGTAGTGTATACAGAGTTTACATTATGAACTACCACCTTACCATGTTGCAGTGTATACAAAGTAATCTACATGAATTTTAACCGTAATATGTTTTTAGTGTTTACCTAGTAATCCACATAAAGAACTTTAAGCGTAACATGTTTTTAATGCTTACAGTGTAATGTACCTTTGGAACTATCACAGTAACATGTTGTAGTGTATACAGAGTTTACATTATGAATTACCACCTTACCATGTTGCAGTGTATACAAAGTAATCCACTTGAATTTTAACCGTAACATGTTTTTAGTGTTTACCTAGTAATCCACATGAAAAATTTTAGCCATAACATGTTGTGATTACATAGTAATCCATAGGAAAAACTTTTACCGTGACATGTTTTTAATGCTTACAGAGTAATACACATTATGAACTATGGCCGTAACATGTTATAGTGTATACAGAGTAACTATGAACTATCATTTTAATATGTTGTAGTGTATAAGCTACATTATGATCATTTTAACACAACTCAAAATATATAGTGAAATCAAGATAAAAAATTTCAATGAAATAATTACTATCCTCAACAATTTAATAGAACCTACCATTTCAGCGACATTCTTTCCTATGGCCAAATCTCTTAATACCTCTTCATTCGTCTCGGGGACCCTAATGACTGCAGCGAAATGTCCGACACAAGCGCAGAAACATTCTCTTGCCATGCAAATCGGCAGAAGGAAAAAATAGACCTGACCCATAACCACGCACGGAAATCAATATCCATATGAAGAATTTTTACCTTAACATGTTTTTAGGGTTTACTGAGTAATCTAACATTAGGAACTATCACAGTAACATGTTGTAGTGTATGCAGGGTCATCTACATCATAATGTAGATTATTGATGATGGGGTAGTAACTCAATTCAACTAAATATGTGGTGAAATCTACGTTACATAATTACTATCCTCATCCATTTAATTGCAGCAACTATTTCTGCAACATTCTTTCCTATGACCAAATCTCTTAATACCTCTGCTGTCGTCTCGCGGACCCTAATAACTCCGGCGAAATGTCCAGCGCAGAAACATTCTCTTGCCTTGCAAATCGGCGGAACTCAAAAATAGACCTGATCCGGAACCACGAATGGAGAAGCATCTTCCGCAGTTGCCATGGAAGAACTCATAACCATAATGAACTCATTCCTCTGCCCCGTCGCAGTTTCCGGGAAGCGACCAATTATGTTCCCAACTTTATCGAATTTCGGTTTCTGTCCATTCCTACTATTCTTTCTTCTTTTTTTCTCTAACATTCTTCTTTGCTTTTATCGTTCGTATTCAGCTGCAGCATTCGTCAGCGGCCTGTTCTCTATTCGCAACCTTCTTCTTTCTTCTTTTTTTCTGCAGTTCTTCTTTTGAGAAGTATAGAACATGTAGCAAAAAAGGTTTTTGCTGGAATGGAATGAATGGACATGTCCCAGACGGTATAAGATTGAGTGGGAGAGTAGATTCGGACTTTTTCTTTTCTGTTTGTAAGGAGTTAGGGAGAGGGGTGGAGTTGCTGGGTAGTTGGAAAGGATGGGTTAAATTTTATTCCACGCCATTTTGGATCATTTTTTTATTCGGTTTTGGGGAATTGAAGAAGTTTCTCTTTCCATTCTTTGGGGCAGTCAGTTACTTTTTTTTTACTGTCATTTCTGTTCCTTTCTTTTTTATTTTTATATTTCTTTCCCGCCTTCAAAAAGAAGACGTATTGCAAGAATCCTGTTTCGCGTCTGACCTCATCTGTCATCCGAATAGTTCGGGTTCGTTTCCAGTCCGAGGATTCATTCCTCTTCTTATCTTTTAGACCACACGAATGCTTAAAGGCGTGTGATTTGAAAATTGAGTGGCTCTTAAAAGTTCCAACATTTGATCCTTGCAAGAACGCAGGGCTCTCCAAGACAACGCAATAAGACTGAGACTAGAAAAGTAAGATGTATGATAAGAAATATTACTATGTCCAAAAAGTAAGACCAATTATTTTTTTTCCAAAACATTTTATTTGTTCTTCCAAATTTATTTCATCGCCTTCAAAGTAATTCCCTTCCGGACACAATGCACTTATGCCAGCTTTTATCCCAATCCTCAATGCAAACTAAACCTTCATGTATGCATGTAAAACTTTCATCAATGCATGTAAAACCTTCTTCATGAGATCAATAAAAATACTTTCTGGCCCACATATTTATCAAATTCCTTCTGGCGTAGACGTGGAAGTTTGTCGGGTTTTGAACCCGGTATCAACTCTCTCTTCCACTGCCGTCACGCGGCATACAGAAATCACCCTTTACCCTCCAACTACTGAAGAACTCTACTGCTCAGTTCTTTCGTTTGTTTAAGAGGAATAATCCATTTTAAATTCCGTAAATAATCTCTGACGTCCATGCACTTTTTTTGTCAGTAGGTAATATATAGAGTAATGAGTTAACAGCCCCTCATCTCCATTAAGAAGATAATCCAGACTATTAATCTATTCAGCTCAGCAAACCAGTCTGACTAATTATCAGCCAGAATCAAAAACTGTTCAGTTAATTACGGTGAATGCGACTTTTCCGGGTTAATCCGATTAACTCGCTTTCTTTTTTCACTTCAGTCGAATTATTAAGCCTTGCAGGATGCAGCGACGGGTTTTCTTTCTCTAGTATTTCAACACTTTTTAAAATAATATTTTATTTTAATCATCATGTGTTAAAAATTCTCCCAAACCGAAGTGGGTAAAAAAAGAAGGATGCACAGATTAGTAATACAATAGAGCTTATTCTCTCCTGACAGTGGAATGTGAAAGTCACGTGAGATGTGAGATCACGTGGGGAGTATGTTTGCTCCAAACTAACAATTCAGGGTGATTTAATCCTTTCAGCACAATAGGCGGTCGGTCAGATTGGATTGAAAAAGTCTACTAATTATTTTGATAAACATAAAAAATAATGTCGAAATTAAGGAGCTTTAATATTTTCACTTTTGATGTTGCCTATGCCTGGTGATAGTGTTGTTGTTTTTAAGGTTTTTGCCGAGCAGATTAGGAGGGTTTAAAAAAACCCTCCTTACCACCTTAAAAACTTTGTAGCGTACCGGGATTGTGGTTCATCGTGTAAGGTTTAATTATTATTAATATATAATCGCGAGAAATCGCGGTTATAACTGGTAACTGTGACCGATAACTGGGACCTTAACTGTGTGGTCCAGTGTGGTAAGTAGCAGTTGCGGTGAAATCTTCAGACCACGAGGTGAGCGCTAGGAGCGTCAGATCAAAACAGACGGTCAGGGACCGGATCTTGGCTTTTAAATATTAATACTATTGCAGAAGAGACTCAGGGTGCCATGTTTATGTATATACTAATAGTGTAAATAAAAATTAATATAATTAGAAAGAGATTATTTCATCCTGACACAACTAACTGTTAGTATAGCAGCTTACAATCGTATCACAGTATTGCTGCCGGCGTGATGGTATGGAGTACTATTGGATACACGTCTCGGTCATCTCTTGTTCGCATTGACGGCACTTTGAACAGTGCACGTTACATTTCTGGTGTGTTACTATCCGCGGCTCTACCTTTTATTCGAGCCCTGCGAAATCCTACGTTTCAACAGGATAATGCACAACCGCATGTTGCCGGACCTTCCTTGATACGGAAAATGTTCGGCTGTTGGCCTGGCCTGCACGTTCACCAGATCTCTCGCCAATAGAAAACGTCTGGCCCATGGTTGCGACCCATACATCAGTAACTACGGTTGATGAGCTGTGGCGACGTGTTGAAACTGCATGGGCATCTGTATCTGTACATGCCATCCAATCTCTGTTTGACTCAATGCTCAGGCGTATAAGTGCTGTTATTGCTGCCAGGGGGGGGGGTTGTTCTGGGAACTGATTTCTCAGGATCCATGCACCCAAATTTCTTGAAATTTTACTCACTTGTTATTTCCAGTGTAATATATTTGACTGATAAATATCATCTTGTTATCTGTAGCAATTTTAGTGGCCAGTAGTGTATATATTTAAAAAAACTATTTTCATTTTTCTTACGAGCAATTGTATTATTACTTTAGTACATAAAGAGTGAGATTTTTCTTTTTTTAAGAGAATAACAGTAAATAATTTAAATGTATTTATTTACGAAATAAATTTTAAATTCAAATCAAAATTAATACAATAGGCTGCAGAGATGATTTCGTTCTTAAGCTATTTAAGATTTATTCATTCCAGAACGCAGCCGATGGTGGTGAATTTTTATCATCTTTCCAACTCCTTTACAGAATATTTCTTGGAGAACTCTGAGAAAAAATAAGTTCTTTTTTGGGAAGAAAAAAAAAGGCATAAAAAATTCTTCGAGTTTCTCGTTTTGGAATAAGTTAAAGATAATAAATCAAAACTTTTTTGAACAGGTGGCAACGATGACCGAAGTTATGCATTTATTCCAATCTCTCTATACTTAATGTAGCTATTATAATACATTTAAGAAATTCGAAGGGGGAACTTTGCATTTTTTTTTCAGTGGCGGAAAAAGTTCTTTGAGTTCTATTTTGGTTTCTTCTTGAATCTTATGCAATCCGCATTTTCATTGCTTTTTGATTAGGCCCAAATTTTTTTTTTCAAGCCAGGCTTGGAATAATCTGTGCCGTATTACAATTTCATGCATTCATGTTAATGTTTTAGAATAGATTTATGCCTTTTAAATCTGATGAAGTTTTTTTTTTTTTTTTTTTTTTTTTTTTTTTTTTACATTTATTCTTATTTGCTGCAGAAGAATAAATGTAAAAAAATCTGCAGGACAAGGTATTAAAATGGTTTTCTGGAATACATTTTATAAGGATTAAAAAAAATTCTATGTCTAATATGTAATCTAGAATAATCTATTATAAAAATATTTTCTAGAATGAAATACGTTACTTTAATTAAAAAGGTATTTACATCAAGTTATATATGTAACAGCGCGAAAGTTCATACGAGTTGACGTGTATTTTCTTGATAATGGAAAAGACATGAATTTATTGAAATTCCACCAGCTCCGGGAATTTTAGATTGAAAATGGGTCTTACTTTTTGGGCACAGTAGTATTTAAATAATTCTTTTCTTAAAGCATTATATCTTCAAGAAAAATAATTTGAAAGTTTTAATGCCTGCCTTATGAACTTCGACAATTCAATTTTAGTAGTAAAATAACTCATCTCAATCTATCTATATAGATCTTTTTTTATCACAGATCTTACTTTTATAGTCTCAGTCGTATTGCGCGTGACATTGCCTTTATTTATTTTGGAGAGCACTGCATTTTCTACAAGGATCAAATGTTGAAACTTTTAAGAGCCACTGAATTTTCAAATCACACTCCTTAGGCCATTCGTGTGGCTAAAAGATAAGATGAGGAATGAATCCTCGGACAGGAAACGAACTCGAACTATTCGGATGACAGATGAGGACAGACACAAAACAGGATTCTTGCAATACGTCTTCTTTATGAAGGCCGGAAAAAAATAAAAAAGAACAGAACAGAAACGACAGCAAAAAAAAAAAAAAAAAAAAGTATGCCTCAAAGAATGGAAAGAGAAACTTCTTCAATTCCCTAAACCGAATAAAAAATGATCCAAAATGGCGTGGAATAAAATTTAACCCATCCTTCCCAACTACCCACCCCTCTCCTTAACTCCTTACAAACAGAAAAGAAAAAGTCCGAATCTACTCTCCCACTCAATCTTATACCGTCTGGGACATGTCCATTCATTCTATTCCAGCAAGAACCTTTTTTGCTACATGTTCTATACTTCTCAAAGAACTAGAACTGAAAATAAGAGAAGAAAAAGAAGGCTGAGAATAGAACAGGTCCCTGACGAATGCTGCAGCTGAATACGAACAATAAAAGCAACGAAGAATGGTAGAGAAAAAAAGAAGAAGAAAAAATAGTAGGAATGGACAGAAACCGAAATCGGATAAAGTTGGGAACATAATTGGTTGCTTCCCAGAGAACTGCGACGGGGCAGAGCAATGAGTTCATTATGGTTATGAGTTCTTCCATGGCACAATGGAAAGATGCTTTTACATGCGTGGTTCCGGGGGAGATCTCTTTTTTTCTTCCGCGGATTTGCATGGGAAGCAGGATGTTTCTGCTCTGGACATTTCGCTGCAATCATTAAGGTCTCCAAGACGAATGAAGAGGTATTAAGAGATTTGGCCATTGGAAAGAATGTTACTGAAATAATTGCTCCTATTAAATGGATGAGGATAGTAATTATTTCGAGAAAAGTTTGATGTTGATTTCCCCACATATTAAGTTGACTGAAAATGATAGTTCGTAATTTGGATTACTCTGTATACAAAACAACATGTTAAAGTGATAATTCATGGTGCGCATTACCCTGCATAAATTACAAGATATTACGGTGGTAGATCCTGATGTATATTACTCTATAAGCAATAAAGTACTTAAATCATAGAGTAGTAATATTTACATCATCTGAAGTCTCGCAGGCTCTCCTTCTTCTTCAGATTAACAAAAATACTTTCTGGACTACATATTTATCAAGTTCACCCTGGCATAGACGTGGAAATTTGTCAGATTTTGAACCCGGCATCCCCTCTCTCTTCCACTAGGGAACTGATGGTCGAATGGCCAGCGCTCTTACGCTCGGTACACCAGGTTTCGGGTTCGAGTTTCAGCAATGCCATGGATGTTTGTGAGTGGTTCGGAATCCACTTTAAACTGTAGGTCTCGGTCTGTTTAGTCCTCGTGTGCACAGAGAGATTAACCAAACCAAACCAAACCACAGGCGTCATGCGGTATACAGAAAAAAACTCTTCACCCTACAACCACCAAAGCCCTTTACTGCTAAATGTTTTCTTTTGTTTAGGATAAATAATCCACTTTATATTCCATAAATAATGTTTGACATCCATGCAATATTTTTGTCAGGCTGCAATCTGCAGTAATGAGTTAACAGCCCTTCATTAAGAACAAAATCTAAACTATTAATCTATTTAGCTCATCAAGGCAGCCTGACTAATTATCAGCCAAAATCAAAAACTGTTCAGTTAATTATGGTTAAGGCGACCTTTCCGAGTTAATCCGATTAACTCGCTTACTTTTTTTCACTTCAGTCGAAATATTAAGCCTTGCAGGATGCAACGGTGCGTTTTTTTTTTGTCTAGTATTTCAACATCTTAAAAATAATATTTTATTTTAATTACCATAAAGGCAAAAATTCTACCAAACCGAAGTGGGTAAAAAGAGAGAAGGTTGCACAGATTAGTGATACGATAGACCTTATTCATTCCTGGCAGTGGATTGTCACGTGAGATGTATGTTTGCTCCAAACTGGCAATCCTGATGTGCGCTGTATTATATTAGGTTGGGTTGAAAATAAATCCATTAATTTTACGTAAATTTCAAGACTTCATTTAACATATTTGGGACTATCAATTTTCGTCAAACATGCAACGTTTTGTTCTGTAATTTGTGGGATTGAATGACCGAGCATGCTGTACCACAGGTTTCGCATTCGAATCTCGGCAGTGACATGGATGTTTGTAGTGGTTCGGAATCCACTTTAAACCGTAGGACCCAGTCTTAATAGGATAGTAGAGCATTGCGGTGGTAATGTTACTCCGTGTCCACAGCTTAATTTCAAGCTACACGCACCTCCTGGGTAGTGCGAAGTGAGTAACGCCGGTGCAGAACTTGCCTTAAGGCATCAAGATAACTGTCTAAGTGTTTGGCAGCTGCATTAGAAGAAAAAAAAATGCTCTATAATTTGTTGCCATTTTAAAGGTAGCTTCATAATGCCTCTCTCATAAAAGTTTTGGTCTTTATTGGCGAAAACCTCTAGTAATCGTTTTTTACAATCTTCTCTTGATGTAAATTTCTTATCACTAAGGAAATCTTGCAATGCAAGAAAAACATGTTAATCGATGGTGCTAGGTCTTGGACTATAGGATCGATGCATCAAAACTTCACAAGCAAAATCCGAAGTTTGTGGCCAGTCACTATAGTCGTGTATGGCCTGGCGTTGTCCTGATGGAACACAACACCTCTCCTGTTGGATTCTGGACGTTTCTGGTCAATCGCAGTCCAAAGCAGTCCAGTGTTGACAATAGAGATCCGAATTTAGTGTTTGGCCATATGGAAGCAACTCATAATAAATGATTCCTTTCCAGTCCCACCAAATGCCAACCTTAGTCCTGGTTTGACCATTGTTTGAACTGCTTCACCGCGGTTTAATCACGATCGTTTTCGTACAATGTTGTCGTATGTGAAACATTTCTCATCCCCAGTTACAATCCGTTTAAGAAATGGGTCGATATCAGTCCGTTTGGCCAAGGCTTTGTAGATGGAAATTCGATCCATCATGTTTTAATCGTGTTAAGTGGTGTGACACCCAAACATCAAGTTTCTTTTTGAATTCGAATTGTTCAAATGGTTTAAAATTGTTTTAGGGTCGATCTTTAGCTCCTGGGCGATGCTACGACTGCTAACATGCATGTCAAAGAAGAGTGGGCATTTTTCCTCCAAACTCACACTTAAGTGACTCATGCACCAAAGTCTATCAGCAATAAAATATAATACACTGAAGTGACAAAAGTCATGGGATACCTCTTAATATCGTGTCGGCCCTCCTTTCGCCCGGCGAAGTGCAGCAACTCGACGTGGCATGGACTCAACAAGCCGTTGGAAGTCTTCTGCAGGAATATTGAGCCATGCTGTCTCGATAGACGTCCATAATTGTGAAAGCGTTGTGGTGCAGGATTTTGGGCACGAACAGACCTCTCGATGATGTCCCATAAATGCTCGATGGGATTCATGTCGGGCGATCTAGGTGGCCAGATCATTCGTTGGAATTGTCCAGAATGTTCTTCAAAATAATCGCGAGCAGTTGTGGCCCGGTGACATGGCGCATTGTCATCCATAAAAATCCCATCGTTGTTTGGGTATATGAAGTCCATGAATGGCTGCAAGTGATCTCCAAGTAGCTGAACATAAGCATTTCCAGTCAATGTTCGGTCCAGTCGCCCCAGAGGACCAAGTCCATGCCATGAAAAAACAGCCCACACCATTACGGAGCCACCACCAGCTTGAACAATGCCTTGCTGACAGTTTGGGTCCATGGCTTCGTGGGGTCTGCGCCACACTCGAACCCTAATATCAGCTCTTATCAACTGAAATCGTGACTCATCGGACCAGGCCACGGTTTTCCATTCATCTAGCTGAATCGCATCATCTAGTCGCTGCAAATCATCTAGTCAATCATCTAGTCGCTGCAAGCGATGTCGTTCTGTCAGTAAAGGCACTCGAGTCGGTCTTCTGCTGGAATAGCCCAACAAAGCCAAATTTCTCCGCACAGTTCTAACAGACAAGTCCCTTGTACGTCCCACATTGATTTCTGCGGTTATTTGACGCAGTGTTGCTTGTCTGTTAGAATTTACGACTCTTTGCAGACGTCGCCGGTCTCGGTCGTTAAGTGCTGGCGGTCGGCCACTGCGCTGTCCATGGTGGGATGTTATGCGTGAAATTTCATACTCTCGGCACACTCTTGACACAGTGGATCTGGGAATGTTGAATTCCCTAACAATTTCCGAAATGGCATGACCCATGCGTCTAGCTCCAACTAACATTCCGCGTTCAAAGTCTGTTAATTCCCGTCGTGCGGTCATCATCACGTCAAAACCTCTTCACATGAATAACTTGAACAGAAATGAAAGCTCTGCGAAAGCACTGCGCATTTATACCTGTTCTACGCGATGCTACTGCCATCTGAAAATTTACATATTGCTATCCCATGACTTTTGTCACTTCAGTGTATATATATTTAAATAAACTATTTTCATTTTTCATAGCAGCAAATGTATTAATTTAGTACATAAAGCGGGAGACCTTTCTTTTTTTAATTCTTACTATTAGTTCACACTCTCCCTATATATATTTATATAACTTGTTCACATTTTCAATCGTTCATAAAATACTTTTTATTCATCCACTCAAGTACAAATAAATTTTTTTAAACTTCTAGTGGATGACACTGGATGTTAATACAGTTTTTTCAAATATTAATTCATTCATTAAATTTAATTCATTAATTTTAGTTTTATAGGGAAGGAAAACATTTCTATTCTATAAGATATTTGGCAGGATATAAATTTAGGAACAAATACCGTCAGTGGCGAAGCGTGTAGATGGCTGGAAAAAAAATCTTTTCCAGTTTCTTTTTTCATTCTAAGTTCTAGTCTGAGTCGGGGAGTGAACAAAATGGAAAATGAAACGCGTGAATAAATGAGTGAGAGAGATGGAAAGCGTGTATGTGAGAGACAGAATTTGTTCTAACTTAAAAAAATGAATGAAAATTATTTATAAAGAAGTTTCATACAATATAATGAAAAACGAAATTTGTCTTGCCTTAGCAAAGTTGGTAGAGCGTCGGCGTAGAATCTACATGGCTTAGAATCGAATCTCGTCGAAGCATAAAGTTTTTTTTTATTTAATAAAAAGTAACTAAAATAAATTTGTTCTTTGCTGACCTAAGTAGGAATAGACTTAACAAAAAAAAATTTTGTGTTACTTGTTTAAGTGAATAACAGTAAATAATTGAAACGCATTTATTTACGTAATAAATTTTAAATTCAAATCAAAATTATTACAATTGGGTGAGTTGATTTCGCTCTTAAGCTATTTAAGATTTATTCATTCTCGTATGCAGCCAATGGTGGTGAATTTTTATCATCTTTCCAACTCCTTTTGAGAATATTTTTTGGAGAACTGTGGAACGCTGAGAAATAATAAGTTTTTCTTGGAAGGAAAAAAAAGGCATAAAAAATTCTTCGAGTTTCTCGTTTTGGAATAAGTTAAAGATGATAAATCAAAACTTTTTTGAGCAGGTGGCAACAATGACCGAAGTTATGCATTTATTCCAATCTCTTTATATTTAATGTTGCTATTATAATACATTTAAGAAATTCGAACGGGGGAACTTTGCATTTTTTTTAAGGGGTGGAAAAAGTTCTTTGAGTTCTATTTTGGTTTCTTCTTAAATCTTATGCAATTCGCATTTTCATTGCTTTTTGATTAGGCCCAGTTTTTTTTATACCACGAATAATCTGTGCCATATTACAGTTTCATGCATTCATGTTAATGTTTCAGAATATATTTATGCCTTCCTTATTTCGGTATAAATCTTGTGAAGTTTTTTACATTGATTCTTATTTCCTGCACAAGGATAAATGTAAAAAAAAACTTCATAAGATTTAGAGAAAACTTCTGCAGGATAAAATATAAAAATGGTTTTTTAGAATATATATGTTATAGTGATTAAAAAAAAATTCTATGTATAATGTTTAATCTAGAATAATCTATTATAAAAATATTTTGCCCAGGATGAAATACGTCAGTTTAATTAAAAAGATATTTACATCAAGTTGTATATGTAACAGCTCGGAAGCTGCTACGAGTCAAAATTACACGCTTTGTCAGTTTGGGATCATCAGAATTTCCAGTTTGGGTCCACATAATTGCCACATAGTCCTCACGTGATCATACTACTACAACCAAAAAATAAGACCAATTTTCAATTTAAAATTTCCCGAGCCTTTTTTTTTTCTTTTTTAGGTTCTTGACATCTGTGTGAAATTGGACGTCACAATATCCATTAGTGTTTGAGTGACGCTTGGCTTTGTGAGACGTTAAAATTGATTTCGGTGATTTTTGAAATGTCTGAATTCATTGAGCAATGAACTTGCATTCAATTTTGTTTGCGGAAACGTATAGATTGTTGCAGAAGGCCTTCGGTGAGCATTCCTATATGGGAAAGAAATGTTTACAAGCGGTATAAACAGTTCAAAAAAAGGCAGAGAACGTGTTGAAGACGAAGAGACATCTGGTCGACTCTCCACCTTAATCGACGAAGCTTACGTCCAAGAAATCCAATCCAGCTTACGTCCAAGATTTGTTGCTTGAAAACCATCGATTTCAAATTAAAGACCTTGCTGATAACGTTGGAATTTCAAAAGGATCGGTCCATTCCCTTTCGGGCATCAAATCTGGATTGGTACCGAAAACACTGAATGCGCCAGCCCACACTTCTTCTTCTGGCTATTCCGTAAACTCAAAAGACCACTCCAGGGACACTGTTTTGAGTCGATTGAAGAGATTCAACGTGAATCAATGCGCGCTTTGAAGGCCATCCCTGCCAAGGACTTTTTAGCATACATTGAGGATTGGAAAAAAAGTTGAAAAAAGTTCATTGTGTCCGGAGGATATTGCTTTGAAGGCGAAAAAATAAATTTGGAAGTATAAATAAAGAGTTTTTGTAAAGAAAAATAATTTATCTTACTTTTTGGGCACAGTAGTATATATTTGTTGCAGGTATCTAAAAATATTAATTTCATTTCTGATAAAGAGCAATTATATCCAGTCAGCTACACTATAATCTTTCAAAAAATATGTATAAAAATGGATGCTAGAAAATGCGTGATGGTTAACTATAACGAAATCCTATCATTCTTACAGTGTGAGAACTTAAAATCTTAGCAAGTTGTAAATCTCAAATTTTAGGCTAGATATAATTTTGAGAAACACATAATTAAAACCGTTATCTCAGAAAAGCATTTTTGGGAAAGAGCAAGTAAGGGGATCAATTAAATGTCACACGATCGGCTTAAGTTATGAAAAAGTAAAAATGTATGAATCCTAAATTCCTCCTAGATAAAAGCAGAAAAAAAGGTAACTGTATGAAGTTACAAATTAATGGTCGGGAAAAGAATATCATCCCAGAGAGCATCTGCCTAATATATGCTCCCAAATATATGCTCGCATAAAAAAATACTGCCGGAGACCATCAAAATATTAATGATGTGGGTCGTAATGTTTTAATTCTGCCCAACAAAAAAGAGTTGGCACATAAATTTCGGAAAAGAATTTCGAATTCGAACATTTCTCTCACAGGTATTCAATCCACTAGAAAAAAAATTATTGCCAGATTCAATAACTTATCTCAAACCCAAATCGCAAGTTTCAACGTTCGATTAGAAATGTTTGTTTATCACTGTTGAAATAAATAAAATTAATGTTGTGGAAAAGTTCGCTGGGGGGAAAAAAATTAAAATAAACGACACCTTTTATGGAAGCCATGGGAGTTCTGATGGGGGAAAAAAATCCCTTCGTGCGTTGGTATAGATGGAAAAGGGATTAAAAAATGTTATGAATCATCAAGATTTCTAATCCTGTTGGCATCAGTGGTTTGTTGCGCACAGTTAACAGTGTAGATCATTGGGGGCGCTGTTTTTTGCTGGATCATATCGTTGCCCGAAAGAGAATTAATTTTAACAAACTCAATAAATAAAAGAATGAAGGAGGGGAAAAAAGAAGCGCAAAAGGGGTAATTATGGATTGTCGAATTTTTTCCCCCCTCTCATTTCAAAAAGGTTGTTTGCAAATTTATTATCTAATAGATACAGATAAGCCAGTTCAGCAGCAGTTATCTCAGTAAGGGAGGATGCAAGTTGGAAATTTTAAGTAGGTTTCTATTAAAAAAAATATAAAAAATATAATAATATTCAAGAAAAAGTGGGTATTATGAGTCGAGGAATATTTAAAAAAAAATTATTTTTGCAGCAGCGTGATTACTTTTAATGTATCGAGAGTTATGGGATGCTAGATTGATAACGAACAAACTTTTAACCACGAATGTAAGCCATTCTATTCAGAATAAGGATATTAGAAGAGGCTTAAATAAAATAGGTTATTGTATTTCTGAAACGAAGCATAAATTATAATTTGTGAAAATGACGCATAATTTATATAAAATCAAAATTTAACTTTTATTTCATTTAAAAATTATGCATCATACTATTTCAGCATGGGGCTGAATGTCATTGGTCCCGGCGGTACCACGGATGTTTATAGTGGTTCGAAATCCACTTTAAACCGTAGGTCCCGGTCTAACAGGAGGGCTGCGGAGTTATTGTTATTGCGTGTCCGTAGTTTATCTTCAAGCTACACGCACGTCCTGGGTAGTGCTACTTGAGTAATGTCGATACAGCACTTCCCTTAAGGCATCGAAAACAATTGTCTTGCGTTTTCATCTTTTGAGAAGTTTTGGCTTTAGATGCAAACTGTTTTTAATGAGCGCTTGCAACAAAAAGTCTCAAAGGCAGCTTAAAGACCAACGGAATTTAGTTTTCACTGCAGAAAACATTTTTAAATTCAAAAACATGAAAACAAAAGATAGATTTAGTTAGTAATCGTGAAACGGATGGGAAAAAAATCATTTAAGATAGGAGGCTCCATTAAATGTCATACGATCGGCTTAAGTTATGAAAAAGTATCTCAAAAATATATGAATTATAAATTCTCCGTAGATAAAAGCAGAAAAAAAAAGGTAACTGTATGACGATTCTAATTAATGGCTGGGAAGAGAATATCATCCCAGTGAGCATCCGCTGGCAAAGCCCGCATAAAAAAATAGTGCCGAAGACCATCAAAGTATTAATGATGTGGGTCGTAATGTTTTAATTCTGCCCATAAAAAAAGATTTGGCACATAAATTTCGGAAAAGAATTTCGAATGCGAACATTTTGAACATTTCTCTCGCAGGTATTCATTCTACTAGAAAAAAAATGACTGCCAGATTCCATGACTTATCTCAAGCCCAAATCACAGTTTCAACGTTCGATTAGAAATGTTTGTTTATCACTGTTGAAATAAATAAAATTAATGTTGTGGAAAAGTTCGTGGAAAAAAATATAAATAAACGGCACCTTTTATGGAAGCCATGGGAGTTCAGATGGGGGAAAAAATCCCTTCATGTGCTGGAATGGGGATTAAAAATGCTATGAATCATCAAGATTTCTAATCCTGTTGGCATCAGTGGTTTATTGCGCGTAGTTAACAGTGTCGATCATTGGCGGCGCTGTTTTTTGCTGGATCATATCGTTGCCCGAAAGAGAATTAAGTTTAACAAACTCAATAAATAAAAGAATGAAGGAGGGGAAAAAAGAAGTGCAAAAGTGATATTTATGGATTGTCGAATTTTTTTCACTTCGCTTTTCAAAACGGCTGTTTGCAAATTTATTATCTAATAGATACAGATAAGCCTGTTCAGCAGCAGTTATCTCATTAAGGGAGGAGGGAGGTTGGAAATTTTAAGTAGGTTTCTCTTAAGAAAAATGTAAAAAAATATAATAATATTCAAGAAGAAGTGGGTATTATGAGTGGAGGAATATTAAAAAAAAGGGTTATTTTTTCAGCAGCCTGGTAGTCTTAATGTATCAAGAGTTATGGGATGCTAGAATGATAACGAAAAAAACCTATAACCACGAATGTAAGCCATTCTATTCAGAATAAGGATATTATAAGAGGCTTAAATAAAATAGGTTATTGTATTTATGAAACGACGCATAAATTATAATTTGTGAAAATGACGCATGAATTATAATTTATATAAAATCAAAAATTTAACTTTCATTTCCTTTAAAAATTATGCATCATACTATTTCAGCATGGGCCTGAATGGCATTGGTTTCGAGTTCGAGTTCCGGAGGTACCTCGGATGTTTATAGTGGTTCGAAATCCACTTTAAACCGTAGGTCCCGGTCTAACATGAGCGTTGCGGATGTATTGTTAGTGCGTGTCCGTCGTTTATCTTCAAGCTACAAGCACTTCCTGGGTAGTGCTAAGTGACTAATGTCGATACAGCACTTGCCTTAAGGCATCGAAGACAATTGTCTTGCGTTTTCGCATTTTGGGTAGTTTTGGCTTTACATGCAAACTGTTTTTAATGAATGCTTGCAACAAAAAAATATCAAAGGCAGCTTAAAGTCCTACGGAATTTAGTTTTCACTGCAAAAACATTTTGAAATTCAAAATCATGATTAGATTTAGTTAGTAATCATGAAATGGATGGGAAAAAAATCTTTTAAGATAGGAGGCTCCATTAACTGTCATACGATCGGCTTAAGTTATGAAAAAGTATCTCAAAAATATATGAATTATAAATTCTCCGTAGATAAAAGCAGATAAAAAAAAAGGTAACTGTATGACATTACAAATTAATGGTCGGAAATTCATATTATACCAGTAAGCATCATCCGCTGGCAAATGTATGCTCGCATTAAAAAAAATGCCGAAGACCATCAAAATATTAATGATGTGGGTCGTAATGTTTTAATTCTGCCCATAAAAAAAGAGTTGGCTCATAAATTTCGGAAAGAATTTCGAATTCGAACATTTTGAACATTTCCCTCGCAGGTATTCATTCCACTAGAAAAAAAAGGATTGCCAGATTCCATAACTTATCTCAACCCGAAATCGTTCATTCGTCACAACGATTAGAAATGTTTGTTTATCACTGTTGAAATAAATAAAATTAATGTTGTGGAAAAGTTCGCTGGGGGGAAAAAAAGAAAAATAAACGACACCTTTTATGGAAGCCATGGGACTTCGATGGGGGGAAAAAATCCCTTCGTGTGTTGGAATATATGGAAGAGGGATTAAAAATGTTATGAATCATCAAGATTTCTAATCCTGTTGGCATCAGTGGTTTGTTGCGCGTAGTTAACAGTGTCGATCGTTCGGGGAGCTGTTTTTTGCTCGATCATATCGTTGCCCGAAAGAGAATTAAGTTTAACAAACTCAATAAATAAAAGAATGAAGTAGTGCAAAAGGGATAATTATGGATTGTCGAATTCTTTTTTCCCCTCGCTTTTTAAAACGGCTGTTTGCAAATTTTATTATCTAATAGATAACAGATAAGCCTGTTCAGCAGTTATCTTAGTTGGGAGAACGAAAGTTGAAACATTAAGTAGGTTTCTCTTAAAAAAATAATAATGTTCAAGAAGAAGTGATATTATGAGTCGAGGAATATTAAAGAAAAAAAATATTTTTGCAACAGCGTGGTTAGTTTTAATGTATCGAGAGTTACGGGATATTAAAGTAATAACGAAAAAACCTATAACCGCGTATGTAAGCCAATCTATTCAGAGTAAGGATATTACAAGCTTAAATAAAATATTCTATTGTATTCATGAAAGGACGCGTGAATTATAATTAACATAATATTAAAATTTTACTTTTTTTTTTTCACATAAAAACAAGTAATGTAAAAAAAAAAAAAAAAAAAAATTTAAAGTCAATTCCTACTTTTTTTCACTCTATTGCAGAAAAGCCTTTATAAATAATTTTAATTCATTTTTTTAAGTTAGAAAAATTCTCTCTCTCACACATACACACTTTCCATCTCTCTCACTCATTTATTCAGATGTTTTATTTTCCTTTTTGTTCCCTCCTTGACTAGAACCCAGAATGAAAAAAGAATCTGAAAAAGAAATTTTATTCCAAGTTTCGCCGCTGAGGATGTTTATTCCTAAATTTATATCCTGCTAAATATCTTATAGAAGAGAAATTTATTTCTCCCATATGAAGTTAAAATGAATTAATTAAATTTAATGAATGAAGTAATATTTTTAAAAACTGTGTTAACATCACGTGTCATCCACTACAAGTTCAAAAAAATGTATTTGAACTCGAGTGGATGAATAAAAAGTATTTTATGAACGATTGAAAATGTGAACAAGGTATATAAATATATATAGAGAGAGTGTGAACTAATAGTAGGAATTGAATGATATTTCTGACTATTTCAGCATATTGGTAATCGATGACTAAAAATATTCAACTCTTAAACCAATTACGATGTTTAGCTGGTATCCACTAGACGATTTCGAAAACTTTGTTAGTTAACAAATCATACCCATTAGCAATTTTTCGGGCTATTGGACCAGAACACTTAATTGTCATTTGAATAGGAATCTTAAAAAGTTTTCTTACCTAGCTTCTAATTTAAGATTTTGCTCTTATCCTGTGCTTAAGCGCAATTTCTTTAAAATATTTAGATCGTCGAATCCATTGTGTTATGTAGAAGAGTACTACTGTGTCCAAAAAGGAAGACCAGTTTTCAATTTAAATTTACGATATTTCAATTGTTTTTCTTTTTAGGTTGTTGGCAGTGTCGTTGTCCTTTGTGGGAAATCTGACGTCAAAATAGTTATTAGTGTTTGAGTTACGCTTGGTTTTGTAAGATGATTCTAAAACTGATTCCGGCAATTTTTGAACTGTCTGAATTCATTGAGCAAGAACTTGCGTTAAATGTTGTTTGCGGAAACGTATAGAATGTTGCAGAAGGCATTCGGTGAGCATTCCTATATCGGAAAGAAATGTTGAGAAGCGATATATACAGAACGCGTTGAAGACGAAGAGCCAATTTGTCGACCACCAACTTCAAACGACGAAGCTTTTTTAATTAAAGAAAATTAAAAATTTGGTGCTTGCAAACAGTTGATTTATAATTAAAGACCTTGCTGGGGATGGATCAAAATTCCATTTTAAAAGATGTTTTGGGCCTCAGAATATCGATTGGTACCGAAAACACTGAATTGCGCCAGCTCTAACTGTATAGATTCTTCGTGACTGTTTCGCCAAAAATGAAACTCATATCGTTCCCCAACCACCATATTCACCTAATTTAGCAACGTGCTACTTCTGGTAATTTCCTAAACTCAAAAGACCACTCCGCGGACACCGTTTTGAGTCGACTGAAGAGACATTTCAAAACTTGCCGGAATCACTTTTAGCATCTCCCAAAGCCAAGCGTAACTCAAACACTCATGAATATTTTGACGTGAAATTTCACGCAGATGTCAACGACAATGCCAGCAACCTAAAAAAATTAAATTACCAGGCCGGGAAATTTTAATTGAAAACTGGTCTTACTTTTTGGACACAGTAGTAAATAGGATAGGAAATTACTCCTGGTCTTTCCAATGAAAAATATTGGGAAGCATCGCATAAGAAAAATAGCCGCACTCAAAATTCCAACAACGAAAGGTTACGAAAATGCAAACCGTTGGATTACCAAGAAGAAAGAAAACACTTGTCTTAACTTTCATCATCGCAATAATGAAAAGAATGGAATTGTGAGTACGTTTGTCACTTTCGATTTTTTTTTCCACACAAATCTTTCTCTTGAAGGCACTGGATTTTATCCCTAATAATAGCAAAAAATGAATGCTGTTTGGAGAAAAGTAATTAATTTTAAGAGAAAAGCAATTGAACAAATTTAATGAGTTTCCCTCCCCCCAACAGAATCATAAAAGTTATCTTAAGTTTAAAAAGTAAAATTGTTTTGGTCCGCCTATTTAGTTATCATATTGCATATGCAAATGATAATTCCTACATGGTATACAATGGATAATTAATATAGAATTGATAATTCATACATGATGTACCATGGATAATTAATATACAATCGATAATTCATACATGATATACATTGGATAATTATTATATAATTGACAATTCACGCATGATATACAATGGGTAATTAATATGTGATATCATCATCAACGCAACAGCCCAGTGCGGGCCAAGGCCGTCTAACTACTTGTAGATTTCGTCACATGAAACCTGGCTCTACAGCTTAAAGTGGATTCCGAACAACTACAAACATCCATGATACCGCCGGGACTCGAACCCGAAACCTGTGGTACCGAGTGCCAGAGCGCTAACCATTCGATATATGTGATATACGATGAATAATTAATGCATGACTCGCAATTCACATCATATTATATGATGTCCAAAATATATGATTCATTCTAATGCACAAGAATAAATACTTTTTTTCACCAATTACAATCAATTGTTCCGGCAAATAAAGATGATTAAATTGGGTTGGCATTAACTAAAAAAACTCTAAAAATTGTTTGAACATAAACTAGATTGATTTTTTTTTATAATAAAATCTCACTGCATATTTACGGTATTCATATAAATAACTTTAATAATAATAATAGTGAATAATTAATATCCAAATGATAATTCATACATGATATATAATGGATAATTAATATGTGATATCCGATTACTAATTAATACATGACACACAATTTACATCATAATATATGATGCCCAAAATATAAGATTCATTTTATTTTTGATTCACTCTATATTTGCGGTATTCATATAAATACCTTTTTAATTGATTTAAATTTGACTCAGATATTTGTCTGAAGAACGAAATTCCTTTCCATTTGAAATTCACTGACGTTGAAACAATATATTCCAGCATATTTATTCTTCATGACAAATGCATTTTATGTATTGAGTTTTCATTCATCAGTGCCAGCGGTCGGTTCATGTCGACCCAATCAATTCCGGGATTCCAATAGAGCAATCCGGGAAACCAATCTCCTTGAAGCATAAAAATGACGGACGTCAAGGTTTAAATTCGAGTCCCTGCCATGAATAAATCCGGCTGCCATTGAATCATTGCCATTCCACCAAGCTCATGGTTCCCGCAAACGGAAAGCCAATAACACAAGACGTGCGTCTACAGGAGACGCTCGTTAGGGATTCCTTCTGGTTAATTGATTTCGCTTTTGTCTTGCTCGGAACCACAGAATATTAATGGAATGAAATCACTATTAAGTTTGAATGCCAAGCCTCCAACAACTCAACCCCAGAAGCGCATTTAATGAAGTCGAATTCGGTGGTTGCGGAATGGCAATACCGACGGTTGAAAAATTCCATTTAGGGTTAAGGAAAAGGTTGAAGGAACATTAATTCCGACGACAGCAATGCAAACATAGCAGAAATATCCGCAAACAACAACGAGTCATTTGTGTGCAGCGGTGGTTCCGAGCGACACATGCTCCGCGATTATACCTAAATTAGCAGCTATTACTGTGAATAATTTACGAAATGGTGTGCACTCCATGGTCCGGGCAACCAATCACACCTCGGCTGTTAATTGCGTTAAACGTAACGGCATTAATAAATTACAAAAATCCATGACACAAACGAGGTTGTTGCCTCTTTTAAAACTTTAATGGCGGAATAATTTAGCAAAACAAATTATTGCCGCTCAAAGTTCTTTTGTTTCTGGAAAGTAATACCGACTAATACTTTTTACCCTATTCTTTTTGTTATTTAGTTTTAAGGAGGAGGTTTTGGTAATGCTTCTTGGGGTCTTTTTAAGTATTCTGAAAAGCATTTAGCAGTGTCGCTAATGAAGTTAGCATTAAATTGCGTACAAATGATTGCAATAGCTTTTTTTTTTCTTTTTTCAGAGAGTTCGATGTCTGCAGGTGTTAAAAATAAAGAATGGTTATGTGCTTTTTCCCTAGATACTTACTACTTTCTCCTAGATACTTGGTGATACTTGTTTCAGAAAATTGAATGCTTTAATTTTTAATTTCTGAATATTAAAGCGAGGAACACTGTTATTAAATTATTTTCGGGCGTGACAAGTACTTCTTAGCAATTGTTAGGTTATTAACTTTATTTGTTATAATTTTGAAAACAATTAAAATAAATGTTCACTTAAGTAATTAAAATAAATCGAAAGTTATGATAAAAGTAAATTTCAATAAAGTTAGCTTTCGTGATACACTACAGTGCATTCACAATAAAGTTGATTGAGCTCTGCTATGGAAATTAGACGATAAATTGTTCTACATTTCATTTAAAAATATATTCGAACTTTAATACGAATATATATATATATATATATATATATATACTACTGTGTCCGAAAAGTAAGACCAGTATTCAATTTAAATTTCCCTGGCATATGGTATTTCAATCTGCTTTTTTTTTTTTAGGTTTCCGACATTATCCTTTACACCTGTGTGAAATTTCACGTCAAATTATTCATTACTGTTTGAGTTGCGCTTGGTTTTGTGAGATGCTGAAACTGATTCTGGCGATTTTTTACTTGTCGCTTCAATGGACTCAAAACCCTGTCCTATGATTGATCTTTGAAGTTTAGGAAATAGCAAGATGCTAAATTAGATGAATACGGTGATTGTGGAACGATATGGGTTTACTTTTTGGCGAAAAAGTCACGAAGAATCAATGCAGTGAGAGATGGCGCATTCAGTGTTTCCGATACCAATCAAGATTTGAGGCGTTTGAGGCCCAAAATATCTTTTAAAGTGGAATTTTAAAATTCAAACATCATCAGCAAGGTCTCTAATTGTAAATCGTCGGTTTCCAAGCACCAAATCGTTTGGACATAAGCTTCGTCGGTTGAGGTGGAGGGTCGACCAGAGTGATCTTCGTCTTCAACGAATTCTCTGCCTTCTTTGAACTGTTTATATCATTTTTAAACATTTCTTTCTGATGTAGGAATGCTTACCGAATGCCTTTTGAAACACTCTATACGTTTCCGCAGACGAAATTTAACGCAAGTTCTTGCTCAATAAATTCAGGCATTTCAAAAATCGCCAAAAACAATTTTAGCATCTCACAAAACCAAGCGTAACTCTAACACTGCATATTTGATATACAATGGATAATTAATATGTGATATACGATAAATAATTATTACATGACACACAATTTACATCTTAATATACGATGTCCAAAATATACGATTCATTCTAATGCAAGAGAATAAATACTTTTTTTCACAAATTGTAATCCATTCTTCCTGCAAAGTAAATTGCGTTGGCATTAGCTAAAAAAACTCTAGAAATTGTTCGAACTTTAAAATCAGATTGATTTTTTTAATAACAAAATGTTACTGTATATTTACGGTATTCATATAAAAATAATAGTGGATTATTAATATGTAATTGGTAATTCATACATGATATACAATAATTAATATGTGATATCCGATGGATAATTAATATATGACACGCAGTTTACATCATAATATGGTATGATTTAAAAATATAGGATTAATGAAAAATATATCTGTCCAAAATATACGATTCTTCTATGTTTGATTCACTCTATATTTGCGATATTCATATAAATAACTTTTTAATTGATTTAAGTTTAACTCAGATATTTGTCTAAAGAATGAAATTCCTTTCCATCGATATTGAAATAATACATTCCAACATATTTATTCTTCATGACAAATGTATTTTATGTATTGAGTTTTCATTAATCATCGCCAGCGGTCTGTTCATGTCGACCCAATCAATTACGCTATTCCAATAGAGCGATATGGAAACCAATCTACTTGCAGCCTGAAAATGACGGACGTCAAGGTTTAAATTCGAGTCCCTGCCATGAATAAATCCGGGCGCCATTGAATCATCGCAATTCCACCAGCTCATGGTTCCCGCAAACGGAAAACCAATAGCACAAGACGTGCGTCTACAGGAGACAACCCCGTTCGGGAACATGTTGAAACATGTCTGCCCGAGATGCCAGAAGCAGAATTCACGCTGGTTAAGGATTCCTTCTGGATAATTGATTTCGCTTTTGTCTTGCTCAGAACCGCAGAATATTAATGGAGTGAAATCACTATAAAGTTTGAATGCCAAGCTTCGAACAACTCAACCCCAGACACGCATTTAATGAAGTCGAATTCGATGGTTGCGGAATAGCAACACCGACAGATGAAAAATTCCATTTAGGGTTAAGGAAAAGGTTGAAGGGAACATTAATTCCGATGACAGCAATGCAAACATGGCGGAAATATCCTAAAACAACAAACGAGTCATTTGTGTGCGGCGGTGGTTCCGAGCGACACATGCTCCGCGATTATACCTAAATTAGCAGCTATTACTGTGAATAATTTACGAAATGGTGTGCACTCCATGGTCCCGGCAACCAATCACACCTCGGCTGTTAATTGTGTTAAACGTAACGGCATTAATAAATTACAAATATCCACTCCACAAACGAGGTTGCATCTTTTAAAACTTTAATGGCGGAATAATTTAGCAAAACAAATTATTGCCGCGCCAAAGTTCTTTTGTTTCTGGAAAGTAATACTTAGTAATACTTTTTACTTATTCTTTTTGTTATTTATTTTTAAGGAGGACGTTTTGGTAATGCATCTTCGGAGCTTTTTAAGTATTCTGAAAAGCATTTAGCAGCGTCGCTAATGAAGTTAGCATTAAATTGGGTACAAATGATTGCAATGACTTTTTTTTTTCTTTTTTCGGAGTTCGTTGTCTGCAGGTGTTAAAAAATAAGGAATGGTTATGTGCGTTTTCCTGAGATACTTTAGTTGGCAATATTTGTTTCAGAAAATTGAATGCTTTAAATTTTAATTTCTGAATATTTAAAGCAAAGAGCATTTCAATTAAATTATTTTAGTATGTAGGAAGTAAGTTCTTAACAAATGTTAGTTTATTAACTTTTTTGTTTCCATTTTTCAAACATTAAAATTAATGTTTACCTAAATAATTAAAAAAAATCGAAAGGTATGATGAACATACATTTCAATAAAGTTAGCTTTCATATTACACTACAGTGCATTCACAATCAAGTTGCTTGAACTCTGGAACATAGACTATGAACTTGTTCTACCTTTTTTATTTAAATTATATTCGAGCTTTAATACTTCTAATGTATTGAGGATACTTGTAAATAGTATGTTTGTAAATTATATGAAAATAATATATATATGTGTGTGTGATTGGGTTTTTAATGTTCCAATTTGCATTTTAAGTGTAAAATACCCATACGTAAATACCCATTTTTACCATTTGAAATAAATTTATTGCAAATTTCATTAAGGCATTCTTTATAACTAAGACTTTCCAATTTATTAATTTTAGCTCATTCTTTTAAAGATGTAATATCAACAATTAAAGAACAACTGAAATAAATTTAGAAACTAAGATGAACAAATTTCTTATGAAGTAAATTCAATTTGTATAAAATGATGAGATCTTTTGAATTGAAATAAAAAAAATTCTTAAAAACTTGGATACCAAGAAAACTTTACCAGAAAAAAAAAAAAAAAAAACTTTTCCTAATTAAAAATATATATATAATGCTGCATTTAATACTTTTAAAAAAAATTAGAATTATATCAACAGTACAAAACGATTATTAAAATTTTAACTTGAAAGGAAAAAAAAAGATAATATGTAACATTCATTTAATGTGTTGCATTAATTAGATATGTTTAATAAATCAAAACCATATTTAGCTGCTAAGGGTAATTTTCGACAGCAATCTAAAAATTAAACCAAAAATTATAATGATTTATTATGAATTATTACAATGACGCCGAGGTTTGGTTTTGAAACTAGTGTTTTAAAAATTATTTAAAATTTTATTATTGCTTACATTAATGTGTTGTATTATTTATAATAATACATGTTTTAATGCAAAAAAATTATATTTCGATTTAATAATGCATTAAAGAAATGGATTCTAAAATTTATTTACAAAAAATATTTTCATTACTTAGTTAAAAATATCATTTTCAACATCTTTTTTAATGCAGTTCTTAAATAAAAAAATGGCAACCCTATTCAACTTGACAAATATAATTTATATTTTACTGCAAATAATTTAAGTTTAGATATTGCAATACAACAATAATTCGATTATTTAATAATACAATGAAATTTTAAATAATTTTTAATCGAATAAATGCTTAAATATATCCAATATTAATTTATATTAAATAAGGAATTATTAGTTTTCAATAAAATACTGTCAATAATTCAATTGTATTTATTGCAAATAAATTCAATATAAATATCAATATATTCAATATCGATATTCAATCAAAATTTTATATCACATAATAAATAATTCTGGCACGCTGTTGCCAATACATATTATGAAAGCATTGAAGAAACTGAAATAAAAATGTTCATATCAATGTAAAATAAACGTCTTTAAAAATTTGAATATTTGTATATTTGAATACATCTTTCATGCAATATATATTACATAAAAGATAAATTATTCAGACATATTTTTAGGCATAAATAAATTCATGAATATATTTAAACTCATAGAGCATTCATTTAATATGAATTGCAGCCAAATTATATAAGGAATTAAAAAATTTCTCTTCTTTAGCATAATGATAAAAAACAAATTCAATAAGGAAAACTGAATATTTTTGCTGATGAATATTTTTTAAGTAAATTTTCTTTTTTTTTTTTTCGTAAAATTAATTTTTCGAATTTAAATTTTTTTACTCAATAATTTTTTTTTCCAGAACTTTAAAAATAAAAAAAAAAAGCTTTTTATTTTATTAAAATGAGGGCCTGAATGACCGATTGGCTAGCGTTCTGGAGCTCGGTACCATAATTTCGGATTCGAGTCCCGGTGGGGCCATGGATGTTTGTAGTGATTCAGATTCCACTTTAATATCCTAGGTCCCAGTCTAACAGGTTCGTAGAGCGTTGAAGTGGTAGTGTTACTCCACGTCCGTAGCTTATCTTCAAGCTGCACGCACCTCCTGGGTAGTGCTAAGTGAGTAAGGTTGGTGCAGCGCTTGCTTTAAGGTATCCAAGACAGTTGTTTAAATGTCTGCCACATGCATTAGAACAATAAAAAAATCTTTATTAAAATGATGCTGATCGTATGATTGCTATTGAAAATTACAAAATTATGCACAAGCTTTCATTTCAGCAATTTTTGCAGGCATCGTCAGGAAATCTATGAACCTGGATAATTTTACCAAAATAATTTTTATTTTGGCTTTTGCAACTTTAATTTCAAAAAATTAAGGCATATTTTTGTTTCATTATTTCGTTAGCAAAGGAAAGCATTCCAATTTCTGATCCAATTTTTTGAAGGAAAGAAAAAGGGATCGGTGATGAGATGCTTTATTTGATAATAGTTTGTTCATTTTATTTTTCAATTCCTACTATTAGCTCACACTCTCCCTATATATATCTTGCTCAAATTTTCAATCCTCAATAAAATACTTTTTAGTCATCCACTCGAGTTCAATTACAGTTTTTTTTTGAACTTGTAGTGGATGACACTGGATGTTAATACATTTTTTTTCAAATATTCATTCATTCATTAAATTTAATTAATTCATTTTAGTTTTTTTTTTAGATTTAAGTTGCATATATCTACCAATAGATGGCGCCAGATAAACTTAAAAAAATGAATGAAGATGTTAATAAAGTTTTTTCAAATATTATTTCATTCATTCATTTTAGTTTTTTTTAGATTTAAGTTGCATATATCTACTAAAAGATGGCGCCATATGTGAGAGAAAAATTTCAACTTTATTTGTAAAGGACTTTTCTGCAACAATAGTGAAAAAAAAGTAGGAATTGCCTTTAAAAATTTTTTTTATATATTATTTGTTATTAATCATTTTTACAGCTAGAAAAAAAAAATTAAAAAAACAAAAATATACAAAACTATTATAAATTTATACATCCGTTGAGTCATTTCGTAGTAGAGGACGACTGAAATTGTCTTATAGATTGAAAGCATAACGGTCCTTTAAAATATTCACAAATAAAGTAAATTTACCTTATACCTTTTCATGGCATACTTTTATTACATTAAATAAATTTAACAAAATATTAAGTGTAATTAATTCTTTGTTAACACACCGGTTTCCTATTTTTTATTTTCCAATTTTTTTCCTAAAAATTACAATGGCAGTGGGAAGTATTTATATACAAATATCAATTCTTCACACTATCAATATATGCCAATGTAAATTATAGCATGTAAGTAAAAGTATGAAGTCCATCTTATATGCTTTGTCTTATTAAATACTTAAACCTGTGTGGATTCAACTAAAAGAACGCATTATTTTGGTACCATAGCCTTCAGGTTCGACTCCTGGTGCTGGCATGGATGTTTGTTAGGTATTCGGAATCCACGTTAAATTGTTGTTCCGGTCTTATTAGCCTAAAGTATGCAAAAAAAAAAGTTCCGTAGAGCAAAAACCAAGAAGTACTTTTTGACCATGCTCTCATACCGAAAAAGTGCATTACGATTATTTAAATGTTCAAAGGTCATAGGCCGACTAGACCTATGACTAGACTAGACTCACACAATTCACAGTTTTAGGAATCCAAACCAATTGAGGTGGACTTAGGTGGATTTAGACGTTTGACGTCATGGCTGTTTACTCACGTAAACAGCCATGACGTCAAATGTCTAAATAGAGCCACCGCTTCTTCCTTGGAAAACTGGGAACAGTTCTCTCTTCCTCCAGAATCCTTGTTGATCTATGTCTAATTAGTTCAAGGTGCGCAAAAATGACTGTAGAGAGACAGACTAAACTAAACTATAGACAGCTGACTTGTTTATGGACTTGTAAATAAAGTTTTGATTAAAATGCATTCATTCATATTCATGCTGCGCTCTGAGAATGGGGAAAAAGCTGTGTTTTTGTTTAGTCTACTCTTCAGCTGTTTGTAGATTAATTTGTTGGACTTCGTTCCTTCTCATAACTACAACTACTTTGAAAAAAAATGTTATAGAAAAGATATTTTTAAAACTGCTAGATATATTGTTTTAGGACATAGTACTTTTGAAAGTAATCTTGGTTTTTATCATGTGTGAACATGACGTTGTTAGAGATCCGTGAAGTTATCCGAAAAAGAGGGTCAAGGAAATAAATATCCATTGCAAATTTTGGCAGAAGACGGTATTTTGGGCCCCTTGACTCTTAAAATGTTTCATGAATAACGTAGTCTTAAGGAATTTTCTGGAGAATTTGGCTTTTGCTTGAAGCGTTTTGTAGTTTTGAATCACTTTTCTTGTTTTGGGATCAATAACCAATTCCTTCTTTTTGAAGTTTCATATTTATCACTTTTGGCATTTTGCGGTGCCTATTGAGCTGTATAGTGCTTCTTATAGTATTTGGAATACTTCATTCTTCATTTATGCCTAGAATTTTCAATCTTTGTTACATTCTTTTGGCTATTGAATGTGATAACGTTTCTTGCAGAATTTGGAATACTTCATTCTTCATTTACGACTAGAATTTTCAAACATTGATATATTCTTTTGGCTATTGAATGTGATAACATTTCTTGTAGAATTGGGAATACTTCATTTCTTTAAATTCTTCATTTACGACGATATTTATTTTACTTTTGTATATTCTTTTAGAGATTCTTGAACAATTCATTCTTCATGGAGTTCTTGATATATTCAACATTTGGTTATTGAATTTGGTCATTCTTGTAGTATTAATCAGTATCAAGGAACTAAGTAGTATCAATCAATTGCTTCCTTTATCTCGTGCATTATTAAACTTTGACGTATTCCTGAGTTTATTCATCCGTTCTCGAATGTTCACACATAAGTTGTCTAGCACCGAGCAGATTTCAGGTGGTTTTTATTTGTTTACTATTTCTGTCCGTAAATCAACTGAGGCCCCGATTTTCATAACTTGGCGCAAAACCGTGAAGAAAACATGAACAAATGTCATCAAACGGACCCTAACGATGAAGATGGCTATCATTTAATTGCAGAGAATCGTCCGCTCTCAATATGCAGATGACCCCCCCCGAAGGGTTTCCACATCGCCCGCTTATCGCTTTTTACTCGTTTTCACAAAGAAGCAAATTAAAGGTTCAAACTAATCCAATATTTGATGAGATTAGAACGCTTGGCGACGCCGCAAATTCACCTCGGAGGAGAGCGTCGATCGAAGCGCCAAAGCAGCTCTCACCGTGTAAGACGGAAATGTTAATTCCTGATTAAATTCAAATTCATGTGTGAGATGCAAAGGTGGAGGAAATAATATTCAGTAACTGTTACTAATATTAAATGTATGACCATGCTTTTCACAAAACTATTACAAGAATCTCTTATGATTTATGCTGTGGTAATTAAAACAATATTACTATTTTGAAAAATCAAGGAAAATTCGGAAAATGTACGGTTTTAATATCAAAAATAAGGGACATGAATGGCTGAGTGGCTAGCGCTCTGGCGCTCGGTACCATAGGTTTCGGGTTCGAGTCCCGGCGGTGCCATGGAAGTTTGTAGTGGTTCGGAATCCATTTTAAACCGTAGGTCCCGGTCTAACAGGATCGTAGAGCGTTGCGGGGGTAGTGTTATTCTTCAAGCTACGCGCACCTCCTGGATTGTGCTAAGTGAGTAACGTCGGTGCAGCGCTTGCCTTAAGGTATCGAAGACAACTGTCTAAGGGTTTGGTAGCTGCATTAGAAGAAAAACATTTTTTTGAAGAACTCAAGAAACATTTATGACTTTAATATAAAAAGCAAGCATATTTTCATAAAAAATTATGCAGTGTATATAAAAGTAGTGTTGTTTTAGAATGTAATAAGCAAATAAGTACAACCACTGCCATTTAACTCATTGGACACGGGGATGAAAAAAGGCTCTAAAAGCATTTGCAGTTTCGTAAAAAATCCTTATCATAACTGGCCCGACAGCCCGTTGTGGGCCTTGGTCTTCTTTAAAAGATCCAGCCAAGCTGTTCTGCTCTTGGCCTCCAGTTTTTGATCTTAATAACATTAAAATCAGTCGGCCCATCTCTTCTTTTCGGTCGTTGTCCAAAAGGGGTTGCATTAAAAACCTTCAAAGCAGCTCTATCACTTTCCAGTCTCATGAGATGACCGGCCCATCTCATTCTGTTCAATTTAATAAATTTTAGAATGTCATTATCTCTAAAAAGTTTGCAAAGTTCAAAATTGTACTTTCTTCGCCAATTTCCATTGTCATTGATACCATCAAAAATAGTTCGCAGCACTCTTCTTTCAAAGATTGCCAACATTTTCTCTTCTCTTATTGTTAGTGACCACGTTTCAGATGTATATGTTAATACTGGTCTTATGAGAGTTTTGTACAGTAAAATTTTAGTTCTTCTTTTAATCAGATGGGATCTTAATCGAACCAAATAGGCAGTGATTGGCAGCAATAGTTCTCTTTCGGATCTCATTTTGTAGAAATAAGTAGTGAAATTTCTAAATATCCACGTTTTAGACAGGATAAACTTTATTAGAAGAATTAAGATGGCGATGAACAGAAGTAGGCAATAGCAAAATGACTGAATGTGAGCCATTTTGTAATTCCTAAACTGTAGAATGTGCTTATAAGAACATAGTCAGATACCAGAGAGTACAGCACAAGGAAGATCTACAGCTACAAGTGTCACAGATAATTGCTCTTTGCGACTGACTGCAAGTAAGCACACAACAGCTATACTAGTCCATCTGAGATCTTCTCTTGTATGAAGCACTTATTTGTGGAAGTTCATTACAAATTTAAATGGAAAAACGTGACCATCCTGCGATGGCCACATTTTGATGAAGATCTTTGAGTAATGCTACATATGCTACCTATGCATTTTTTGTCTATGCCACGTAGGAGCAAATCTATAACGGGAAAAATCAACCGATGGCTAAAGAAAAAGAATGGGAACCCTTGAAGATGCTATAATTGTGGAAGATCATTAGAAGTGGCAAAATGTGGCAATCAAACGGTGGTGCTCTCTGTGAGAGGTCTGTTAGTGTAGGAGACCAAATTCCCATATTAAAAATATCGGAAAATATCAACACAGCTTGAAAAAAAATTTAAAATTAATTAAAAAGTATCTAAAATGCTAACAGTCATTTTTAAGCTCCAAATGTAAGAATAATATACATTTCTATGTTTATAGGAAAGGAATCTTTATTGAGAATAAAAGATTATAATGTTTTATTCAATTCCTTCTATTAGCTCATACTCTTCCTATATATATCTTGTTCAAATTTTCAACCGTTCATAAAATTCTTTTTATTCATCCATTCGAGTTCAAATACATTTGTTTTGAAATTGTAGTGGAGAACACTGGATGTTAATAGAGTTTTTTCAAATACTAATTCAGTAATTAAATTTAATTAATTCATTTTAGTTTTTTTTAGATTTAAGGTGCATATATCTACCAATAGATGGCACCAGATAAACTTAAAAAAATGAATGAAGATTGTTTATAAAGGACTTTCTGCAATAGAGTGACAAAAAAAAGTAGGAATTGACTTTCAAAATTTTTTTTTTTGTATTACTTGTTCTCATTAAAGATTGAAAATAATACATTATATACATTATTACAAAATTATACATTATAATACATTATAATATATTACCTGATGCCATGACGATTTCATGGTTGCCTTACAGGAATCTCAAAATAAATTCTTATTCAACTTGAAGCAAATAGCTCACGACGCTTCTGTTTTTACTGAATGGCTGCTGTTTGGATAAAGATAGTTTGAGGGCATATTTATCCTTTTCATAAATATAGAGACTTGTTTTATGTGACTCTATTTTATTTTTCCGTAGAGAAATATTTTTGTATTGAGTACTATAATAGATTTATTCCGACCAGTATATTTTGGTTTTATCTTTAAGACATGAGATAACGGGACATTTATTCATAATAAAAGAAAGACTAATCAGAATGAATCATAATAATGTAGAAAATATTTATCTTAAAAATTGAATGGTGATTTTAATGCATTAAATTAAAAATATAAATAAATAATATCTATTTAAAGCAGGTAAATCATATGAATTCCGCTTTTAATCGCAATATCCGATCTATTTTCAGTAAAAGTGCTTTAGGATTCACGTATTTTCTGAGTGACTCAGTGCTATGATAGTAAATTCAGCTCTCACTTGGCCAGGCATATGGTATTTCAATTTTTGGTTCTTTTTTAGGTTGCTGGTCCTTCAAATGTGTGTAATGCGACGTCCAAATATTTATTAGTGCTTGAGTTACGCTTGGTTTTGTGAGACGCTAAATCTGATATTGGCGATTTTTGAAACATCTGAATGAATTGATGAAAGAACTTGCATTCTATTTTGTTTGCGGAAACGTGTAGAATGTTGCAGAAGGCCTTCGGCAAGCATTCGTATATCGGAAAGAAATGCTTAGAAGTGGTATAAACAGTTTGAAGAAGGCAGAGAACGCGTTGAAGACGCAGAGCCCTCTGGTCGACCACCATCTTCAATCGACGAAAAAAAATAATTAAAGATTTGGTGTTTGCAAACCGTCGATTTACAATTAGAGACCTTGCTGATAATTTTGGAATTTCAAAATTCCATTTTAAGAGATGTTTTGAGCATTTTGGATTGAGGAGATTCAACGTGAATCGGCGCGCGCTTTGAAGGCCATCCCTGCGGATGACTTTTCAGCATGCATTGAGGATTGGGAAAAAAAGTTGCCATAAGTGCATTGTGTCCGGAAAGGATTACTTTGAAGGCAATGAAATAAATTTGGTAGAATAAACAAAGAAATCAAAACAAGGTGGCAACTTTTGGGGCACAGTAGTATCCTTGTAACTGTAGTACTCAAGTAACTGTATCATTCTTATCATCTGAATCCAATTTTCATTGAATGTTTATTTTCATTGTTCCAAACTTATTTATTTATTTTGCCTGCTAAGCTATTAAAATGAGCCGGGATTCCTTAAATTGCAGTACTTTAGGTTTAAAAAAATTTCTGATATTCCAATCCAATTGATGTACAGTAAATAAGATGTAAGGAAGAATTGTTTTCAAGACACTCATTTTGGTTCGGATATTGCTGTATTTACGGTTCTCTTCAATATTTATTGGCAGGTCATTTACTGGAATGCCCCTCACCATTTCTCCGTGATGATGATGATCTTGGAAAAGAGTAGTTTAGATAGATGTTCATTGTTTCCGAACCTGGAATCTCTCTTGCCAGAGCTCTTGTTCCTTTTTTTTCTTTTGGTTTGCAAGCTATTTTCTCTGCTTGCTTTTATTCGTATAGTTTACAAATTGCATTGCTTCATCGAATATAAAAGAAAATGTATTTGGATTCCCATATCTTTTTTATTGAGAAGAGGAAACTAAGTGATACTCAAAGAGAAAAGTGAAAAAAAAAACATCATACATGCATCCGCGATTTTACGAATTAAAAAAAAAAAAAATTTTAAATAAAAATATTTTTTATCGTGATGAAATTTTAAATTTCATACACTTTCAAGTACTTTTTTTTTGTAAGACTGAAAGATTTTTATTTTAATTTGAAAAAAATATTGATAGTTGAAGAAATTTTTCTCTTGATGATCTAGAAGATTTTGTGAGGTAGATATATTTTCCATAACATTATAAAATCAGAAATATATTAATTAAAATTATTATTTTAACTTATATTTTTAACATTATTGTGCTTTTGATATTATTTTAATACTCATAAACATTAAGAGGTAATGATTTCAATGATATATCTTTAAATAAATGTAAACATAAAAAAGTGATGATATGAATTACTTATCTTCAATGCCTACTATTAGTTTACACTCTCCCTATATATATTTATATATGTAGGGAATATATTATTTATATATGTATATATGCATATTTATATATAATATTTATATCTTGCTCAAATTTTTAATCGTTAATAAAATACTTTTTGTTCATCCACTTAAGTTCAAATACATTCTCTGAAGCTTGTAGTGGATGACACTGGATGTTAATACAGTTTTTTCAAATATTAATTAATTAATTTTAGTATTATATGGGAGAAAAAAATTTCTCTTTTATAAGATATTTAGCAGGATATAAATTGAGGATAAATACCGTCAGTGATGAGGCATATAGATCGCTGGAAAAAATTCTTTCATATTCTTTTTCAAAGGATATTCATTCTTTTTTCATTCTGGGTTCTAGTCTGAGTCAAGGAGGGAACACAATGGGGAAGAAAAGAAAGCGAATAAATGGTAACAAACAAAACTAATAGTCTAACACCCTATATAGAAAGGAAAATGGAAAAATTGCAAGGGAATTCACTTTTTATTTTGCCACTTAATAGTGTGATTCTGTCATATGTATATATCCATATTTATATTAATTGTAATTATTTAATAAAAAGTAACTAAAATAACTCTTTAATTTTTTTTCTTTTTTTACCTAAGTAGGAATTGACTTTAATTATTATTTTTTTTTTTGTATTACTTGCTTTTATCTTACAATGAATTAGTTTTATTGCAATTCCTTAACTAAATCCCTTTTGTATATTTTATAACGAAATACAAACAAACATAAAAAATGATAGAATGTAGGCAACACTGCAGAATGAATTATAGTAGCATTGGATTAGTCGATAAGGATATTGACTATTATCCTATATTATCTTTGTACTCTTTACCACAGCAATGGCAATTATCTAGATGAAGCGATTTTATAAAATACATTGAAATGGCATTGTATAAGCGAAACGATTTTATGAAATTAAAGCAATATGTTTAGCAAATATTTAATAATATTTAACACTATATTTAATGTCGTTAAACTCACCAGATTATTAAAATTAATCTCAGTTTTAGAATGTGAAGCAGTGAGAACTTTTGAAACATTTCAAGCGTTTAAAAAACAATCAAAATATATTTTACTTCTAACTTACATTGACATTTTTAAATTGTTTTAAAATTTAAATCAATATTATACTATACCTATTTTATATTTATATTTAGCAAAAATAAATAAATAAGAAGGAGAGATATTAGAGAGTTTTTGCATACCGTATTTCGGACGTCCGTTAGCTTTTTCTCCCTAGCGCGCATGCTCATAGGAAACATTATTGCAGATACGCACACGCAATTTCCTATGAGCATGCGCGCTAGGGAGAAAAAGCTAACGGACGTCCGAAATACAGTATGCAAAAACTCTCTAATATAAAAATTGAAATCCTTTCACGAATTTCAATTTATTATGTGTGAACATATTTTACTGAACGAATACACTAATGGGAATATAACAATGTTCAAGGTAATATTCAAGCATAGGGTCAGAAAGCTACAAGTACTGGAATTCTGCACTTTAGTGATATGTTTGTTTACTTGGCGATTCTTTCCCTTGTGTTTACAAAATGCTGCTGTTTAGACGATTCTATTTGGCGCGGAAAAGAGAATCGGAACCCTAAATCACAAAATCGCCAAATAACGTCAGAAATATAACAAAATTTATTAATTCTAGAGCTTGTGAAGAAACAATTGTTCAAATACTACAAGAAGCACAACCGAATTCAGACAGAGAAGTATGTTAAGTGATATTTCAATTAACTTTTGTAAAGTTAAATTAACCCTTAGACACTATTTTGGAAAATTTAAAACAACAATCTGTTTATATTTTCACAGACAGACCATTCAAAATGAACTGCAGAGCATCAAATGAATGAGATGGATCAATAGTTATATTTGAAAACGCATATTTCGCGTCAGTTTTTTAAAGCACACATGATTAAAATTGCGTGGAAATCAGCGGTTGGTTTAAAAAAAAGAATTTGAAATGAAAGCTTCTCGTGCTGCGCGAGGTGATTAATCTGTTTTAAATAAAAACTTATAATCTTGCTTATTTTTTAATTTTATAGCTTCAATTTTTGGGAGACACCACGGACCTTTAGCCAGGACAAATTATTTTCTTTGCATCTTCTTTAAAATCATTTGATTTTGACGTACTTCCCTGAAGGAACTGATAGGATTCGAGCCGGGCATGTAATTGGATCCATACTCGTGAAACCTTAAATATTCATTATAAAATTTATTCAATATTTACTGAAACACATTAAATTGCCATTTAAAAATAAATTAGATTTATCACATCGTAAAAATTTCAATTTATTTTATTTATAATTCTGCTTCTTTTTCAAGAAAATTGTGTAATTTTTAAGTACAAACAAGTAAGCTATAACTTTGTAGTACTTCGTAGTAAATGTCTAACATTTATTTTAAACTATTCCTTTCAGAGCGAAAGAACCAGTGAGGGCCCTTTAAAATATATTAGAAATTGTATTTACAACTTCGTACCTATTTTAAGATTCCTCGGATGATACGGCATTTAATGATGTAATAATTACATTTAAGGCGCTTTTGAATAAAGATAGAGACTTCCCACAATTCTTTCCCAAAAATGCTTTTCTGAGATAGTGGTTTTAATTATGTGTCTCTCGCAGATTATATGTAGCGTAAATTTTGCGAATTACAATTGGTTGAGATTTTAAGTTCTCATACTATAAAAATGAAAGGATTTTATTCTAGTTATTCCTCACACATTTTCTACATCCATTTTTAGATATACTTTTTGAAAGATTACATTGCAGCTGACTGGATATAAATATTTTTTATAAGACATGAAATTAATATTTTTGTATGCCTACAACAAATATATATCCCAAGGTAAGTTATACTTTAAGAATATCTTTTGTGAGTCCCAATTCTTTCTGCAAAAGATTTCAGGTGTGTTTAATTCTCTTTAAAGGATAGTACTATTTCTCAAATTTTAAAGAAAATTTCAGCCATTTTACTACAAAAATCTCATTTGAAATGACGTAATAACATTATTATTCAAGTCCTGTGTAGCATTTTTTCCACGAGAAGAGACAAAGAATTTTTGTTCCCCGGAGAAAGGAATGCATATTCACTAACAAGTGCATAATAGCAATCTATCACCCGAATTTTACAGCAATTAAGCAGTGTTGTGTATACTTATATTACATCCAATTAGTGTTTTGTACTAATGAGAACAACCTGTCCCTCAAATCTGCTCGGAAATGTTCAGTGTCATGGTTAATGAGACGTCATGAAATGAGCGATTATCTGTACCTACATATTGACTGCACGATGAGTTGCTACATCGTGATGGGTGATAGACCATGGGCTGAGGAAGGGTCTACCCCTGTGAGAAAAGAGGGAAACTGATGCTCTTGATGGATTTTCTTAAAGAGAGGGTTTTGGAGAAGAAGAAAAGGAGTTCTGCGGAGAAATTGCTGCCAAAAAGTCGCCAAGCTATCATCGCATATGTTAAACTACAAAGTGAAAGTCCGGAGAAGGATATGATCAAGTGAAGATTATGTGAACCCAAACTGAGCAATTCTGATACGTACTCTATTACTTCTCTATAGTTGCTGCCATAATTTTTATTTCATTATGCGTATTCTAGCAACAGTAACTTCTAACTGCTGCACTTCTATAATTCATGGCTACCTTATGGCTCTCAGTTCACTCCCCTGCAAGATATTAACCATTTAGTTAAATTAGACCACTTCGTTCTAACACCAGGTGCTTAGAAAATTTCAAAGGGAGACAATTTTTTTTTTTTTTGCTTCTTGTGTCCTCCAGGCACTAGCACTCTTTCAATTCCTTAAGAATGCTTATAAAATGAAATAATATTCATGTCTTTTCCATTATCAACAAAATAAATGGCTTTTAATGACAACTCATAGCAGCTTCCGCGCTGTTACATACATAACTTTATGTAAATAACTTTATAATTAAACTAACATATTTCATTCTAGACAAAAAAGATTTTAGCATAAAATTATTACAGATTATTCTAGATTACACGTTATACACAGAACATTTAATCATTATAAAATGAATTCTAGAAAATTATTTTAATATCTTGTTCTACAGAATTTTTCTCTAAATCTTATGAAGTTTTTTTTTACATTTATTCTTGTGCAGGAAATAAGAATAAATGTAAAAAAAAAAACTTCGTAAGACTTATACCGAAATAAAGAAAGGCATAAATCTGTTCTGAAACATTAACATGAATGCATGAAATTGTAATGCGGCACAGATTATTCCTAACTTAAAAAAAAAAAACCTGAGCCTAATCAAAAAGCAATGAAAATGCGGATTGCATAAGATTCAAGAAGAAACCAAAATAGTATAACCCAAAGAACTTTTTCCACCCCTGAAAAAAAATGCAAAGTTCCCAACTTCGAATTTCTTAAATGTATTATAATAGCTACATTAAGTATAAAGAGAGTGGAATAAATGCATAACTTCGCTCATTGTTGCCACCTGCTCTAAAAAGTTTTGATTTATCATCTTTAACTTATTCCAAAACGAGAAACTCGAAGAATTTTTTTATGCCCTTTTTTTTATCCCACAAGAAGAACTTATTATTTCTCAGAGTTCTCCACGAAATATTCTCAAAAGGAGTTGGAAAGATGATAAAAATTCACCACCATTGGCTGCATTCTGGAATGAATAAATCTTAAACAACTTTAAGACGAAATCATCTTCGAAGTTGGGCTCAACCTATTGTATTAATTTTTATTTGAATTTGAAATTTATTTCGTAAATAAAGGCATTTCAATTATTTACTGTTATTCACTTAAAAAAAAAAGAAAAGTCTCACTCTTTATGCACTAAAGTAACACAATTTTCTGGTAGGAAAAATGAAAATAATTTATTATTTTTTTGTTCTAATGCAGCTGGCAAACACTTAGACAATTTTTTTTGAGGACTTAAGAAATATTAAAAAAATCCTTAAAAATGGATTAATAAATGGAAAAATTGAGCTTAAAAATAAAAAGCAACCAATAGAAAATTTGGTACATTTTGCAGTTTTTCTTTGATAACGGCGAAACTGCAAGCCAGGCGGCTGAATTTGTGAATGGCGTTTATGGTCCTGGTTATGTAACAACGGATTACGTGCAATTCTGGTTTCGTCGATTCCGTTCAGGCATTTTTGATGTTAAGGATGCACCTCGCACAGGTAGGCCCGCCATCGAAAATGTCTATAAAATCAAAGAAATAATTGAAGCTGACCGGCATGTTAGCAGTCGTAGCATCACCCAGGAGATAAAGATCGACCCTAAAACAGTTTTTAATTATTTGCACAAAGGTGAATTCAAAAAGAAGCTTGCTGTTTGGGTGCCACACCAATTAACACACACAAAAAAACCATGGCGGATCGAATTTCCATCTACAAAGCCTTAGCCAAACGGACTGAAATCGACCCATTTCTTAAACTGATGGTAACTGGGGGAGAGGAATGTTTCACATACGACAATATTGTGCAAAAACGATCGTGATTAATGCACGGTGAAGCAGCTCAAACAATGGCGAAACTAGGACTAACTGCCAGGAAGGTTCTGCTGTGAGTTTGGTGGGACTGGAAAGGAATAATTTATTATGAGTTGCTAGAATATGGCCAAACACTGAATTCGGATCTCTACTGTCAATAACTGGACCGTTTGAATCTAGAGATTGACCAGAAACGGCCAGAATTGGCCAACAGGCCAATTGTGTTCCATCAGAACAACGCCAGGCCAAACACGTCTATAGTGACTGGCCACGAACTCCGAATCTTGGTTGGGAAGTTTTGATGCATCCACCATACAGTCCACATCCAGCACCATCGATTATTTTGTTTTTCTTGCATTGCAAAACTACCTTAGCGATAAGAAATTGGCATCAAGAGGAGATTGTGAAACTCGATTACTAGAGTTTTTCGCCAATAAAGACCAAAATTTCTATTAGAGAAGCATTTTGAAGATACCTTTCAAAGGGCAAAAAAGTATAGAACAAAACGTTTCATATTTGATGAAAATTGATAATTCCAAACATGTTAAATAAACTTCTTGAAGTTTACGTAACAACACTGGATTTATTTTCCCCCAGCCTAATATAATACAGCGTACATCAGGATTGCCAGTTTGGAGTAAACATACTCCTCACGTGATCTCGCATCTCACGTGACTTTCGCAGTCCACTGTCAGGAGAGAATAAGGTCTATTGTATTACTAATCTGTGCATCGTTCTCTTTTTACCCACTTCGGTTAGGGAGAATTTTTACCTTACGATAATAAAAATAAAAATATTATTTTAAAATGTTGAAATACTAGACAAAGAAGAAAAACCCGTCGCTGCATCCTGCAAGGCTTAATAATTCGACTGAAGTGAAAAAAGAAAGTGAGTTAATCGGATTAACTCGGAAAGGTCGCGTTCACCATAATTAACTGAACAGTTTTTGATTCTGGCTGATAATTAGTCAGACTGGCTTGCTGAGCTAAATAGATTAATAGTTTAGATCATATTCTTAATAGAGATGAGGGGCTATTAACTCATTACTGCAGACCGCAGCCTGACAATAAAATAGTGCATGGACGTCAAAGATTATTTACGGAATATTTTTTTTGTTCTAATGCAGCTGGCAAGTAGCATAAAAATTATTTTGTTACACAATGATTTATGTAGGTTTTGTTTGTATGCTAAGCACCAGATGGAAACACCTCACGGACTATGTGTCTTTCACAACAACCTTTTGCCATGTAGTGGCAATATTGGACCTTGAACTCTGGCGCTGGAAGAAGGGAAAAAACCCCGTAGATGTGCGAGAGAGGAGAAAGCTAACTGACATGGGAGATGGCGAAACTGCAACGCGCTGCGTCAAGCAGCGGTAGAAAATGGTTATGAATGATTAATTGTTAATGTAAATATTGATGTAAATATATTCATTAAATATGTGTTGTTGAGAGAAAACCAACGTCTCGTTGATGTGTTTGGAAATACATCCCTAGACACCCACTGCAAAAGTACAGCCACTGTTAGACTGGTAGAGAAGTCTAACAAAACTGTAGGTTCGGCCGGGATGCATCAGTTGAAACCGGGGTAAATCTACAGAAATTGGGATTTCGGCTGGGATGCGTCTTTTGCAAGTGGCCTAAACCCTACATAAATTGGGGGCTCGGCCGGGATGCATCAGTTGGAACCGGTGTAACTCTACATAAATTGAGGGTTCGGCCGGGATGTGTCTTTTGCAAGCGGCCTAAACCCTACATTTATTATTATTTATATGAATAATAAGTGATATGTATAGAATTGCCTTTACGATTCTCTAGAGATACCTTACAAATCAGAGATATATCTAGAGATGTATTTTTTCATAAACTATACATTTAAAAAGAATGAATTATTAAAAACATTCATTGGAAATAAAATGGACGCTTATTTTGTCATTTCCCTGCAATGAAAAGGGTTTTTTGTTCTAACGCAGCTAGTAAACATTTAGGCAGTTGTATTCGATGCCTGAATGCAAGCGCTGCACCGACGTTACTCACTTAGCACTACCCAGGAAGTTGCGTGTAGCTTGAATATAAGCTACGGACGCGGAGTAAAAAATATCTCCACAACGCTCTACGATCCTATTAGATCGGGACCTACTATTTTAAAGTGGGTTCCGAACCGCTACACACATTCATGGCGCCGCTGGGACTCGAACGCGAAACCTGTGCTACCGTGAGCCAGAACGGTAGCCAATCGGCCACTCAGGACCTCATTTAATAAAGTAAAAAGCGTTTTTTTTAAAGTTCTGAAAAAAAAATAATTTAAATTCGAAAAAGTATTTTTTACGAAAAGAAAAATAAAATTTTCTTAAAAAATACACATCAGCAAAAATATTCAGTTTTCTTTTAAAATGGAATAATTTGATTTTTATTATTTTGCTAAAGAAGAGAAATTTTTTTTAAATTCCTTATATAATTTGGCTAAGGATTCATATTAAATGGATACTCTATGAATTTAAATATATTCATGAATTTATTTATGCTGAAAAATATGCCTGAATAATTTATCTTTTATGTAATATATATATTATATGTATTTATGATATATATATATTATATGTATTTATGTAATATATATATATTATATGTATTTATGTAATATATATATTATATGTATTTATGTAATATATATATTACATAAAAAATATATTCAAACATACAGATATTCAAATTTTTAAAGACATTTATTTTACATTGTTATTAAAAATATTATTTGAGTATCTTCAATGCTTTCATAATATGTATTTGAAGCAATGTGATATAAAATTGATATTTGTTTATTATGTGATATAAAATTTTGTCTAGAAATATTGAATTTATTTGCAATAAATACAATTGAATTATTGACAGTATTTTATTGAAAACTTATTATTCCTTATTTAATATAAATTAATATCGGATTTTATTTAATAAATATAAATGTTTCAGTATTTATTCGATTAAAAAATAATTTAAAATCTCATTGTATTCTAAAATAATCGAATTATTGTCGTATTGCAATACCTAAACTTAAATTATTTGCAGTAAATTATAAATTATATTTATCAAGTTTTATAGTATTGCCATTTTTTGGTTTAATAATTGCATTAAAAAAGATGTTGAAAATGATATTTTTAACTAAGCAATGAAAATATTTTTTTGTAAATCAATTTTAGAATCATTTTGTTTAATGCATTATTAAATCGAAATATCATTTTTTTTTTGTTGCATTAAAACATGTATTATTATAAATAATACAACACATTAATATATGCAATTCAAAACAGAAACCTTTCTATATAAATATGTTTTTTTTAAATTTAATCACATTCACTATTTCGAAATTTAAGGGTTTTTCGGAGTCATTATATTTATTCGTTATGGATCCTCATTATCATTTTTATTTATTTTTTAGATTGCTCGCCAAAATTATCAGCTTAATCTTAGCAGCTTAATATGGGTTTGATTTATAAAACATGAACACAACGAATTAAATGAATGTTACATATTATCATTTCATATCTTTTTTTTTTTTTTTTTGTTTTTTGTTTTCAAGTTAACATTTTAATAATCATCTGGTACTATTGATATAATTCTAGTTTTTTAATAGGTATTAAATGTAGAGTTGCATTATACATATATATTTTTTAATTGGGAAAGTCTTTTATTTATTTATTTATTTTATTGGGGAATTTCTCTTGGTTTCCAAGTTTTTTAGAAATTTTTTTTATTTCAAGGTAAAACATCTTATTATTTTATACAAATTGAATTTACTTATTAAGAAATTTTTTCAAGTTAATTTCTAAATTTATTTCAGTTGTTCTTTAATTGTTGGTATTACATCTTTAAAAAAATGAGCTAATATTATAAATTAATAAATTGGAAAGTCTTTATTTTGAAGAATGCTTTAATCAAATTTGCAATAACTTATACGTAGTAAAAATAACACAATAATAATTTTACACTTAAAATGCAAATTGGAACATTAAACGCACACATACACACAAGTATATATATAGATATTATGGACAAGTTAAAAACAATTATGGACATATATTATATATTATGGACAATTAAACACACACATACACACAAGTATATATATATATATATTATGGACAAGTTCATCGTCTACTTTCCATAGCAGAGTTCAATCAACTTTATTGTGAATGCACTGTAGTGTAATATGAAAGCTAACTTTATTGAAATGTGTGTTCATCATACATTTCGATGTTTTTAATTACTTAAGAAAACATTAATTTTAATTGCTTTAAAAATTATAACAAATGAAGTTAATAACCTAACAATTGTTAAGAACAACTTACCACGCACCAAAATAATTCAATAAAAATGTTCTTCGCTTTAATATTCAGAAATTAAAATTTAAAGCATTCAATTTTCTGAAACAAATATCTAAAGCATCTCGGGAAAAAGCACATAACCATTCGTTATTTTTCTTTTTACACCGGCAGAAAACGAATTATGGAAAAAGAAAAAAAAAGTCATTGCAATCATTTGTATCCAATTTAATGCTAACTTCATTAGCGACGTTGCTAAATGCCTTTCAGAATACTTAAAAAGTCCCCAAGAAGCATTACCAAAACCTCCTCCATAAAAATAAATAACAAAAGAATAAGTAAAAAGTATTACTAAGAATTACTTCCAAGAAACAAAAGAACTTTGGCGCGGCAATAATTTGTTTTGCTAAATTATTCCGCCATTCCGTGAATATTTGTAATTTATTAATGCCGTTACGTTTAACGCAATTAACAGCCGAGGTGTGATTGGGTGCCCGACCATGGAGTGCACACCATTTTGTAAATTATTCACAGTAATAGCTGCTAATTTAGGTATAATCGCGGAGCATGTGTCTCTCGGAATCACCGCCGCACACAAATGACTCGCTGTTGTTTGCGGATATTTCCGCCATTTTTACATCGCTGTCGTCGGAATTAATGTTTCTTCAACCTTTTCCTTAACCCTAAATGGAATTTTTCAACCGTCGGTGTTGCCATTCCGCAACCATCGAATTCGACTGCATAAAATGTGCGTCTGGGGTTGAGTTGTTCGAGGCTTGGCATTCAAACATAATAGTGATTTCACTCCATTAATATTCTGTGGTTCCGAGCAATACAAAAGCAAAATCAATTATGCAGAAGGAAGGTCTGACGAGCGTGAATTCTTCTTCTGGCGTCTCGTGCAGACATGTTTCAACATGTTCCCGAACGGGGTCGTCTCGTGTAGACGCACGTCTTGTGTTGTTGGTTTTCCGTTTGTGGGAACACGTAGTCGTAAGCGGGTGGAAGGGCAATGATTCAATGGCGGCCGGATTTATTCTTGGCCGGGACTCGAATTTCGTGCATTTAAACCTTGTCGTCCATGATTTTTCTGTTCTGCAAGTTGATTGATTTCCCGTTTGCTGTATTGAAATCGCGGAATTGATTGGGTCGGCATGAACCGACCGCTGGCACTGATTAAGGAAAACTCGATACACAAAATGCATTTGTCGTGAAGAATAAATATGTTGGAATGGATTGCTTGATTGTCGATAGAAAGGAATTTCTTCTTTAGTCAAATATCTGAGTCAAACTAAAATCAGTTAAAATGTTATTTATATGAATACAGCGAATATACAGTGACAATTTGTTATTAAAAAAATCAATCTGATTTTAAGATTCGAACCATTTTAAGAATTTTGTTAGTTCAAATATCTGAGTCAAACTGAAATCAATTAAAAAGTTATTTGTATCAATACCGCAAATATACAATGACATTTTGTTTTTAAAAAAATCAATCTGATTTTTACGTTCGAAAAGTTTATAGAATTTGGTTAATTAATACCAACCCAATTTACTCTTCTTTACTTTCAAGAAGAATTGGTTACAATTGGTGACAAAAACAGAAATTCTTTTTATTCTTGCCCATTAGAATCAATCGTATATTTTAGACATCATGTATTATGATGTTAATTGTGTATCGCGTATTAATTATCCATTGAATTTCATGTATGAATTATCCATTGTATATCAGGTATGAAGTGTTTGAGTTACGTTTGGTTTTGTGACATGCTAAAATTGATTCCTGCGATTTTTGAAATGTTTGAATTCATTGTGCAAAGAACTTGCATTCAATTTTGTCGGTGAGCATTCCTACATCGTAAAGAAAGGCTTGCAAGTGGTATAAGCAGTTCAAAGAAGGCAGAGAACGCGTTGAAGACGAAGAGCCTCCTGGTGGACCCTCAACCTCAACCGACGAAGCTCACGTCCAAAAGATTTGTTGCTTGCAAACCGTCGATTTACAGTTAGAGACCTTGCTGATGATGTTGGAATGTCAAAATTTTATTTTAAAATATATTTTGGGCCACAAATGCGTGAAATCTTGATTGGTATCGAAAACACTGAATACGGCAGCTCACACTGCATTGATTCTTCGTGACTTTTTCGCCAAAAATTAAAACCATATCGTTCCACAATCACAGTATTCACCTAATTTGGCATCGTGCTATTCCCTAAACTACAAACACCACTCCGGGGGACAAGGTTTTGAGTCGATTGAAGAGACATTTTAAAAGTCGACAGAATCAGTTTTAGCATTTCACAAAACCATGCGCAACTCAAGCAGTAATCAATAATTTGACGTGAAATGTCACACAAATATCAAGGATAGTGCCAGCAACTTAAAAAAAGAAAACAAATTGAAATAACATCTGAATAATTTAGAAATTAAAGTTTAAAGCATTCAATTTTCTGAAACAAATATCACTTTCTAAAGTATCTCGGGAAAAAGCACATAACCATTCATTATTTTTTCTTAACACATGCAGACAACGAACTCCGAAAAAAAAATGTCATTGCAATCATTTGTACCCAATTTAATGCTAACTTCATTAGCGACACTGCTTAATGCTTTTCAGAATACTTAAAAAGCCCCGAAGAAGCATTACCAAAACCTCCTTAAAAATAAATAACAAAAAGAATAAGTAAAAAGTATTACTAGGTATTACTTTCCAGAAACAAAAGAACTTTGCGCGGCAATAATTCGTTTTGCTAAATTATTAAGTCATTAAAGTTTAAAAGAGGCAACAACCTCGTTTGTGGCGTAGAAATTTGTAATTTATTAATGCCGTTACGTTTAACACAATTAACAGCCGAGGTGTGATTGGTTGCCCGGACCACGAAGTGCACACCATTTCGTAAATTATTCACAGTAATAGCTGCTAATTTAGGTATAATCGCGGAGCATGTGTCGCTCGGAACCACCGCCGCACACAAATGACTCGCTGTTTGTTTGCGGATATTTCCGCCGTGTTTGCATTGCTGTCGTCGGAATTAATATTCCCTTCAACCTTTTCCTTAACCCTAAATGAAATTTTTCAACCGTCGGTGTTGCCATTCCGCAACCATCGAATTCGACTGCATTAAATGTGCGTCTGGGGTTGAGTTGTTCGAGAGACTGGCATTCAAACTTAATAGTGATTTCACTCCATTAATATTCTGCGGTTCCGAGCAAGACAAAAGCGAAATCAATTATCCAGAAGGAAGGTCTGACGAGCGTGAATTCTGCTTCTGGCATGTCGGGCAGAATTTCAACATGTTCCTGTACGGGGTCGTCTCGTGTAGACGCACGCCTTGTTGTTAATGGTTTTCCGTTTGTCGGAACCATGAGCTGGTGGAATGGCGATGATTCAATGGCGGCCGAATTAATTCATGTCCGGAACTCGAATTTCGTGCATTTAAACCTTGACGTCCGTCATTTTTATGCTGCAAGTAGATTGGTTTCCCGATTGCTCTATTGAAATCACGGAATTGATTGTGTCGACATGAAACGACCGCTGGCACTGATGAATGAAAATTCAATACATAAAATGCATTTGTCGTGAAGAATAAATATGTTGGAATATATTGCTTCAATGTCGATGGAAAGGAATTTCATCTTTTGACAAATATCCGAGTCAAATTTAAATCAATTAAAAAGTTTTTTATATGATTACCGCAACTATAGAGTGAATCAAAAATAGAATAAATCGTATATTTTGGGCATCATATATTATGATGTAAATTGTGTGTCATGTATTAATTATCAATTGTACATTAATTATCCATTTATATCATGTATGAAGTGTTTGAGTTACGCTTGGTTTTGTGAGATGCTAAAATTGATTTCGGCGATTTTTGAAATGTCTGAATTCATTTAGCAAATAACTTGCATTCAATTTTGTTTGCGCAAACGTATAGAATGTTGTAGAAAGCATTCGGTGAGTATTCTTATATCAGAAAGAAATGCTTAGAAGTGGTATAAACAGTTTAAATAAATCAGAGAACGCGTCGAAGACGAAGAGCCATCTGGTCGACACTTAAAATCAACCGACAAAGCTCACGTCCAACAAATTAAAGATTTGGTGCTTGCAAACCGTCAATTTACAATCAGAGACCTTGCTGTTGATGTTGGAAATTAAAAATTTCATTTTAAAAGCTGTTTTGCGCCTCAAACACGTCAAATCTCGAATTTTAGCGAAAACACTGAATTCGTCAAATCACACTGCATTGATTATTGATGACTTTTTCACCACAAATGAAGCCCATATCGTTCCACAATCAAAATATTCAGCTAATTTAGCATCGTGCTATTCCCTAAAATTAAAACACTACTCCGGAAACACCGTTTTGAGTCGATTGAAGAGACATTTAAAAAATCGCCAGAATCAGTTTTAGCATCTCACAAAACCAAGCGCAACTCAGGCAGTAATGAATAATATGACGTGTAATTTCACACAGATGTCAAGGATAATGCCGGCAACCTAAAAAAAGAAAACAGATTGAAACACCATATGCCCGGGAAATTTAAATTGAAATCTGGTCTTACTTTTTGGACACAGTAGTGTGTATATATATATATATATATATAAGCTTTATATAATTTACATACACATTATTTATAAGTATCCTCAATAAATTAGAAGTATTAAAGCTCGAGCATAGTTTAAAAAAATGTAGAACAAGTTCATCGTCTGTGTTCCATAGCAGAGTTCACTGAACTTTGTTGCGAATGCACTGTAATGTAATATGAAAACTAATTTTATTGAAATGTGTGTTCATCATAGCTTTCGATTTTTTTAATTACTTAAGGGAACATTAATTTTAATCGTTCAAAAATTATAATAAATAAAGTTAATAACCTAACAATTGTTAAGAAGTACTTCCCAAGCACGAAAATAATTTAATAAGAGTGTCCTTCGCTTTAATATTCAGAAATTAAAATTTAAAGCATTCAATTTTCTGAAACAAATATCATCATCTAAAGTATCTCGGGAAAAAGCACATAATCATTCATTATTTTTAACACCTGCAGAGAAAGAACTTTGAAAAAAGTAGTCATTACAATCATTTGTACCCAATTTAATGCTAACTTCATTAGCGACGCTGTTAAATGTTTTTCAGAATACTTAAAAAGCCCCCAAGAAGCATTACTTAAAAATAAATAACAAAAATAATAAGTAAAAAGAAAGAAAAAGTATTAATAAGTATTACTTTCCAGAAATAAAAGAATTTCGGCGCGGCAATAATTTGTTTTGCTAAATTATTTCGCCATTAAAGTTTAAAAGAGGCAACAACCTTTGTTTGTGGCGTGGATATTTGTAATTTATTAATGCCGTTACGTTTAACGCAATTAACAACCGAGGTGTGATTGGTTACCCAGAGCATGCAGTGCACACCATTTCGTAAATTATTCACAGTAATAGCTGCTAATTTAGGTATAATCGCGGAGCATGTGTCGCTCGGAACAGCCGCCGCACACAAATGCCTCGTTGTTGTTTGCGGATATTTCCGCCATGTTTGCATTGCTGTCGTCGGAATTAATGTTCCCTTCAACCTTTTCCTTAACCCTCAATGGAATTTTTCAACCGTCGGTGTTGCCATTCCGCAACCATCGAATTCGACTGCATTAAATGCGCTTCTGGGGCATTCAAACTTAATAGTGATTTCACTCCATTAATATTCTGCGGTTCCGAGCAAGACAACAGCGAAATCAATTATCCAGAAGAAAGGTCTAACGAGCGTGAATTCTGTTTCTGGCGTCTCAGGCAGACATGTTTCAACATGTTCCCGATCGGGGTCGTCTAGTGTAGACGCACGTCTTGTGTTATTGGTTTTCCGTTTGAGGGAATCATGAGCTTGGTGGAATGGCAATGATTCAATGGCGGCCGGAATTATTCATGGCAGGGACTCGAATTTAAACCTTGACGTCCGTCATTTTTATGCTGCTGGTTTCCCGATTGCTCTATTGAAATCGTGGAATTGATTGGGTCGACATGAACCGACCGCTGGCACTGATGAATGAAAACTCAATACATAAATGCATTTTGTCGTGAAGAATAAGTAGGTTGGAATATATTGCTTCAATGCCGATGGAAAGGAATTTCATTCTTTAGACAAATATCTGAGTCAAACTTAAATCAGTTAAAAAGTTATTTTTATGTATACCGTAAATATACAGTGACCTTTTGTAATTAAACAAGTAATATAAAAAAAATTTAAGTCAATTCCTACATTTTTTCACGATATTGCAGAGTCTAAGTGCTTACGTCCTTTATAAATAATTCTCATTCATTTTTTTAAGTTAGAAAAAAATTCTCTCTATCTCTTTCTCACTCATTTATTCACATGTTTCATTTTCCATTTTGTTTCCTCCTCGACTCAGACTACAACCCAGAATGAAAAAAGGAATCTGAAAAAGAAATTTTTTCCACGCTTCGCCACTGACGGTAAGTATTCCTAAATGTATATCCTACTAAATATCTGATAGTAGAGACATTTTTTTCTCCCACATCAAACTAAAATTGATTAATTAAATTGATTGAACGCATTAATATTTGAAAAATCTATATTCACTTCACGTGTCGTCCACTACATGTTCAAAAAAATGTGTTTGAATTCGAGTGGACGAATAAAAAGTATTTCATTAACGATTGAAAATGTGGACAAGATATATATATGGAGAGTGTGAACTAATAGTAGGAATTAAAAAATCAATCTTATTTTAAATTTCGAACAATTTTTAGAGTTTTGTTGGTGAATACCAACCAAATTTACTTTCCTTTACTTGCATTAAGAATTGATTACAATTGGTGAGAAAGAGTAGTCATTCTTGTGCATTAGAATAAATCGTATGTTTTGGACATCATATATTATGATGTAAATCGTCTGTCATGTATTAATTATCCATCGTATATCACATATTGTATATCATGTATGAATTATCAATTGTATATTAATTATCCATTTACATACACAGTAATTGATAATCATGACCATTAATAATGATAACCATTTAATACAATTGATAATCATATATGAATTATTAATTGTATATGAATTATACATTGAATAGCATGTATGAATTATTAATTGTATATGAATTATACATCGTATAGCATGTATGAATTATTAATTGTATATGAATTATACATTGTATAGCATGTATGAATTAGCAATTGTATATTAATTATCCATTGTATACCATGTATGAATTATCAATTGTATATTAATTATCCATATCATGAAGGAATTTTCAATTCTATAATAATTATACATTGTATATCATGTAGGTATTATCAATTCAATATTAATTATCCATTGTATATCATATATGAATTATCATTTACATATGCCATGTATTAATGAAATAGTAGGCCGACCAACACAATTTATTTTTTAAACTTTAGTCAACTTTTATGTTTTTGTTGGGGTGAGGGGAGCCTATTGGATTTGTTCGACTGCTTTTCTCTTATAATTAATTACTTTTCTCCAAACATCATTAATTTTTTTTATCTTATTAGGAATAAAATCCAGTGCCTTAAAGAGAAAGATATATATGAAAAAAAGCGATGTATTCACCATTCTATTCTTTTCATTATTGCGATGAGGATAGTTAAAATGAGTGTTTTCTTTCTTCTTAGCAATCCAACGGTTTGTATTTTCTTGACCTTTCGTCAGTGGAATTTTGAGTGCGGTTGTTCCTCTCATACGATGCTTCCGGATATCTTTCATTGCAAGGACGGGTGTAATTTCCTATATAATTTACTACTGTGTCCAAAAAGTAAGACCAGTTTTCAATTTAAATTTCCCGGCTATATGGTATTTCAAATTTTTTTTTTTTTTTTTTTTTTCGTTTTTAGGTTGTTGGCACTGTCCTTGACATTTGTGTGAAATTTCACGTCAACATATTCATCACTGTTTGAGTTATGCTTGGTTTTGTGAGATGTTAAAACTGATTCCGACGATTTTTGAAATGTCTGAATTAATTGGGTAAAGAATACTACTGTGCCCAATAAGTAAGATCAATGATTTTTTTTTTCAAAAACTCTTTATTTATTCTTAGAAATTTATTTCGTCACCTTCAAAGGAATCCCCTCCGGACACAATGCACTTATGCCAACTTTGTTTTCCTTATCCTTAATGCATGCTTAATAGTCATCGGCAGGGATGGCCATCGAAGCGCAAGCCGATTCGAGTTGGATCTCTTCAATCGACTCAAAACGGAGTCTCCGGAGTAGTCTTTTGAATTTAGTGAATAGCCAGAAGCAGCACAATGCTAACTCAAGTGAATACGATGGTTGTGGAACGATATGAGTTTCGTTTGTGGCAAAAAAGTCAAGAAGAATCAATGCAGTGTGAGCTGGCACATTTAGGGATTTTGTTACCAATCAAGATTTGACGCGTTTGAGGCCCAAAACATCTTTTAAAATAGAATTTTGAAATTCTAATATCATCAGCAAGGTTTCTAATTGTAGATCGACGGTTTGCAAGCTCCAAATCTTGGACGTGAGCTTCGCCGGTTAAAGTTGGTGGTCGTCCAGATGGCTCTTCGTCTTCAACGCGTTCTCTGCCTTCTTTAAACTATTTTACAACCTCTAAACATTCCTTTCCGATATAGGAATGCTCACCGAATGCCTTCTGCAACATTCTATACGTTTCTGCAAACAAAATTGAACGCAAGCACTTGCTCAATGAATTCAGACATTTCAAAAATCGCCATAATCACTTTTAACGTCCCACAAAGCCAAACGTAACTCAAACACTAATGACTATTCTGGCGTAAAATTTCACACAGATATCAAGGACAGGGCCAACAACGTAAAAAATAAAATAAAATTTAAATACCATATGCGCGGGAAATTTAAATTGAAAACTGGTGTTACTTTTCGGACACAGTAGTATTTAGTCCTTGATTACCAATATGCTGAAATATATCATTTTTAAATGAAATCAAAAGTAAAATTTTGATATTATATAAATTATAATTCATGCGTTGTTTTAACGTATTATAATTGATGCGTCGTTTCATGAATACAATAACCAAATTTATTTAAACCTCATATTCTGAATAGAATGACTTATATACTAATTATAGATTTATCGTTATCACTTCAGCATCCCGTAACGTTTGATGCATTAAAACAAACCCCTCTATCGCAAAAATTATTTTTTTTTAATATTCCTCGACTCGTAATACCACTTCTTCTTGAACATTATTATTATTTTATTTTTTTAAGAGAAACCTACTTAAAATTTTAACTTGCATCCTCCCAACTGAGATAACTGCTGCTGAACTGGCTTATCTGTATCTATTAGATAATAAATTTGCAAACAGCCGGTTTGAAAAGCGTAGGGGGGGAAAAAATTCGACAATCCATGATTATACCTTTTGCACTTCTTTTTTTCCCCACTTCATTCTTTTATTTATTGAGTTTGTTAAACTTAATTCTCTTTCGGGCAACGATATGATCCAGCAAAAAACAGCGCCCCCAATCATCGACACTGTTAACTACGCGCAACAAACCACTGATGCCAACAGGATTAGAAATCTTGATGATTCATAACATTTTTAATCCCCATTCCAACACACGAAGGGATATTTTTTTCCCCATCGAAAACTCCCATGGCTTCCATAAAAGATGCCGTTTATTTTTTCTTTTCCAACGAACTTTTCCACAACATTAATTTTATTTATTTCAACAGTGATAAACAAACATTTCTAATCGCTGTGTCGAATGAACGTTGAACGATTTGGGGTTTGAAATAAGTTATGGAATCTGGGAGCAATCATTTTTTTTCTAGTGGAATGAATACCTGGAAGATAAATGTTCGAAATGTTCGAATTCGAAATTCTTTTCCGAAATTTATGCGCCAACTCTTTTTTTATGGGAGGAATTAAATCATTACGACCCACATCATTAATATTTTGATGATCTTCAGCAATATTTTTTTTATGCGAGCATATATTTGCCAACGGATGATGCTCACTGGGATGATATTCTCTTCCCGACCATTAATTTGTAATGTCATACAGTTACCTTTTTTTCTGCTTTTATCTACGGGGAGTTTAGGATTCATATATTTTTGGAGATACTTTTTCATAACTTAAGCCGATCGTATGACATTTAATTCAGCCTTCTATCTTAAATGATTTTTTCCCCTTACTTCGTACGATTACTAACTAAATCTATTTTTTTTTTTTTTATCATTTTGAATTTCTCCATCTGAAAAATGTTTTCTGCAGTGCAAACTAAATTCCGTAAAAGTTTAAGCGATCTTTGAGACTTTTTGTTGCATGCATTCATTAAAACAGTTTGTATATAAAGCCAAAACTCCCCAAATGGCGAAAACGCAAGACAATTGTCTTCGATGCCATAAGGTAAGCGCTGCATCGACATTACTCACTTAGCACTACCCAGGAGGTGCGTGTAGCTTGAAGATAAACTGCGGACACGGAATAACAATACCTCCGCAACGCTCATGTTAGACCGGGACCTACGTTTTAAAGTGGATTCCAAACCACTACAAACATCCATGGTAACCATTAATGTGTAACATCATAGAGTTACCTTTTTTTTCCAGCTTTTATCTGCGGGGAATTTAGGATTCATGTATTTTTGAGATACTTTTTCAATACATAAGACGATCGTATGGCATTTAATTGAGCCTCCTAACTTAAATGATTTTTTCCCCTTCCATTTCATGATTACTAACTAAATCTAACTGTTTTTTTTTTAATCATTTTGAATAAAAACAAAAATTATAAATTATTATAACGATTAACGATATACCCATTAATTCTTAAATAAGTGTCATTATAATTAAAGTCTCACTTTCAAAATGCTGTAAAAAAAAGAAACACTCGTCACAAAGAGTTCAAATTTGAACTGCAGATTTTTGAAGGTGGAAATTGTATGACATAGAAAAAAAAGTTCCACCGATTTCTCTTATCCAATTTGGTATGGCCTTGTCGTGGTGCATAGGCTTTCCACTAAGAGTGTAAAAACTGTTGAATGACTTGCAAGTCATTTTTTTCCGAATTGTCAATCAAACAAACAAGCACATTGAATGGGTGTTCTTTTTTTAGTTAAAAAAAAAACAATGATCTTGTTGGTTTTGAAATGATTCCATCTTTATTTCTGAAAAACAAAGAATCATTCTTCTTCAATTTGGCAAAGACCTTTTCTTCTTTAGTTTGAAAAAAATGATCCGGCCATATGAGATCTGCCCTGCAAGTTCTTATGAAATCGTTAATTATATTAACCTGGATAGGTTTCTAAGCTTGCATAAAGGCGTTCAATAAAGTCCACATGGAATATTTTTTAATCATCTGAATTTCTGCACGATCCCTTTGAATAACGCATTTCGAAAGAATGTCCAGACTCATTATTAAAACAGAATCCAAAATAGCCATTTATTTAAATTCAGCTGTTTTAGAACGCCTCCTGTAATACCCTACACATATTCAATCAAGCTATCCACCTGATGATAAACTGTGCTAAGTTGCAAGTAATTTTCGGGTTCCCAAAATATATATCGGCATATTTAACTGAAACCAATTTATTTTCGATCCCCGATACCTTATACAAAACATGTCATTTGTCAATAAGTTGCATTTCTTTCCAGGGCTAAAATTTTTCTGATTTTTTATTTTGTGTGCGTGTGCTTTTCCTGTAATAGAAAGGCTCCTTCTGTTGTTGACATTTGATGAAAAATTGAACCAATACCGGTATTTTTTTTTTCTCCTGATTTTTTTTTACTTCGATTTCTTTGAAAAATGAGGTAGAATTTTTTAGCTGAATTTTTTCATTATTTTTGTACTGCATTTAAGTCTATATTTTTAGTTCAGCTATTGTTGCAGCTTGTTTACTGAATAACAAAGGATTAATATATGCAGAATTGGAAGACGGTAGTTTAAATTTTAATTGTAAAATTTCATTTGTGGAAATATATTTTGGAAATAACCTTTTATCTTTTAATGCAGAAATTATTTTTTCTAATATTCTTATTTATAACTTTAAGTGAAATAAAATTATACTTTCATGTTAATTTTTTTGACACCGAAAATGTTTCAGAGTTTTAAAATGCATGAAAACTACAATATTGCACAGTATGATTGGCTGCTTTTACTTCAAGACAATTGTATTTCTGATGTATGGACTGGCGTTTGTTTGTAACGCATGATTGCATTCTTGCTGTACAGAGTGGTGCCTATTTATAAGAATTGGAATTGGTGTTTAGGGTTTATTGGAATTGGTGTTTATCCGTAAGAATGAAATTGTCCGATCCTTTTGAAATTCCAACATCATCAGCAAGGTGTCTAATTAAAAATTGAAGATTTGCAAGTACCCAAACTTTAAATTTTTGGACGTGAGCGTCTTCGGTTGAGATGGAGTGTCGACCAGAGAGCTCTTCGTACTCAACGCGTTCTCTGTCTTCTTCTATCTTATACCACTTCTAAACATTTCTTTCCGATATAGGAATGCTCACCGATTGCCTTCTGCAATATTCTATACGTTTAATGCAAGTTCTTTGCTCAATGAATTCAGACATTTCAAAAATCGTCGGAATCAGTTTTAGCGTCTCACAAAGCCAAGCGTAATTGAAACACTAATGAATATTTTGACATCAAATTTCATATAGATGTCAGTGCCAGAAACCGAAAAAAGAAAAAAAAATTGAAATTCCATACGCTCCGGGAATTTTAAATTGAAAATTGTCTTACCTTTGGGCACAGTAGTACATGACATATCAATAAGGTTTGCAACAAAATGTAACTTTTCCAAAAGAAAAATAACCTCCGTTGTTGTTTATGAAACAGCAAATCTCTAGCACTCGTAGTTTCCGTTCAATTAACATTCGAAATCAGAAAGATTTCATGTGGACACGCGGTATTACAAGTTTATATATTCAGAAAAAGTCTCAAAATTATTGCATTTTGTAAAAAAAAAAAAAAAAAAAAAATTACAGCAATTTCACATTTACTTATTTATTCAAATTGCTTATCAATGTAAATAAAAACACAAAACCTACCACCAGAATAAAAACACAAATAAAATAAAAATACTTCTTAGTATACTAGGACAAGGGCGAACTATGAATTTCGGCAGAATCCTCTTCATTGCAAAAGCAGTGCAATATCTTAAAAAAACGAGTCACTCGTGGATCAGATTAGAATAGAACAATCTACGCAATCTAAACTTCACATAAAAACGATTCGCTCAGATCCCTCCATAAAAGAAAAAAAGAGGAAGAAGGAACCAACAACAACAAGAACAAAATAATGCTCGATTAACAACAACAACAACAAAGAAACTACCTTAAGTCTTGCAACTGCAGTTAATGCTCCGGGCTCTTCTTCCGAGAAACAGCCGAGGAGGCAAGGAGTGTCTGACTGCACCAAGCAAACAAGAAAGGGAGCGAAACGACCTTCCATCAATGAATGTTAGACCATCGACGCTTCAACAAAACTAACTAGTCCCCCGTGGGCTAAATAGAAATTTTTCTTGAATCTTCTTTTTCTTTTCCTTCTATTCAAATCCCAAACCTTCTTTTAATGTCATTTCCTTCATTTCGATGCAACTTTTTATGTTACGGTCGGTTCGGTCGGGCTTATTTCCGAGTTAAAACGGTAAAAGAGGAAACTTGATATTCACGGGGGCTGGATGGGGTATGCATCTATAAAGACTTCTTTTTTTCTTGGTCCTTATAGGTGACTTTTCTATATTCGAGTTTTATGACACCGGGGGAAAATTGGAGGGGAGTAAAAAGTTAAAAAGGAGATTTCTTTGCGTTTCTTGGCCAAACGACTTCCATCGAACTCGGGGCAGGACTCATAGAGACGCGACAAGTTAAGTTAATCAAGCAAGCATATTTATTCCATTTGCGCAATTGGAAATTTGATTCAGGTGCTTGTGGTTGGAATACTTGAAAGACTTTATTTTTATGTTATAGAAAAGGGGAAGTATTGGTTAAGGAAATGGTCTTTCAGTTCTTTGTTATCTTCAAAATAAAATAAGTAAACATGACGACAATTTAGAATACTACTGTGCCCAAAAAGTAAGACTAATTATATTTTTTTTCAAAAACCCTTTATTTATTTTTCCAAATTTATTTCATGACCATCAAAGTAATCTCCTCCGGACACAATGCACTTATGCCAACTTTTTTTTATAATCCTCAATGCATGCTAAAAAGCCATCGGTAGAGATTGCTTCAAAAGCGCGTGCCGATTCACGTTGAATCTCTTCAATCGATTCGAAACGGTATCCCCGGAGTGGCCTTTTGTGTTTAGGAGATAGCCAAAAGTCGCGCGGTGGGAATACGGTGGTTGAGGAACGATATTAAACTGGATAGGATTCTGAACTTGCAAAAAAGCATTCAATAAAGTCCACAGAGAATAGTTTAATCATCTGAAGTTCTGGACGATCCCTTTGAATAGCGCATTTCGAAGGGATGTCCTGAATCATTATTGAAACAAAACCCAAAACAACCATTTATTTAAATTCAGCTGTTTAAGAAAGCCTCTTAAAATACCCTACACATTTTCAATTAAGCTATTCAACTAATGATAAACTGTGCTCAGTTGCAAGAAATTTTCAGGTTGCTAAAATATATATCGGCATATTTAACTGAAACCAATTTATTTTCGATCCCCGATACCTTATACAAAACATGCCATTTGTCAATAACTTGCATTTCTATCCAGGGCTAAAATATTCCCGATTTTTTATTTTGATGCGTGTGTTTTTCCTGTAATAGAAAGGCTGCTCCTGTTGTTGACATTTGATAAATTGAACCAATACCGGTATTTTTTTTCTTCTGATTTTTTTTTTTTTTTTACTTCTTTTTCTTTCAAAAACGAGGTAGAATTTTTTTAGCTGAATTTTTTTCATTATTTTTTGACTCCATGGGCAATGCGTTTAAATCTATATTTTTAGTCAGTCTAAATTTTATATTCTGCCATTGTTGCAGCTAGTTTACTGAATAACCAAGGATTAAAATATGCAGAATAGAAGTCAATAGTTGAAATTGTAATTGAAAAAACATAAATTCTCTCATTTGCGAAGATATATTTTGGGAAATAAACTTTTACGTTTTAATCCAAAAAATTTTTTCTCTTATATTCTTATTTAAAAGTTGATGTGAAAAAAAATTACACTTTCGTGTTTACTTTTGTGTCTCCAAAAATGTTTCAGAATTTTTCATTGCATAAAAATATAATATTGCATAGTATGATTGGCTGTTTTTACTTCAAGACAAATAAATTTTCGTTGTAGGGAGTGACGTTTCTTTGTAACACATGATTACATTGTTGCTGTATAGAGTGGTATTTACTTATAAGAATTGAAATTGGTGTTTATTGGAAGTTATGTTTATTTGTAAGAATGAAATTGACGGATCCTTTTGAAATTCCAGCACCATTATCAAGGTCTCTAATTGTAAATCGACGGTTTGCAAGCACCAAATATTTAATTTTTTGGCCGTGAGCTTCATCGGTTGAAGTGGATGGTCGATTAAAGCTCTCTTCGTCTTCAACGCGTTCTCTGCCTTCTTTGAACTGTTTATACCACTTGTAAACATTTCTTTTCGATATACGAATGCTCACCTTCTGCAACATCCTATACGTTAAATGCAAGTTCTTTTCTCAATTCATACAGATATTTCAAAACTCGCCGGAATCAGTTTTAGCGTCTCACAAAACCAAGCGTTATTCAAACACTCATGAATATTTTGACGTCAAATTTCACACAGATGTGCAAGCAACCGAAAGAGAAAAAAAATTGAAATTCCATAAGCCCCTGGAATATTAAATTGAAAATTATCTTATTGTTTGGACATAGTAGTACATGACATATGAATAAGCTTTACAACAAAATTCAAATTTTCCAAAAAAAAAAAAAAAAAAAAAGACTGCGTTGTTGTTTATCTCTAAGACTCGTAGTTTCCGTACAATTAACATTCGAAATCAGAAAGATTTCATATGGACACCCTGTATTACAAGTTTATATATTGACAAAAAGTCTCAAAATTATTGCATTTTGTAAAAATATAATTTTCTACAGGAATTTCACATTTACTTATTTATGCAAATTTCTTATCAATGCAAATAAAAACACAAAACCTAACACCAAAAAAAAATAAATAACTAAATAAAATAAAAATATTCCCTAGTATAATAGTACATTGTCGAGCTATGAATCCTTTTCATTGGAAAAGCAGAGCAATATCTTAAAAAAGCGACACACTCGTGGATCAGATTGGAACAGAACAATCTACGCAATCTAAACTTCACATAAAAACAGTTCGCTCAGATCCCTCCATAAAAGAAAAAAGAGGAAGAAGGAACTAACAACAACAAAATAATGCTCGAGTAACAGCAACAACAACAATAACAACGACGACGAAACTACCTTGAGTCTTCCAACTGCAGTTAATGCTCTAGGCTCCTCTTCCAAGAAACAGCCAAAGAGACAAGGAGTGTCTGACTTCACCAAGCAAACAAGAAAGGGGGCAAAACGACCTTCCATCAATGAATGTCAGAGCATCTAAGCTCCAAAAAACTAACTAGTGCCCCGTGGGCTAAATAGGAACTTTTCTTGACTTTTCTCTTTTCCCCCCCAACCCATCCCAAACCCTCTTTTAATGTCATTTCCTTCATTTCGATGCAACTTTTTATGTTGCGGTCTGTTCGGTCGGGCTTATTTTCCGAGTTAAAACGGTAAAAGAGGAAACCGGGAGAACTTGATATTCACGTGGGCTGTGAAGGGGAATATGTCTATAAAGACTAGTAGGTTTTTTTTCTCTTGGGACTTATGGTGACTTTTCTATATTCGAGTTTTATGACACCGAGGAAAAATTGCTGGGGAGTAAAAAGTTAAAAAGGAGACTCCCTTGCGCAGGGTCATCTTGAGAAAACGACTTCCATTGAACTCGGGGCAGGAGTCGTAGGGAGATGCGACAAGTTCCTCAAAGCAAGCACATTTATTCCATTTGCGCAAACTGGAAATTGGATGCAGGTGCTGTGGTAAGAAGTTACAGCTCGGAAGAATCTATTTTTATTTTATTAAAAAGGGGAAGTATTAGTTAAGGAAATGGTTTTGATGTCTTCAAAATAAAATTAGTAAACATGACGGCACTTTAGAATATAGTTTGATATTTCAATTTATTTCTTCACTTGCGTATTGAAAATTAAACCAGTATTTCAAAAAAGCAGCAATGTTTAACGTATATAACTTTTAGAAATGTTGATTATCATCTTATCATAATGATACTATATATGATATATAATATCTATTCTACTATTTCTTTATTTTTGTAGATTTTTTCAGCGTATGAAGTTTTTGATCAATAAAAATACGTATATAAATACAAAATGTAATTGAGATAGATAATAATTATATATGTAATATAATATCCTATATAAATGATTTATTTATTTTCATTAATATATATAATACTCATCTATTGATAAAAATTTTTACTCATTTTGAATTACTTTTAGGCGCGTATTTCAAGGTTTTGCAGCTTAACGTATGAGATGGTAGCTTGAGGGTTGAACACGCACATTTCATGTGACAAAGGCTTAGGTGTAAGTGGCAAAGTCGCTTTTCTGTCAGAATCATCGATAAACTCGCTATAACATAAGAATATGCCATAAATTTGATCAAATTCTGTATTTGCGCTATCAGTGCTTTCAAGAGTAAGCCAGTGAATAAATTATTTAAAACTTATTCATATTTGATACCGTATATATTCCTTGGGAATAAACCAGTTTGTGAAATACTTCAGCCTTTATTTCTCCCGAAATATATACGAGTAACTGCCATAAACCATTTCTCTGAAGAGCCACATTTTAAAAGTACAGAAGTCTTTAAAATTCCGGAGATCCGAAAATCAGCCATACAAATAAAAGGAGATAACAAAACTTCAATAACTCTTTACTTATCTTAACTCTCCTTAATTATAATTTCAGACACCACAGTAAACAAGCCACCACCAAGAACTGGTCAAAACCGAAAACATTATCTTCCCAGAAATTCATTTTCGTCGATAGCGACTCTATTATGAAGCCAACGTCTTTTCCTTCAATTCTAAGAAAGTTATAAATTCAGAAGATTAAATTGGGAATGGATTTTCGCGGTCTTGCGTGGGTGTGGGTGATAAGGAAGAGGGGGGGGGGTGGACCTCCGTCGTTAGTAATAAATATTCAGGCGATAAAGTTCTCGAGGAGCCCTTGGTAAGGAGGAAGGTAATGGAGTGGATGAGAAAGTCATTTCCTTTTGCGTATCTCCCAGAGTAAAATGCAAATGATTCAGAGAGACGAATCGTGGCTGAATCTCCGAATGAGTCGACGTTGGTGTAGGGCACTCGCAAAAATGTAATTAAATTTCGCTCTGGTTTCTCGTGAATGCTGCCGAGTTGACGCTCGGTTGAGTTTGGGAGTTTTTGCCCACTGATTTATCGAGTCTTCTCTCTTTGCAAGTAAGGAAGACGAAGTCCACGGATTTCGTAATCAATAGGTAGATGTACATTCAAAGGAAAAGTGACTTTTCCCTATTGCAGAATTACTCTTAGATTTATTGCAATTCTAATTGTGCGAATAAATAATGGGAATTTATACATACCATTTCTTATTACATATAGTAAAGTATGTGTTATTTATACATAGTGTTTCTAACAATAGCTTTTTACAAATTAGTGTTAATAATTCCTTCGTAATACTACTGTGGCCCAAAAGTCAAACCAATTTTGAATTTTAATTTCCCGGGCATATGGAATTTCATTTTTTTCTTTTTTAGTTTTCTCGCACTGACATCCGTACGAAATTTCACGTCGAAATATTCATTAGTCTTCGAGTTACGCTTGGCTTTGAGAGACACTAAAACTGATTCCGGGTAATTTTGAAATGTCTGAATGAATTGAGCAAAAAACTTCCATTCAATTTTGTTTGTGGAAACGTATAGAATGATGCAGGAGGCATTCGGGGAGCTTTCCTATACCGGAAAGAAAGGTTTAGAAATGTTTAGAGTTTTTCTTACTCTTTGGACACAGTAGTATATATTCAGAAAAATTCTCAAAATTGTTACATTTCGTAAAAAATTATTTTTTTACAGCAATTTTGCATTTATTTATTTATGCAAATTGCTTATCAATGTAAGTAAAAACAGAAAACCTACCACCAAAAATAAATAAAGAAATAAAATCAAAATACTTCCTAGTATACTAAACTATACTAGTACATATACTAAAGCTATAAATTCCGTCAGAATCCTCTTAATTGGAAAAGCAGCGCAATATCTTAAAAAAAGCGAGTCACTCGTGGACCAGATTGGAACAGAACAATCTACGCAAATCTGAACTTCACATAAAAACAATTCGCTCAGATCCCTCCATAAAAGAAAAAAAGAGGAAGAAGGAACTAACAACAACAACAAAATAATGCTCGAGTAACAACAACAACAACGATGAAACTGCCCTACGTCTTCCAACTGCAGTTAATGCTCTGGGCTCTTCTTCCTCCAAGGAGGCAAGGAGTGTCTGACTGCCCCAAGCAGACAAGAAAGGGGGCAAAACGACCTTCCATCAATGAATGTGAGAGCTTCGACGCTTCACAGTAAACTAAACTTCGAAACTAACTAGTCCCCCGTAGGCTAAATGGCAATTTTTCTTCACTCTTCTTTTTTTTTTTCTTTTTGTTCCCATCCCAAACCTTCTTTTAATGTCATTTCGATGCAACTTTTTATGTTGCGGTCCGTTCGTTCGGGCTTATTTTCCGAGTTAAAACGTTAAAAGAGGAAACTTGATATTCGCATGGCTGGGTGGGGGAATATATCTATAAAGACTGGGTTTTTCTTTTTTTCTGGTGCTTATGGTGACTTTTCTATATTCGAGTTTTTATGACACCAAGGGAAAATTGGTGTGGGAGTAAAAAGTTAAAAAGGAGATTCCTTTGCTGAGGGTCGTCCTGAGCAAACGACTTCCATTGAACTTGCGGCAGGAGTCTCGGAGAGATGCGACAAGTACCTCAAACAACCATATTTATTCCATTTGCGCAACTGGAAATTGGATGTACGTGCTTCTGGTTAGAAGCTACAACTCGGAAGAATCTATTTTTATTTTATAAAGAAGGGCAAGTATTGGTTATGGAAATGGTTTTGATATCTTGAAAACAAAATTTTTAAACATGACGGCCATTTAGAATACAGCTTTATATATCAAATTAATTCTACTTTTGCGAATTTACAAGTAATATAAAAAAATACACTTAATTCCTACTTTTGTATCCCTATATTGCAGAAAAGTCCTTTACAAATAAAGTTCAAATTTTCCTCTTACATCTGACGCCATCTATTATTAGATACATGCAACTAAAATCGAAAAAAAACTAAAATGAATGAATTAAATTTAATGAATGAATGAATATTTGAAAAAAAAACTGTATTAACATAAAGTGTCCTCAACTACAAGTTTAAAAAAATGTATTTGAGTGGATGAATAAAAAGTGTTTCATGAACGATTGAAAATTTGAACAAGATATATATAGGGAGAGTGTGAACTAATAGTAGGAATTGAAAAAAGGGCGAGTATTGGTTAAGGAAATGGTCATTCAGTTATTTGATATCTTCAAAATAAGATTAATAAACATGATGGCACCTTAGAATGCAGCTTGGTATTTTAATTTAATTATTTATTTGTGAATTAAAAACTAAACCAGTATTTCACTTTTGATACACGCAAGTTTTATCCTAATGATATTATATATGATATATAATATTTATTCTACTGTTTCTTTATTTTTGTAGATTTTTTCTGCTTATGAAGTTTTTGATCAATAAAAATATGTATATAAATACAAAATATAATGAGATAGATAATAATTATATAGATAATATAATATCGTATATAAAAGATTTATTTATTTTCTTGGATAGATACTCTTTCTGGAACAGCTTGACTAATACTTATCCATTGATAAAAACTTTTAACACATTTAGAATATCTTTTAGACACGCATTTCAAGGTTTTGTAGATTAACGTATGACATGGTAGCGTAAGTGTTTAAAATGCATATTTCATAGTTTGGTTTGTCGGTGGAATGTCATCTTGTGTCCACTTTGGGTTAAACAGACCAGAACCTACAGTTTAACGTGGATTCTGAACCACTAACAAGCATCCATGCCACCGCCAGGAATTGAACAGAAAACCTGGGAAACCAAAGTCCAGAGCGCTGGCTACCAGGCCGCTGCATATTTCATAAGACAAAGACTTAGATGTAAGTGGCAAAGTCACTTTTCTGTCAAAACTATCGATAAACTCGCTATATCATAAGATGAAATATATTGCATTAAAACTCTGTATTTGTGCTAGCAGTGTTTACATGAACAAGCCAGTGAATAACTTATTTAAAACTTATACATATTTAATAGCGTGATATTCCTCGGGAATAAACCAGTTTGTGAAATATACCTCAGCTTTTATTTCTCCCGAAATATATATATAAACCATAAACCGCTTACATTTTAAACTTAAATTTAAAAAGTGATCATAAAATTCCGAGATTGAAAAACAGCCATTCAAACAACATGAGATAACAAAACTTCAAAAACTTCTGACTTAACTCAACTCTCCTTAATTATTATTTCTGACACAGAAAACACGCCACCACCAAGAACTGGTCAAAAGTGAACCTTATCTTACCCCAAAAATTCCATTTTCGGTTCGATAGCGACTCTATTTTGAAGCCTACCTCTTTTCCTTTAATTCCAAGAAAGTTATAAATTCAAAAGAAGATTAAATTGGGAATGGATTTTGGCGGTCGGGGGAGGTGGGTGAGAGGGGGGAGGGATATCCGTCGTTATAAATAAATATTCAGGCGATAAAGTTCTCGAGGAGCCCTTGGTAAGGAGGAAGGTAATGGAGTGGATGAGAAAGTCATTTCCTTTTGCGTATCTCCCAGAGTAAAAGGCAAATGATTCAGAGAGAGGAATCGTTGCAGAATCTCCGAATGAGTCGACGTTGGTGTGGGGCACTGGCAAAAGTATAATTAAATCTAGCTCTCTGGCTTCTTGTAAATGTCGCCGAGTTGACGCTCGGTTGATTTTTTGCCGCTGATGTGTCGAGTCTCTCTCTCTCTCTCTGCAATTAGGAAGACGCAGTCCACGGATTTCGTAATAAATAGGTAGATGCACATAAAGAAAAGGGACTTTTCCCCTTTGCAGAATTGCTGTTATGTTACTGTGTCCCAAAAGTAGTAAGACCAATTATTATTTTTTTTTCAAAAACTCGTTATTTATACCTCCAAATTTATTTCACCGCCTTGAAAGTAATCCCCTCCGGACACAAGGCACTTAAGCCAACTTTTTTGCCAATACTCAACGCATGCTGAAAATTCATCGTCACGGATGGCCTTTAAAAAGGTAATGTTATTTTTAACAAAAATGCTACTAACTTGTCTTTCGATGTAGGTCTTGAAAACTTTTCAAGGCATGCATAACGTCCTCTAAAACTGGCAGTTAAGATTTCATTACAGTCCTTAAATTATGATAACATTTATGACTGTTATCATCTTGCATACAGTGGTGTAACAACAAACAGTTTCTCAATGAATGAATGCATGAATTCAATATCCTAACAGCTGGCTTTACGTCGAGTTCTAATAACTGTAGAAATAAAATCGAAACTGTTTCACTTTTTCATACGAAAATTGATTTGAAAATGTCTGAGATACTTTAATGAATTACATTAAATTAAAACTTTAATTTTTTTATAATCAAGAAAGCTTCGGTCATTACATTTTTGAATCTCCACTAACATACTGAAAAACCAAATTACAGATACGATGCTGATTGCTTTCGTAAATATTTACAAGAAGAAGTGATTATTTTATTATATATTTAATCTAAAAATTAAATAATAAATAAATTAAGATATTTATAATTTCTAAATTTGTCTTTACGTTTTCGATAATGTTCAGTATTTAATTTTATTCTTTATTTAATTATATTAATAACATTCTTGTACAGAAATTTGTGATTTTTTCATATGCTTGTTGTCATCTTTTCTCATTCAGATACACTTGCAATAAAAGAATGGCAATTACATGGTATATCAATAAGGTTTATAACAAAATTTAACGTTGTCGTTTATGACACCTCAAATTCTGGTGGTTTCCGTGCTCTAGGACTCGTAGTTTCCGTACAATTAACGTTTGAATTAAGAAAGATTTCATGTGGACGCTCAGCAATTACAAGTTTATATATTCAGGAAAAGTCCCAAAATTATTGCATTTTGTAAAAAAATAATTTTTTACAGCAATGTCACATTTACTTATTGATGCAAATTGCTTATCAATGTAAATAAAAACACGAAACCTACCATAAAAAAATAAAAATAAAAATACTTCCTAGTATACTAGTACACGGGCTAGCTATGAATTCCGGCAGAATCCTCTTCATTGGAAAAGCAGCGCAATATCTTAAAAAGCGAGTCACTCGTGGATCAGACTAGAATAGAACAATCTACGCCATCTAAACTTCACATAAAAATAATTCGCTCAGATCCCACCATAAAAGAAAAAAATGAGGAAGAAGGAACTAACAACAATAACAACAAAATTATGATCGAGTAAAAGCAACATCAACAACAACGAAACTACCTCAAGTCTTCCAACTGCAGTTAATGCTCTAGGCCCTTCTTCGCAAAAACAGCCAAGAAGGCAAGGAGTGTCTGAGTGCACCAAGCAAACAGAAAAGGCGGCAAATCGACCTTCCATCGATGAATGTTAGACCATCGACGTTTCAACAAAACTAATTAGTCCCCCGTGGGCTAAATGGGAATTTTTCTTGACTCTTCTTTTTTTCTTTTCTTATCCCACATCCCAAACCTTCTTTTAATGTCATTTCCTTCATTTCGATGCAACTTTTTATGTTACGGTCGGTTCCGTCGGACTTATTTTCTGAGTCAAAACGGTAAAAGAGGAAAACTTGATATTCACTTGGAATATATCTATAAAGTCTGTTTTTACTTTTTCTTTTGCTGCTTATGGTGACTTTTCTATATTCCAGTTTTATGACACCGAGGGAAAATTGGGGGGGGAATTAAAAAGTTAAAAAGGAGATTCCGTTGCGGAGGGTCGTCTTGAGCAAACGAATTCCATTGAACTCGGGGCAGGAGTCACAGAGAGATGCGACAAATTCCCCAAGCAAGCATATTTATTGTATTTCCGTAACTGGAAATTGGATGCAGGTGCTTGTGGTTAGAAGTTGCAGCTCGGAAAAATTTATTTTTATATTATCAAAAAGGGGAAGTATTGGTTAAGGAAATGGTTTTGATATCTTCAAAATAAAATTAGTAAACATGACGGCACTTTAGAATATAGTTTGATATCAATTTATTTCTTTATTTGCGTATTGAAAATTTAACCAGTATTTCAAAAAAGTAGCAATGTTTAACATTTATAACTTTTAGAAATTATGATTATCATCTTATCATAATGATACTATACATGACATATGATATACTCTACTTTCTTTATTTTTGTAGATTTTTTCAGCGTATGAAGTTTCTGATCAATAAAAATATGTATATAATTACAAAATGTAATTGAGATAGATAATAATTATGTAGGTAATATAATATCTATATAAATGATTTATTTATTTTCATTAATATCTATAATACTCATCTATTGAAAAAATTTTTTACTCATTTTGAATTACTTTTAGGCGCATATTTCAAGGTTTTGCAGCTTAACGTATGAGATGGTAGCTTGAGTGTTGAACGCGCACATTTCATGTAACAAAGGCTTAGGTGTAAGTGGCAAAGTTACTTTTCTCTCAGAATCATCGATAAACTCGCTATATCATAAGAAAATGCAATATATATGATCAAATTCTGTATTTGCGCTATCAGTGCTTTCAAGAGTAAGACAGTGAATAAATTATTAAAAACTTATTCATATTTGATACCGTATATATTCCTTGGGAATAAACCAGTTTGTGAAATACATCAGCTTTTATTTCTCCCGAAATATATACGAGTAACTGCCATATACCATTTCTCTGAAGAGCCACATTTTAAAAGTACAGAAGTTTTTAAAATTCCGGAGATCCGAAAATCAGCCATTCAAATAACAGGAGATAACAAAACTTCAAAAACTCCTTTCTTATCTTAACTCTTCTTAATTATAATTTCAGACACCACAGAAAACAAGCCACCACCAAGAACTGGTCAAAACCGAAAACTTTATCTTCCCAGAAATTCATTTTCGTCGATAGCGACTCTATTATGAAGCCAACCTCTTTTCCTTCAATTCCAAGAAAGTTATAAATTCAGAAGATTAAATTGGGAATGGATTTTGGCAGTTTTGCGGGGGTGGTAAAGGGGGGCGCCGTCGTTAGTAATAAATATTCAGGCGATAAAGTTCTCGAGGAGCCCTTGGTAAGGGGGAAGGTAATGAAGTGGATGAGAAAGTCATTTCCTTTTGCGTATCTCCCAGAGTAAAATGCAAATGAATTCAGAGAGACGAATCGTTGCAGAATCTCCGAATGAGTCGATGTTGGTGTGGGGCACTCACAAAAATATAATTAAATCTCGCTCTCTGGCTTCTTGTGAATGCTGCCGAGTTGACGCTCGGTTGAGTCGGGAGTTTTTGCAAACTGATGTGTCGAGTCTCTCTCTCTCTCTCTGCAATTAGGGAGACGCTGTCCACAGATTTCGTATTCTATAGGTAGATGTACATTCTAAGGAAAAGTGACTTCCCTATTGCAGAATTACGCTTAGATTTATTGCAATTCTAATTGTGCGAATAAATAATGGGAATTTATACATACCATTTCTTATTACATACAGTAAAGTATGTGCTATTTATACATAGTGTTTCTAACAATTGCTTTTTACAGATTAGTGTTAATAATTCCTTCGTAATACTACTGTGGCCCAAAAGTAAAACCAATTTTAAATTTAAATTTCCCGGGCATATGGAATTTCATTTTTTTCTTTTTTAGTTTTCTCGCACTGACATCCGTGTGAAATTTCACGTCGAAATATTCGTCTTCGAGTTACGCTTGGCTTTGAGAGACACTAAAACTGATTCCGGGTAATTTTGAAATGTCTGAATGAATTGAGCAAAGCACTTCCATTCAATTTTGTTTGCGGAAACGTATAGAATGTTGCAGTAGGCATTCGAGGAGTATTCCTATACCGGAAAAAAAAGGATTAGAAATGTTTAGAGTTTTTCTTACTTTTTGGACACAGTAGTACATATTCAGAAAAATTCTCAAAATTATTACATTTCGTAAAAAATTATTTTTTACAGCAATTTTGCATTTACTTACTTATGCAAATTGCTTATCAATGTAAATAAAAACACAAAACCTACCACCAAGAACAAAATTAAATAAAAATACTTCCTAGTATAATAGTACATATACTAAAGCTATAAATTCCGTCAGAATCCTCTTCATTGGAAAAGCAGCGCAATATCTTAAAAAAAGCGAGTCACTCTGGGATCAGATTGGAATAGAACAATCTATACAATCTAAACTTCACATAAAAGCAATTCGGTCTGATTCCTCCATAAAAGAAGTGAAGGTAAATAAGGAACTAACAACAACAACAAAATAATGCTCGAGTAACAGTAACAACAACGACGAAACTACCTTAAGTCTTCCAACTGCAGTTAATGCTTTGGGCTCTTCTTCCAAGAAACAGCCGAGGAGTGTCTGAGTGCACCAAACAAACAGAAAACAGGGCAAAACGGCCTTCCATCAATGAATGTTAAGAGCATCGACGCTTCAAAAAACTAACTAGTCCCCCGTGGGCTAAATGGGAATTTTTCTTGACTCTCCTTTTTTTTTTCTTTTTGTCTCCATCCCAAACCTTCTTTTAATGTCATTTCGATGCAACTTTTTATATTGCGGTCCGTTCGTTCGGGCTTATTTTCCGAGTTAAAACGTTAAAAGAGGAAACTTGATATTCGCATGGCTGGGTGGGGGAATATATCTATAAAGACTGGGTTTTTCTTTTTTTCTGGTGCTTATGGTGACTTTTCTATATTCGAGTTTTTGTGACACCAGGGGAAAATTGGTGTGGGAGTAAAAAGTTAAAAAGGAGATTCCTTTGCTGAGGGTCGTCCTGAGCAAACGACTTCCATTGAACTCGGGGCAGGAGTCTCGGAGAGATGCGACAAGTACCTCAAACAACCATATTTATTCCATTTGCGCAACTGGAAATTGGATGTAGGTGCTTCTGGTTAGAAGCTACAACTCGGAAGAATCTATTTTTATTTTATAAAGAATTGCAAGTATTGGTTAAGGAAATGGTTTTGATATCTTCAAAACAAAATTTTTAAACCTGACGGCCATTTAGAATACAGCTTTATATGTCAATTTAATTCTACTTTTGCGAATTAACAAGTAATATAAAAAAATACACTTAATTTCGACTTTTGTTTACCTATATTGCAGAAAAGTCCTTTACAAATAAAGTTCAAATTTTCCTCTTACATCTGGCGCCATCTATTATTAGATACATGCAACTAAAATCGAAAAAAAACTAAAATGAATGAATTAAATTTAATGAAATGAATATTTGAAAAAAAACTGTATTAACATAAAGTCTCCTCAACTACAAGTTTAAAAGAATGTATTTGAGTGGATGAATAAAAAGTTTTTTATGAACGATTGAAAATTTGAAGAAGATATATATAGGGAGGGTGTGAACTAATAGTAGGAAGTGAAAAAAGGGCGAGTATTGGTTAAGGAAATGGTCTTTCAGTTGGAAATGGTTTTGATATCTTCAAAATAAGGTTACTAAACATGACGGCACTTTAGAATACAGCTTGGTGTTTCAATTTAATTATTTATTTGCGAATTAAAAACTAAACCAGTATTACAAAAATGTAGCAATGTTTAACTTCTATAATTTTTAAAAATTTTGATACTGATAAGTTTTATCCTAATGATATTATATATGGTATATAATATTTATTTTGATGTTTCTTTATTTTTGTAGATTTTTTCTGCGTATGAACTTTTTGATCAATAAAAATATGTATATAAATAGAAAATATAATGAAATAGATATTAATTATATAAATAATATAATATCCTATATAAAAGATTCATTTATTTTCTTGGATGGATACTCTTTCTTGAATAGATTGACTAATACTCATCTATTGATCAAAATTTTTAACACATTTAGAATACCTTTTAGACACGCATTTCAAGGTTTTGTAGCTTAAAGTATGACATGCTAGCGTAAGTGTTTAAAATGCATATTTCATAGTTTGATTTGTCGGTGGACTGTCATCTTGTGTCCACTTTGGGTTAAACAGACCAGAATCTACAGTTTAACGTGGATTCCGAACCACTAACAAGCATCCATGCCACCGCCAGGAATTGAATAGAAAACATGGGAAACCAAAGTCCAGAGCGCTGGCTACCAGGCCGCTGCATATTTCATAAGACAAAGACTTAGATGGAAGTGGCAAAGTCACTTTTCTGTCAAAATTATCGATAAACTCGCTGTATCATAAGAAGATGAAATATATTTTATTAAAACTATGTATTTGTTCTATCAGTGTTTACATGAACAAGCCAGTGAATAACTTATTTAAAACTTATACATATTTAATAGCGTGATATTCCTTGGGAATAAACCAGTTTGTAAAATATACCTCAGCTTTTATTTCTCACAAAATATATATATGTGCCAGAAACCATTTCTCAGAGGACCTATAGTTTAAAAGTACAGTAGTCTTTAAAATTCCGGAGATCCGAAAATCGGCCATTCAAATAACATGAGATAACAAAACTTCAAAAACCTCTCATTTATCTTAACTCTAATTAATTATTATTTCTGACACAGAAAACAAGCCACCACCAAGAACTGGGCAAAACCGAAAGCCTTATCTGCCCAAAAATTCGTTTTCGTCGATAGCGACTCTATTTTGAAGCCAACCTCTTTTCCTTCAATTCCAAGAAAGTTATAAATTCAGAAGATTAAATTGGGAATGGGTTTTGGCAGTTTTGCGGGGGTGGTAAGGGGGGCTCCGTCGTTAGTAATAAATATTCAGGCGATAAAGTTCTCGAGGAGCCCTTGGTAAGGGGGAAGGTAATGAAGTGGATGAGAAAGTCATTTCCTTTTGCGTATCTCCCAGAGTAAAATGCAAATGAATTCAGAGAGACGAATCGTTGCAGAATCTCCGAATGAGTCGATGTTGGTGTGGGGCACTCACAAAAATATAATTAAATCTCGATCTCTGGCTTCTTGTGAATGCTGCGAGTTGACGCTCGGTTGAGTCGGAAGTTTTTGCCCACTGATGGGTCGAGTCTCTGTCTCTCTGCAAGTAGGGAGACGCTGTCCACAGATTTCGTAATCAATAGGTAGATGTACATTCTGAGGAAAAGTGACATTCGTGGTTGTAGAATTACTCTTATATTTATTGCAATCTTATTTGTGAAAATAAAGAATGAAAATATATACGTACTATTTCTAAGTGCATGCAGTAAAGTGTGCTGTTTACAACTGTGCCCAAAAAGTAAGACCAATTAATTATTAATTTTTCAAAAACTCCTTATTTATTCTTCCAAATTTATTTCATCGCCTTCAAAGTAATCGCCTCCGGACACAATGCACTTATGCCAACTTTTTTCAACAACTCAATGCATGCTAAAACGTCATCGAATGTCGGCAGGAATGGCCTTCAAAGCGCACGCAGATTCACATTGTCTCACGGTGTGAATAGGCTTGTTGTGGAACGATATGGGTTTCATTTTTTGGCAAAAAAGTCACGAAGAATCCATGCAATGTGAACTGGCGCATTCAGTGTTTTCGGTACCATTCGAGATTTGAAGCGTTTGAGGCCCAAAATGGAATGGACCCATCCTTTTGAAATTCCAACATCAACAGCCAGCACATCAGCAATTAATTTTTTTTTCTAATGAGAACAACCTGTCACTCAAATTTGATAGCAGATATTTTGTGTCGAGGGTAATGATACATTATGAAATCAGCGACTGTCTGTGTGACCTTGACAGGTCGAAATAATTACAGATGGACTACATCATGAGTTACTGCATCGTGATGGGTGATAGACCATATGCTGAGAACGTGGCCACTCCAATGAGAAGTGAGGGGAGCTGACACCCTTCCCTCTTGACATGGATTTCTTAAATGAAGGTTTCTGGAAAAGAGAAAAAAGAGTTCTGCGATGTGGCGACAAGAAGTGTTTTTTTTCTTTTTTTTTCTCTGAAGTGACTGAACAAGCAGGAGACAAAGTGTAGTTTCGTGTATCACGCCATGTGATAATTAAGGTTTGTCTTTTTTTCGTTAAAAGAAATATCACAAACTTGTTGGCTTTCAAATAATGCTATCTTTATTTCGAAAAAACAACGAATCATGTTTCTTTAATTGAGAAAGAACTTTTTGTTTCTTTAGTTTGAAAAAATGACCAGGCCATATGAGATCAGCACAGCACGTTGTGATAAAGTCGTTAATTATGTTAAAATTGACAGGATTATAAGCTTGCATAAAAGCATTCAATAAAGTCCACAGGGAATATTTTAATCATGTGAATTTCTGCACGATCCCATTCACTAACGCATTTGGAAAGGATGTCCTGACTCATTATTAAAACAAAACCCAAAATAACCAGTTATTTAAATTCAGCTGTTTAAGAAAGCCTCTTAAAATACCCTACACATTTTCAATTAAGCTATCCAACTGATGATAAACTGTGCTCAGTTGCAAGAAATGTTCAGGTTCCTAAAATATATATCGGCATATTTAACTGAAACCAATTTATTTTCGATCCCGATATCTTATACAAACCATGTCATTTGTCAATAACTTGCATTTCTATCCAGGGCTAAAATATTCACCTTTTTTTTTTCTGGTGCGTGTGTTTTGCCTGTGATAGAAAGGTTGCTCCTGTTGTTGACATTTGATGAAAAATTGAGCCAATAACTCAATTTTTTTTTTTTTTTTTTCTCTTCTCAATTTTTTTTTTTTTTTTTTTTTTTTTACTTCTTTGAAAAACGAGGTAGAATTTTTTAGCTGAATTTTTTCATTATTTGTTTGACTCCATGGGGAATGCGTTTAAGTCTACATTTTTAGTTCAGCCATTGTTGCAGCTTGTTTACTGAATAACAAAGGATAAAATATGCAGAATAGAAGACAATAGTTTCAGTTGTAATTGAAAAAAACAAATTTGCTTAGATATATTTTGGGAAATAAACTTTTATGTTTTACTGCAGAAATTATTTTTACTAATATTCTTACTATCATGTGTACAAGAATATTGAAGATATATTAGAATATTAGACTATATATTAGACACCCATATATATATACAGTCCAGTCACATTAATGTGACCACCACCTACTTTCGACGTCAACGTGAAATAACCAATCACAAAAGGTAGGTGCATCGACGCTTCAAAAAACTAACTAGTCCCCGTGGGCTAAATAGGAACTTTTTCTTGACTCTTCTTTATTTCTTTTCTTTATTCCCCATTCCAAACCTTCTTTTAATGTCATTTCCTTCATTTCGATGCAACTTTTTATGTTACGGTTGTTTCGGTCGGGCTTTTTGCCGAGTCAAAACGGTAAAAGAGAAAACTTGATATTCACGCGGGCTAGGTTGGGGAATATATCTATAAAGACTGAGTTTACTTTTTTTGGTGCTTATGGGTGACTTTTCAATATTCGAGTTTTATGACACCGAAGGAAAATTGTGTGGGGGAGTAAAAAGTTAAAAAGGAGATTCCATTGAGGAATGTCGACCTGAGCAAACGACTTCCATTGAACTCGGGGCAGGAGTCACAGAGAGATGCGACAAGTTCCTCAAAGCGAGCATAGTTATTCCATTTGCGCAACTGAAAATTGGATGCAGGTGCTTGTGGTTAGAAGTTGAAGCTCGGAAGAGTCTATTTTTATTTTATAAAAAAGGGGCGAATACTGGTTAAGGAAATGGTTTTGATATTTTCAAAATAGAATTAGTAAACATGGCCACCATTAAACCAATATTTCAAAAAAATAGAAGTGTTTAAAAAAAGATTTAGAAAACAATTCGTTTGTGTATAAAACTTATAAATATGAATTAAATCCATAAAGAACGTTTTAATATGGGATATTTTTAAGGTTGTAGATTTTATATTAAGTTTGAACATCCTTTCGAAATGTATTATTATAAGAGATCCTGTAAACATTTGGAAGATTAAAATATTCCCTGTGAATTTAATAATTGTTTATGATTTTCATTGTTTAAACCAATGTCTTATGAACGTAAACTATTATATAGTAATAATAAATTATATAATAATAATAATAAACATCATGAATTTATAAACCACTCCATGCAACAATACATTTGCCATGTCTTACAAACAATCAGTTCATCCAATAATAGTGGCTTTGCCATGTCTTACAAAAATACGCCGTCCAATAATAGGGCATTTGGCATATCTTACAAACAAATGCCATTCCAAAAGTCTCAAAATTATTACATTTTGTAAAAAAATATTTTTTACGGCAATTTTCATCCACTTATTTATGCAAATTGCTTATTAATACAAAAAAAACCCCAAAACCTTCCTCCAAAAAAAAAAATAATAAAATAAAAATAAAAATACTTTCTAGTATAATAGTACGTAGGCGAGCTATGAATACCGGCAGAATCCTCTTCATTGGCAAAGCAGCAGCAATATCTTAAAAAAGCGAGTCACTCGTGGATCAGATTGGAATAGAACAATCTACGCAATCTAAACTTCACAAAAGAACAATTCGCTCAGATCCCTCAATAAAAGAAAAAAAGAGGAAGAAGGAACTAACAACAACAACAAAATAATGCTCGAGTAACAACAACAACAACGAAACTACCTCAAGTCTTCCAACTGCAGTTAATGCTCTAGGCTCTTCTTCCAAGAAACAGCCAAGGAGGCAAGGAGTGTCTGACTGCACCAAGCAAATAAGAAAGGGGGCAGAATGACCTTCCCTCAATGAATGTTAAGAGTATCGACGCTTCAAAAAACTAACTATTGCCCCGTGGGCTAAACAGGATTTTTTCTTGACTCTTCTTTTTTTTCTTTTACTTGTATCCCCATCCCAAATCTTCTTTTAATGTCATTTCCTTCATTTCGATGCAACTTTTTATGTTATGGTCGGTTCGATCGGGCATATTTCCGAGTTAAAACGGTAGAAGAGGAAACCGAGGAACTTGATATTCACGTTGGCTGGGTGGCGGAATATATCTATAAAGACTGGGTTTTTTCTTTTGTTCGTGCTTATGGTGACTTTTCTATTTTCGAGTTTTAGGACACCGGGGGAAAATTGGTGGGGAGTAAAAGGAGAGTCCGTTGCGGAGGGTCGTCCTGAGCAAACGACTTCCATTGAACTCGAGGCAGGAGTCACAGAGAGATGCGACAAGTTCCTCAAGCGAGCACATTTATTCCATTTGCGCGACTGGAAATTGGATTCAGGTGCTTGTGGTTGCAGAGAAAATCCTCAGAAGAAGAATCTATTTTTATTTTATAAAAAAGGTGCAAATATATTGGTTAAGGAAATGGTTTTCCAGTTCTTTGATATTTTCAAAATAAAATTAGTAAACTTGACGGCAATTTAGAATAATAATGTGCCCAAAAGTAAGATATGTTATTTATTTTTTTTCAAAAACCCTTTATTTATTCTTCCAAATTTATTTCATCGCCTTCAAAGTAATCCTCTCCAGACGCAATACACTTATGCCAACTTTTTTCCAATCCTCAATGCATGCTAAAAACTCATCAGCAGGGGTGGCCTTCAAAGAGTGATCCGATTCACGTTGAATCTCTTCAATTGACTCAAAACGGTGTCCCCGGAGTGGTCTTTTGAGTTTAGAGAATAGCCAGAAGTCTTAGTCTAGACTATACGGTGGTTGTGGAACAACATGGGTTTCATTTGTGGCGAAAAAGTCACGAAGAATCAATGCAATGTGAGCTGGTGCATTTAGTGTTTTCAGTACCCATCGAGATTGGATGCGTTTGAGGATAAAAATGGAATGGTCCGATCGTTTTGAAATTCCAATACCCTCAGCAAGGTCTCTAATTTTAAATCGACTGTTCGCAAGTACTTTCTAATTGTTCACTTGTTTTTCTTTGAAGTGGTGTCTTTTTGATTCAGAAAAATGAAGATCTTGCCAAACTTTGGAATGGATGTTCTTTTTTTTTTAGTTAAAAAAAATGCCATGATCTTGTTGGCTTTAAAATGATGTCATCTTTATTTCGGAAAAACAAAGACACATGCTTCTTCAATTGGGAAATAACTTTCTTTTCTTTAGTTTAAAAACACGTAAGATATAAAAAAACTTTTAAAGTCAATTCCTAATATTTTCCAATATAGAACTATATTGAGCTATATTGTAGACAAGTTCATTACAAATAAAGTTGAAATTTTTCTCTTACTAAAAAAATCTGAAAAAAACTAATATTAATTAATTAAATTTATTGAACGAGGGCCTGAATGGCCGAGTGGCTAGCGCTCTGGCGCTCGGTACCACAGGTTTCGGGTTCGAGTCCCGGCGGTGCTATGGATGTTTGTAGTGGTTCGGAATCCACTTTAAACCGTAGGCCCGGTCTTAATAGGATCGTAGAGCGTTGCGGGGGCATTGTTACTCCGCATCCGTGGCTTATCTTCAAGTGACATGCGCCCCCTGGGTAATGCAAAGTGAGTAGCAAAGCCTTAAGGCATCCAAGACCAAGTGTCTAAGTGTTTGCCAGCTGCATTAGAAGAAAAAAAAATTTATTGAACGAATGAATATTTGAAAAAAGTGTGTTAACATCAAGTGTCATAAACTACAAGTTCCGAAAAAATGTGTTTGAATTTGAGTGGAGGAATAAAAAGTGTTTTATGAACGATTGAAAATTTGAACAATATATATATATGGAGAGTGTGAACTAACAGTAGGTTTTGAAAAAATACCACGATCATGTTGGTTTTGAAATGATACCATATTTATATCTGAAAAACAAATAGTAATGCTTCTTCAATTGGGAGCGAACTTCCCAATTGAAGAAGAATATCTGAAAAATGGCCAAGCCATATGAGATTCGCACTGCAGGTTCATATGAAGTCATTAATTATATTAAACTGGATGGGATTCTGCATTTGCATAAAAGCATTCAATAAAGTCCACGGGAAACATTTTAATCCTCTGAATTTCTGCACGATCCCTTTGAATAACGCATTTCGAAAGAATGGTCCAGGCTCATTATTAAAACAAAACCCAAAATAACCATTCATTTAAATTCAGCTGTTTAAGAAAGCCTCTTAAAATACCCTACACATTTTCAATTAAACTATCCAACTGATGATAAACTGTGCTCAGTTGCAAGAAATTTTCAGGTTCCTAAAATATATATATCGGCATATTTAACTGAAACGAATTTATTTTCGATCCCCGATACCTTATACAAAACATGTCATTTGTCAATAACTTGCATTTCTATCCAGGGCTAAAATATTCCCGATTTTTTATTTTGTGTGCGTGTGTTTTTCCTGTAATAGAAAGGCTGCTCCTGTTGTTGACATTTGATGAAAAATTGAACCAATACCGAGATTTTTTTTTCTTCTGGTTTTTCTTACTTCTTTTTCTTTGAAAAACGAAATAGAATTTTTTTAGCTCAATTTTCATTATTTGTTTGACTCTGTGGCAATGCGTTTAAGTATATATTTTAGTTTAGCCATTGTTGCTGCATGGAGTGGTTTATAAATTTTTGACGTTTATTGTTATTTTTAGATAATTTATAATTATATAATTCTTTATGTTCATAAAAATTGGTTCATACTATGAACAATATAAACATTAATTAAATTCACAGGGAATATTTTAATCATCCGATTTTTACATGACTTATTATTTACATTTATCAAACTTATTTTTAAGCCTACAACCTTAAAAATTTCCCAAATTAAAACATTCTTTATGGATTTAATTCATATTTATAAGTTCTATACATAAACCAATTGTTTCCTAAATCTGTTTTTAAAGTATATTTCTAATTTTTCGAAATACTGGTTTAATTTTTAATTCGCAAATAAAGAAATAAATTGAAATGTCAGGTTATATTCTAAATTGTCGTCATGCTTACTAATTTTATTTTGAAGATATCAAAACAATTTCCTTCACCAATACTTCTCCTTTTATCAATTTATTCTATTAGTTCACACTCACCCTATATATATCTTGTTCACATTTTCAATCGTTCATAAAATACTATTCATTCATCCACTCAAGTCCAGATACATTTTTTTTAACTTGTATTGGATGACACTGGATGTGAATACAGATTTTTTTAAATATTAATTCATTCATTAAATTAAATTAATTAATTTTAGTTTTTTTAGATTTAAGTTGCATGCATCTAATAATAGATGGCGCCAGATAATCCGGAAAAAATTAATAAACATTATTTATAAAGGACTTTCTGCAATAGAGTGAAAAAAAAGTAGGAATTGACCTACATATTTTTTATATTACTTGTTATAAAATAAAAATAGATTCTTCTTCCGAGCAATTTTTGCAACCACAAGCACCTGCATCCAATTTCCAGTCTCGCAAATAGATTAAATATACTCGCTCGAGGAACTTGTCGCATTTCTGTGACTCCTGCCCCGTGTTCAGTGGAAGTCGTTTGCTCACGACGACCCTCCGCAATGGAATCTCCTTTTTAACTCTTTACTCCCCAACAATTCCCCCGTTGTCATGAAACTTGAATATAGTAAAGTTGTCATAAGCACCAACACAGAAAAAAAATCCTCTTTTACCGTTTTAACTCGGAAAATAAGCCCAACCGAACCGACCGTAACATAAAAAGTTGCATCGAAATGAAGGAAATGACATTAAAAGAATGTTTGGGATTTGAATAGAAGGAAAAGAAAAAGAAGATTCAAGAAAAATTCCTATTTAGCCCACGGGGGAATAGTTAGTTTTGCTGAAGCGTCGATGGTCTAACATTCAATGATGGAAGGTCGTTTTGCACCCTTTCTTGTTTGCTTGGTGCAGTCAGACACTCCTTGCCTCCTCGGCTGTTTCTTGGAAAAAGAGCCTGGAGCATTAACTGCAGTTGGAAGACTTAAGGTAGTTTCGTCGCTGTTGTTGTTGTTGCTTTTACTCGAGCATTATTTTGTTGTTGTTGTTGTTAGATCCTTCTTCCTCATTTTTTCTTTTATGGAGGGATCTGAGCGAATTGTTTTTATGTGAAGGTCAGATTGCGTAGATTGTTCTATTCCAATTTAATCCACGAATGACTCGCTTTTTTAAGATATTACGCTGCTTTTCCAAAGAGGAGGATTCTGCCGAAATTCATAGCTCGCCCATGTCCTAGTATACTAGGTTTTTAAATTTTTTTTTTTTTGGTTTGTTTTATGTTTTTATTTACATTGATAAGCAATTTGCATAAATAAGTAAATGTGAAATTGCTGTAAAAAATTATTTTTTTTTACAAAATGCAATGATTTTGAGACTTTTTTTGAATATATGAAATTGTAATACAGCGTGTCCACATGAAATCTTTCTGATTGCGAATGTTAATTTGAACGGAAACTACGAGTCCTGGAGATATGCGCTGTCATAAACAACAACGAAGGTTCTTTTTCTTTCAGAAAAGTTAAATTTTGTTGTAAACCTTATTGTCGTGTATTACTGTGTCCAGAAAGTAAGACAATTTTCAATTTAAAATTCGGAGCTTATGGAATTTAATTTTTTTTTCTTTTTTCGCTTTCTGGCACTGACATCTATATAAAATTTGATGTCAAAATATTCATGAGTGTTTCAATTACGCTTGGCTTTGTGAGACGCTAAAACTGATTCCGGCGATTTTTGAAATGTCTCAATTCATTGAGCAAAGAACTTGCATTAAACGTATAGAATATTGCAGAAGGCAATCGGTGAGCATTCCTATTTCGGAAAGAAATGTTTAGAAGCGGTATAAGATAGAAGAAGACAGAGAACGCGTTGAATACGAAGAGCCCTCTGGTTGACCCTCCACCTCAACCGACGACGCTCACGTCCAAAAAATTAAAGTTTCGGTGCTTGCAAACCGTCGATTTTCAATTAGACACCTTGCTGATGGTGTTGGAATTTCAAAAATATCGGTCAATTCCATTCTTACAGATAAACACCAATTCCAATAAATACTAAACACCTTCCAATAAACACTAAACAATTTCCAATAAACACCAATTCCAATTCTTATAAATAGGCACCACTCTGTACAGCAAGAATGCAATCATGCGTTACAAACAAACGCCAGTCCATCCAAAAAAATACAATTGTCTTGAAGTAAAAGCAGCCAATCATACTGTGCAATATTATATTTTTCATGCATTGGAAAACTCTGAAACATTTTCGGAGTCAAAAAAATTAACATGACAGTAAAATTTTATTTCACTTAAGCTTATAAATAAGAATATTAGAAAAACTAATTCCTGCATTAAAAGATAAAAGTTTATTTCCCAAAATTTATTTCCACAAATGACAGAATTTATTTTTTTCAATTACAAGTTAAACTATTGTCTTCTAATTCTGCATATAGAGCTGCATATTAAGCTGCAACAATGGCTGAACTAAAAATGTAAACTTCAACGCATTGCCTATGGAGTCAAACAAATAATGAAAAAATTCAGCTAAAAAATTCTACCTCGTTTTTCAAAGAAAAGAAGTAAAAAAAATAAAAAAATTAGAAGAAAAAAAAGATTCCGGTATTGGCTCAATTTTTCATCAAATGCCAACAACAGGAGCAGCCTTTCTATTACAGGAAAAACACACATGCAAAAAAAAAAATCGGGAATATTGTAGCCCTGGAAAGAAATGCAGGTTATTGACAAATGACATGTTTTGTATGAGGTATCGGGGATCGAAAATAAATTGGTTTCAGTTAAATATGCCGATATATATTTTAGGAACCTGAAAATTTCTTGCAACTGAGCACAGTTTATCATCAGCTGGATAGCTTAATTGAAAATGTGTAGGGTATTTCAAGAGGCTTTCTTAAACAGCTGAATTTAAATAAATGGTTATTTTGTGTTTTGTTTTAATAATGAGTCTGGACCATTTTTTCGAAAGGCGTTATTCAAAGGGATCGCGCAGAAATTCAGAGGATTAAAACGTTTCCCGTGGACTTTATTTTTTTTTTAAGACCACTCCAGGGACACCGTTTTGAATCGATTGAAGAGATTCAACGTGCATCGGCGCGTTAGAATCGCGTTAGATCGGCAGTGTTAGAAAAAAAAGCTTTCATAAGTGCATTGTGTCTGGAGGAGATAACTTTGAAGGCGATGAAACAAATTTCGAAGAATAAATAAAGAGTCTTCGAAAAAAAATTATTGTTCTTACTTTTTGGACACAGTAGTATTCTAAATTTCCATCATGTTTACTTATTTTATTTTGAACATATCAAAAAACTGGAAAACCATTTCCTTAACCAATACTTGCGCTGTTTTTTATAAAATAAAAATAGATTCCTTCCAAGCAACAACTTCTAACCACAAGCACCCGCCTCAAATTTCCAGTTGCGCAAATGGAATAAATATGCTTGTTTTGAGGAACTTGTCGCATCTCTCTGTGACTCCTGCCCCGAGTTCAATGGAAGTCGTTTGCTCAGGACGACCCTCCGCAACGGAATCACCTTTTTAACTTTTTTACTCCCCACCCATTTTCCCCCGGTGTTTGAAAACTCGAATATAGAAAAGCCATTCTAAGCAACAAAAAAAGAAAAGAAGTAGTCTTTATAGATATATTCCCCAAACCAACCACGTGAATATCAAGTTCCTCGGTTTCCTCTTTTACCGTTTTAACTCTGAAATAAGCCCGACCGAACCGACCGTAACATAAAAAGTTGCATCGAAGTGAAGGAAATAACATTAAAAGAAGGTTTGGGATGAGGATAGAAGGAAAAGAAAAAAAGGATAGTCAAGAAAAATTCCCATTTCGCCCACGGGGTAACTAGTTAGTTTTTTGAAGCGTCGATGCTCTCACATTCATTAATGGAAGGTCATTCTGCCCCCTTTCTTATTTGCTTGGTGCAGTCAGACACTCCTTGCCTCCTTGGCTGTTTCTTGGAAGAAGAGCCTAGAGCATTAACTGCAGTTGGAAGACTTGAGGTAGTTCCGTTGTTGTTGTTGTTACTCGAGCATTATTTTGTTGTTGTTGTTAGTTCCTTCTTCCTCTTTTTTTTCTTTTGTGGAGGGATCTGAGCGAATTGTTTTTATGTGAAGTTTAGATTGCGTAGATTGTTCTGTTCCAATCTGGTACACGAGTGACTCACTTTTTTTAGATATTGCGCTGCTTTTCCAATGAAGAGGATTCTGCCGGAATTCATAGCACGCCTATGTACTATTATACTAGGAAGTATTTTTATTTTATTATTATTTTTTTGGTGGTAGGTACTGTGTTTTTATTTACATTGATAAACAATTTGCATAAATATAGTAAGTAAATGTGAAATTGGTGTAAAAAATTATTTTTTTTACAAAATGCAATAATTTTGAGACCTTTTGTGAATATATAAACTTGTAATACAGCGTGTCCACATGAAATCTTTCTGATTTCGAATGTTAATTGGCGGAAACTACGATTCCACGTCACTCCATCCAACAAATTACAATTATTCTTATACACATGATAATAAGAATGTTAGAAAAAATTATTTTTGCATTAAAATATAAATGTTTATTTCACAAAATATATCTAAGCAAATTTATTTTTTTCAATTACAACTTAAACTATTCTCTTCTATTCTGCATATTTTATCCTTTGTTATTCAGAAAACAAGCTGCAACAGTAGAGTCTATATAGACTTAAACGCATTGCCTATGGAGTCAAACAAATAATGAAAAAATTCAGCTAAAAAATTCTACCTTGTTTTTCATAGAAGAATTAAAAAAAAAAAAATTAGAAGCAAAAAGAATTCAGTTATTGGCTCAATTTTTCATCAAATGTCAACAACAGGAGCAGCCTTTATATTACAGGGAAAACACACCCACGGAAAAAAAAGGGTAAATATTTTAGCCCTGGAAAGATATGCAGGTTATTGACAAATGACATGTTTTGTATAAGGTATCGGGATCGAAAATAAATTGGTTTCAGTTAAATATGCCGATATATATTTTGGGAAGCTGAAAATGTCTTCCAACTGAGCATAGTTTATCATCAGTTGGATAGCTTAATTGAAAATGTGTGGGGTATTACAAGAGGAGTTCTAAAACAGCTGAATTTAAATAAATGGTTATTTTGGGTTTTGTTTTAGTAATGAGTCTGGACATCCTTTCGAAATGCCTTATTCAAAGGGATCATGCAGAAATTCATATGATTCAAATATTCCCTGTGGACTTTATTGAATGCTTTAATGCAAGTTTACAATCCTGTCCATTTCAATATAATTAACGATTTCATCCGAACGTGCTGTGCTGATATCATATGGCCTGGTCATTTTTTCAAACTAAAGGAGAAAAAGTACTTTACCAGTTAAAGAAACATGATTCTTTGTTTTTTCAAAATAAAGATAGCATCATTTGAAAGCCAACAAGTTCGTGATATTTCTTTTAACAAAAAAAAAGACAAACCTTAATTATCACATGGCGTAATACACGAAACTACACTTTGAAAACAGACGGAATCTCCTGCTTGTTCAGTCACTATAGAGAAAAAAAAAGAAAAACAGCACTTCTTGTCGACACATCGCAGAACTCTTTTTTCTCTTTTCCAAAGACCTTCATTTAAGAAATCCATGTCAAGAGGGAAGGGTGTCAGCTCCCCTCACTTCTCATTGGAGTGGCCACGTTCTCAGCATATGGTCTATCACCAATCACGATGCAGCAACTCATCATGTAGTCCATCTGTACTTATTTCGATCTGTGAAGGTCTCACAGACAGTCGCTGATTTCATAATGTATCGTTACCCTCGACACAAAATATCTGCTATCGAATTTGAGTGACAGGTCTCATTAGAAAAAAACATTAATTGCTGATGTGTTGGCTGATGATGTTGGAATTTCAAAAGGATCGGTCCATTCCATTTTGGGCCTCAAACGCGTCACATCTCGAATGGTATCGAAAACACTGAATGCGCCAGTTCACACTGCATGGATTCTTCGTGACTTTTTTGCCAAAAAATGAAACCCATATCGTTCCACAACAAGCGTATTCACACCGTGAGACTTCTGGCTATTCCCTAAGCACAAAAAGACCACTCCAGGTACGCTGTTTTGAGTCGATTGAAGAGTTTCAACGTGAATCGACGTGCCGATTCACGTTGCCGACCATTCCTGCCGATGACTTTTTAGCATGCATAGAATTGAAAAAAAAATGGCATAAGTGCATTGTGTCCAGAGGGGATTACTTTGAAGGCGATGAAATAAATTTAGAAGAATAAATAAACAGTTCTTTTAAAAAAATAATAATTGGTCTTACTTTTTGGGTACAGTAGTAAATAACACACACTTTACTAGATGCTCTAAGAAATAGTATGTATGTATTGTCCTCCTTTATTTTCACAAATAAGATTGCAATAAATCTAAGAATAATTCTGCAACAGGAGAAAGTCACTTTTCCTTAGAATGTGCATCTATCTATTTATTACGAAATCCGTGGATGGCGTCTTCCCTAATTGCAGAGAGACAGAGAGACTCGACGAATCAGTGGGCAAAAACTCCCGAATTCAACCGAGCGTCAACTCGGCGGCATTCGCAAGAAGCCAGAGAGCGAGATTTAATTATATTTTTGCGAGTGCCCCTCACCAACGTCGACTCATTCGGAGATTCTGCAACGATTCGTCTCTCTGAATCATTTGCACTTTCTCTGGGAGATACGCAAAAGGAAATGACTTCGTCTCATCCACTCCATTACTCTCCCCCTTACCAAGGGCTCCTCGAGAACTTTATCGCCTGAATATTTATTACTAACGAAGAAGGAGGTCCCTCCTCGCCCCACCCACCCACACCCCCGCAAGACCGCCAAAATCCATTCCCAATTTAATCTTCTTCTGAATTTATAACTTTCTTGGAATTAAAGGAAAAGAGGTTGGCTTCCGAATAGAGTCGCTCTATCGTCCAAAATGTATTTTGGGGAAGATAAGGTTCGGATTTGACCAGTTCTTGGTGGTGGCCTGTTTTCTGTGTCAGAAATAATAATTAAATAGAGTTGAGATAAGTGAAAAGTTTTTGAAGTTTTGTTATCTCCTGTTATTTGAATAGCTGTTTTTCTGATCTCGGAACTCTAAGCTCACTTTTAAAATGTAGGTCTTCCCTTTTTATGTTTGTTTGGTGCAGTCAGACACTCCTTGCCTCCTTGGCTGTTTATTGGAAGAAGAGCCTAGAGCATTAACTGCAGTTGCAAGAAGAGCCTAGAGCATTAACTGCAGTTGCAAGAAGAGCCTAGAGCATTAACTGCAGTTGGAAGACTTGAGGTAGTTTCGTTACTGTTGTTGTTGTTGCTCAAGCATAATTTTGTTGTTAGTTCTTTCTTCCTCATTTTTTCTTTTATGGAGGGATCTGAGCGAATTGTTTTTATGTGAAGTTCAGATTGTGTAGATTATTCTGTTCCAATCTGATCCAGGAGTGACTCGCTTTTTTCAGATATTGAGCTGCTTTTCCATTGAAGAGGATTCTGCCGGAATTCATAGCTGGCCTATGTACTGTTCTCCTAAGAAATATTTTTATTTTATTGATTAGTTTTTTTTTTTGGAGGTAGGTTTTGTGTTTTTAGCAATTTGTGATAAGCAATTTGCATAAATAAGTAAATGTTAAATTTCTGTAAAAAATATTTCCTTTTTACAAAATGCAATAATTTTGGGACTTTTTCTGAATATATAAACTTGTAATACAGCTAATAACATAGCGTGTCCACATGAAACCTTTCTCATATAAAATGTTGATTGCACGTAAACAACTTGTCCTAGAGATTTCCGATATCACAAACAACAACACAAGTTTTTTTTTCTTCCGGAAAAGTTTAATTTTGCTGTAAACCTTATGGTTATGTCTTGTAATTGCCATTCTTTTACTGCAATTGTTGATGAACTAGTAGAGATGGCAACAAGCACAAGAAGAAATCACCGATTAATGCTCTTGTACTTCTGTATCCAAAAAGTAAGACCCATTTTCAGTTTAAAATTCCCAGTTCTTATGGAATATGAATTTCTTTTTCTTTTTTATGTTGCTGTCACTGTTCTCGAAATCTCTTCATCTGTGTGAAATTTGACCTCAAAATATTCTTTGTGACACGCTAAAACAGATTCCGGTGAATTTTGAAATGACTGAATTCATTGAGCAAAGAACTTGCATTCAATTTTGTTTGCGTAAACGTATAGAAATTTGAAAAAGGCATTCGGGGAGAATTCTTATATAAGAAAGAAATGCTTAGAAGTGGTATAAACAGGTCAAAGACGGCGGAGACGCATTGTAGACAGTGAGCCCTCTGGTCGACCCTCCACCTCAACGAACGAAGCTGAATGTCAAAAATGAAAGGGGCCAGATGTGAAAACTGTATCAAAAATGTGAAATTAAAACACTGAATGTGCCAGTTCCCACTGCATTGATTCTTCGTGATTTTTTCGCTACAAATAAAACCCATATCGTTCCACAATCACCGTATTCACAACGTGCAACTTCTGGCTATACCCTAAGCTCAAAATACCACTCCGTTTTGAGTCGATTGAAGAGATTCAACGTGAATCGCCACTCGCTTTGAAGGTCATCACTGCATTGAGGATTGGAGAAAACGTTGGCGCAAGTGCATTGTGTCCGAAGTTGATTACTCTGAAGGAGATGAAATAAATTTCGAAGAATAAATGAAGAGTTTTAAAAAAAAAAATGGTCTTACTTTTTGGGCACAATAATAAATCTAAGAGCAATTCTGCAACGGGGAAAAGTCACTTTTCCTCAGAATGTGCATCTACCTATCGATTACGAAATCAGTGGACGGCGTCTCACTAATTGCAGAGAGAGAGACTCGGCACATCAGTGGGCAAAAACTCCTGAACTCAACCGAGCGCCAACTCGGCGGCATTCACAAGAAGCCAGAGAGCGAGATTTAATTATATTTTTGCGAGTGCCCCACACCAACGTCGACTCATTCGGAGATTCTGCAACGATTCGTCTCTCTGAATCATTTGCATTTTTATTTGGGAGATACGAAAAGTAAATGACTTCGTCTCATCCATTCCATTACCTTCCCCCTTACCAAGGCTCCTTGAGAACTTTATCGCCTGAATATTTATTACAAACGTCGGAGGTCCCTCCCCCGTCCCTCCCACCCACTCCCCCGAACCGCCAAAATCCATTCCCAATTTAATCTTCTGCTGAATTTATAACTTTCTTGGAATTAAAGGAAAAGAGGTTGGCTTCCGAAATAGAGTCGCTCTATCGTCGAAAATGTATTTTGGGGAAGATAAAGTTCGGTTTTGACCAGTTCTTGGTGGTGGCCTGTTTTCTGTGTCAGAAATAATAATTAAGGAGAGTTAAGATAAGTTTTTGAAGTTTCGTTATCTCCTGTTATTTGAATGGCTGATTTTGGAATCTCGGAATTTTAAGACTACAGTACTTTTAAAATGTAGGTCTTCAGAGGAATGGTTTATGGCAGTTATATATATATATTTCAGGAGAAATTAAAGTTTGAGGTATTTCACAAACTGGTTTATTCCCAAGAAATATGTGCTATTAAACATGAATAAGTTTTAAATAATTTATTCACTGGATTGTTATTGTAACTCTGATAGCACAAATGCAGAATTGCATAAAATATATATCATCTTCTTATCGATAGTTTTGACAGAAAAGTGACTTTGCCACTTACACTGAAGAATTTGTCATATGAAATGTGCGTTTTCAACACCCAACCATCTCATACGTTAAGCTGCAAAACCTAGAATTACGTGCCTAAAAGTAATTTCAAATGAGGTAAAATTTTTATCAATACAGGAGTATTATAGCTATTCATGAAAATGAATAAATAATTTATATAGGATATTATATTATGTATATAATTATTATCTATCTCATTATATTTTGAATTTATTTACATATTTTTATTGATCAAAAACTTCATACGCAGAAAAAATTTACAAAAATAAGAGAACAGTAGAATACATCGTATAGCATATATAGTATCAATATGATAAGACGATAATCAAAATTTCTAAAAATTATAAATGTCAAACATTTCTACTTTTTTGAAATACGGGTTTAATTTTTAATCCGCAAATAAAGAATGAAACTGAAATGTCAAGCTGTATTCTAAATGGCCGTCATGTTTACTAATTCTATTTTGAAGATATCAAAACCATTTCCTTAAAAAATTTTCGCCAGTTTTTTATAAAATAAAAATAGATTTTTCCAAGCTGCAGCTTCTAATCACAAACACCTTGATATCAAAATATTCATTAGTATTTGAGTGACGCTTGGCTTTGTGAGACGCTAAAACTGATTCCGGCGATTTTTGAAATGTCTGAATTTATTGAGCAAAGAACTTGCATTCAATTTCGTTTGCGGAAATGTATAGAATGTTGCCGAAGGCACTCGGTGAGCATTCCTATATCGAAAAGAAATGTTTACAAGTGGTATAAACAGTGAAAAGAAATATTTTAAATCATATATAAATTCGAAAAAATATATGAAGGGTTATTGAAAAAAATAATTGGTCTTCCTTTTTGGGTACAGTTTTATTTTTGGGTACAGTGGTTATTCTAAATTGTTGTCCTGTTTACTTATTTTATTTTGAAGATATCAAAGAACTGGCAAACCATTTCTTTAAACAATACTTGTCCCTTTTTGATAAAATAAAAATAGATTCTTCTTCCGAGGATTTTCTCTGCAACCACAAGCACCTGCATCGAATTTCCAGTTGCGCAAATAGAATAAATGTGCTCGCTTGAGGAACTTGTCGCATCTCTCTACGACTCCTGCCCCGAGTTCAATGGAAGTCGTTTTCTGAGGACGACCCTCCGCAACGGAATCTCCTATTTAACTTTTTTCTCCCCCGCCAATTTTCCATCGGTATCATAAAACTCGAATATATAAAAGTCACCACAAGCACCAAAAAAAGTTAAAAAAACCCAATTTTTATAGATATATTCCCTCTTCACAGCCCACGTGAATATCAAGTTCTCTCGGTTTCCTCTTTTACCGTTTCAACTCGGAAAATAAGCCCGACGGAACCGACCGTAGCATAAAAAGTTGCATCGAAATGAATAATATGACATTAAAAGAAGGTTTGGGATGGGGGAAAAATAAAAATAAAAAGGGAAAAGTCAAGAAAAGTTCCTATTTGGCCCACGGGGGACAAGTTAGTTTTTTGAAGCGTCGATGCTCTTAACATTCATTGATGGAAGGTTGTTTTGCCCCCTTTCTTGTTTGCTTGGTGCACTCAGACACTGTTTGCCTCCTTGGCTGTTTCTTGGAAGAAGAGCCTAGAGCATTAACTGCAGTTGGAAGACTTAATGTAGTTTCGCCATTGCTGTTGTTACTCGAGCATTATTTTGTTGTTGTTGTTAGTTCCTTCTTCCTCTTTTTTCTTTTATGGAGGGATCTGAGCGAATTGTTTTTATGTGAAGTTTAGATTGCGTAGATTGTTCTATTCCAATCTGTTCCACGAGAGACTCGCTTTTTTAAAGATATTGTGCTGCTTTTTCCAATGAAAAGGATTCTGCCGGAATTCATAGGTCGCCTATGTACTAGTATACTAACAAGTATTTTTATTTTTATTTATTTATTTTTTTGTGGTGGGTTTTGTGTTTTTATTGACATTGATACACAATTTGCATCAATAAATAAATGTGAAACGGCTGTAAAAAATTATTTTTTTAACAAAATGTTATAATTTTGAGACTTTTTGTGAATCTATAAATTTGTAATACAGGGTGTCGATATGAAATCTTTTTGATTTCAAATATTAATTGTATGGAAATTATGAATCTTAAAAATTTGCGATTTGCGGTTTCATAAACAACATCACAGTTTTTTTTCTTTCGAAAAAAATAAATTTCGTTTCAAAACTTATTGATTATGTCATGTAATTGCCATTCTTTTATTGCAAGTGTTGATGAATGAGCAGAGATGGCAACTATTTTATATAAGAATGTTATTGATATAATTAAATAAAGAATAAAATTAAATATTAAATATTATCGAAAAAGGTAAAGAAAATTTTCGGAATTATAAATATTTTAATTTATTTACTATTTTATTTTTAATATAAATATATAATGTAATGATCAATTTTTTGTAGTAAATATTTACGAAAACAATCAGCATGCTATTTATAGTTTTTTTCAGTATGCTAGTGGACATTCAAATATAATTTTATGTACACTCAAGAGCCAAAATATTATGACCACCTGTCAATAACGAGTTAGCCCACCTTTGGCGCGCAACACACCTTCAACCCGCCTTCGCATGGATTTATAGCACCACTTAATACCAGTTAAATACCACTTCCACCTGATCACGTGCCTTCCACGTCATCCAGGCGAGTTCATTGCAAAATGTAGGGGTGGTCATAATGTTTTGGCTTTTGAGCGTAAATCTTTAAATTATATCAGCTTTCTAATCAAGATTTTCATATCAAAAATTGGGAATTTTTTTGTTGTTTTATTTTAAAGATTAGACCTTTGTATTTTGGAAAAAGTTTCGATTTTATTTCTACAGTCATTAGAAGTCTACAAAAAACGAGCATTTAGGATGTTGAATTCAGGCATTCATAATTTTGTCGCAACTGTGTGCAACCAGTTTTAGTGGACGTTATGGATGCATTGAAAGGTTTTCAACGTATTCATTGAAAGTCGAGTTATTATTATTTATTAAAAAAAAACAGTACTTTTTTAAGGCTATCCCTGATGATGACTTTTTGGCATGCATTGGCGAAAAAATTTGCAATAAGTGCATAGTATCCTGAGAGGTTTATTCTGAAAGCGATGAAATAAATTTGGAGGAATAAATAAACGGTTTTTGTAAAAAAATAATAATTGGTCTTACTTTTCAGGCACAGTAGTAAATAGCACACAATTTACTAGATACACTAAGCAATAGTATGTATGTATTGTCCTTCTTTATTTTCACAAATAAGATTGCAATAAATCTAAGAATATTTCTGACACGGGGGAAAGTCACTTTTCCTTAGAATGTGCATCTACCTATTTAGTAGGAAATCCTTGGACGGCGTCTACCTAATTGCAGAGAGAGAGACTCGACGAATCATTGGCAAAAACTCCCGACTCAACCGAGCTTCAACTCGGCAGCATTCACAAGAAAGCCAGAGAGCGAGATTTAATTATATTTTTGCGAGTGCCCCACACCAACATCGACTCGTTCGGAGATTCTGCAACGATTCGTCTCTCTGAATCATTTGCATTTTACTCTGGGAGATACGCAAAAGGAAATGACTTCGTCTCATCCACTTCATTACCTTCCCCCTCACCAAGGGCTCCTCTTGAGAACTTTATCGCCTGAATATTTATTACTAACGACGGAGGTCCCTCCACCCCCTCCCATCCACACGCCAGACCGCCGAAATCCATTCCCAATTTAATCTTCTGAATTTATAACTTTCTTGGAATTAAAGGAAAGGAGGTTGGCTTCCGAAATAGAGTTCGCTATCGACGAAAATGAATTTTGGGGCAGATAAGTTTTTGCTTTGACCAGTTCTTGGTGGTGGCTTGTTTTCTGTGTCAGAAATAATAATTAAAGAGAGTTAAGATAAGTTTTTGAAGTTTTGTTATCTCCTGTTATTTGAATGGCTGATTTTGGAATCTCGGAATTTAAAACTACAGTACTTTTAAAATATAGGTCTTCAGAGGAATGGTTTATGGCAGTTATATATATATATTTCAGGAGAAATTAAAGTTTGAGGTATTTAACAAACTGGTTTATTTCCAAGGAATATATACGGTATTAAATATGAATAAGTTTTTAATAATTTATTCACTGTCTTACTCTTGAAAGCACTGATAGTGCAAACACAGAATTTGATCAAATATATTGCATATTCTTATGATATAGCGAGTTTATCGATGATTCTGACAGAAAAGGGACTTTGCCACTTGCACCTAAGCCTTTGTCACATGAAATGTGCGCGTTCGGCACTCAAGCTACTATGTCATACGTTAAGTTTATATCCCAAAATATATCTTCGTAAACGAGATAATTTATTGTTTTTTCAATTACAATTTAAACTATTGTCTTCTATTCTGTGTATTTTAATCCTTTGTTATTCAGTAAACACGCTTGTAACAATGGCTGAACTAAAAAGATAGACATAAACGCATTGCCATGAAGTTAAACAAATGAAAAAAATTCAGCTAAAAAATTCTACCCCGTTTTTCAAAAGAAAAAGAAGTAAAAAAAAAATCCTCTATTGGTTCAATTTTTCATCAAATGTCAAGAACAGGAGCAGCCTTTCTATTACAGGAAAAACGCACGCACAAAAAATAAAAAATCTGGAATATTTTAGCCCTGGATAGAAATGCAAGTTATTGACAAATGACATGTTTTGTATAAGGTATTGGGATCGAAAATAAGTTGGTTTCAGTTAAATATGTCTATATATATTTTAGGAACCTGAACATTTCTTGCAACTGAGCACAGTTTATCATCAGTTGGATAGCTTAATTGAAATTTTGTAGGGTATTGCAAGAAGTGTTCTAAAACAGCTGAATTTAAATAAATGGTTGCTTTGGATTCTGTTTTAATGATGAGTCTGGACATCCTTTCGAAATGCGTTATTCAAAGGGATCGTGCAGAAATTCAGAGGATTAAAATGTTTCCCGTGGACTTTATTGAATGCTTTTATGCAACTGTAGAATCCTATCCAGTTTAATATAATTAACGATTTCATAAGAACATGACAGTGTGAATCTCATATGGCTGTTATTTTTTTTCAAACTAAAGAAGAAAACGTTCTTTCCCAATTCAAGAAGCAACATTCTTTGTTTTTCTGAAATAAACATGGCATCCTTTCAAATCCAACAAGATCATGGTATTTTTTTTCAATTCCTTGTATTAGTTCAGATTCTCCCTATGTATATCTTGTTCAAATGTTCAATCATAAAATACTTTTAATTCTTCCACTCGAGTTAAAGTACATTTTTTTTTGAACTTGTAGTGGATGATACTTGATGTTAATACAATTTTTTCAAATGTTAATTAATTCATTAAATTTATTCAATTCCTTTTAGTTTCTTTTTTTATTTAAGTTGCATGTATCTACCAATAGATGGCGCATATGTAAGAGGAAACTTTCAACTTTATCTTTAAAGGACTTTCTGCAATAAAATGAAAAAAAAGTAGGAATTGACTTAAAAATTTTTTTTTTTATATTACTTGTTTAACTAAAAAAAGACACCCATTCAAAGTTAGGCAAGCTCTTTATTTTTCTGAATTAAAGAAAACGCCACTTCAAAGCCAAACAAGTGAGAAATCAGAAAGCACTTGCAAACCGCCGATTTACAATTAGAGACCTTGCAGTTGATGTTGGAATTTCAAAAGGATCGGTCATTTCCATTTTGGGTCTGAAACGCGTCAAATCTTGATGGGTACCAAAAGGTAAACCGAGGTATTTCACAAACTGGTTTATTCCCAAGAAATATGTGCTATTAAACATGAATAAGTTTTAAATAATTTATTCACTGATTTGTTGTAACACTGATAGCACTGCATAGCAGAATTGGATAAAATATATTTCATCTTCTTATCGATAGTTTTGACAGAAAAGTGACTTTGCCACTTACACCTAAGAATTTGTCATGTCGTTTTCAACACTCAAACTATCATCTCATGCGTTTAGCTGCAAAACCTAGAATTACGTGCCTAAAAGTAATTTCAAATGAGTTAAAATTTTTATCAATACATGAGTATTATAGCTATTCATGAAAATAAATAAGAAATTTATATAGGATATTATAGTATTTATATAATTATTATCTATCTCATTATATTTTGAAATTATTTACATATTTTTATTGATCAAAAACGCAGAAAAAATCTACAAAAATAAAAGAACAGTAGAATACATCGTAGTATCATTATCATAAGACAATAATCAAAATTTATAAAAATTATAAATGTTAAACATTTCTACTTTTTTGAAATACTGGTTTAATTTTTAATCCGCAAATAAAGAATCAAATTGAAATGTCAAGCTGAATTCTAAATGGCCGTCATGTTTACTAATTCTATTTTGAAGATATCAAAACCATTTCCTTAACCAATACTCGCCAGTTTTTTATAAAATCAAAATAGATTCTTCCAAGCTGCAGCTTCTAACCACAAACACCTTGATATCAAAACATTCATTAGTGTTTGAGTTACGCTTGGTTTTGTGAGACACTAAAACTGATTCCGACGATTTTTGAAATGTCTGAATTAATCGAGCAAAGAACTTGCATTCAATTTCGTTTGCGGAAAAGTATAGAATGTTGCAGAAGGCATTCGGTGAGCATCCCCATATCGGAAAGAAATGTTTACAAGTGGTATAAACAGTGAAAAGAAATATTTTAAATAATATATAAATTTGAAAAAATATATAAAGGGTTTTTGAAAAAAAAATAATAATTGGTCTTACTTTTTGGGTACAGTAGTATTCTAAATTGTCATCCTGTTTACTTATTTTATTTTGAAGATATCAAAGAACTGGAAAACCATTTCCTTAACAAATACTTGTCCCATTTTCATAAAATAAAAATAGATTCTTCTTCCGAGGATTTTCTCTGCAACCTCAAGCACCTGCATCCAATTTCCAGTTTGCGCAAATAGAATAAATGTGCTCGCTTGAGGAACTTGTCGCATCTCTCTACGACTCCTGCCCCGAGTTCAATGCAAGTCGTTTGCTCAAGACACGATCCTTCCGCAACGGAATCTCCTTTTTAACTTTTTACTCCCCTACCAATTTTTTTTTTTTTGAATATAGAAAAGTCACCACAAGCTCCAAGAGAAAAAAACCAGAGTCTTTATAGATATATTTCCCTTACCAGCCCACGTGAATATCAACTTTCCTCTTTTAACGTTTTATCTCGGAAAATAAGCCCAACCGAACCGACTGTAACATAAAAAGTTGCATCGAAATGAAGGAAATAACATTACAAGAAGGTTTGGGATGGGGATAGAGGGGAAAAAAAAGAAGATTCAAGAAAAATTCCTATTTAGGCCACGGGGGACTAGTTAGTTTTGCTGAAGCGTCGCTGTTCTAACATTCATTGATGGAAGGTCGTTTTGCCCCCTTTCTTGTCTGCTTGGTGCACTCAGACACTCCTTGACTCCTTGGCTGTTTTTTTGCAGAAGAACCCAGAGCATTAACTGCAGTTGGAAGACTTAAGGTAGTTTCGTTGTTGTTGTTGTTGTTACTCTAGCATTATTTTCTTGTTGTTGTTACTCTAGCATTATTTTCTTGTTGTTGTTACTCTAGCATTATTTTCTTGTTGTTGTTAGTTCCTTCTTCCCTTTTTTTTCTTTTATGGAGGGATCTGAGAGAATTGTTTTCATGTGAAGTTTAGATAGCGTAGATAGATCTGTTCTAATCTGATCCACGAGTGACTCGCTTTTTTAAGATATTGCTGCTTGCTTTTTCCAATGAAGAGGATTCTGCCGGAATTCATAGCTCGCCTATATACTAGTATACTATAAAGTATTTTTATTTTTATTTATTTATTTTTTTGTGGTAGGTTTTGTGTTTTTATTGACATTGATAAGCAATTTGCATCAATAAGTTAATGTGAAATTGCTGTAAAAAATTATTTTTTTAACAAAATGCAATAATTTTGTGACTTTTCGTGAATATATAAATTTGTAATACAGGGTGTCCGTATGAGATCTTTTTGATTTCAAATATTAATTTTACGGAAATTATGAATCCTAAAGATTTGCGATTTGCGGTTTCATAAACAACATCACAGTTTTTTTTTCTTTCGAAAAAAATAAATTTCGTTTTAAAACTTATTGATTATGTCATGTAATTGCCATTCTTTTATTGCAAGTGTTGATGAATGAGCGGAGATGGCAGCTATTTTATATAAGATTGTTATTGATATAATTAAATAAAGAATAAAATTAAATATTAAATATTATCGAAAAAGTAAAGACAAATTTCAGAATTATAAATATTTTAATTTATTTACTATTTAATTTTTAACATAAATATATAATGTAATAATCACTTTCTGTAGTAGTAAATATTTACGAAAACTATCAGCATGATATTTATAGTTTTTTTTCAGTATGGTAGTGGAGATTCAAATATAATTTTATGTAAATCTTAAAATTATCTCAGCTTTCTAATCACGATTTTCGTATCAAAAATTGGGAATTTTTTTGTGGTTTTGTTTTAAAGATTAGGCCTTTGTATTTTGGAAAAAGTTTCGATTTTATTTCTGCAGTCATTAGAAATCTACAAAAAACGAGCATTTAGGATATTGAATTCAGGCATTCATAACTTTGTCGCAACTGTGTGCAACCAGTTTTAGTGGATGCTATGGATGCGTTGAAAGGTTTTCAATGTATTCATCGAAAGACGAGTTATTCGCATTGTTGTTAAAAAAAAAAAGAACAGTACTTTTTTAAGGCTATCCCTGATTATGACTTTTTGGCATGCATTGGGAAAAAAGTTGCAATAAGTGCATTGTATCCTGAGGGGTTTATTCTGAAAGCGAGGAAATAAATTTGGAGGAATAAATAAACAGTTTTTGTAAAAAAAATAATAATTGGTTTTACTTTTCGGGCACAGTAGTAAATAGCACACAATTTACTAGATACACTAAGAAATAGTATGCATGCATTGTCCTTCTTCATTTTCGCAAATAAGATTGCAATAAATCTAAGAATATTTCTGCCAGGGGGGAAAGTCACTTTTCCTTAGAATGTGCATCTACCTATTTATTACGAAAACCTTGGACGGCGTCTACCTAATTGCAGAGAGAGAGACTCAACGAACCATTGGCAAAAACTTCCGACTCAACCGATCGTCAACTCGGCAGCATTCGCAAGAAAGCCAGAGAGCGAGATTTAATTATATTTTTGCGAGTGCCCCACACTAATATCGACTCATTCGGAGATTCTGCAACGATTCGTTTCTCTGAATCATTTGCATTTTCTCTGGGAGATACGCAAAAGGAAATGACTTTCTGATCCACTCCATTACCTTCCCCCTTACCAAGGGCTCCTCGAGAACTTTATCGCCTGAATATTTATTACTAACGACGGAGGTCGCTCCACCCCACACCCACGCAAGTCCGCCAAAATCCATTCTCAATTTAATCTTCTGAATATATAACTTTCTTGGAATTAAAGGAAAAGAGGTTGGCTTCTGAATAGAGTCGCTAGAATCGACGAAGATGAATTTTGGTGAAGATAATGTTTTCTGTTTTGACCAGTTCTTGATGGGGGCTTGTTTTCTGTGCCAGAAATAATAATTAAGGGGAGTTGAGATAAGTAAGAAGTTTTGAAGTTTCGTTATCTCCTGTTATTTGAGTGGCTGATTTTCCAATCTTGGAATTTTAAAGTCTACTTTTAAATGTAGGTCTTTCGAGATGGCAGTTATATTTCAGAAATAAAAGTTGAGGTATTTCCAAACTGGTTTATTGCCAAGGAATATAACTCTATTAAACACGAATAAGTTTTAAATAATTTATTCACTGGCTTATTCTAGATAAAACAAATACAGAATTGAATAAAATATATTTCATCTTCTTATGATATAACGTATTTATCGATGATTTTGGCAGAAAAGTGACTTTGCCACTTACATCTTAGCCTTTGTCCTATGAAATGTGCGACGGCCTGGTAGCCAGCGCTCTGGCTTTTGGTTTCCCAGGCTTTCTGTTCGATTCCTGGCAGTGGCATGGATTTTCGTTAGTGGGTCGGAATCCACGTAAACTGTAGGTCCTGGTCTGTTTAGCCCAAAGTGTGCACCAGATGACCGTAGAGCGACAAACGAAACCGAAGTATGAAATGCGCGTTTTCCACACTCATGCTACCATCTCATACGTTAAGCTACAAAACTATTAATGAAAATAAATAAATCATTTAAATAGGATATTATATTATCTACATAATTATTATCTATTATTATTATCTGTTATTAGAAATAGTAGAATATATCATATATCATATATAGCATCATTATGATAAAACTTTTGCGAATCAAAATTTCTAAAAATTATAAATGTTAAACATTTCTACTTTTTTGAAATACTGGTTTCACCGACCGTAACATAAAAAGTTGCATCGAAATGAAGGAAATAACATTAAAAGAAACTTTGGGATGGGGATAGAAGGGGAAAAAAATAGAAGATTGAAGAAAAATTCCTATTTAGCCCACGAGGGTCTAGTTAGTTTTGTTGAAGCGTCGATGGTCTAACATTCATGGATGGAAGGTCGTTTTGCCCTCTTTCTTGTTTTCTTGGTGCAGTCAGACACTCCTTGCCTCCTCGGCTGTTTCTTGGAAGAAGAGCCTGGAGCATTAACTGCAGTTGGAAGACTTGAGGTAGATTCGTCGCTTTGTTGTTACTCGAGAATTATTTTGTTGTTGTTGTTAGTTCCTTCTTCCTCTTTTTCCTTTTATGGAGGGATCTGAGAGAATTGCTTTTATGTGAAGTTTAGATTACGTAGATTGTTCTCTTCCAATCTGATCCACGAGTGACTCGCTTTTTTAAGATATTGCGCTGCTTTTCCAATGAAGAGGATTCTTCCGGAATTCATAGCTTGCCTAAATACTGTTAAACTAAGAAATGTTTGTATTTTATCTATAATTTTTTTTTTTGGTGGTAGGTTTTGTGTTTTTAGTAATTTGTTGTAAGCAATTTGCATAAATAAGTAAATGTTAAGTTGCTATAAAATATTTTTTTACAAAATGCAATAATTTCGAGACTTTTTCTGAATATATAAACTTGTAATACAGCGTGTTCACATGAAACCTTTCTCATATAAAATGTTGATTGCACGGAAACTACATGTCCCAGAGAATTGCGATGCCACAAACAAGAACACAAGTTTTTTTCTTCCGGAAAAGTTTAATTTTGCTGTAAACCTTATGGTTATGTCTTGTAATTGCCATTCTTGTATTGCAAGCGTTGATGAACTAGTAGAGATGGCAACAAGCACAAGAAGAAATCACCGATTAATGCTCTTGTACTTCTGTATCCAAAAAGTAAGACCCATTTTCAGTTTAAAATTCCCAGTTCTTATGGAATATGATTTTTTTTTCTTTTTTAGGTTGCTGGCACAGTTCTCGAAATCTCTTCATCTGTGTGAAATTTGACGTCAAAATATTCTTTGTGACACGCTGAAAGAGATTCCAGTGATTTTTGAAATGACAGGCAAATGATTTTGGCAGAAAAGTGACTTTGCCCCTTACATCTAAGTCTTTCTCCTAAGAAATGTGCAGCGGCCTGGTGGCTAGCGCTCTAGCCTTTGTTTTCCCATGCTTTCTGTTCGATTCCTGGTGGTGGCATGGATGCTTGTTAGTGGTTCGGAATCCACGTAAACTGTAGGTCCTGGTCTGTTTAGCCCAAAGTGTGCACCAGACGACCGTAGAGCGACAAACAAAACAAAACTACGAAATGTACTTTTCCCACACTCAAGCTACCATGTCATACGTTAAGCTTGAAAATATTGAAATGCGTGCCTAAAAGTAATTCTAAATGAGTTAACAGTTTTATCAATAGATGAGTATTATAGCTATTCATGAAAATAAAAATTGCCCCTCTAATTTATATAGTTGCATATTTTTGTTTATCCAAAACATTCATACGCAGAAAAGATCTACAAAAATAAAGAAAATTAGAATATACCATAAATTATACAAATTAATTTGCAATAACAATTAATATCGTCCGTATAAATAACATCGTATATGTAATTGCCACAAAAGGTGTAAATTGTAAAGCATAATTTTATTTATTGCTAGTAGAAAAACGATAAATATTCAGAAAGGTTAATTTTACTTAAAAATGCGGAAAAGCTGCATTTTAACGTTTTCTTACATTTAAAAAAAAAAACGCTTTTTTTACATCATTATTTCATAGGAAAATAAGCGAATTACGGAAATACAGGAAATGTTTTACGGAATACAAAATAATTTCCTAAAATTCGACGTAAATGATATCTTGAGGTTAAAAAACTCGTTTGCCAAATATAAAAGTTATAGTTCCAATGCATATTATTTACTAGTGTGTGCAAAAAGTAAGACCAATTTATGACCAAAAGTAAGACCAACAAAACACTGAAAGCTCTATCTCACAATGTATTGATTCTTCGTGACTCTTTCGACAAAAATGAAAGCCATATCGTTCCACAACCACCGTATTTTACGATCTATTGGTGCAACATGATCTACTGGACTTGGTTTAGGATTCTAAATCAAGGGGATTAAGCAACAACAACATCGTATTTACACCGTGCGATTTCTGGCTATTACCTAAACTCAAAAGACCACTCTGGGGTCACCATTTGGAGTCGATTGAAGAGATTCAACTTGAATCGCCACGCGCTTTGATGCCCATCCCTGCCGATGACTTTTTAGCATGCACTGAGGATTGGAAAAAAAGTTGACATAAATGCATTGCGTCTGGAAGGGATTACTTCGAAGGCGATGAAATAAATTTGGAAGAATAAATAAAGAGTTTTTGAAAAAAAAAGTGGTCTTACTTTTTGGACACAGTAGTATTTCATTGGAAAATAAAGGAATTATGCCAATACATGTGATATTCTGCGGAATACAAAATAATGTCCTTAATTTTGACATAAATAATATCCTGAGGTTAACAAAACTCATTTGCCAAACATAAAAGTCACATATTATTTAATTATCTTTTATCATTCACAATTTTTGTAATAATGTTTGATACATTTCGTGAAAATAATGTCGAAGTTATTGTGTACCAAGTTCGTTTGATTTTGTATTTATTTCCATAAATATTAAGCACAATAAGATATGTATTTAGGATGCAATACATAAAGATACAGGGGAAATTTTCTTATTGCGAAACAGAAAATAAACTTCCATTTTGAAACATTTGACCTTTTTTGCTCGACCCAAATTGTTTTAGTTGTCTCAGATTTGAGAAGTTTAATATATTCCACGGTGTGTTTTGTTGTTAGAGTAAAATATGCGAACATTCCATCTCGTCATATAAATTACAAGAAAAGTTTTTGAAGCATTTCTTCCCAGACGAATATTTTTTATCCTTTTTGTCTTGTGTTTTGGATTTTGATTTTTGATTCATAAGATAAATGTGTCTGGGGTTTGTTCTTTCTGCATATTACATAATTCTTCCGGCCTTTTTTTTTAAATCTGCGCTCATAGACATAACACTCATCATAAATATATCACGGGTTTTTGAAATTTCTTTTTAGATTGCTGCCTTTTAAATTACGGTTTTTAATAAAAGGGATTTATTTATAATGATATCATTTATTTAAATAGAATATTGAAAAAACAGTTTATTATCATTTAAGATAAAATCAGACATTCAGTTAATTTAAATCATGCGAAATGATAAAAAGTATTCAAAAATAAAGTTTTATTGGAATATTAAAGCAGCCATTAAATTTGCATAAAAACTTCATTTTGTTGGATAAAACATATTGCTCGATGAATTGAAACATTTAATTTAACATAACAATAAAAATGAAATGAAATGACTTATAAAATTCATTTTTTATAAAATATTTTTAAATTAAAAAATTTATTTCTTTTGCATCTTTTATTAGTAAGGATAGAACTTACACTTATATTACTTACAATAAAACAATATGTGACATTTGACGATGACATTTTTTTAAAATTAAATTAAAATCACTTTTCCTCTAATTTCATATGATCAAATAACCAAATCAATAAAAAAAGCAAGAATTACTTGGCTTTTAAATTCAAATATTTTATATTTCGAAATTTTTATCAAAACGCTTATATCCTTTGAATGCTTATAACGCTTATATAAGAGGAATGATCTAAGTAAAAAATAATAATCCCGCAAACTCAAATTTTGTGTAATATTTAAGCAAAAGCGGCCTGACGGCCGAGTAGCTGTCGGTCTGACGCTCGGGGCCACAGGTTTTGATTTGGAGACCCGGCGGTGCCATGGACGTTTGTAGTGGTTTGGAATTCACTTTAAGCTGTAGGTCCCGGTCTAATATGACTGTAGAGTGTTGGGCAAAGAGCTGACAACCAGTAAAAACAAAACATCTCCTGTCTCGAAATCCGCCAGTAGGCAGACGGCCTTGGCCTAGCATTGGGCTGTTGCGCCACTGATGATGATATATGCAAAAATAATTATTGTCTGTAAACCTGAGTATAGCTTAAGAATTAATAAGAAATAATTGATAAATCATCATTTTTAGCTGATCGAGGCTTTTATTAGAAACTTTTGTCCACTAAGGTACAAAAAAATTCACTTTTTAAAAATATTAATGAATTGAAAATAGTTCATTTTAAGCTTAAAAATATTTTAGCACCTTATGCGGGGAATTTTAGAGAAATGTATTAATAGCATTTTTAATTAGAGTCTCAATTGTTTTTGTTTGTGTTAAACATCGGTAGGCCTCGGGTTCCACTGTTCTATGTCATGAACAGTCCACTTGTGCTGAAGGGATGACATTGTCTTCCGCGAGGACTTTTAGGGGTAACGTTCCTGCAATTGCGGTTTCAAATCTTGATCGACGACTTATTACAGCTTTCATGGACTATGAATTCAATCTTAATCTTCAATCATTCCAAGCATTAATGGACAGTTAATGAATTGATGCCATTTCAAGCCTTGATGGAGAGTGTGTTCCAACTATGAGTTGCAGTGCAATTCTCTTCGAGATATTATTTGTAACTCTGAAGGACAGTATAGAAGAAAATAGACAGTCAAGAAGTTTTTTCAAGTCATTTGAGCGATTGTGTAGTCTTGTTTTGATGTCATTTTTAAGCTTTTATAGACGTGTTTCAGACTTGATGTCAGCCTTGATATGCAATGTCTTCTAACCTTGATAAAGAATTTGTTCCAATCAAGATATTATTTCTAACTATGAAGATCCTATTTATAACTATGTATATTTCAGATAAGAAGTCTTGAGGGACCCTGTTTTCCAGCCTTGGCATCATTTCATGCCTTGATGGAAAGTGCCTTCCAGTGAAGATATTATTTCTAACTATGAAGATACTATATCTAACTATGTATATTTCAGACAAGAAGTCTTGAGGGACCCTGTTTTTCAGCCTTGACATCATTTCATGACTTGATGGACAGTGCCTTCCAGTGAAGATATTATTTCTAACTATGAAGATACTATTTCTAACTATGTATATTTCAGACAAGAAGTCTTGAGGGACCCTGTTTTCCAGCCTTGACATCATTTCATGCCTTGTTGGACAGTGGTTTCCAGTGAAGATATTATTTCTAACTATGAAGATACTATTTCTAACTATGTATATTTCAGACAAGAAGTCTTGAAAGACCCTGTTTTCCAGCCTTGACATCATTTCATGCCTTGATGGACAATGCCTTCCAGTGAAGATATTATTTCTAACTATGAAGATACTATTTCTAACTATGTATATTTCTGACAAGAAGTCTTCAGGGACCCTGTTTTCCAGCCTTGACATCATTTCATGCCTTGTTGGACAGTGCCTTCCAGTGAAGATATTATTTCTAACTATGAAGATACTATTTCTAACTATGTATATTTCAGACAAGAAGTCTTGAGGGACCCTGTTTTCCAGCCTTGACATCATTTCATGCCTTGATGGACAGTGCATTCCAGTGAAGATATTATTTCTAACTATGAAGATACTGTTTCTAACTATGTATATTTCAGACAAGAAATCTTGAGAGACCCTGTTTTCCAGCCTTGACATCATTTCATGCCTTGATGGACAATGCCTTCCAGTGAAGATATTATTTCTAACTATGAAGATACTATTTCTAACTATGTATATTTCAGTCAAGAAGTCTTGAGGGACCCTGTTTTCCAGCCTTGACATCAATCATTTCATGCCTTGATGGACAGTGCCTTCCAGTGAAGATATTATTTCTAACTATGAAGATACTATTTCTAACTATGTATATTCCAGACAAGAAGTCTTGAGAGTTTCAAATTTTGATCAGCGGCTTGTTTCAACTTTCATGGACCATGAATTCAATCTTAATATTCTTCCAAGCTTAATGGACAGTGTGTTAATGAATTGATGTCATTTCAAGATTTGAGAGAGTGTGTTCCAAAATTGAGTTGAAGTGAATTCTCATCAAGATAGTATTTTTAACTTTGAAGGACAGCGAGTTACAGCCAAGAAATCTTTTCAAGTCATTTGAGAGATTGTTTAATCCTTTTTTGGTATGTGTTATTGCAGGTTAGTTTCAAACTTTGCCTTCAGGTGATATTTACAGAGAACGCTAGCAGGTCTTCCACAGTGTACATTTTCTAAGCTCATATCTGAACTTCGCAAACCATCGTCTCACTGTGGGTACATTAGTTGTATCATTCCCCAGTGCAGCATTAATCTTGCGTATTGCTTGGGGTAGCATAATGGCCAAATATATGCATACAAAAAAATGATTTGTTTTTTGTAAGGTTCTATTTCTCTATTTGTTAAAGATTTTCTTTAAATGTGAGAACTTATATGCATACAAAATATACAATTAAGCAGAGTGTAGAGTAACCAATAGAAATATATACAACATTCTTATTTAGCTCTTCTTTAACATTATTAACTTATTTTTACTTACTACTGATAGATATGTATTTGATAGCCTCTACTAAAAGTTTCATTTCATGTGGAACAACCAATAGTTAAAAGGTTAGAATTTGTTAGATTCCCTAAAAATAAGATCTCCTCTCTAAACTCGATAAGTAATGACAAAAAACTATAGTATTTTTGCCTGAAACGACCAAGATAAATCCATAAGCCTTAAATTTCTTCTATTAATATCGAAGAGAAGGACAGATTGGTTCCGTTTGTCGGTTTACCGTCATCTTGTGCACCCGGGTGCTAAACAATCCGGGACATAGAGTTACGAGCCACTCACATACATTCATGCCGCCTCCAGGATTCAAGCCTGGAGCCTATGGTACCAAAGGCCAGATCGTTAGCCAATTGGCCATCAGACAACAAGAGAAGGACAGAAGAAACTGCCATATCCCCTCCCAAGTGGGCCTCACTGCAAATTGTGGTGACGCAAACACTCACTTCAAATTGTGGTGGTGTATAGTTGTTGAACTGTAGAAGTTTCCGAATGTGTTGCACATCCACTTTCAAATTGTGAATAAAAGACTGAGTTGCAAAGTATTCAACATTTTAAAACAAAAATCTTTTAAAAGATTAGAAATTTTTAAATATTAAAATGATTAACAAACTGAAAAGATAATAATTTCATTACATATTTAAATTTCTAACCAAATCTAACCAACAAAATGAACTGGAATGAAAGAGAATTTTTTTATCGAATTTGCAAAAATATTTTGAAAATCAAAAAAATCAAAAAGTAACAAATGCAACGTGATGATAACTTGTGATTCCAACATTTCAGAAGTGAAGTTGAATTTTTATTTGTTGTGCTATTATTCTTCCATTACAAACTCTGTCAAGTAATTCTTACACGAAAGCCACCACAACTTCATCCAGGCGTAAAACAAGCATCTGGAGTCGGTGCCAGACGTAAGAAGTAAAAAAAATCCTCCAAGTTGTTGTGACGCTCTATGGTTGCTAATTGGTTTAGTTTGTCTCTCTACGGTCATCTTGTGCACACTTTAGGCTAAACAGACCGGGAGCTACAATTTAACGTTGATTCCGAACCACCAGCAAAAATCCAGGACACAGTGAGGATTCGAACATGAAGCCTTCGGTACCAACAGCCAGAGCGCCAGCCAGTTGGCAATCAGGCTGCATTATGTTTATTGAAGATTCGTAAATGGGGTGCACATCCACCTTCAAATTGTGAATAAAAGACGAAGTTAAAGTTTTTAATATTTTAAAAAACAAAAAAACCTTTGAAATGTGAAATTTTTAAATATTAAAATGTTTAACAAACTGAAAGGATAATTCCATTACTTATTTAAAATTTCTAACCAAATCTGATTACATATTTAAAATTTCTAACCAAATCTGATTACATAGTTAAAATTTCTAACCCAATCTGATTACATATTTAAAATTTCTAACCAAATCTGATTACATATTTAAAATTTCTAACCAAATCTGATTACATATTTAAAATTTCTAACCAAATCTAATTACATATTTAAAATTTCGAACCAAATCTGATTACATACTTAAAATTTCTAACCCAATCTGATTACATATTTAAAATTTCTAACCAAATCAGATTACATATTTAAAATTTCTAACCAAATCTGATTACATATTCAAAATTTCTAACCAAATCTGATTACATATTTAAAATTTCTAACCAAATCTGATTACATAGTTAAAATTTCTAACCAAATCTGATGACATATTTAAAATTTCTAACCAAATCAGATTACATATTTAAAATTTCTAATCAAATCTGATTACATATTCAAAGTTCTAACTCAAATCTGATTACATATTTAAAATTTCTAACCAAATCTGATTACATATTTAAAATTTCTAATCAAATCTGATTACATATTTAAAATTTCTAACCAAATCTGATTACATAGTTAAAATTTCTAACCAAATCTAATTACATATTCAAAATTTCTAACCAAATCTGATTACATATTTAAAATTTCTAACCAAATCTGATTACATAGTTAAAATTTCTAACCAAATCTGATGACATATTTAAAATTTCTAACCAAATCAGATTACATATTTAAAATTTCTAACCAAATCTGATTACATATTCAAAGTTTCTAACCAAATCTGATTACATATTTAAAATTTCTAACCAAATCTGATTACATAGTTAAAATTTCTAACCAAATCTGATGACATATTTAAAATTTCTAACCAAATCTGATGACATATTTAAAATTTCTAACCAAATCTGATCACGAAGGAAACAGAATTTTTAAAACAGAATTTTTATCGAAATTTGCAAAAATATTTGAAAACAAGTAATATAAAAAAAAATTTTTAAAGTCAATTCCTACTTTTTTTTTTTTTTTACTATAATGCAGAAAGTCTTTTATAAATAAATTTCATTCATTTTTTTAAGTTTATCCGGCACCATCTATTGGTAGATATGTGCAATTTAAATCTAAAAAAAAAAAACTAAAATGAATTAATTAAATTTAATGAATGAATTAATATTTGAAAAAACTCTATTAACATCCAGTGTCCTCCATTACAAGTTTAAAATGAAAAATGGATTTGAAGTTGAATGGATGAATAAAAAAGTATTTTATGAACGATTGAAAACTTGCGCAAGATATATATAGGGAGAGTGTGAGCTAATGCATGATGATAACTTGTGTTTCCAACATTTCAGAAGTGAAGTTGAATTTTTATTTGTTGTGTTATTATTCTTCCATTACAAACTCTGTCAGTGAGCCTTACACGAAAGCCACCCAAAACTCATCCAGGCGCAAAACAAGCATCTGGAGTCGGTGCCAGATGTAAGAAGTAAAAAAAAAAGGCGGGGGCGGGGGGTTGAGGGGCCTTTCCGGTCGCCTTCTAAGGCTGATTTATCCCCCCAATAGAGACTAATTTATACGGTCATCTATAAGAGTAAGTGGCCCTGAAGAAAATGCGACTCGTCCGCGCTGCTTTTATGCGATGGCCGATATATCGATTGATTATATTGCTCTTATGTCGGGGATGAGGGAGGGGCTCTTCCACCCCCACACACACCCTGGCTTAGGGGGGGTGGAAAGGATTGGGAAGGGAAGCATTGTTTCTCCATGGAGGTAAGATCTTATCTGAAAAAGATTGCTGTTAATGAACAGGGCGGTTGTCGTTTGGGGGTTTTTTGAGAGATATTTATTATCATCATGTGTGAACATGATGCTGTCCTGGTTAGAGGTCCGTGACGTTATCTGAAAATGAGGGCCTAAGCAAATAAAACTCCATTCCAAAATTTGGCGGAAAAATGGTTATAGAATTTTCTGGAGAATTTGGCTGAAGTGTTTGGATTTTGATTGAAGTGTTTTGTAGAATGGTTTTGAATCACTTTTCATGTTTTGGGTTGGGATTTTAAATGTTTGTATATCCAATGGCTATAAGTACTCGTAGGGCGTTGATCATGAAACATTACAAGAGATTACATCAGATGCATTACAATAGAAAGTAAAAGGCAAATACAAAAATACGTATATGCAGTGCGCCTTTCAATTTAAAAATGCGTCTTGCATCATTACTGCATAATTGAATTGTAACAATCTGTAAAGAAACAATCAATAGAAAAATTAGATGCACAGGTTAGGACATGCAACATATATGCAAAAATGCATTACAAGAAAAGATACATATGTACAAAGATGCAGATGAATGCGTAGAAAGATACATAAAAAAGATGTGAGTTGCGTTTCATTTAAAAGGTCTACTACTACTACTGCACCACACCCCATCACTGTGCCTAGAGCTGACTTGCCCCTTTACAATTTGGGAATGATGTGGGTGAGAAGATGTCTGGTCGAGCTCTGTGACGCTCTACGATCATAAGTGACCGGGACCTACTGCTTAAAGTGCATTCCGAACCACTACAAACATCCATGGGCCCCGCCGGGATTCGAACCCGATACCTGGGGTTCCGAGAGCCAGAGCGCTAGCTACTCGGCCATCAGGCCCCCTCATTTAAAAGGACTGGAGATGTCTAGTACCCAGTGTGAAGCCTTTTCAAATCTAGGGTAGTCCAGAGAGTGTAGCCTAACCAAGACTCATCGAACCTATGCCAGAGATGGACACTATACATTCCAGCAGCCTTAAGGCTTGAAGAGATGGACAGGAGTGTGCCATACCTCCAGGCTGTCACCATTGAAGGGTTTTTTCCAAATTTCTGGAGCATCAAAAAGTCCAACCTGGTAAATGCTATCTATGAAGAATTTTATTCCGATGAACTATGATTCCATGGGGCCTGAATGGCCGAGTGGCTAGCACTCGCTCTGTACCACAGGTATCAGGTTCAAATCCCGGCAGGGCCATGGATGTGTGTAGTGGTTCGGAATCCACTTTAAACCGTAGGTCCCGGTCTGATAGGATCGTAGAGCGTTGTGGGGACATTGTTACTCCACGTCCGTGGCTTATCTTCAAGTTGCACGCGCCCCCTGGGTAATGCAAAATGAGTATCGCCTGTGCAGCGCTTGCCTTAAGACATCCAAGACCAAGCTGTCTAAGTGTTTGCCAGCTTCATTGGAAAAAAAACTATGATTTCATCCTCATTGCATAAATTAACAATAACAATCTGTAAAGTAACAATTAATAGATAAAATAGGAGGTATCGGATAGGATTAAATAGTATTTTTTTGTACATGAATCGGGATTATGAATTAAATAAAAGAAGCATGATATTTATAATTTAATGAATGACGTTCCTCAAACATTTATAATTCTTTGCATCGAATTCAATGGCAAGTGCTTTTTATCAGTTGGCATTGGTCTATACAGTGACAATTTGTTTTTTATGAAAAATTGAATGAATGTAATTTATGATAAACATCATCATAACTGGCTCGACAGCCCGTTGTGGGCCTTGGCCTTCTTTAAAAGATCCAGCCAGGCTGTTCTCCTCTTGGCCCTGGACCTCCAGTTTTTGATCTTAATAACATTAAAATCAGAGTCTAAACAGTTGACCCATCTCTTTTTCGGTCTTCCCCTTGGTCGTTGTCCAAAAAGGGTTGCATTGAAAACTTTCAAAGCAGCTCTATCACTTTCCATTCTCCTCAGAGGACCGGCCCATCTCATTCTGTTCAGTTTAACACATTTTAGAATGTCAATATCTCTAAAAAGTTTCTAAAGCTCAAAATTGTATCTTCTTTGCCAATTTCCATTGTCATTGATACCACCATCACGGAGCAGAAGTCAGACTTCTCCATACGGGTGCTCGATCAGAACAGAAGCTGCACCGCTCTTCCCTCCTTCCATGAGGGGATACTACAACAACAACAACATTGATACCACCAAAATAGTTCGTAGTGCTTTTAATTTATGACAATAAACCTAGGTTTATATATCATCTTGAATTTGCTACTGTATAACTAAATAGTTTACTTTGGTAATGCAAAATATTGGGTTAAATACTTTCATGAAATGTATGGTCATAGAAACATCGCGTGAATTTTGATTCTAACTCCCCGTAGCATTCATTTTTGAAGACCTCTGCTTGATCAATATTAAAACGAGTCTCATCAAAACGATGCATTAGCGTTGATATCCCAATTGTCACTGACTGCACTTAAAATCTGACATAAATTTAGGCCAATCATCATTTTCCATGTTGACAATGATGTTGCTGTTTGAATAACGTATTTGTATCACTTTTAGGAGTACATTTCATAGGAGGATAAAATGTTAACGACTCTTTTGTTGTCATAAGCAAGCATTTGTAATCGCATCTGTAAGCTTAAATTTGGTCCACAGGAAGATCTGACCAAAGTATAATACAGCAGAATTTATAATTCACGCCTTAAGGATTTGAATTTCTGAAATCTCCATTGCTCTGTTACTATATTCTATTTAATATATAATTGTCTTTTTAATACATGTATTAATTACAAATGAATCATCTGATTTAAAGTCATTGTGATCATTATAATCATCTGATTTAAATTCATTGTAATCCAGTAGAATTTATAATTCAAGGCTTAAGGATTTGAATTCCTAAAATCTCTATATTCTATTAAATATATAGGCATCTTTTCAATACATGTATTAATTCCAAATGAATCATCTGATTTAAAGTCATTGTGATCATTATAATCATCTGATTTAAATTCATTGTAATCCAGTAGAATTTATAATTCGAGCCTTAAGGATTTGAATTCCTAAAATCTCTATATTCTATTAAATATATAGGCATCTTTTCAATACAGGTATTAATTCCAAATGAATCATCTGATTTAAAGTCATTGTGATCATTATAATCATCTGATTTAAATTCATTGTAATCCAGTAGAATTTATAATTCAAGCCTTAAGGACTTGAATTCCCAAAATCTCTATATTCTATTAAATACAGGCATCTTTTCAATACATGTATTAATTACAAATGAATCATCTGATTTAAAGTCATTGAATTACCCCCTACCATTAGTCTGACCATTGGTAACGAAGGCTTCAGGTTCGAATCCTGGCGGTGGCATGGATGTTTGCTGGTGGATCAGAATCCACATTAAACTGTAGGTCCCGCTGTGTTTAACCTAAAGTGTGCATAAGATGACCGTAGAGCGACAAACCAAACAAAACCCTACCAGGAGGGTGGCACATTGGTGGGCCTAATATAGATAAAGCTCACCGACTGGAGAACAGTGGTTTCCGGAAAGACCTTTAGAGGTAACAGCTCCGCATTTAATTGATGTATGGGAGGAAACCTGGAAAACACCCCTAGGTAGTCTGCTTATTGTCGCAATCCTCATCGATTCTCCTCGTTTCTGAACTCAGTGGCTACAGCAATGCCGCCAGCAGATTCTAGTTGCTCACCTTGCCCCGAGTCGAGCGAAGTAACACCCCTTGAAATTACAAGAGCAAAAATATAGTAGATACAGCTTTACCCAGGAAGTAAAAAAGAGGCGCACTGCTTTTTTCATCACAATTTCAAACGAATATCGTTCCACTCATGCAAAGCGAACAGATAGAGAGAATTTATTTTCGGCCAAGACCAGGAAGTTTTCAGTTCGGTATTCGGTTTCGAACCGAACCTCTTTCATTCAGAAATCCCCCAAAATTCTTCGGCCTTTCAGTTGAAACTAATATAGGGGTCTGATGGCACTCGATACCACAAGTCTCGGTTTCGAATCCCGGCGGGCCCATGGATGTTTGTAGTGGCTCGGAATCCACTTTAAGCCGTGGGTCCCGGTCTCTTATGACTTTAGAGCGTCACAGAGCCCATTCAGACTACTTCTCACCCACATCATTCCCAAACTGTAAAGGGGCAACTCAGCTCTAGGCACAGCGATGTGGCGTGGTGTAGTAGTAGTAGTTCAAACTATTTAGGGGCCTGATGGCCGAGTGGCTAGCGTTCTGGCACTCGGTACTACATGTTTCGGGTTCGAATCCTGGTGGTACCATGGATGTTTGTAGGGTTCGGAATCCACTTTAAGCCGTGGTTCCCGGTCTCATAGGATCGTAGAGCATTATACAGCCCAATCAGACAAACTGTAAAGGCGCAACTCAGTTCTGGGCACAATGATGTTGTGGGGTGTAGTAGAAACTGTAGTTGTAGTAGTTGAAACTAATAATTGCAAAAATTTATAATATTAACGGTTGCATTGACTTTTTTTACGTTCCGTTATCACTAAGAAAGTGTTAATTAAGTGCTTTGATAACAAGTAACATATAAAAAAAAATTTCCTACTATTTCTAATTTCCATCCATTTTTTTAAGTTTATCTGGTTATTATTTTTTTAAGTTATTGATAGATATATGCAAGAAAAAAACTAAAATGAATTAATTAAATTTAACCATTATTAATCATGCATTAACATCCAGTGTCGTCCAATGCAAGTTTAAAAAAATGTATCTGAACTCGAACTCGAGTGGCTGAATAAAAAGTATTTTATGAACGATTGAAGATGTGAACAAGATATATATAGGGAGAGTGTGAGCTAATAGAAGGAACTGAAAAAAAATAAAGAATTGAATAGGATTTTCTTTGAAGAATTCACTTTTGATTTCATTTGCTTATAAGACAAATGAAATCAAAAGAGTTCAATTCACATGAGTTTCATTTTTGCTGTATAATCACACGTGACTTGAGCATGGAAACAAAACGCACACCTTTTTTTCAAAACGTCAGTACATCACTTTAAAAGCAAGTGCACAGAAAAAACCCCATTGTGAATAAAGTACTATAGTACGTAGACACTGAATTATAAGGATGACTGAAAACTAGGCCGATTTCTAGATTATCGTCCAGATAATTACACGAAAGAATCGATACAGTTTTTTTACTAATGATTCCTCCGCGTAGGCGCCATTAAAGAAAATTGCCTTAATCATTACCTGCATCGAACTAGCATTAACGGCGATCGATTGGAAATTTTTCCTTTTTAAACAGAAATCGTTAGCGCTGTTCAAGCTATTTATAGTGGCCAGAGTGGTTTGACCCATCTTACTATAAGTTGACTGTGTTAAGTTCTGTTACAAATATTTTTTTTCTTCTAATTCAGCTGGCAAACATTTAGACAGTTGTCTTGGATGCTTTAAGACAAGCGCCGCACCGACGTTACTCACTTAGCACTACCCAGGGGACGCGTGTAACTTGAAGATTTTTTAACGGATATTTTAAGAATTTATAACGGATAAGAACCTGTAATGCGGAAATCTGAATGTGTAAAAAGTGATCCTGTAATATAAATGAGAGCCTTTGATATAAATGTGATCCTGTAGAATAAATGAGATCCTGAAATGCAAATTGGATCCATGGTCCCATAAAACAAATGAGAATATGCAATGTAAATGTGAACCTGTAAAATAAAGGAGAACATATAATGTAAATGGGGTTCTTTATTCCGTAGTATAAATGAGAAGCTTTAATATAAAGGACCACATAAATATTTCTTTCAAATGCAGCTGGCAAACACTTAGACAGCTTGGTCTTGGATGCCTTAAGTACGCTGCACAGACGTAACTCATTTTGCATTACCCAGGGGGCGCGTGTAACTTGAAGATAAGCCACGGACGCGGAGTAACAATGCCCCCGCAACGCTCTACGATCTTATTAGACCGGGACCTACGGTTTAATGTGGATTCCGAACCACTAGAAACAGCCATGGCACCGAGCCCCGGAGCGCTAGCCACTCGGCCATTCAGGCCCAGGACCACATAAATATACTTTTCAGGAATATACTTACATAATACTTTACGTAAAGTATATATAGAACCACATCTTTATACTTTACAGGACAACATAAATATATATTTTATATATTCTGTAGTATAAATGAGAAGCTTTAATATAAAGGACCACATAAATATACTTTACAGAAATATACTTACATAGTACTTTACGTAAAGTATATATAGAACCACATCTTTATACTTTACAGGACAGCATAAATATATATTTTATATATTTATGAGGCCCTGTAAAGTAAATGAAAGCCTACAATGTAAATGTGATTCATTCAATAAATATTTCCTAAATTTAAATAACTTAGTTTTTCATAGAAAACAGACTCCTGTAAGATAATAAAGAGATCAACTTCTGTTTATTAGCAGAAGTTGATCATCATCACCTTACAAGGGTGACCTGACGTCTTTTAAATCTGACGTCCTTTCTAAGAAAATCATCTTGTGAAAGAAAATAGTATAAAAAAAATAAATAAAATAAATAGTTATTTATTTCTGAATCATTTTCAAACCAATTTCAATTTATGTAGGACTAAATATATATATATTAATTATATGTGATGAATATTACTAAATAATTGAAACCTCATGTTATTTACAGGTCTTTTAAATTTGTTATAATTAGATTATTTTAATATATTCTCTCTTTATGGCACATTTTAGCTTTTATTCGCCATGAAAGCATTCTAAAAGAAGCTACGTAAAAGAGCTATTCCTCGCATAATCCACGCAAAAAAAGAATTCAAACCACCCTGCCAAAGTAATCTCTGTGATCATCCGCTACGTTACACTATCATCAACGGTATTTCTTGGTTGACGTGTTCCTTTTAGGAAGACCCCTATCCATCTCTTTCGCGAGCATCCCAAATCATGGGATATCCTTGTCCTGCTAAAAAAAGGATAGAATGGATGGATATATATATATATATATATATATATAATAAAGGCAGAAAATAACTTTTCACAATTGTTTGAAAAACAAGTAATATAAGAAAAAAAAATTTTTTTTAAAGCCAATTCCTACTTTTTTTTCACTCTATTGCAGAAAAGTTCTTTATAAATAATTTCCATTCATTTTCTTTAAGTTTATATGGCGCCATCTGTTGGTAGATATATGCAACATAAATCTAAAAAAATGAAATGAATTAATTAAATTTAATTACTGAATTAATCTTTGAAAAAAACTGTATTAACATCAAGTGTCATCCACTACAAGTTCCAAAAAATGTATTTGAACTTGAGTGGATGAATAAAAAGTATTTTATGAACAATTGAAAATTTGAACAAGATATACACTCATGAGCCAAAACATTATGACCACCCCTACATTTTGCAATGAACTCGCCTGGATGACGTGGAAGGCACGTGATCAGGTGGAAGTGGTATTTAACTGGTATTAAGTGGTGGTATTAATCCATGCCAAGGCGGGTTGAAGCTGTGTTGCGCGCCAAAGGTGGGCCATCTCGTCATTGACAGGTGGTCATAATGCTTTGGCTCTTGAGTGTATATAGGGAGAGTGTGAACTATTGGAAGGAATTGAATATGTTGTTTAGAAAAAAAAAAGAAATAAAAACCAAATTTTGTAAAAAAATATCAAAATAGTGCTTATTAAAATAGAAATAAAGAGGTGAACTTTTATTTATATTTTAAATTTTATTAGATTTTTATTCTATATTTTTAATTTCCAAACATTATTTCTTAAGAAAAAAATGCTAAAAGTATAAAATATAAAAGAGTAGCTCGATGACCGAGTGGCTGGCACTCGGTACGACAGGTTTCGGGTTTGAGACCCGGCCATGCCATGGATGTTTGTAGTGGTTCGGAATCCACTTGAAACTAGGTCCCGGTCTAATAGGATCATAGAGTGGTGCGGGAGTAGTGTTACTCGGCGTCCGTAGCTTATCTACAAGCGGCACGCACCTCCTAGGTAGTGTTAAATGACTAACAGAGATGAAGTCCTTGCTTATGGCATAAAGAGTAACTGTCTGTGTCGCCAGCTGCATTAGAACAACAATATAAAAGTACTCTTAATTCAAAAAATTTCAATTTATAAAAGTAATAACTAATGTCATTAAATTTATTTATATAAAATAATTTTAAAAATTAATTTATAAAAGGACAGATTATTATTTTATTATAAATATTAAAATAATAATGTGAAACTAATAGAAGAATACAATCGGAACTTGTTCCATTAGTTCAGTTTTTAGAGTAAAGGAGATTCTGGTAGGTTTGGTTTATCGTTCTACGGTCATCTCGTGCACACGTTAGGCTAAACAGACTGGGATCTACAGCTTAAAGTGGATTCCGAACCACTACAAACATCCATGGCACCGCCGGGACTCGAGCCAGAAACCTGTGGTACCGAGCGCCAGAGTGCTAGCCATTCGGCCATACAGGCCCTGTTCTGGTAGGATCTGCCACATCCAAGAAAAATGCAAGGTGGAAACCATAGTATAAGTGATCGATTAAAGCAGATGGCTTTTCTCGCTCACAGCGCAAAAATTCTATTTCGATATACTCTTATTTGACTATCGATTTGCAGCTATCAAGTCACGTGCTCATCTAGAAGGGTTCCAAGTTTCCAGAATTCTTACAGATTATTGTACGCTATGCAAGCACACCGAATCATCTCTTAACATTGCGAATTCCATTTTCTTTGATGATATAAGTGATCAAAATACTTCCACTCATGATCAATTGAAATTCAATTTGATTTCATTTTTTTTTGTTATGTATTAACAATTAAAAACTAAATTATACTAACGGATTTCGATACATTACATATTTAAATTGATTGTTACAATTACAATTTTGTGTATCAATGAATATGAATGATTTGTATTAATATACTTGCCATGTGTATTTTTCTATACGTATATGATTGAGTTGTGGGCCTGAATAGCCGAGTGGCTAGCGCTCTGGCGCTCGGTACCACAGGTTTCGGGTTCGAGTCCCGGCGGTGCCATGGCTGTTTGTAGTGGTTCTGAATCCACTTTAAACCGTAAGTCCTGGTCCTATTAGGATCGTAGAGCGTTCCGGGGGCATTGTTACCCTGGGTCCGTGGCTTATCTTCAAGTTACACGCGCCCCCTGGGTCATGCAAAGTGACTACGTCTGTGCAGCGCTTGCCTTAAGGCATTCAAGACCAAGCTGTCTAAGTGTTTGCCAGCTGCATTAGAACAAAAAAAAAAGATTGAGTTGTTCATCAACAATTCCTTATGGATAATCAAATTTAATCTTTATTTTGCCATCGCCTATTTACTCATTAATTTTCAGTGGAGCTTGCCAATTCCAAATGACTAATAAGTGTATTCTCATTTCTCATAGACCTATCCAATACTTCAAAAGCAATAGTTGAATAATAATGGAAAATAAGGGCCTGATGGCCGAGTTTCTCGGCACCACAGGTTTCTGATTCGAGTCCCGACGGTGCCATGGATGCTTGTAGTGGTTCGAAGTTCACTTTAAACCGTAGGTCCCGGTCTAATAGGATCGTAGAGCGTTGCGGGGGTAGTGTTACTCCGCGTCCGTAACCTATTTACACGCATCTCCTGGGTAGTACTAAGTGAGTAACGTCGGTGCGTCGCTTGCTTTAAGGCATCCAAGACAACTGTCTAAGTGTTTGCCAGCTGCATTAGAAAGAAAAAATAATGATGGAAAATTAAATTTCCCCTTTACTTCACGCCATTACTTATTAGAGAGTTTTTGCATACCGTACGTTAGTTACCGTAGGACGCCCGTTAGCTTTTCCTAAAAAGCTAATGGACGTTCTACGGTTACTAACGTACGGTATGCAAAAACTCTCTATTGACTGATGTCATAAAACTCACATTGCACTCTTTACGAAAAAGGAAAAAATTATCTTTAATTTCAGCGAAAATTTAAAATAAAAAGGAGTTTCCGATCACAGCAAAATTTCTTTTTTTGGGGGGTTAGTGGGGTTTGTTTTTGGTTAACATTCAGAAAAGCGTCTCTTTTTCATCGGATTTACGATTCGTATCAGTTTATTTTTATTTGGATGTGTTCTAGTAATTTGCACAATAAAACATTGCATAATAAAGGATTGTACCGGAAAGGCTGCATTAAATCGAAACGAAACTCTTTTTGTTTTAATATTCCCTGCTTTAGAAAAACAAATTATGGATTTCGATTCACTTTTGTCTCTTAACAATGACCATTTAAAATGGTGGGCTCATAAACATGCCGTCCTCAGACTTAATGCTTATAAGGCTAACAGATCATCAGACTGAACGCTTATAAGACTATCAGACCAGCATACTGAATACTTATAAGGCTACCAGACAATCAGACTGAATACTTATAAGGCTAATATACCAACATCAGACTGAATACTTATAAGGCTAACAGACCCTCAGACTGAATACTTATAAGGCTAACAGACCATCAGAATGAATACTTATAAAGCTAACAGACCATCAGACTGAATACTTATAAGGCTGACAGACCCTCAGACTGTATACTTATAAGGCTAGCAGACCATCAGACTGAATACTTATAAGGCTACCAGACCATCAGACTGAATACTTATAAGGCTAATATACCAACATCAGACTGAATACTTATAAGGCTAACAGACCCTCAGACTGAATACTTATAAGGCTAGCAGACCATCAGACTGAATGCTTATAAGGCTAACAGATCATCAGACTGAATGCTTATAAGGCTAATAGGCCATCAGACTGAATACTTATAAGGCTAACAGACCATCAGACTGAATACTTATAAGGCTAATATGCCAACATCAGACTGAATGATTATAAAATTAACATGCTATCATCAGACAGCATGCTAATGATGCTAACTTCCTATTATCAGACAACGTGCCTATAAGGTTAGCATGCCATCATCAGACCGCATGCTTATAATTCTAATATGCTATCTTCAGACGAACTTACTCATTCAAACCAATGCTCTTCTGCGCTGTAATTTATCGTATTAACACTGGACCATTTTTGGAGTCGAAGATTCCTTTGGAACGTATTCTTTTATTCCCCTATTTCAATTTTTAATTAAAAGGTCCTTTTTGTCACGGTCAAACGTCACGTTTTGTCACTTAAAAGCGCCCTGGAGCTCGGTACCACTGGTTTCGGATTCGAGTCTCGGCGGTGCCATGGATGTTTGCAGTGGTTCGTAATCTACTTTAAGCTGTAGGTCTCGGTCTCCTAGGACCGTAGAGCGTCAAAGGGCCCAATCAGACTTCTCACCCGCATGATTTCCAGACTGTAAAGGGGAATTCGGTTCTAGGCACATTGATGTGGTGTGGTGTAGTAGTAGTAGCATTGGCGATTGAAATCAAGAGGTATCAATTTTTCAAACCCATTCACCCATTATTCAAGCCCATAGCGCACATGAGTGTGTCATGGATATAAGAATGCAGCCCCTGATGTACGGTTGAAAATATGTTTCACACAAAATTTTACATATCTGGCTAAGACATCTTTTTTCACCACACATTTTAAACTTCCGCCATAAAGCCCACCCATGATCCAGATTTCGATTAAATGGTTCTCCAACAATGATGGGAATCGTAAACCACCCAGCAACTCACGCTCTTAAGTGAATTAAAAAGTGATTCCTTCCGGGGTTTGAATGGCGCACCCAAACCTTTTACAATAATAGCGGAGAAATGATGATGAATTAAAAGAAACCCACGGGCCCGTAAATGTCAGGAGCCAACGCCTGAAGGAGACCTTATTGGAAAAAACTTGCCGCCTCCTTATTAATAAGCGGTATTTTAATTACCCATGTGGAACATTCAGGTGGGGCGAAATCTTGGACAATTTAACTGTGGGATAAGAAATTCCTACGCGAAACCAAATGCACTTTGGTTTTTGTATTCATCACTCAATATCTACAAATCGAGCTTGCTTTGTTTTTGTATTCGTCGCTCAATATCTACAAATCGAGCTTGCTTTGTTTTTGTATTCGTCGCTCAATATCTACAAATCGAACTTGCTTTGTTTTTGTATTCGTCGCTCAATATCTACAAATCGAGCTTGCTTTGTTTTTGTATTCGTCGCTCAATATCTACGAAATGAGCTTTCTTTGTTTTTGTATTCGTCTATCGCTTATTATTTTTGAAAAAGGAAAAGATCCTATTGGAAAGAAATAGATGTGAATGTATCATGAAGCATCCAATCTCGTGATATCACAGAATTTAATTATTTTACTGCGGACATGATGGCCGAGTGGCTGGCACTCAGTACCACAGGTATCGGGTTCGAGTTCCGGCGGTTCCATGCATGTTTGTTGTGGTTCGGAATCCACTTTAGACCATAGGTCCGGGTCTAATAGGAGAAGTGTGGGGGTTAGTGTTACTCGTGTCCGTAGCCTATCTTCAAGCTACAAGTGTCTCCTAGGTAGTGCTAAATCAGCAATAGCTATGCAGCCGTTGCTTGTGGCATAAAGATTAACTGTCTCTATATTGCCAGCTGCATTAGAACAGCAACAACAATTATTTTATTGCGACTTTATGTTGAAGAATGTGCACAAAACTCTTGTATCTAATTTAGATGAAGTTCAAAGCCATGACCATGCTCCAATGGCATCTGTAATATGTGAAAACCCTATCATTTTTGTATCTCAGTTGTCACAAAACATTCAAATAAGTCCAATATGCAAACGCTGTCAATTAATTTCTACAAATACTAATACAACACACTTACTGCAAGGATGCATCCTGAATAATTATATATTTCAAACTAACTTGATTGAATAATTTATATTACGTAGATTATATATTAAATTATGAATCCATATTTAATGCAATATTATAACTATAATATATATTGAATTTACAGCATTCTCAACGATCAGTACTTCAATTATCTACGTCTGAGAGGAAATAATTATAGCAATTATTAAATACATATACTTATATTGAAATTCTAGTTGATTTAAATTATAATTCATTTACAAGGCGTTGTTCTCAAATATAGTTAAAGTGTTTAAATCTCACTGTGGATTAAATTACATCTATTTAAAGGCACTGGTGACAAAATGATAACATGAGCAATTTGAAGGAATAGATTCGATGGTGGCATGCATTGAAGATTCTACTTTCAAAAAGGTTTGTTGCTTTGCTGTCATTTTGTGCACACTTTAGGCTAATTACACCGAGACCTACAGTTTAACGTGGATTCCGAATAACAACAAACATACATGTCACTGCCAGGATCCGAACCTGAAACATGTGGTACCAAAGGGCAGATCACTAGACAATTGAACATCAGGCTGCTTCAAAAATGAGATTTTTTAAAGGATTGTGATAGTCAATGCAGTTGACAATTAATCAATGTAATTGGGGCCTGATGGTCCAGTGGCTAGTGCTCTGGCGATCGGTGCCCCTGGTTCCGGGTTCGAAGGCCGGCGGTGCCATGGATCCTTGTAGTGCTTCGGAGTCTACTTTAAACCTAGGTCCGGATCTCATAGGACCGTAGAGTGTCTCAGAGCCCAATCAGACTTCTTCTCACCCACATCATTCCCATACTGTAAAGGGGCAACTCAATTATAGGCACAGTGATGTGGTGCAGTAGTAGTAGTACTGGATGTAAGTAATACTGAATGTAAGAATGTAGTAAATTTGTTAATCTGCTTGTCAAGAGTTTTCCATATTTCTTCTCCTACGACATTCAAATGTGGAATATTTCCCATGGAATTATTCTCGGAATTCACTGAATGTCCCCCATTCAACGTGGCAGAAAACAAAGTTTGCAATTTTATTTATTTATTTGTTTTTTATTTTCTTGTAGCTCATTCACCAACTTCTAAAGGAGCCTTAGTTATCTTGAGAAAAATCATATCCATTTTAATTAATTGAAAAGAGAAATTTGAAAATATGGCTACCCGCCTATCATTTCAAATTATTTAGCTTAATACATGTTTTCCAACTTTTCACCCATTTTTTACATTTTTTTTTCAGTTTTCAGTTTCACGATGTTGTATTTGCGTATCGTATGAGAGAAAACCCGGTAAACTCCCACCAAGTAGTCATACTAGCAGGCAAGATGCTGAAACATCACAAGCGCCATCGAATCTCCTTAATTTTTGAAACAACAAAGCCGGCAGTGGTTTGAAATTCCGCCCTCGAACCACGTATATCACATCATTAGGTATTTTTATCCGGATCAAAAGCTTATAAAATTGCCGTATCTATTTTTTTTTCTTTAATGCAGCTTAGACACTCAGACAGTTATCTTGGAGGCCTTAAGGCAAGAGCTGCACCGAACTTAGTCACTCAGCACAACCCAGAGGGTGCGTGTACCTTGAAGAGAAGCTACGGACGCTGTGTAACAACACCCCCACAAAGCTCTAAGATGCTGTTCGACAGGGACCGACAGTTTAAAGTGGATTTCTATCCACTCCAAACATCCATGGCACCGCCAGGATTCGAACCCGAAACCTGTGGTACCGAGCAGGATCGAGGTTGGAATGATTGGTTATAGTTTGCATGGCCACTTTCTTGTTATTATTTCACTCCAGCGTCAGTAGCACGTTTCGATGAATCGCCATCCTGACATCGCAACAGCAGAATTGCAGGAATTATTTATTGTATTCAGCTACAGTCTTATGCTGTTACGAAACAGAGTAATATATGAATATTACTGTGAATAAAAAAGAAAGTTGGAGTGATTAATTAAAGTTTGCATATACAATTTCTTGAAATTCTGACTTGATTTTAAAAAAAAATTGCTCTTCGAAAGCTGAGAAGTGTAACAAAATTAAAACAACTTATATTTAATTTCAATTGTCGGTAACGGGGGTTCGAACCTCCGTTCTGTTTGGTGAACCAGATCTAAAATTATAGCCGGACTTAGCCAGCTATCTGAGCCACTTGGCCAATCAGACTCCCAAATTGCTGTGTATTGTTATGTAAAATATTCGTCCTTATAAATTAAATCAATTTTATCAACTTTTTGAGCCGATGTAATAAAGCTTCGCATCTGTTTTTCCATGAAGTCTTCAGAACAGGATTCTTTAAGTACGTGAACACGTGAACAGAACAGAAATGAACACGTGAAAGTGTTGTTTCATAGTTGATTCAAAATGACCATTGGACATGAAATACAAAGAGTAACAATCAGTATGAAATTGGACAATTTAAAAAAAAAAAATGTTCTGCATTGGAAATATTTCGTCATACAAGATTTAGATTATTTTGAATGTGTGGCACTTTTATTGCAGGGACCAAATTGTTGATTTTAGCAATATTTATTTATCTAATGCAGCTGGCAAACACTTAGACAGTTGTCTTGGATGCTTTAAGGCAAGTGCTGCACCGACGTTACTCACTTAGCACTTAACCCAGGAGGTGCGTGTAGCTTTTAACGGACGCGGGGTAACACTATCCCCGCAACGCTCTACGATACTGTTAGACCGGTGCCTAAGGTTTAAGGTGGATTCCGAACCACTACAAACATCCATGGCACCGCCGGGACTCGAACCCGAAACTTGTGGTACCGGGCGCTAGCCACTCGTCCATTCAGGCCCTAATTTTAGCAAGATTAGGGAAGAAATACTGAGAAATTGAACCCAATGTCTTAAAGCTTTCTTACTAAGTTACAAAATAGTTTTTCAATTCAGTAATATTGATTGAATTACGATAAAACTTAAGACACGTTATTTGGGTTTTAAATAAGATGCAGGGAAGGACTAATTAAAATTCACTGGGCATAAAGATAAAAAAAAAATTGATTTTTTTCTCTACTTTCACACATTTTTAATGGATCACAAAATGTTCTTACACAGTACCATCGCTTAGGATCCTCTTCTCTGAGAAATGCATTATCCACCTGAGTTTTAAAACTATAATACTTTCTCAGTTTATTTTCTAAATAAATTATACGAATTAATCACTCATCAGAACAATTACTTGACGAATACATCAGTGATAGGATTCACTAGAAACACTGAGAGATTGAATCCAATGTCTTAAAGCTTTCTTAACAAGTCACAAAACAGTTTTTCACTTCAGTAATAGTGATTGAATTATGATAAAAACTACAGACACATGATTTGGGACCTACCAAATTTATTTCATTTTCTCACAATCAACATTTATACTGGAACAAAGGTACAATTAAAACAGAGAAAAGAGACAATAGAAAAATAATGACAATAAATTAATTTTCATTAACACGCGAAATAAATAACTTAATTACCACAAACGCTTCGTTGTGAGTTCTCGATAAATCAGCAGCAAAAGTTCTTCGCACACAAACTTTCTTTTGTCTCACCAAAGTGTTTTATGATAAATCTCGTTGCAGGATGTTGAGTTCCTAAAAATGATGATTTGTTGTTGGGCCACCATCTGTTTTTAGCCCGGACCGCCGAGCGACAGAGCAATAACTTAGCCGATTTTCGGGGAAGTGTGTTGGGTGTGTAATATCTTACCAACCTGTGTGTCTCTGTTATTATTTCCCGCAAAATATATGAGCTTTCGGTGTTTTGGTTCATAGGTATAAAGATGATTTGATGGGGACACTTGAAAAGTGAATTGAAAAAGATAATAAACAAGTAATATAATAAAAAAAAATTTTAAGTCAATTCCTATTTTTTTTCACTCAATTGCAGAAAGTCCTTTATAAATAATTTTCATTCATTTCTTTAATTTTATCTGGCGCCATCTATTGTTTACATACATGCACCTTAAATCTAAAAAAAAAAAAATTAATTAATTACATTAATTACTGATTTAATCTTCGAAAAAAACTGCATCAACATCAAGTGTCATCCACTACAAGTTCAAAAAAAAAATGTATTTGAAGTTCAGTGGATGAATCAAAAGTATTTTATGAACGATTGAAAACTTGAGCAAGATATATATAGGGAGAGTGTGAGCTAATAGAAGGAATTGAAATGATGATTAGTTTTCGACGAAGCAATAACTTAGCCGATTTTCGGGGAAGTGTATTGGGTGGATAATATCTTACCAACCTGTGTGTCTCTGTTATTATTTCCCGCAAAATATATGAGCTCTCGGTTTTTTTTTCTTAGGTGTAAAAATGGTTTCACGGACACGTCAAAAGCGAATTGAAAAAGACAATATGAAAAAGAAGTTCCAAGAAGGCGAATTAATTAATCTGTATTTTTAGAGCAATAAAACGTCATTATCACTTAGATTCAACGTAAGTTGCTGTTTTAGACGATAACAATATAGTTTAGACGATTGTTTTTCAATTCCTTCTATTAGCTCGCATTCTCCCTATATAACAGGTGGACTGAAAAGTTCATAGGCTGACACATATATGGTGCTACTAGTATTAAATCCATATTATTTTTAGTTAGTCCAAACCTTCAAAAGACACGTGTATAAACTTGACAGCTTTAATGGTTATGATATTTTTTCGATTCCTACTATTAGCTCACACTCTCCCTCTATATATATCTTGTTCAAATTTTCAATCGCTCATAAAATACTTTTTATTCATCCACTCAAGCTCAAATTCATTTTTTTTAACTTGTAGTGGATGACACTTCATGTCAATAAAGTTTTTTTCAAATATTAATTCAGTAATTAAATTTAATTAAACCATTTCAGTTTTTTTTTTATTTAAGTTGCATCTATCTACCAATAAATGCCGCCAGATAAACTTAAAAAAATTAATGAAAATTATTTATAAAGGACTTCCTGCTATATAATGAAAAAAAGTAGGAATGGACTTAACAAAAAAATTTTGTTTTTATATTTCTTGTTTCTGGTTCTTAGGTGTAGAGATGATTTGATGGGCACGTGAAAAGCGAATTGAAAGAAAACAAGTAAAGAAGAAAATTTTTGTTTTAAATTCATTTCCTACTTAGGTCAACAAATAAAAATTTTATTTTAGTTAATTTTTTATTAAATGATTACAATTCATATAAATATGTATACACATATGACAGAAACACGATGTTAAGTGACAAAATAGAAAGCGAATTTCCTTGCAATTTTCCATTCTATAAAGGGTTTGTTTGTTACTATTTATTCGCTTTCTATTTTTTTTTTTTTTTTTCGTTTCTAATTTATGAAGCTGATGGTCTTCATCACTGACGGTATTTATTCCTAAATTTATATCCTGCTAAATATCTTATGGAAGAGATCTCTCCTACAAAACTAAAACGAATGAATTAAATTTAATAAATGAATTAATAGAGAGTTTTTGCATACCGTCCGTTAGTTACCGTAGGACGTCCGTTAGCTTTTCCTCCCTAGCGCGCATGCTCAGTTTCCTATGAGCATGCGCGCTAGGGAGGAAAAGCTAACGGACGCCCTACGGTAACTAACGTACGGTATGCAAAAACTCTCTAATATTTGAAAAAACTGCATTCACATCCAGTGTTATCCACTACAAGTTTAAAAAAATGTATTTGACCTTTAATGGAGGAATCAAAAGTATTTTATGAACGATTTAAAATTTGAACAAGATACATATATAGGGAGAGTGTGAGCTAATGGAAGGAATTGAAAAAAAGTTCCAATTAGGTGAATTCATTAATCTGCGTTTGTATTTTTACAGCAATGAAACGTCGTTGTGACTTAGATTCAATGTAAGTTGATGTATAACGATAATAATATATTTTAGATAACAGTTTTTTATATTGATTTACATACGATGACTTTTTTTTTTATTATGTGTGAACATGATGTTGTCCTGGTTAGGGGTCTGTGACGTTATCCGAAAATTAGAGTCAAGTAGATAAAACTCCATTGCAAATTATGGTAGAAAATGGAACTTTGGGCCCCTTAACTCTTGAAATGCTTCATGAATAACGTTAATCCTCAGGAATTTTTTGGAGAATTTGGCTTTTACTTGAAGTTTTTGCACCATGGTTTTGAATCCATTTTCATGTTTTGGGTTGGGATTTTAAGCATTTGTATTTCCAGTGACTATAAGTACTCACAGTGCGTTTATTCATTACTCCTTCTTGAAGTTTCATATTTATCCCTTTTGGCATTTTCCGATGCCTATTGAGCTGTATAGCACTTTTTATTGTATTTGGAATACGTCATTCTTCATTTATACATAACATTTCCAAACTTTGATATATTCTTTTGGCTATTGAATGTGATAACGCTTCTTGTAGAATTGGGAATACTTCTTTCTTCACTTACGACGACTTCACTTATCTTAATTTTGAATGTTCTGTTAGAGATTCTTGAACAATTCATTCTTCACGAAGTTCTCGATCTATTCAGCATTGCTATATTCATGTGCCTATTTGAATTTGGCCATTCTTTTAGTATGTCCATTGCTTGCATTGTATGTCCATTGCTTCCTATATCTCGTGCCTTATTGAACATTGGCATATTTATGAGATTATTCATCCGTTCTCGAATGATCACACATGATAAGTTAAAATTTTCAGAGTCAAATTTCAGTTTTTTTTTATTATTATTTTATACTGTTATAGACGATGAAATTTCCACTGTTTAGTGTCATTGTTTTATGGGTCTCGTTTTCAAATGAAGGAGACGCTGGACCCATTTCCCAATAGGATGCATTTTGTAAATCAAATTAAAAATGTATTATTTTTAATACATAAAATAAAGTTACAAAATTTCCTTCTTCCCCTTCTTCCATTGCGCAACAGCCGTAGGGTGGGCCAAGGTCATCTGCCAGTAGGCAGATTTCGAGACAGATGTTTTCTTTCTACGGGATAGGAGTATCAGCCCTACACCCTATAGTCCTATTAGAAGCGCAAAAAAATGACTTAAAGGGGATTCCCATCTACTGCAAACATCCATGAAACGGCAGGGATTCGTACCCGAAACCTGCAAGCAGCAATAGCTAATTATTCGGCCATCAGGCCTCATATAATTAATTATTAGACTTCAAATAAAATTTTAAAAAATTAAGGCCCATGGCTACAGTATAGCGATAGACGGTTTGTTGGCACACTATGCCATGTATAATTTTTTTGTTCTAATGCAGCTGGCAAACACTTAGACAGTTGTCTTGGATGCCTTAAGGCATTCTTACTCACTTACTGACTTAGCACTCATGCCTTACTCACTTAGCACTACCCAGAAGGTGCGTGTAGCTTGAAGATAAGCTACGGACGCGGAGTAATACTACCCTCGCAAAGCTCTACAATCCTATTAGACAGGGACCTACGGTTTAAAGTAAATTCCGAACCACTAGAAACATCCACGATACCACCGGGACACGAACTCGAAACCCATGGTACCGAGCGCCAAAGCGTTCGCCACTCGACCATCCAGATCCCCTTTTCCACAGTTTTAGATTTGTTTTTTATCGCTCTACGATCTTTGTGTGCACACTTTTAGGCTTAGTAGACCAGGTCCTACGGTTTAAAGTTGATTCGGAACCACTCACAAACATCCATGCCTCATCCAGGATTCGAACCTGAAGCCTGTGGTACCTACAGCAGAGAGCTGGCCAATTGGTCATCAGGCCGTGTAATATATTTTACGGGTTAAAATTAATGCAGAATACTTTAAATAAACTTTTTTTTGTGCCCATGCAGCTGGCAAACACTTAGACAGCTTGGTCTTGGATGCCTTAAGGCAAACGCCGCGCAGACGTTACTCACTTTGCATTAACCAGGGGGCGCGTGTAACTTGAAGATACGGACGCGGAGTAACAATGACCCCGCAATGCTCTACGATCCTATTAGGACCGGGACCTACGGTTTAAAGGGGATTCCGTACCACTACAAATATCCATGGCCCCGCCGGGCGTCGAACCCGAAACCTGTGGTACCGAGAGCCAGAGCACTAGCCACTCGGCCATTCAGGCCCCTTTAAATAAACTAAAAGAAATATTTTATTTGGTGTCTACTAGTTTTACATTTTTTTTTATTCGTGTAATTTGTCAATAAAGCATAAAAATAAAAATGGTAAATTTTTTTTACTTAAATTCAAATTTTTTTTTTATCTACTAATGCGCTAAAATGTTTGAAAAAGAAAAGATTTTTGTTTTGTCTTGCTTTCGTCGCATAAAAATACGAAATGATTTATTGCTTTTTTAAACTTCTGTTAAATATTTAGATTCGCCCGCCCACGACAAATGACTTCCATATTTTTTGGACAAAAAAAAAATAAAAATAAAAAAAAACCTTCTCTACAATAATTTCAAACCAAGTTTGAAATATGAGTTTGAAAAATGTTCTGTTTCAGTCAGAAGTTTATTTTTTTAAATCAAAAAGGATTACTTATTGCCATTAAAAGTATTATTGTATTTAATGTTTCTAAAGGATGGGTCCATAGCTATTTGAAAGGTGTTGTATATTTGCATTGCTTAAAAATATTTATTTCTTAAGGACCACTCCTTTTTGACCAACGGATTAAAATTATTGAGTATTAAATATGAGTAAAACAGGTTTTGATAAAAAAAAATTACTTTTTTAATGTGAAGTATTCTTCAAAACTTACTCAATATTTCTAAACAGTTATAGAAACAGATGAATTTTTTTTTCTAATGCAGCTGACAAACACTTAGACAGTTGTTTTGGATGCCTTAAGGCTCGTTCCCATCTAGGCGTGAAGCGTTTAAGCGTGAAGAGTTGACCAATCACTAGCCTCACTACATTCGCCTGAAACCAATTTGAAATACACTGCTTCGAATTGACCAGTTTTCAACTGGAAGCGGAACTTCACTAAAAGTAATGCTATTTCTGACGTTTCGCTGTGAAGAGGTCGAGAAAATGCCGCGAATGAATCTTCACCGCTTCACGCCTCGGTGGGAATGAGCCTTTAAGGCAAGCGCTGCACCGACGTTACTCACATAGCACTATCCAGCAGGTGCGTGCAGCTTGAAGATAAGCTACGGACGCGGAGTAACACTACCTCCATAACTCTCTGCGATCCTGTTAGACCGGGACCTACGGTTTAAAGTGTATTCCGAACAACTACCAACATCCATGGCATCGCCTGGACTCGAACCCGAAACCTGTCGTACCGAGCGCCAAAGCGCTAGCCACTCGGCCATTCAGGCCCTCAACTGAAAATAGGATGGCAAATTCATTCTGTAAAATAGATTTGCGAAGCATAAGATGTATCAAAAAAAAAAAAAAGTCTCAATATATGTTTGGAAAACTGAAATTTAGAAAACTGAAAAAACGTTAGAAATAAATTATGTTATCTACGTAAGGTTGTTATTAACTAATGTAACAAGGCATTAAAAGTCTATTTTGACTTTGCATATTATTTAGTGTTCATAAACACATAAAAATAGTTTCACAAAATTATTCAAATGAACTTTTGATGGAGGGGACCTGATGGCCGAATGGCTAGCGCTCTGGCGTTCGGTACACAGGTTTCGAGTTCGATCCCCGGCGGTGCCATGGATGTTTGTAGTGGTTCGGAATCCACTTTAAGCCGTAGGTCCCGGTCCTAATAGGATCGTAGAGAGCGGCGGGGGCATTGTTATTCCGCGTCCGTAGCTTACCATCAAGTTACACGCGCCCCCTGGGTAATGCAAAGTGAGTAACATCAGTGCAGCCCCTTATGGCGAAAGATCACGGTCTATTTGCCAGCTGCATTAGAAGAAAAAAAAACTTTTGATGGATAAAATTAATAAACAGTTACTGCGGTATTTAAATTCATTAGTCATCAAATACGATTATTTCCCACTTCGGGATGATTAAAAAAAACAGAACAATTTAAAGTATAAATTTATATGTTGTTGATATTCTGCAGTTTTAAATCTTTACGCAATTAGTAAAGAAATTTTTATTTCATTCTATATATATAATTAAATAAGAAGGGTTCGAATTAAAACTGCATCATTAGTCGAAAAGGAGTAGAAAGGATTTCGTCCAACTGTAAATGTCGATGAGGCATATCAAAACAAATTAATTGCACACACAATTCTTCCGAAGAAAAATTAAACATCCTGTTTAAAAACGGTGGGCCTGAATGGCCGAGTGCCTAGCACTCTGGCGCTCGGTACCACAGGTTTCGGGTTCGAGTCCCGGCGGTGCCATGGATGTGTGTAACTTATGGATGTCCGTGACTTATCTTCAAGCTGCGCGCCCCTCCTGGGTAGTGCAAAGTGAGTAACAGCTTGCAGCGCTTGCCTTAAGGCATCCAAGACAGCTGTCTAAGTGTTTGCCAGATGCATTAGAACAAAATAATACTTAGGCTGGAGTCAGGTTCAAAACAGGCTGCTCAACTGGAAACTTTGCTGAAAATGGACTCGATAAATTCGTATGACAGAATGTCTTTTAGTTGAGCTCGAAGAAGAAAAAAAGAAACCACACATGCCTTCATTCAAAATTGCAGAACTATAACAGTAGTGCATTATAGCAAGCTCCCCATTGCACCTCGGGTAACGTTGAATCTGCTACAATAGTGAAATATAAAAAAGTGCTATATTTGAAAACAACACTATTATAGGATCTTTTAGAATCAAGTAATTTGAAAAAGAGGAAATAAATTCTCACCTATTTAATTTCTCCTAAAGAATTTAATTATAACATGTATTTATATTAAAACGTACTTTAAATGCAAATGCAACGCATTTGAGTTCTTTACAATAAACACAATAATTAGTTATTTAATTATGCCTTGTTACGCTTTAATTATGGTATCATTCTATTTATTTTATTTCATTAAAGCTTGTTTTGTTGACGACAAGCAAGTATTCAAGCGGGAGAACAGGTTAATGCTCTGACATTAACCACGCTGAAAATATAAAGAAATGAGTATTTGGTTTTCGATAGGGGTCTTGTTGAAAAAGTCTATTATTTCCATTTGACGCAAAGTGATATGAAATATTCATTTCATTTTTAAAAAAAGGGTCAACATTTTACATGTCTGACAAGATTTTCTTTTTGTTCTAATGCAGCTGGCAAACACTTAGGCAGCTTGGACTTGGATGCCTTAAGGCAAGAGCTGCACAGATGTTACCACTTTGCATTACCCAGGTGGCGCGTGTAACTTGAAGATAAGCCACGGACGCGGAGTAACAATGCCCCCGCAAAGCTCTACGATCCTATTAGGACCGGGACCTACGGCTTAAAGTGGATTTTTAACACCTCCAAAACATCCATGCCAACGCCGGGACTCGAACCCGAAACCTGTGGTACCGAACGCCAGAGCGCTAGCCACTCGGCCACTCATGTCTGACAAGATGCATAATAGCATTTTAATTTTTTACCATCAGAAGTTTGATTACAGAATCTAAACTAAATTAAGTTATTAATAAATAATTGTCATTTATTATTATTAAATTAATTATTTATTATTATTAAATTAATCATTTATTATTATTAAATTTAAACTAAGTGTTTAAATTAAAATACCTAAGTTTCGTTTTCTAATTAAAATCAGATTGTTATATTAAACAGTCCACATTTTTTATAAATTCTTTCAGAGAAAAACTAAGTTTATAAGTAATAGTTTATTAATATTTAAAATAATTATTTTCTTTGTTTAATTTTTTTGTAGCATTTATAAAAAAAAAGGAAAAAACCTGCTAGTTTCAATGTTATATATTTTTTATCACTATCTTTTTTTCATTTAATACAATTTCTATTTTTTTTTTTTTTTCATTCTTTTATTTTCAAAAAATTTCATTTGCATATTATTATGAAGGTGTTAGTTTTTTTGTTTTACATTGAGTAAGATTAAGTAATTCATCATCATCAGCGCAACAGCCCCATTGTGATCCAAGGCCGTCTGCCAACTGGCAGATTACGAGACAAGAGATGTTTTTCTTTTGATGGGATAATGTTGTCAGCCCTACGCCCAACAACCCTATTAGACCGGGACCTACGGTTTAAAATGGATTCCGAACGACTACAAACATCCATGGCACCGCCGGGACACGAATTCGAAACTTGTGGTACCCAGTGCCAGTCATTCTGCCATTCAGTCCCCGGTTAAGTAATTCCTTTCACCAAAATAAGACAGTTAAATAAATGAAACATTCTGTTAAATAATTATCATATTAATCTTAAAATAATTTCAGCATCGTGCTAACTTATGTTTTGTCCTTAAACATAAATGGCGGCAATTGAATCTCTTTGAATCATTCACAAAGGGATTTTTAAAATTTTATCTGAATTATGAATGCTTTAAAAATATTTTACTGATATCTGAAAACTAGAAATGATATTTTTCTGTTGGCTTTACGTTTTGTTTTGTCCCGTGGTTCTAAAAATACTGTTTTTATAAGCGTAAAAGTTTTATTGTTCTCAGTCATCTGAACGACACGATAAGTTTGTTTTCACTTGACCCTACAAGGACAAATTTGTAGCGGTTTCAGCATTTCCCAGGAAGTAACGTATAAGGGTACATTTTGGGAAAACATGTTGATGAAACTAGTGAAAGTGCAAGAGAAAGTGTTACAATAACCTTCGCATATATTGTAATCATTTTGTTTAGTCAAGCGTATAATAATTAATCATTTATCACAATATTTTTTTTCTTCAAATGCAGCTGGTAAACACTTAAACAATTGTCATGGATGCTTTAAGGTAAGCACTGCACCGACGTTACTCACTTAGCACTACCTAGGAGGTGCGTGCAGCTTGAAGATAAACTACGCACGCGGAGTAACAATACCCCCGCAACGCTCCTGTTAGATCGGGACCTACGGCTTAAAGTGGATTCTGAACACCAAAACATACATGCCAACGCCGGGATTCGAACTCGAAACCTGAGATACTGAGCGCTAGTCACTCAGGCCCAGCGATTTTATAAATGTAATTATATAAATTCATGATATGTTTGTTTTCGCTATTTGTTTTTGTTCACTTTCAAGTCACTTGACCCTACAAAGACAAATTTGCAGCAGTTTCAGCATTAAAGAGAAATATCCGATTATACGTTACTTTACGTATAATGGAACCCCCTTATAAGTTACTTCATTCCCAGATTGTAACATATAAAGGGGCTCCATAATAATACATCGCAAACACATACTCATGATATGTATGCAAGAAATATGTGTGACGCTTAATTTAAACTTTAAAGTGCATTTTAAAGAAACAGAGGGTCTGAATGGCTGAGTGTCTAGCGCTCTGGTGCTCTGTGCCACAGGTTTCGAGTTCGAGTCCCGGCGGTGCCATGGATGTTTGTAGTGGTTCGGAATCCAGTTTAAGCCGTAGGTCCCGGTCTCCTATGACCGTAAGTGCTTCACGGAGCAGAAGTCAGACTTCTACCTACGGGTGCTCCATCAGAACAGAAGCTGCACCCCTCTTCCCTCCTTCCATGAGGGATACGATAACAACAGAGAAACTAGTGAAAATGTAAGAGAGTTACAATAACCGTCGCATATATTTTAATTATTTTGTTTTGTCAAGTGTTTAATGATTAATCATTTATAATATGATCAAATTTAGAGATTTTTAATCTTTAGGGATGGGTGGTTGAGGGCCGAGTGGCCAGCGCTCGGTCTCTGCAAAGGTCCGTTGGGGGCCCAGGGGCCGCCTCACTCATGTTATCTTTCTGTGAAGAAACCATTGTTAAAATGTTCAAGAGCCCCTTTTTCCCAGAAAACCTTCAAGTGAAACTAAGTTTGGTTTGAACCTATTACAACCTCGTTCAAAAAAAGAAGACTCCAACATTCTCAAACAAAAAGGCCTTGATACCATAGATAAGTTCTCACAATGTAATCTTGCAATAGCATACACCGATGGATCCTCTGACAAATTTCTCAATAAGGGAGGTGCAGGCATCTTCTTTCTACGTCCAAATGGAAGTAAATACCATCATAAAGTGAACACAGGCCTGATAGCTTCAAACTTCACCAGCGAGCTCATAGCAATTAAAAAGGCTGTTGCTTTATATCTAGACTCAAATATCTCAGGCTTCACTGACAGGTTAGGGATTTTTTCTGACTGCAGGTCGGCTCTGGAAGCAATTAAAAATGGAGGTACTAACATCACTTCTGCGATAAATGTTCTGCTCGAGACTCTACACTGTAGAGGCAAATCATGTCATCTTCAATGGATTCCTGCACATGTCAACATTGAGGGCAACGAATGCGCTGACTCTTCAGCCAAAGAAGCCAGGGACAATGATCAACCCAGGACTACCATCACACTTGCAGATGCTAACGCACTTGCCAAAAGCCGACTCATTCCTCATAAATTCAAGAAGCCACTCATCACGGACTTCAACTGACCTAGGAAGCTGACATCAGTTATTAGCAGGCTCAGAAGTAATCATTAAAGAGGGACGAAGATTCTCCCAGACAAGACCAGAGAATACATCCCCTACAGAAATTGCCCCAACGCTTTCCTGACACCTAAGCACATTCTAGAGTGCCCAGCACTCACTCCCCATGTTTTGCAATTGGGTGTGGTGCCAATCGAGGCCAACTTAAGAGAAGTCCTGTATAGTGAAGCGGCGCGATTGCTTGCGGCCGCTATCGAGGAGACTTTTGACTTGATCTAACATTGAGAATTATATTTTAAATCCATGGACACGATAACAATAACAACAACAACAACAACCATTGTTAAAAATATTGATGAAAGAAAAAGTTTCACCGCGGCTGTGAAATTTTTTCATTTCTTTCTTTCTTTTTTATATCGCTTAATGTAAAGTTATAGTTATTTGAAATTAAAATTATTTTTATTCTCCATGAAACTCCGAAATTACCTTTCTCTCCTATTACATCGCTCTGTCTGAATCACTTGTTCGACTTGTTCAATTTGCATACAATAGGTAATGGAAATATATGCCTCTTGGCTTAATAAAATTCGTTTGCATTCTATATAATTTCACAATAACTTTTTACACATTTAACGGAATTTTCCGATAGCTGATTTTGGATACATTAATGCACATAACATAATTATTCAATTCCTTCTATTAGTTCACACTGTCCCTATATATATATCTTGTTCAAATTTTCAATCGTTCATAAAATACTTTTTATTCATCCACTCAAGTTCAAATACATTTTTTTTAAACTTGTAGTGGATGATACTGGATGTTAATACAGTTTTTTTGAAATATTAATTCATTCATTAAATTTAATTAATTCATTTTAGTTTTTTTTTTTTTTAAGTTGCATGTAGATGGCGCCAGATTAATTTTAAAAAATGAATGAAAATTATTTGTAAAAGACTTTCAACAATATAGCGAGGAAAAAAAGTAGTAATTGACTTTAAATTTTTTTTTATATTACTTATTTTGTAAAAAGTAGATGTTTATGAAAAAAGTGAACCTATTACATACAACATCCACCTAAATGTTAAAGAAGAGATTTGTTTAAACATCTTTACTTTTAAGCTTCTCTTCATTCGAAGTAAAAGTACTTTAACCAAAACCCTCTCTTGACTCCCTGAAATAAAACTCTCCTTCCTGCTACAAAAGATTCCATTTGGCTGTAAAGCATCTCTTAGCAAATAAATAAAACTCTTCTTGGTATCACACGAATCCAGCAACATCAGTCCAAAAAAAACACGAAAACGCAACATCCACTTACCACAGCAACAAACTGAATTCCACACCGCAATTCGCTCTCAATACAATTCTTATTTTTTTTTCTTCTTTTGTGTTTATTTGTATCTTTTCCTGCTGGAACCCTAAACAAAAGTGCCCGAAAAGCATCGTCCTCCGATCTCTTGTGTATTTGCTGAAGATTCGAAAAGTTATGTAGGAAATTTAGAATTTTACTTTTACTGAAATGTAGATGTTGCATTAGAGACATGTGACAAATGTTTTTTTTTTTTTGTTCTAATGCAGCTGGCAAACACTTAGACAGCTTGGTCTTGGATGCCTTAAGGCAAGCTCTTTGCATTACCCAGGGGGCGGGCGTGTGTAACTTGAAGATAAGCCACGGACGCGGAGTAACAATGAACCCGCAACGCTCTACGATCCTATTAGACCGGGACCTATGCTTTAAAGTGGATTCCAAACCACTACAACACCCATGAGCAAAGCCGGGATTTAACCCGATACCTGTGGTACCGAACACCAGCCATTCGGCCATCAGGATCTCTGTCATGAATGTAATGTAGATTAGTTTATATTTCACCCTGATGGCCATGCCAGTGCAAGTGGTTAATGCTCCAGCCTTTGGTACCAGAGGCTTCAGGTTCGGTAGCATGGATGCTTGTGAGTGGTTCGGAATCGGAGCCTGATGGCCGAGAGGGTATGCTCTGACCATCGGTTTGGTATCAGGTTCAAGTCCCGGCTGTGCTGCGTAATTTTGTAGTGGTTCCACTTTAAGACATAGGTCCCGGTCTCGCATGACCGCAGAGCGTCGCAGAGCCCAATCAGACTTCTTCTCATCAATACATTTCCAAACTGTAAAGGAGCAACTCAGCTCTAGACAAGGTGGTGTGGTGTGGTGTAGTAGCCTCGTGTGTAGAAAATGACAGTAGAGCGACAAACCAAACCTATTTTTAATAAACACTATCAAGTCTATCCCTTTTCAGTTTAACAGAGAAAAAGGTTTTTTTATGACTTTTAAAAATTGTGTCCTATATAATACGTTTTACGTATAGTTCTAGCCAATCTCTCATCAATACATTCCCAAACTGTAAAAGTGCAACTCAGCTCTAGACACGGTGGTGTGGTGTGGTGTAGTAGCCCTCGTGTGCACAAAATGACAGTAGAGCGACAAACCAAACCTATTTTTAATAAACACTATCAAGTCTATCCCTTTTCAGTTTAACAGAGAAAAAGGTTTTTTTATGACTTTTAAAAATTGTGTCCTATATAATATGTTTTGCGTATAGTTCCAGTTATTGAGTGCAAATATAAATAAAACACCTGTGGGATCCATCCTAAACTGCTATAGTATTTGGCCCACAACATTGACTCACTGAAGTAGTATCACCAAGCTAAAAGTGGCCAACAAGTTTAAGGGACACAACATGAAGCAGCCAGGGGATAGCGCTCTAGACTTTGGTACCACACATTTCAGGTTCGATGCCTGGCAGTGGCACTAATGTTTGTGAGTGGTTCGGAATCCCCTTTAAAAGTGTAGGACCTGGTCTGATTCTTCCTCGTGTGAACAAAATGGCGGTAGAGCGACAAACCAAACCTATTTTTACTAAACACTATCCCCAACCTTTATTGAGATCTTATGAAGACTATCCCTTTTCAGTTTATCACAGAAAAAGGTTTTTTTATGACTTTTAAATATTGTGTCCTATATAATAGGGTTTACTTATAATTCTAGTTATTGAGTGCAGTAATTTATGAAAAGCAGAGCATCTTCAGTGCATTAATCCCATGTGCATCTTCCCTTACTCCTCGGATGTACAGAGAATATTTATGTCCCGAGGAATCCCTCATGTCAAAAGGAAAAAAAGAAGATGCATTTTGGAATTCGTTTCCTTCCATATTAAGGTTCTTCTTTGGTGCCGTTTTTATGGGATGGTGGCTCCAGATTTGCTGGGGTTCGAATTATCATCCGAAGGAATCTCTCCCATGTCTGACGCGTTAGCATATCAATGTGCATTAGAAAGTTTGCAGTGGAATATTTCATGATTATTAGGGGATTCATAAGAAGAGAGAAATCGAAATGGAATTTCTTGTGCAGGTGACTGATTGACTAAGTGACTCCGAACTTTAAATCTAGTTAACCAACTTTTCCTCTCTGACATAGGGGAGCTTTAGTATCGATAATCTTGTTTGGAGGAATGGAATTTATGTAGGAAGTTTAGAACTTTACTTTGATTTACATTTAGATGTTACATTAGAGCAACCCACGGCCAGTGAGATTTATCACACTTTTACAAAATATATTTATTTTATAATGGTCAAAGTAGTGAAAACTTAATTTATTAAAAAAAATACATTATTTGAACATCCATCTATTCAAAAATGAACTGCCGAAATGATGAGAGAAAAATAAACTTTGATTTTAAAATAATATTCTTGCTAATATGTGACTGATATTGTCTGTTTTATTTAATGAGTTTATAGTTATAAGTTTGCAGAATAATTAAATCATATTTTGCGAACTCATTCAGAACATCTGATTGCATTTTTTTTTCGTTTATTTCTCTATGTTTTTTTTATATTTTCTTTTTAGTGTTGTATATTTCTTTACAATGTGCTTTAAGTATCGCTATTATTAAATTATCTATATTTACATGTAAGAATAATAGTGAACACAAAAATAATAACTCATTACGCTTTAATTTTTCACTCCAAAATCTAGACAAGATTTTAGAGCGAAAAATTAAAGCATAAGGAGTTGCTATTTTTGTGTACATCTAATATGGGGATACATATATAAGTTTATATGCAGCCCGTGGTGTTAATGATGCATTTCCAAAGTGGCCCGCAAGATCATTTGGGTTGGCAAGATCGCATGGCAATTCACTGAGGTTTCTCACAAAGGTGTATTTGAGAATGGTGTTCGCAAAGATCCATTGGTGGCCCCGGTGTTTTGTTGTTTTTCTGTGGAAGAAATTTTAATTAATTGAAATCAAAGTAATTTTTATTCTCCATGGAACTTATCCGAAAATACCTTTCTCTCCTATTACATCTCTCTGTTTGAATCAGTTCGACTTGTCAATTTGCACACCATAGGTAATTGAAATATATACCTATTTCAACTTGGCTTAATAGAATTCGCCTGCATTTCATATGATTTCACAATCTTTTACACATTTAACAGATTTTTTCCCATTTCTGAATTTGGATATATTACTATACATAATTATAATTCTGTTTTATGAAGTTGATTGAAATTTTATGAAAAAAGGAACCTATTCCATACAACATCCACCTGTATTTTAAAGAAGAAGAGATTTGCTTAAACATCTTTACTTTAAAACTTCACTTCATTCGAAGTAAAAGTGCTTCAACCCAAACTCTCTCTTGACTCCCTGAAAAAACCTCTCCTACCTTCCTACAAAAGATTCCATTTGGCGGCAAAGCATCTCTTAGCGAATAAGTAAAACTCTTCTCGGAATCGCACGAATCCAGCAACATCGGTACAAAATAAAACACGAATCTAGCAACATCCACTTACTACACCAACAAACCGAATTCCACACCACAATTCGCTCTCAATAAAATCCTTATTTTTTCTTCTTTTGTGCTTATTTGTATCTTTTACTGCTGGAAACCGAAACCAAAGTGCCCGAAAAAACATCCTCCTCCAATATCTTGTATATTTGCTGAAGATTCGAAAACCCCCACTTAATGCATGTGTGCATCTTTACTGCATTAATCCCATGCGGATCTTCCCCTACTCCTCGGATGTACAGAGAATATTTATGTCCTGAGGAATTTTGCGGGGGAAAAAAAGGATGCCTTTTGGAGTTTGATTCACTCCATATTAAGGTTCTTTTGGGTACCGTTTTTATGGGATTTCTTGGTTCGAATTATCATCTGAATGAATCTCCCCCATGTCTGACGCGTTAGCATATCAATATGGACGCATCGCGAAAGTTCGGAGTGGAATATTTCATGATGATTAGGGCGTTCATAAGAAATCTGAGTCAGTTGACTGAATGATTGAGTGACTTCGAACTTGTAACTCGAGTTAACCAACTTCTCCTCACTGATATATGGGAGCTTTAGGTCCATCATCTTATTTGGAGGAATGGATTTTATCTGGGAAATTCAGAACTTTACTTTTGATTGAAATTTAGATGTTGCATTAGAGGCTTGTGACGAATGTAATATAGATTATAATCCAAGATTTTGTCAAGAATACTACTTAAATAACTTTAAGGTATAACTTAATAATAACTTTAGTATAACGTTTAATAAACGTTTTTATAAACGTAAAAATAATAAACGCAAGATAAACGTAAACGTAATAAACGTAATAAGATAAACGTAAATGTAAACATTAAAATTTTTTTAATTTCCTTTGTAAATTATTCAAAGCGATTTAAATTCCGCCGTTTATGTTTAAAGGCGTACATAAATTAGCATGATGATGAAATTATTTTAAGATCAATGGGATAATTACTTAACAGAATGTTTCATTTCTTTAACTGTGTTATTTTGGTAAAATGGATTGCGTAATCTTGTTCAATATAAAACAAACTACTTAACAGCTTCATCATAAAATGCAAACATTTTTTTAAAAATACAAGAATTGAAAAAAAAAATAGAACTTGTATTAAATGAATTAAACATAGTGATAAAAAATATATAATATTGAAATTAGTAGGGGTTTTTTTTTCTTAATAAATGTTACAATACATTTTATTTAAAATTTATTTTGCCTTTTATTATTAGAATTTTTAAAATATGTTTTAAAAATCTGTAAATTATTACATTCATTACATTTTTGTGTTCACTTCTTATGTGCTGTCATTTTTTATTAATTTCAAAAAAATGAAAGAAAATAATTACTATGACGTATAAATTTAGTTTTTCTCTGAAAGAATTTGTAAAAATTGTGCATTGTTTAATATAACAATCAGATTTAAATTAGAAAATCGAGAAAAATAAAATAGGTTTAATTTTTTGGTGGAAACAGGACTTATTTATTTTAATTTAAACACTTAGTTTAAATTTAATAATAATAAATAATTAAATTTAAACACTTACTTTAAATTTAATAATAATAAATAATTAAATTTAAACACTTACTTTAAATTTAATGATAATAAATAATTAGAACAACAACATTATTGTTAAATTAATGCAGCTGGCAAAACAGAGACAGTTAATCTTTATACCCCAATCAAGCGCAGTGCCGACGTTACTCATTTAGCACTACCCAGGCGACCACGTGTCTCTTGAAGATATGCTACGAACGTGATTAACACTATCCCCACAACACTCTACGATCATATCAAACCAGGACCTACGGTTTAAAGTGGATTCCAAACCACTAAAAGCATCCATGGCACAGCCGCGATTCAAATTCGAAACCGTACCAATTACCCCAAAACCTGATATCCCAAACCTGGTACTCCAAAACCTGATATCCCAAACCAGGTACCCCAAAACCTGATATCCCAAACCTGGTACCCAAACCCGGAACCGAGCACTAGAGCGCTAGCCATTCGGCCATAAGGTCTATAATTTAATAAATAATATTTTTTTATTAATAATTTAATTTAGTTTAAATTTTTTAATCAAACTTCTGACTGTAAAAATTAAAATGCCGTTATGCATCGTTGCAGACTGATGTGAAATGTTGACCCTTTTTTGAAAAATAAAATGAATATTTCATATCACTTTGTGTCAAATGATAAACAGCAGACTTTTCCAACAAGCCCACTATCGAAAACCAAATCCCAATTCCTTTATATCTCCAACGTGGTTAACGTCAGAACATTAACCTATTTTCCCGCTTAAATATTTGCTTGTCGTCAACAAAACAAGCTTTAATGGAATGAAATAAATAGAATGATATCATAATTAAGGCAGAATTAAATACCTAATTACAGTGTTTATTGTACAGACCCACAAATTGTAGCATCGCATTTGCATTTAAAGCACATTTCAGTATATAAATGCATGTTCTACTTAAATTCTTTAGGAGAAATTAAGTAGGTGAGAATTTATTTTCTCCTTTTCAAATTACTTGATTCTAAAGGATCCTGTAATAGTGTTGTTTTCAAATACCACGTATTTTTATCTTTCACTACTGTAGCAGATTCAACGTTACCGGCGACGCAATGGGGTGCTTGGTACTGCACCCCTATAGCTATAGCTCTGCAATTTTGAACGAATAGTCAAAGGTGGCCTGTGTGGTTTCTTTTCTTTCTCCTCAAATTTAACGGAAAGACATTCTGTCGCACGAATTTATCGAGTCTATTTTCAGCAAAGTTTCCATTTGAGCAGCCTGTTTTGAACCAGACTCCAACCTAAATATTTTTTTTCTAAATAGTGGCAGGTGGTAGACACTCAGGCAGTTGTCTTGGATGCCTTAAGGTAAGCGCTACATCAACGTTACACACTTAGCGCTACCCAGGAGGTGCGTGCTGCTTGAAGATAAGCTACGGACGCAGAGTAACACTACCACCGCAGCGTTCTACGACCCTGTTAGACCGGGACCTACGGCTTAAAGTGGATTCCGAACCACTACAGACATCCATGGCACCGCCGGGACCTGTGGCTAAGTGGTACAGAGCGCCACAGCGCTAGCCACTCAGCCATTCAAACCCTACTTTAAATATAGTATTCGTAAAGTTACACTTTTTAAGTATATTCTTGCCAAAATAAGATAAGTAAAATGTGCATGAAGAAACCCGATAAAGGATCTTGGATTCTAATCTATATTACATTCGTCACAAACCTCTAATGCAACATCTAAATTTCAATAAAAGTAAAGGTATAAATTTCCCAGATAAATTCCATTCCTCCAAACAAGATGATGGACCTATAGCTCCCATATATCAGTGAGGAGAAGTTGGTTAACTCCAGTTACAAGTTCGAAGTCACTTAGTCATTCAAACACCCGACTCAGATTTCTTATGAACACCCTAATCATCATGAGATATTCCACTCCGAACTTTCGCGATGCGTCCACATTGATATGTTAACGCGTCAGACACGGGAGAGAGTCATTCAGATAATAATTTGAACCAAGAAATCCCATAAAAACGGTACCAAAAAGAACCTAAAAAGGAGTGAATCAAATTCCAAAAGGCATCCTTTTTTTCCCCGCAAGATTCCTCAGGACATAAATATTCTTCGTACATTCGAGGAGTAAGGGAAGATCCGCATGGGATTAATGCAGTGAAGATGCACTACATGCATTAAGTGGGGGGTTTCGAATTTCAGCAAACATACAAGAGATTGGAGGAGGATGTTTTTCTGGCACTTTGGTTTCGGGTTCCAGCAGAAAAAGATACAAATAAGCACAAAGGAAGAAAACAATAAGGATTTTATTGAGTGCGAATTGTGGTATTGGAATTCGGTTTGTTGCTGTGGTAAGTGGATGTTGCTAGATTCGTGTTTTATTTTGGACCGATGTTGCTGGATTCGTGCTATTCCAAGAAGAGTTTTATTTATTCGCTAAGAATGCTTTTGCCGCCAAATGGAATCTTTTGCAGGAGGTAGAAGAGTTTTGTTTCAGGGAGTCAAGAGAGGGTTTAGGTTGAAGCACTTTAACTTCGAATGAAGAGAAGTTTAAAACTATAGATGTTTAAACAAATCTCTTCTTTAACATTTAGGTGGATGTTGTATGGAATAGGTTCACTTTTTTCATAAAATTTCAGTTTACTTTTTAAAAAATAATTATGTTTTGCACACTGATATATCCAAATTCAGATATGGGAAAAATCCGGCAAATGTGTAAAAAGGTATTGTGAATTTATATGAAATGCAAACGAATTCTATTAAGCCAAGTTGAAATAGGTATATATTTTAATTACCTATTGTGTGTAAATTGACAAGTAGATAGGGCCGAAATGATTCAAACAGAGCGATGTAATAGGTAACATCGGAGAATAAAAATAAATTTAATTTCAAATAATTAAATTTTACATTGAGAGATATAAAAAGAAAGAAACAAATGAAAACAATGTAACACCGTAAAATACTAACACTGTAACCTATAATTGTAAACTCCTCAATAAACCGCAAGAATATTAGTTTAAAATCAAGAGTGCTTTTTTTCTCATCATTTCGGTACTTCATTTTTGATTATATGGATGCACACATGATGTATTTTTTTTAATAAATTAGGTTTTCACTACGTGGGCCATTATAAATATTCAGATTATAATTTGAACCAAGCAAATAGCGAGCCCCCATACAATAAAAACGGTACCCAAAAGAACTTTAATATGGAATGAACCGAATTCCAAAAATGCATCCTTTTTTTTTCTCCTTTTTTGACTTCGGGACGCCGAATTCCTGGAGACATAAATACTACTGTGTCTAAAAAGTAAGATCCTTTTTCAATTTAAATTTTTCGGTCAATTTTTTTCTTCTTTTTTTAGGTCGTTGGCACTGTCCTTGACATCTGTGTGAAATTTTATAAGTGCTTGAGTTACGCTTGGTTTTGTGAGACCCTAAAACTGATCCCGGCGATTTTTTAAATGTCTCTTCAATCGACTCAACATGGTGTCTCGGAGTTGTCTTTTGAGTTTAGGGATTAATCAGAAGTCGCACGGTGTGAATACGGTGGTTGTGGAACGATGTGGGTTTCATTTGGGGCAAAAAAGTCACGAAGAATCAATGCAGTGTGAGCTGGAGCATAGTATTTTCGGTACCAATCGAGATTTGACGCGTTTGAGTCCCTTTTAAAATGGAATTCTGAAACTGAATTCCAAAACAAAAACTTTTAAAACGGAATTCTGAAATTCCAACATCATCAGCAATATTACTAATTGTAAATCGACGGTTTACAAGCAGCCAATCTTTACTTTTTGGACGTGAGGTTCATCGATTGAGGTGGAGGGTCGACCAGAGGGCCCTTCGTCTGCAACGCGTTCTCTGCCTTCTTTGAACTGTTTATACCCCTTGTAAACATTTCTTTCCGATATAGGAAGGCTCACCGAATGCCTTCTTTAACATTCTTTACGTTTCCGCAAACAAAATTTAACGCGAGCACTTGCTCAATGAATTCAGGCATTTCAAAATCGCCGGAATCAGTTTCAGCGTCTCACAAAGCCAAGCGTAACTCAAACACTAATGAATATTTTGACCTCAAATTTCCCACAGACGTCAAGGACAGTGCCCGCAACCTAAAAATGAAAAAAATTGAAATAACATATGCCGAGAAATTTAAATTGAAAACTGTTCTTACTTTTTGGACACAGTATTCTTTGTACATCCGAGGAGTAGGCGGAGATGCGCATGGGATTAATGCAGTGAAGATGCATTAAGTGGGGGGTTTCAAATCTTCAGCGAATATACCAGAGATTGGAGGACGATGTTTTTTCGGGCACTCTTGTTTAGGGTTCCGGGAAAAGATTCAAATAAACACAAAAGAAGAAAAAAATAAGGATTGCATTGAGAGTGAATTGGTGTGGAATTCAGCTTGTTGCTGTGGTAAGTGGATGTTGCGTTTTCGTGTTTTATTTTGGACCGATGTTCCTGGATTCGTGTGATGCAAGAAGTATTGATGAGAAAAAGTCTAATTGGGCTCTGTGACGCTCTAAGGTCATGCGAGACCGGGACCTATGTCTTAAAATCGAACCACTACAAAATTACATAGCACAGCCGAGACTCGAACCTGATACCAGACCGATGGCCACAGCATAGACTCTCGGCCATCAGGCTCCGATACCGAACCACTCACAAGCATCCACGCCACCGAACCGGACGCCTCCGGTACCAAAGGCAAGAGCATTAACCACTTGCACTGGCATAGCCATCAGGGTGAAATATAAAGTAGTCTACATTACATTCGTCACATGTTTCTAATGCAACATCTAAATTTCAATAAAAGTAAAATTCTAAATTTCCTACATAATCTTCCAAATCTTCAGCAAATATACAAGACGATGGGAGGACGATGTTTTTTCGGGCACTTTTGTTTAGGGTTCCGGGAAAAGATACAAATAAATACAAAAGAAGAAGAAAAAAATAAGGATTTTATTGAGAGCGAATTGCGGTGTGGAATTCAGCTTGTTGCTGTGGTAATTTTTTGTTGCGTTTTCGTTTTTTATTTTGGACCGATGTTGCTGGATTCGTGTGATACCAAGAAGAGTTTTATTTATTTGCTAAGAGATGCTTTACCGAAAAATGGAATCTTTTGTAGCAGGAATGAGAGTTTTATTTCAGGGAGACAAGAGAGGGTTTTGGTTAAAGTACTTTTACTTCGAATGAAAATAATTTTAAAAGTAAAGATGTTTAAACAGATCTCTTCTTCAAAAGTTAGGTGGATGTTGTATGGAATAGGTTCATTTTTTTCATAAAAAAAACCAGTCTATTTTTTTAAACCAAAATATTCTTACCACTATTCCACTTTTTAAACCAAAATATTCTTTCTTTTACAGCTAAATAATTAAAAACAGTTTTTTTTTATGAATAGGAAACTCAGTTTCTTATTTAATATTATTATGATATACACTGAAGTGACAAAAGTCATGGGATAGCAATATGCAAATTTTCATATGGCAGTAGCATCGCGTAGAACAGGTATAAATGCGCAGTGCTTTCGCAGAGCTTTCATTTCTGTTCAAGTTATTCATGTGAAGAGGTTTTGACGTGATGATGACCGCACGACGGGAATTAACAGACTTTGAACGCGGAATGTTAGTTGGAGCTAGACGCATGGGTCATGCCATTTCGGAAATCGTTAGGGAATTCAACATTCCCAGATCCACTGTATCAAGAGTGTGCCGAGAGTATGAAATTTCAGGCATAACATCCCACCATGGACAGCGCAGTGGTCGACCGCCTGCACTTAACGACCGAGACCGGCGACGTCTGCAAAGAGTCGTAAATTCTAACAGACAAGCAACACTGCGTCAAATAACCGCAGAAATCAATGTGGGACGTACAAGGGACTTGTCTGTTAGAACTGTGCCGAGAAATTTGGCTTTCTTGGGCTATTCCAGCAGAAGACCGACTCGAGTGCCTTTACTGACAGAACGACATCGCTTGCAGCGACTCTCGTGGGCACGTGAGCATATCGGTTGGTCCCTAGATGAATGGAAAACCGTGGCCTGGTTCGATGAGTCACGATTTCAGTTGGTAAGAGCTGATGGTAGAGTTCGAGTGTGGCGCAGACCCCACGAAGCCATGGACCCAAACTGTCAGCAAGGCACTGTTCAAGCTGGTGGTGGCTCCGTAATGGTGTGGGCTGTTTTTTCATGGCATGGACTTGTTCCTCTGGTGCGACTGGACCGAACATTGACTGGAAATGCTTATGTTCAGCAACTTGGAGATCACTTGCAGCCATTCATGGACTTCCTGTACCCAAACAACGATGGGATTTTTATGGAGGACAATGCGCCATGTCACCGGGCCACAACTGTTCGCGATTGGTTTGAAGAACATTCTGGACAATTCCAACGAATGATCTGGCCACCTAGATCGCCCGACATGAATCCCATCGAGCATTTATGGGACATCATCGAGAGGTCTGTTCGTGCTCAAAATCCTGCACCATCAACGCTTTCACAATTATGGACGTCTATCGAGACAGCAAGGCTCAATATTCCTGCAGAAGACTTCCAACGATTTGTTGAGTCCATGCCACGTCGAGTTGCTGCACTTCGCTGGGCGAAAGGAGGGCCGACACGATATTAAGAGGTATCCCATGACTTTTGTCACTTCAGTGTATATATAAACATTATTTTCAGAATTTTTTTTTATCTTAAAAATACGTTTAACAATAATTGTACCCAATCATATATATGCATTACAATTCATTATTATTGGCACAAATTAAACTCGTGTGATGAATAAGCTGACACATTCATTTAATATGCTATCCCTTCTATTCATTTAATATGCTATTTCTCTTTCTATTCAGTTACAATCAATACATTTGAAGAATTTAAAAATGTGATTCATAAACTATTGCTTCAGGAAAAACTACTGCAACACTAGAATTAGTAATACAGAAAGCATTAATATATTTTTTTCATCAAAATAATACTTTATTTTGTTACTAGGGAATTAAAAAGTAAATAAAAATATCACTTTTGCAATAAAGTTCAATAGAAAGATCCATTAAACCCTCGTGAAATTTGTATGTATTTCAGATTTACCATTTACGATTTTTAAAAATATATATAATTATTTTGTCATTACGTTTTGACTTTATGTTTTTTTTTCTTTTAAATTTCATCATTAGGCAGTTTTAATAAATATATATTCTTTATAAAAATGTACTTAAAATTTTGTAAGATGTGAATTTCTTTAGGATTTCTTACCGATGTACGTAACTATTTATAAGAATCAATACTGAATTATTCTAAATTTTTCAATCATTCGATATAATTTAATATTTGTAATTTGTTTTTTATTTTGTTGGTGTTTGTAAACATTTATAATCACTTTAATAATTCTAAATAGTGTTGTATTCTACATTGTATAATAAATTAACTAACATATCATGTTCTGTTCAAATGCTGCATTTTATTAATTTTAATTTATACAAACAAGTTGATTATTTATTATTAAAATAGGAATTAAAAAAAGGATAATCGTATTGATAGGGCCACGGTATTTCTATATTTGTACATGTTTCTCTACGAAACCTATATATATATATATATTTAAGTGCTTTAAAGAAAAATGACACAATAACATATGTTATTAAAAATGCCAGTGAAAATTCCAGAAAACATCAAGAAGTCTAAAAATAGTGCATTCTATCGTATGTATAAAAAATCAAATGAACTATTAAAAAAAACACGCGAGTTTAAAAATATGAAAAAAATACTATGAATGCAACTTTAATGCAATAGCTTATATAGGGCCTGATGACCGAGTGGTTGGCGCTCTGGCGCTCGATACCACAGGTTTCGGGTTCGAGTCCCGGCGTTGCCATGGATGCTTGTAATGGTCCGGAATCCACTTTAAACCGTAGATCCCGGTCTCATAGGATCGGAGAGCGTTGTGAGGTTAGTGTTACTCGTAGCCTATCTTCAAGCTACACGTGCCCCCTGGGTAGTGCTTGAGTAACAGAGGTACAATCCTTGCTTCTGGCATAAAGATGAACTGTCTCTGTATTGCCGGCTGCATTAGAACACAAAACACTTTATATAAAAAAAACTGATTATTTACCATTAAAATAGGAATTTAAGGCAGGAAGAACATGAGTGTTGATAGGGCCACGTTATTTCTATATTTTTACATGTTTACGAAATCTATGCATTTATTTTTCCCAAGTGCTTGCTTTGAAGAAAAATGACACGCATACGTTATTAAAAATGTCAGTGAAAATTCTAGAAACAGCACATCCTATGTATAAAAAATCGAATGAGCTATTAAGAAAAGCATGAGAGATTAAAAATCTGAAAAAAATACAATGAATGCAAATTTATACAATAACTTGACTTGACTTGTCATGACTTGACTTTGAGATTTAGGCTCGTGCTAGCTGCTTTATCTCAATTTATCCAATTACTCTTGAGAATAAATAAAACAAGTAATATATATATAAAAAAAAAAAATTAAAGTAATTTTCTACATTTTTCACACTATATTGTAGAGAGTCCCTTATAAATAATTTTCATTCATTTTTTAAGCTTATCTGGCGCCCTCTATTGGTAGATATATGCAACTTAAATCTAAAAAAAAAACTAAAATGAATTAATTAAATTTAATTACTGAATTAATATTTGAAGAAAACTGCATTCACATCCAGTGCCCTCCACTGCAAGTTCCAAAAAAATATATTTGAACTCGAGTGGAGGAGTAAAAAGTATTTTATGAACTATTGAAAATTTGAACAAGATCTATATAGGGAGAGCTAATAGAAGGAATTGAAAAAAGAAATAAGAAAAGATAATACAAATAAAAACAGATCTTCAGATAATCAGTGGACTTCGACTGATTTCAAAAGTATTAAAAAAGAAGCATCAAAATGTGGTGTCGTGCAGAACTTCTGACACTAAACAATACAAAAAGGTTAGTACACACAAAAAAACTGCATAATTTTTCGTAGAAAATTAATTAGCGATATAGTTTTATAATAAGGTTCGTCGTTCATATCAAATAACCAAGAATAGGTTACTACTTTAGATCCAAAAGCTTGTTTTAGCCTTTCTCTTTGTACTTCATATTTAATGCATTGGAATAAAATATGTTCCTCGGTTTCTTGTTTTTTTGCATTTTGAAAATAGTTAAGAAAATGTTAATCCAAATTATAGAATATTTTTTTTCTTTCTAATGCAGCTGGCACTTGGTCTTGGATGCCTTAAGGCAAGCGCTACACAGACGTTACTCACTCTGCATTATCCAGGGGGCGCGTGTAACTTGAAGATAAGCCACGGACGCGAAGTAACAATGTCCCCGCAACGCTCTACGATCTTATTAGACCGAGACCTACGGTTTAAAGCGGATTTCGAACCACTACACACATCCATGGCACCGCCGGGACTCGAACTCGAAACCTGTGGTACCGAGCGCCAGAGCGCTAGCCACTCGGCCATTCAGGCCTAAAAAAATTATACAATATATTATTAGCTATGTTTTTTTTTTTCAACTTACCTATAAACAAGTAATATAAAAAAAAAAAATTTAAATCAATTCCTATTTTTTTTTTCACTCTATTGCAGAAAGTCCTTTACAAATAAAGTTGAAATTTTCCTCTTACATCTGGCGCCATCTATTATTAGATACATGCAACTTAAATCTAAAAAAAACTAAAATGAATCAATTAAATTGAATGAATGAGTTAATATTTGAAAAAACTGTATTCACATCCAGTGCCATCCACTGCAAGTTTAAAATGAAAAATGCATTTGAACTCGAGTGGATGAATGAAAAGCATTTTATGAACGATTGAAAATTTGAACAAGATATATCATTTAATAAAAAATTTCTATATTACTTTTCGAATCTTTTTAAATAATAATTTTTGTGGGAAAAAAAAATTGTTTATTTCCAGCACACATATCAAAATGTTATAAATTAATTATATTTCTTACAAAAACAAACTAACAAAGTATTTATCCTTAACGAATTCCATTAATGAAGTAAATATAATTATTAACCAAAACCAATCCAATAATGTATCCAATCAACTTGGAAGTATCCCCTCAGTTCTGACACATGCGTGTTGCCATCTATTTATACCAAACAAAAATTGCGAGCATGCAATTTAGAGCTGATGCCAACGCGATACATCAAATACCAAAAAAATAAAAATAATAATAAATAAATAAACAAACAAGCACCATTAAAGATCGAAATAATAATAACGATATACAACATTATTCCCACCCTGAAACAAAACAACTCAACTCGATAAAGCGCAGACGCGTATAATTAATAAAGAAGTTTGGGGGAGAAGGGGGTGGAGATAAAAGTTTTCCCGCCAAAATTAAGGGAAAAGAAACGGTGATGGAGAAGCCGCAATCACGTGATTGATTAAGTCGGATTTGTATTAAGGGGAAGGGATTGTCTTCGAAAGACTTGGGAATAGAGTTGGCCACGGCCATCAATCACGGCCTATCTACCAGAAACAGTTATATTTAGCTGTAATTTTTCGCCTCAATGGGGATGGATTGCTTCACTTCTCTTCATCCCTTTATGTTGACGAATCATCTGAAGGATTGGGGGGCGTAGAAATGGACAACTTGAGAAATTGTTCCTTTCGAAGGGCCATGTTTATGCACCTTTGTTCGGCTGTAGTTCGATGTTTCCAATGAGCATTAGATTCTTGCAACTGTGAACCTTACCCCATAATAGGGACGTTGGTTGGAAATTGATCCGAAAACCCGTTGTTGTTGCTGTTGTTTTGAAGTACTGCTGTAGTAGTACAGTGTTTTTATCATTTGTGTTATATTTGTTTACTGCTGTGTTCAAAAAGTAAGGCCCATTTTCAATTTAAAATTCCCGGGGGCTTATGGAATTTCAATTTTTTTTTCTTCTTTTTTCAGTTTGTCCTTCACTGTCCTTGACATCTGTGTGAAATTTGACATCAAAATATTCATGAGTGTGTGAGTTACGCTTGGCTTTGTTGAGACGCTAAAACTGATTCCGGAGTTTTTTTGAAATGCCTGAATGAATTGAGCAAAGAACTTGGATTCAATTTTGTTTGCGGGAAACGTATAGAATGTTGCACATATATAATGTTGCAGAAGGCATTCGGTGAGCATTCCTATATCGGAAAGAAATGTTTACAAGTGGTATAAACGATAGAGTTGGCTCCGTCAATCTGGCAGGTAACCAGAAACAGTTATATTTAGCTGTAATTTTTCGCCTCAATGGGGGTGGATGGCTTCACTTCTCTTCATCCCTTTATGTTGACGAATCATCTGAAGGATTGGGGGGTGTAGAAATGGACAACTTGAGAAATTGTTCCTTTCGAAGGACCTTGTTTATGCACCTTTGTTCGGCTGTAGTTTGATGTTTCTAATGATCGTTAGATCCCTGCTATAACTGTAAAAGTGCCCGCATAATAGGGATATTAGATGAAAAGAATCGTTGTTTTGAAGTACCACAATTGCATGCTTTTATAGAATCTGAAGAAGCAAACACTTATAAACAGGAACCCAATAATCTCGATGTGCCAAATTGCATCAATTTTTTTCAATTCCTTCTATTAGTTCACACTCTCTCTATATATATCTTGTTCAAATTTTCAATCGTTAATAAAATACTTTTTTATCCGTCCACTCAAGTTCAAATGCATTTTTCTTTAACTTTCAGTGGATGACACTGGATGTGGTCAAATCAAAGGTCAGGTTTAGGATACACAAATGCGAATCAATTTTCCTTAAGAGGATGTTCTTTTCCCAGATGTCATTCAAGTTATGTAAGTGGGACGCGATGTACAGCAAAAGAAAAATAAATTTGACCGTCTTCCTATGACTAGTTTTTCAATTCCTTCTATTAGTTCACACACTCCCTATATATATCTTGTTCACATTTTCAATCGTTCATAAAATTTTATTTCATCAACTCAAATTAAAATACGTTTTTTGAACTTGTGACACGTGATGTGAATACAGTTTCTTCAAATATTAATTCATTCATTAAATATAATTAATTCATTTTAGTTTTTTCTAGATTTAAGTTGCATAAATCTACCAATAGATGGCGCCAGATGTAAAAGGAAAATTTCAACTTTATTTATGAAGAACTTTCTGCAATAAAGTGAAATAAACGTAGGTATTGACTTAAATTTTATATATATATATATATATATATATTACTTGTTATTTATAATATTCCTAATGGAAGAGATTTAAAATGAACAACATACCTAAAAATAAATAAATAAAATTAACTCACCGACCCTTATATCGGACATTCCATAAGGTGTATTTTCTTTAATTTCTTTGAAAAAAAGAATGTACATTCTATTTTGTGTTTTCTTAAAAGATGGATCTAAATTTGGCAAACATTTACAGCCAATAGACATGGCCCTCGAGATATCCTGAAAATATGTGTTTGAAAAAACTTCTTTAAAACAAATACCTCCATAAAGTGGCCTTCGTATACCACTGCGTCCAAAAAGTAAGATCCATTTTCAATTTAAAATTCCCGGGGCTTATGGAATTTCAACTTTTTCTTCTATCTTTTTTAGGTTGCTGGCACTGTCATTGACATCTGCGTGAAATGTGACGTCAAAATATCCATTAGTGTTTGAGTTACGCTTGGCTTTGTAAGACTCTAAGACTGATTCCGGCGATCTTTTGAAATGTCTGAATTCATTGAGCAAAGAACTTGCACAGAATTTTGTTTGCGGAAACGTACAGAATGTTGCAGAAAGCATTCGGTGAGCATTCCTATACCGGAAAGAAATGTTTACAAGTGGTACAAACAGTTCAAAGAAGGCAGAGAATGCTTTGAAGACGAACAGCCCTCTGGTCGGCCATCCACCTCAACCGACGAAGCTCACGTCCAAAAAATTAAAGATTGGGTGCTTGCAAACCGTCCGTTTACAATTAGAGACCTTGCTGCTGATGTTGGAATTTCAAAAAGAACGGCCAATTCCATTTTGGGCCTCAACAGCGTCAAATCTCGAGGGCTACCGAAAACACTGAATGCGCAATCTCACACTGCATTGATTCTTTGTAACTTTTTCGTCAAAAACGAAACCCATATCGTGCCACGACCACCTTATTGAGTCCCGTGCGACTTCTGGCTATTCCCTAAACTCAAACGACCGCTCCGGGAACACTGTTTTGCGTCGATGGAAGAGATTCAACGTGAATCGCCACGAGCTTTGTAGGCCATCCCTTCCTATGCCTTCTTAGCATGCATTGAGGATTGGAAAAAAAGTTGGCATAAGTGCATTGTGTCCGTAGTGGATTACTTTGAAGGCCATGAAATAAATTTGGAAGAATAAACAAAGAGTTTTTTGAAAAAAAATCATTGGTCATGGGCACAGTAGTACTTTCTATTTTGTGCTTTCTTAAAAGATGGATCTAAATTTGGCAAACATTTACAGCAAACAGACATGGCCCTCAAGTAAAGTATGTGCTCGAAAACACTTCTTTAAAACAAATACTTCCCTAAAGTGGCTTTCGTATGTATGTGAAAAGATCGGAAATTCAATTTGAGGATATTCCCTTTTCAAGCCTACATTTTCTAGCCTTCTATTCAACGGCTCGCGGAGTGATCTGGCTCTAAGTTTAAGGGATTACATTCCTCCGCCGAATAATAGAGGAACAGATAAGAATGACATGGGCATCGGAGTAAACGGGCTTGTGGAATTCCGCATACAGAAAAGGAAAAAAACAGCATTCGCTTCGATCTGAAGCTATCAGATTGAAAAATCCCGAATAAAAGGGAAATATTAGAGTTACGGCTTCGCGTTTCCCTCTATGTAGGGAAAAAAAATAATAATAATAAAGACGAAAATTCTCAGAGAAACAGTATATTTAATGAGAATTGAAGTGAGGATTTTCTTTGGGTTTTTTTTTTAATGGCGCATAATATTTACGGATTATAGCGGAAGGATTATTAGAGGGAAAAATAAGGCAGCAATTTTTCTTTTTAGGTTTTTCCAGAAATAATAAATTTAATGAACTGTATGATTGGAATGCCGGCCGATATCTCGGCAACGCAGAGTATTCTAATGAGTTGTTTAAAAATGAATCTCCAAGATGAAAATGGCTGGATGATTTTTGGGGTTGGAATTTTTGTTTCAAAAAGAGGTATTCGCTGGCGGTATATTAGGCATTATTTATTTCTGGTTGTAATTGAGTTTTCTCATCAAAATAACTTTGGGAATGAATTAGAATGATTGTTATCAACAATACTATGCGGTCCCCATTATCTAAAAAAAATTAACGCGAAATAAAGATGATTAAATTTCTAATTGAGTTTTTCTACTACTTTGTCATTGAATACTGGGAAACTAATTCCGCTTAGAATGAATGATTTAAAGGGATGTGTCCTTAATCATAATGTAGTTGCTTTATTTTAATATTTTTTTTTGTTCTAATGCAGCTGGCAAACACTTTGGCAATTGTCTGGGATGCCTTAAGGCAAGGCGCTGCACAGACGTTACTACCACACACTACCCAGGAGACAGCAATACCCAGGAGGTGCGTTTAGCTTGAAGATAATCTATGGATGCGGAATAACAATACCTCCGTAATGACCGGGAGCTACGGTTTAAAGTGGAATCCGAACCGCTACAAACATCCATGGTACCGTCGGGACTCGAACCCTGTGGTACCGAGCGCCAGAGTGCTAGCCACTCAGCCATTCATGCCCTACTTTATTTTAATATAAAATGCAACAAATATATTTGTCAATGAATTGAAATTCGTTTTTTTATGAAATTACTAAACAAAATAATAATTGCCACTGTTTTCTGTAATATAATAGTAATTTCTAATTCCGTATAAAACCTGTTCACAAAAAATTAAATTAAATAGATTTTAATATTTAAATTTATTATAATGTATTACTTTTTTAAATAATGTGTTGTTTTCTATCCCACTTGTTACACAACAGCATCTAGACCAGGGGGGGCCAACCCTCGGGCCGCATGCAGCCCGCCTTGAACATATTTTCGGCCCATGAGATGTATCGCACTTTTACAAAATATATTTATTTTGTAATGACCAAAGAGTTTACAGTTATGAGATCGTAGAATATTTAAATTATATTCTATATGAGCGGAGTATAAGAATTTTGTTCGGTTTTTTTTTTCAATGGCGCATAATATTTACGGATTATAGAGGAAGGATTATTAGAGGGAAAAATAAGGGAATAATTTTTCTTTTTTGAGTTTCCAGAAATAATAAATTTAATGAACTGTGAGATTGGAATTCCGGCGATATCTCAGCAACGCAGAGTACTCTAATGAGTTGTTTAAAAATGAATCTCTTAGATCAAAATGCCTCGATGATTTCTGGGGTTGGGAATTTTTCTTTTAAAAGAGGTATTCGCTGGCGGTATAATAGGCATTATTTAGCAAAATATGCTTCATCAAAATAGCTTTGGATGAATTAGAATTATTGTTATCCACAGTCTAACAGTCTATTTCTAATTGAGTTTTTGTGCGTTTAACTACTTTGTCATTGAATACTGGGAAACGAAATCCGCTTAGAATAAATGATTAAAACTGATGTATTCTTAATCATAATGTAGTTGTTTTATTTTAATAGAAAATGCAACAAATACACTCATGTCCATAAATTAAGGATAATTCAGAATCACACAGAAATTGAACTCTAAAATAAAAATTTCACCTGTAGAATTATCACACACATCTTGAAGAAGAATATGCAAATTACAGGAAACCACCCGATGGCGCGGATAGTACGTCACAATGACGAGAGTGTAAGAGAGGGGTATATAAGGAATGGTGGCAAAGAAGTAAAATTGTTCACAAGAGCTTTAAAAGCCTTTCAGTGCGATAACCGCATAGTTATGGCACAAAGGAAGCATTTGTATGATGTTTTACGTGGTAGAATTATCGGACGACTGGAATGTGGACGTACCCAGCTGGAAGTATCCGAGGAACTTGGAATCGCCCAGTGTGTTATCTCCAGGCTTTGGCAACGATTCCAAGATGATGGTAATGTGAGTAGATGTTACAGCACAGGTCGCCCCCGAGTTACAACGCTGAATGAGGACCGATATTTAGCAGTTACTGCCAAAAGAAACAGACGGGGCACAGCATCAGACCTGTCTCGTCAGCTCTCTTCAGCTACCGGTACGACAGTTTCAAGGCAGACCGTGTACAGACGCTTAGGGCACATTGGTCTATATGCTCGTAGGCCTGTCAGATGTGTTCCACTTACCACAACTCACTGTCGCCTGCGATTAACCTGGAGTAGAGAGCATGCATTGTGGACACAGCAACAGTGGTCTGGTGTGATGTTTTACGACGAGTCCAGGTTTAGTTTGCAGTCTGATTCTCGCCGGACTTTCATATGGGGAGCGCCAGGTACCCGTTACCACCAAGAGAACACCATTGAACGACACCGTTATGGTGGTGCAGGATGGCTCGTTTGGGGGAATTATTCTTGGTTCCAGAACTGACCTGCATGTTCAGAGTGTAACGATGACAGGCCACATCTATCGGGATGTCATTCTGGACCAACATGTACGTTTGTTTCGGGGCGCCATGGGTGCTGAATTTCTATTTATGGATGACAACGCCCGTCCTCACCGTGCAAACATTGTAGACGAATGCCTTCAATTGGAGGATATCACCCGTATGGATTGGCCAGCATACTCACCGGACATGAATCCAATAGAGCATGTGTGGGATATGCTCGGCCGACGAATTGCAGCCCGTCAACCCCCTCCCACCTGTTAACCGGAACTTCGGAGGGCATTGCTTGATGAGTGGTGTAATATTCCCCAAGATCAGATTGATAATTTGATACTCAGCATGCCTAGGCGTTGTAAGGCCTGTATTGCATCGTCCGGGAAACATACTCCATATTAACCATCATACTAACCATGTTATACTGTTTTTTGTAAATAGGTTCTTTTTTAAAATTTGCTCCAGGGAGTAAAAATCGCAATTTTTATTAATCATGTCAAACATAAAGCATCTTTTTTGCTCTTTACCTTTTGTTTAATAAATAGACTTTACAAACAAGTCAAATTTGTTTTGCTTCTGTCTCTTTCTTTGCCTGAACTTCATTATCCTTAATATATTTGTATATTTGTCAGTGAATTGAAATTCGTTTTTTTTTAATGAAATTATTAAACAAAATAATACTTCCCACTGTTTTTTAAATTACGTATAAAACCTGTTCACAAAAAAATTAAATTAAATAGCTTATAATATTTAATTTTATTATAATGTATTATTTTTTAAAAATATTGTGTTGTCTTTTATCACACTTTTACAAAATATATTTATTTTATAATAGCCAAAGTAGTGGAAACCAATGTAATTAAAAAATACATTATGTGTGCATCCATCTATTCAAAACTTAACTGCTGAAATTATAAGAAAAAATTAACTTTCATTTTAAAATAATATTCTGCGAATATAGGACAGATATTGTCTGTTTTATTGATGAGTTTACAGTTATGAGTTCGCAGTATAATTAAATTATATTCTGCGAACTCATGAGGCGCGCACATCTTGGAACCTCTAATATAACAGGTTCTATGTCTCACTTTAAGTCACCTCAGTGAAGTAGTGACCATTCCTGATACACACAGTTGATTGTTGATAGCAGAACAAACCAGACTCTTAGTTCAAGTTGTTGTTGTCCACTCAATGTCCTGCAGTGCGGGACGGACATCCCATGAGTGATCTACTCATGGATGGATGGAAAGGGGCAGCTTCTGTTGGGATGGAGCACCCGCAGGTAGAAGTCTGACTTTTGCTATGTGACGCTCTTACAGTCATATAAGACCGGGACCTACGGCTTTAAGGGGATTCCGAACCACTACGCACATTAATGGCACCGCCGGAACTCGAGCCCGAAACCTGTGGTGCTAGCCACTCGACCATTCAGGCCCAGCTCAAGTAGTTAGCGCTTTTGGTTCAACTTACACCTGCGAATCGTTTTTTTGGGGGGAATATGAAATTGACCACATACAAAACACGCTCACACACAATGGACGCAACACCCATCACGATGTGCCAAATAGAGATCGATTTGCAAAAACTAAGTTAAATAGTGGAGAAACAAATATCGCTCTAGTAAAATAAACAAAAATTTTAAATTCGATGTTTTAAATTTTATTTTAATTTATAACTTAATCGAAGTTTTACATACGATATCTAAACGAACTGAACGCCGAGTTTTATTTGCTACTCTATCACAAAACCAACACGCTAATAACATTTCCAATCCTGAACATTCACTGCACCCAATAATAAAGCGGATTAAATAAAACCGCGGCAAAAACTTGACTGTAACCGCATCTCCGGTAACTTTTTGAATCCCCGAGCAGCGTTTGTTCCGTTACCATTGGCAACACATCGAATTCGCGTCATTACTGTAATTATTTCTATTTCCCCTGTTTTTTTGCCCCACCCCCTACTTGTCAGGGCTGGGTGCGGGCCGTAATTGTATTTGTGTCCACCCTATCACTGGGGACATCATCTAATGACGCCGACCACCGTGTAATGGCTCCATCAAGCGCTGCTCTCCAATCCGGACACACCCCTACCCCCTACCCTTCTTTCTGAATAGTCTGCAGTTTTCACCGACATTGTTTGGTGAGCCTGTTATTATATTGGAACGGGGACTGCTCTTATGAACATCTTCTCCTGGAATGTATTTAATGTTTGCTGTCAATACATAGCGGTCCAGTTTGGCAGATGCTTACGAAGCCGAGAACAAAGACTTTGTATGAGCCACTTTAAACCGTAGGTCCAGGTCTAATAGGATCGTAGAGTGTTGCGGGGGCATTGTTGCTCCACGTCCGTAGCTTATCTTCAACTTACACGCACCCCTGGGTAGTGCTAAGTGAGTAATGTCGGTGCGGCGCTTGCCGATCCTCGGAAAGGGATCAAACACTCACCAACATAGCCACTGTTAGGATCATTGTGAATGTTAATGTACGCCATCTTATGGTCTCAAGTTAACCATCTATTAATAGTAGTAAGGTTAATACAAGTCTGAGAATTCGGAACTCTTAGCCGTGCTGTTGGACAGATGCTAACAAGGATGCCACATGCGACTGTTCTACAATGCCTTCAGAGGAAACTTTTTAGGGATAACTGCTCGCATTTGCTACTATTACTACACCACACCCCATCACTGTGCCTAGAGTTGAGTTGCCCCTTTACAGTTGGGGAATGATGTGAGTGAGAAGAAGTCTGATTGGGCTCTGTGACGCTCTACGGTCCTATGAGACCGGGACCCACAGTTTAAAGTGGATTCTGAACTACTACACACAACCATGGCACTGCCGGAACTCGAACCCGAAACCTGTGGTACTGAGTGAAAGAGCGCTAGCCACTCAGCCATCAGGGGCCCAACTCCGCATTTGATTGGACGCCACAGGCCTGCCACTGTCCCCATCACCGAAGGTGATGCTTCAGTGTTTAGATACACACCTACAGAAGTACTGGATTCCCACTTCCAAAAGGCCTATGACAGCTGAAACAGGACTCACTACTCCGCATTTGCTTGTCGCATTAGACAAAGTCCAGGAAAACTACCATCGCCACAATCGCCATTGTTATCACAATCGCAATCGTTATCACAATCGCCATCAGTCTCTTGCCCCACCCACCATTGATTGTCATCCCCTTTTTTAGTAGTTCTATCTAAGGAAAAAAAATACAACATAAATATTTTATACGAAAATCTTTTATCTTGTCATTTTATGGTCTTTATTTAAAATAAGCAGGTTTCTGCCTTTTTTATTCAATGTTAATAATCACAAACATATATCTTGAAACGTTCTTTGAAATTATTTAATTCTGTGCTGTAAATGTTTTTATTCCAATAAAAAAAAAAAAAAGAAGACTTTTAAAAGCCTAACTAGAAAACGTTCAAATAAAATTCCTTCTCACAAAATCGATGTTCATTTCTGTCTGATCCATTTTCAATATGGGGAAGGTGTCATTCTATTGCAGAAAAGTCCCTTATAAATAATTTTCATTCATTTTTTTAAGTTTATCTGGTGCCATCTATTGGTAGATATATGTGCAACTTAAATCTAAAAAAAAATTAATTAATGAAATTTAATGAATGAATTAATATTTGAAAAAATTTTATTAACATCCAGTGTCATCCACTACAAGTTCGAAAAAAGTGCATTTGAACTCGAGTGAATGAATAAAAAGTGTTTAATGAACGATTGAAAATGTTAACAAGATATATATAGGGAGAGTGTGAACTAATAGAAGGAATTGAAAAAAAAAAGATTTTTAAATATCTGACTAGAAAAGGTTCAAATAAAATTCTTTCTCACAAAATCGATGTTTATTTCAGTCTGATCCATTTACAAAATGGGGGAAGTATTGCACCAGAAACCCTTCTGTCAAAGTTTGGATGTTAACTCTTTGGACATGCGGAAAATCCGGCAGACACCTACAACACCGGAATTTTCCAGCCACTGCAACCCATAAAAAAGTTGGGGGCCCGCCCATCAACTCGCATTTCCTTCGAAAAACCTTGTTTCACGCATTCCTGGTACCCAGGCCGCCGCAATTCCGGCCCCAGGACAAGCTGACGCCATGTCCAATAGCTTTTCAATTCGTCATCATGCCACTAGCACGTTGGAGGTGCTTCTTCTTTACTCTTTCCTTGGGTGCTCTGTTGATTGAAGTTGTCATAAGAGGTGTTGTGGTATGCTTCAACCTGGAGTAGTTTTTGGAATGTTCATTTTATGGAGTATGCAAAAGTTTTGGAAAAGAAATTAGACATCGTTATTCTTTTATGTGTTCTGTTTACTATCATACGGGCACATACATGTATTTTATATTGCAATTTACTCAATATACTACTATGACCAAAAAGTAATGTAGTTTACATCATATCTCATTAATGCAGTTTACTTCATATCTCATTACTTTATATCTCTTCAATGCAGTTTACTTTATATCTCATTAATGTAGTTTACTTTTTATTATTGTGACCAAAAAGTAAGACCAATTATTATTTTTTTCCAAAAACCCTTTATTTATTCTTCCAAATTTATTTCATCACCTTCAAAGTAAGCCTTTCCGGACACAATGCACTTATGCCAACGTTTTTTCCAATCCTCAATGCCTGCTAAAAAGTCATCGGCAGACATGGCCTTCAAAGAGCGCGGCAATTCACGTTGAATCTCTTCAATCGACCCAAAAACGATGTTCCCGGAGTGGTCTTTTGAGGAAGGCCAGAAGGGAATACGGTGGTTGTGGAACAATATGGGTTTCATTTTTGTCGAAAAATTCACGAAGAATCAATGCTATCCATAGATTGAGACATTCCAAAATTTGAATGGGTGTGCGGTAGGGTTAGTTTTTGGAACAAAATTGTCTTCATTTATAGCTATTATGGTGACTATTAAATATTTATGTAAAGCATTATGTATGACAGTAAGAATATAAATTTATTTACATTTTCTACTTCAATAAAACAAAAACATCGCCGTTGGTTTATTAGCAATTTTAGTTATCTTTTCAATAAATATCTGAAAATTCGTAATATTAAATAAACGAAATTCAATTAAAGATAACAGCACAAAATAAGTATAACTAATTTATGATTGAAATTAATTCTGTTATAAAAAAAAATTATCGTTATTATATGAAAAATAAAAACCATCTCCTAATCCATTACCATAATCCTAAATGGTAATATTTTTTATAATTAAAGGTTTGCCACTTTTACAAAACATGCCTGCCAATACACAAATATTTACCCCATAATACATTTATTTTTATAATGTTTTACTAAATAATTTCGCAGCGTGGTATTTTTTAAAAAAATTAACCCCTCTTTGAGTCATTACACAATTTGGGGACGACTTTTCGCCAAACTTGATTACACGAACGGTATGTTTATAATGAATGCAATCTCATAAACCTTTCAGATTTTTAGGGTCCTGTTTATTACCAGGCGACGCAGACAGTCATAATTTAGATATCATGTTATGTAATTATATATCACAGACAATACACATAATTCGCAAAAAAAAAACCGTCTAAGGATAATTACATATTATGTAGTAAAATGCAATATATTCCTCCGGTATGTACTTAAACCATTGTTAAACCAACATGATGAAAAAACTGGACTTGTTGTTTATCAAAAAATGATGAAACACAAAAAATTCTCTGCTGTGTCTTTAGCATTGCGTAATTGCCCTAATTAAGCAGAAAAGAGGTAACCCTATAAAACGGGATATGCTTGCTAAAAGTTTTGTTCCATAATTCATATTTTTCTTAATTAATTTATTTCTGTACAACGTAATTGCTCATCATTAAAATTAAGTTAGGAACATAAATATATCGGTATTAAATTTTCTTTTTCTCTCTAGGAAAATAAATATCCATTCCTTTAAATTCCACTGCATGCGTTTTAATTATTTTAAAATTTAGAATTGTTACGCTACGTTCTCAGATTTAAAAAAAAAAAAATCTAGATTTATCTCTTTGCTTAATTTGCTTTTATATGTAAATGGGTTTTTTTTTTATTTTCATTTTGGAGTGAGAGTAATTGGTTACTTTTTATATGCGCTTTTTTTTGAGTCATTTATATTCGTTTTAATAATGAATGTCGAATGCTAAAAAAGTTAAAAGAATCACATTTTGGATTGTAATATAAAAAAAAAAATATATTAAGAGATATTCGGAAGATTTAGGATTCAGAATGCATTCGGCAATAAGTACCTTTTTTATATTTTATAATTATATTCATAATTATAATAAATGGATTCATTTGTAAAACTATATAAATATGTATTTTTTTTTCTTATTTGTCTTAAATTATGGGTTTTGAAGATATTTTTTATTATTATTATCTTATTTCTCTACCTGAAGATGCTAACGTAACTGTGATTAGCATGAGCCCCATGTATTTAATTCCCTTTGAGAATTCATGTTATTACAATAGAATATAGGGTTAATTTATCATTTAAATATATACGAATATTTATTATAGCTGTGAATATAGCGAAAAATATTTAAATATTTTTGTAATACAGATTAATTAGCCTTTTATTCGTATGTATAAATGTATATACATAAAGGAGAAAAAATAACAATTATACAAGAATGCTAATTAACTAAATGTAAATTACTTGACAGTTGTCTTGGATGCCTTAAGGCAAGCGCTCCGCCGACGTTACTCATTTAGTACTACCCGGGAGGTGCGTGTAGCTGGAAGATAAGCTACAGACGCAAAGTAACACTACCCCCGAAACGCGCTAATATCCTGTTATTTACGGTTTAAAGTGGATTCCGAACCACTACAAACATCCATGGGACTCGAACCTCACAGTTCTCAAGATAGGACACCATTTTTGTTTCGTTAACTTCCGCTACGTTATCATTGGTTTATGTATTCGTTACATTGCGATTGCAATTAAAATTCTCTATTTAAAACAAATATTTTTTTCAGATAAAAAGATGAATATTATAAAAAAAATATCAATTTTGTGCCCAAGAATCCGCCGGGACTCAAACCCGAAACCTGTGGTACCGAGCTTCGGAACACTAGCCACTAGGCCCTAACTGATAGACCATACGAGTATCTAAAACAAATGGATCATAAGTACTAGTCAAGTAACTATATTGATTAAATTTCAATATAAGAAATGTGCTCGTGTGATATTAAACAGAACACATAAAAGAATAACGATGTCTAATTTCTTTTACAAAACTTTTGCATACTCCATAAAATGAGCATTCCAAAAACTACTCCAGGTTGAAGCATACCACAACACCCCTTTTGACAACTTCAATCAACAGAGCACCCAAGGAAAGAGTAAAGAAGAAACACCCCCAACGAGAAGATAGTGGCATGATGACGAATTGAAAAGCTATTGGACATGGCGTCAGCTTGTCCTGGGGCCAGAATTGCGGAGGCCTGGGTTTCAGGAACGCGTGAAACAAGGTTTTTTCGAAGGAAATGCGAGTTGATGGGCGGGCCCCCAACTTTTTGATGGGTTGCAGTGGCCGGAAAATTCCGGTGTTGTAGGTGTCTGCCGGATTTTTCCGCATGTCCAAAGAGTTAACATCCAAACTTTGACAGAAGGGTTTTCTGGTGCAATACTTCCCCAATTTTGTAAATGGATCAGACTGAAATGAACATCGATTTTGTGAGAAAGAATTTTGTTAGAACCTTTTCTAGTAAGGTTTTTAAAAATCTTTTCTTTTTTTTTCCAATTCCTTCTATTAGTTCACACTCTCCCTATATATATCTTGTTCACATTTTTAATCGTTCATAAAATACTTTTGATTCATCCTCTCCAGTTCAAATACATTTTTTGAGGACTTGTAGTGGATGACACTCGATGTTGATACAGTATTTTCAAATATTAATTCATTCCTTCATTAAAATTTATTTTAATTAACACCATAGATAAAAAGGAAAATGGAAAAATGCAGGGAAATTCGTTTTCTATTTTGTCACTTAATAGTGTGATTTTTCTCATGTTTCCTCCATTTCTTCTAAAACTCCTCACAAGAATTATTATTAAATTGATATTTATTTTCGGGGCCTGAATGGCTGAGTGGCTAGCGCTCTGGCGCTCGGTACCACAGGTTTCGGGTTCGAGTCCCGGTGGTGCCATGGATGTTTGTAGTGGTTCGGAATCCACTTTAAACCGTAGGTCCCGGTCTAATAGGATCGTAGAGCGTTGCGGGGGCATTGTTACTCCGCGTCCGTGGCTTATCTTCAAGTTACACTCGCCCCCTAGGTAATGCAAAGTGAGTAACGTCTGTGCAGTGCTTGCCTTAAGGGATCAAAGAGCCAGCCAGAGTCTAAGTGCCAGCTGCATTAGAAAAAAAAAAGAAATATTTATTTTCGTTAGAGGACGTGCCTTTTTCATTCAATTCCTTCTATTAGTTCACACTCTCCCTATATATATCTTGTGCAAATTTTCAATCGTTCATAAGATACTTTTCATTCATCCACTCCAGTTCAAATACATTTTTTTTTTGAACTTGTAGTGGATGACACTGGACGTGAATACAGTTTTTTTTTTCAAATATTAATTCAGTAATTAAATTTAATTAATTCATTTTATTATATGTTTTTTTTTAGATTTAAGTTGCACATATATCTACCAATAGATGGCACCAGATAGACATAAAAAAAATGAATGAAAATTATTTATAAGGGATTTTTCTGCAATAGAGTGAAAAAAAATTGTAGGAATTGACTAAAAAAAAATTTTTTTTTATATTACTTGTTTTGTATAGGGGCCTGAATGGCCGATTGGCTAGCGCTCTGGCACTCGGTACCACAGGTTTCGGGTTCGAGTCCCGGCGGTGCCATGGTTGTTTGTAGTGGTTCGGAATCCACTTAAAAAGTAGGTCCCGGTCTAATAGGACCGTAGAGCATTGCGGGGGCATTGTTACTCCGCGTCCGGGGCTTATCTTCAAGTTACAATGCAAAGTGAGTACATCTGTGCAGCACTTGCCTTAAGGCATCCAAGGCCAAGCTGTTTGTGTTTGCCAGCTGCATTAGAAAGGAAAAAAAACTTGTTTATTATTGGAATAAAACCATTTAAAACACAGAATTAAATAATTTCAAAGAACGCTTAAGATGTAAGTTTGTGATTATTAATATTGAATAAAAAGGCAGAAACCTGCTTATTTTAAAAATAAAGACCAGAAATTACTTCAAATGAAAGGATAAAAGGTTTTTGCATAAATTATTCTTTTATATGTATAGAACTAAAACGGTAGATGATAATCAATGCATTCCTTTTATTCATTTTTGTCATTCAATTTATTTGAGCGAACATTTTTGTGATATGTTTCTTTAAAGGTTTTAATATTGGTCATCTATTTTTTAAAATTATGCGGAAGAACTGTCATTATTTGTCAGTGACAAGCCAAAGTACCTTTGCTTATAAGATATAAATAGCACCATAACCTAGTAGGCTAAAAGTACACCAACATGATGCCAATTCCTTCAATTATCGTTATATCTGCGTCACACACATAACTATCACTAACACACGAAACAATAAATAGATTAAAGGAGAAAAAATTAACAATTACAAAAGAGGCTAATTAACTAAAAGTAAATTATTTCTTCATGTTCTTTAAGGATTTCGTAACAAAACGTATTCATACCTACACACACACACACACACGCACATACACATACACATACACACACACGTATATATACATATATATTCCTAAAGAAATTTTTTTTAAATAATTTACATTTAGTTAATCAGCATTGTTTTATAATTGTAATTTTGTTTCTCTATGTAGATGTGTGTATACACATTATTACAAATTATTACAAATTATTTTTTTTTCTAATGCATCTGGCAAACACTTAGACAATTGTCTTGGATGCCTTAAGGCAAGAGCTGCAGCGACGTTACTCACTTAGCACCGCCCAGGAGGTCCGTACAGCTTGAAGACGAGCTACAGACGCGCAGCAACAGTACCCCACAACGCTCTACGATCCCATTAGGACCGGGACCTTTAGTTTAAAGTGGATTCCGAACCACTACAAACCTCCATGGAACCCGAAACCTGTGGTACCGTGTGCCAAAGCGCTAGCCACTGGGCCATTAGGCCCCATATGTACGTATACATATACAAACAAGCGACTTAATAAAAGCACAATTAGTCTGTATTACAAAACTATTAAATATTTTTCGCTACATTCACAGCTATAATAACATATTCGTATATATTTATATGATAAATTGACCCTACACTCTATAGTAATAACATAAATTCTCAAAAGTAATTAAATATATGTGGTTTACAGTTACATAACTTGTTCAGGTAGAGAAATAAGATATTAACTATAAAAAATATCTACAAAACCCATAATTTAAGACAAATGAGATAAAAAGAAATGTGTATTTATGTAGTTTTACGAATGAATTCATTCATTATAATTATAAAATATAAAAAGGTACTTTTTTGGCGAATGCATTACGAATCTTAAATCTTCGCAAATGTCTCTCCATTTATTATTATTATTTTTTTTTTTTACATTACAATCCCAAATGTGATTCTTTTAACTTTTTTTACTTTAGGCATTCGTTAATAAAACGAATACAAATGAAACCAAAAAAGGTCTTGCAAAAAGTAAGCAATTACTCTCACTCCAAAATAAAAAAAACATTTACATATAAAACCAAATTAAACAACGAGAGAAATCTAGATTTTTTCAAAAAAATCTCAGAACGCAGCGTAACAATTCTAAATTTTAAAATAATTAAAACGAATGCAGAAGAATTTAAAGGAATGGATATTTATTTCCGAGAGAAAAAAAATTTAATGTAGATGTATTTATGTTCCTAACTTAATTTTAATGATGAACAATTACGCTGTACGGAAATAAATTAATTAAGAAAAATATGAATTATGGAACAAAACTTTTAGCAAGCATATCCCGTTTTATAGGGTTACCGCCTATCTGCTTAATTAGGGCAATTACGCAATGCTAAAGACGCAGCAGGACATTTTTTTGTGTTTCATCATTTTTTGATAAACAACAAGTCCAGTTTTTTCATCATGTTGGTTTAACAATGGTTTAAGTACATACCGGAGGAATATATTGCATTTTACTAGATAATATGTAATTATCCTTAGACGGTTTTTTTTTTGCGAATTATGTGTATTGTCTGTGATATATAATTACATAACATGATATCTAAATTATGACTGTCTGCGTCGCCTGGTAATAAACAGGACCCTAAAAATCTGAAAGGTTTATGAGATTGCATTCATTATAAACATACCGTTCGTGTAATCAAGTTTGGCGAAAAGTCGTCGCCAAATTGTGTAATGATTTAAAGAGGGTTCATTTTTTTTAAAAACATCACGCAGTGAAATTATTTAGTAAAACAATATTAAAATAAATATATTATGGGGTAAATATTTATGGGTTGGCAAGCTTGTTTCGTAAAAATGGCAAACCTTTAATTATAAAAATATTACCATTTATGATTATGCTTGTTATTTTTCTTATAATAACGGGAATTTTTTTATAACAGAATTAAATTAAATCATAATTTCGTTATACTCATTTCGTGTTGTTATCTTTAATTAAATTTCGCTTATTTAATGTTACGCTTTTTCGGATATTTATTGAAAAAATAATCAAAATTGTCCAACGACGATGTTTTTGTTTCATTGAAGTAGGAAATGTAAGTAAATTTATATTATTACTTCCATAAGTCTAGCGAAAGACTTTTCATTAATTTATGATATATATATATATAATTTATTTCATCGTCATCAGTGGCACAACAGCTCCGTGGTGGGCGAAGGCTGTCTGCCTACTGGCAGATTTCGAAACAGGAGATGTTTTTCTTTTTACATAATATGGTTGTCAGCCCTACTCTCAAGCTCTACAATCATATTAGACCGGCATCTATGGTTTAAAGCGGATTCCGAACCACTACAAACAACCATGGCAATTACGCAATGCTAAAGACGCAGCAGAACATTTTTTGTGTTTCAACATTTTTTGATAAACAAGTCCAGTTTTTTCTACAGTTGTTTTAACAATAATTTAAACACATACAATTGAAATAAATTGCAATTTACTAGACAATATGTAATTATCCTTAGCGTAGTTTTTTTTTTTTTTTTTTTTTTTTTTTTTTTTTTTTTTTTTTACGAATTATGTGTATTGTCTGTGATATATAATTACATAACATGATATGTAAATTATGACTGTCTGCGTCGCTTGGTAATAAACGGGACCCTAAAAATTTGAAATGTTAATGAGATGATTGCATTCATTATAAACATACCGTTCGTGTAATTAAGTTTGGCGAAAATTCGTCGCCAAATTGTGTAATGATTTAAAGAGGGTTCATTTTTTTTTTAAATATCACGCAGTGAAATTATTTAGTAAAACATTATTAAAATAATTATATTATGGGGTAATTATTTATGAGTTGGCAAGCATATTTCGTATAAGTAACAAAGCTTTAATTATAAAAAATATCACCATTTAGGATTACGGTAATGAAGATGGTATGTATTTTTCATAATTTTTTTTATAACAGAATTAAATTCAATCATAATTTCGTTATACTTATTTCGGGTTGTTGTCCTTAATTAAATTTCGTCTATGTAATATTACGAATTTTTGGATTTATTAGAAAAAAATTAAAATTATTCATGAGCCAACGATGTTTTTGTTTTATTGAAGTAGAAGTTTATATCATGACTTTTATAAATCTAGCGAAAGGCTTTTTTTAATTTATTATTAATATTGTTATTACATATATATATATATATATATATATATATATTATTTCATCGTCATCAGTGGCACAACAGCTTCATGGTGGGCGAAGGCTGTCTGCCTACTGGCAGATTTCGAGACAGGAGATGTTTTTCTTTATATGGAATATGGTTGTCAGCCCTACTCCCAAGCTATACTGTCATATTAGCCCGGGATCTACGGTTTAAAGCGGATTCCGAAACACTACAAACAACCATGGCAATTATGCAATGCTAAAGACACAGCAGAACATTTTTTGTGCTTCATCCCTTTTTTGATAAAAAAGATGTCCTGTTTTTCCATCAAATGGGTTTAACAATGGTTGGTTAACAGCTTTTAGGACAGGAGATGTTTTTCTTTTTACGGAATATGGTTGTCAGCCTTACGCCTACGCTCTACAGTCATGTTAGAGCAGTACATGCGGTTTAAACTGTAAGACGAACAACTACAAACAACCCTGTCACCGCCGGGACTCGAACCCGAAACCTGTTTTAGAGAACGCTATTTACTCGGCCATATACACTAAAGTGACAAAAGTCATGGGATAGCAATATGCAAATTTTCAGCTGGCAGTAGCATCGCGTAGAACAGGTATAAATGCGCAGTGCTTTCGCAGAGCTTTCCTTTCTGTTCAAGTTATTCATGTGAAGAGGATTTGACGTGATGATGACCGCACGACGGGAATTAACAGACTTTGAACGCGGAATGTTAGTTGGAGCTAGACGCATGGGTCATGCCATTTCGGAAATCGTTAGGGAATTCAACATTCCCAGATCCACTGTGTCAAGAGTGTGCCGAGAGAATGAAATTTCAGGCATAACATCCCACCATGGACAGCGCAGTGGTCGACCGCCTGCACTTAACGACCGAGACCGGCGACGTCTGCAAAGAGTCATAAATTTTAACAGACAAGCAACACTGCGTCAAATAATCGCAGAAATCAATGTGGGACGTACAAGGGACTTGTCGGTTAGAACTGTGCGGAGAAATTTGACTTTCTTGGGCTATTCCAGCAGAAGACCGACTCGAGTGCCTTTACTGACAGAACGACATCGCTTGCGGCGACTCTCGTGGGCACGTGAGCATATCGGTTGGTCCCTAGATGAATGGAAAACCTTGGCCTGGTCCGATGAGTCACGATTTCAGTTGGTAAGAGCTGATGGTAGGGTTCGAGTGTGGCGCAGACCCCACGAAACCATGGACCCAAACTGTCAGCAAGGCACTGTTCAAGCTGGTGGTGGCTCCGCAATGGTGTGGGCTGTTTTTTCATGGCATGGACTTGGTCCTCTGATGCGACTGGACCGAACATTGACTGGAAATGCTTATGTTCAGCTACTTGGAGATCACTTGCAGCCATTCATGGACTTCATGTACCCAAACAATGATGGGATTTTTATGGATGACAATTCGCCATGTCACCGGGCCACAACTGTTCGCGATTGGTTTGAAGAACATTCTGGACAATTCCAACGAATGATCTGGCCACCTAGATAGCACGACATGAATCCCATCGAGCATTTATGGGACATCATCGAGAGGTCTGTTCGTGCCCAAAATCCTGCACCATCAACGCTTTCACAATTATGGACGTCTATCGAGACAGCATGGCCCAATATTCCTGCAGAAGACTTCCAACGACTTGTTGAGTCCATGCCACGTCGAGTTGTTGCACTTCGCCGCGCGAAAGGAGGGCTGACACGATATTAAGAGGTATCCCATGACTTTTGTCACTTCAGTGTATATATATATATATATATATATATCACACACACCTACCAAATGTTGCTTGCAGTCAGACAGAAGAAATTAATCGCTGCCTTAAAAGCACAAAAGAGATCGGAATGCTTCAGAAAATCTCTTTGTTTTTCCCAGCACCATGGGTCACACTTTCGAGAGACTTGAACTTCACTATCTCTCTGCAAAGTACGTTAGCATGTGTACCACAGGTTTCAGGTTCCGGCGGGGCCATGGATGTTTGCAGTGACTCGGAATCCACTCTAAACCGTAGGTCACGGTCTAACAGGATCACAGCACGTTGTGGGGGTAGTGTTACTCCGCATCCGTAGCTTATCTACAAGCTACACGCACTTCCTGGGTAGTGCTAAGCGAGTGACGTCGGTGCAGCGCTAGCCTTAAGGCATCCAAGACAAAGCTGTCTAAGTGTTTGCCAGCTGCATTAGAACAGAAAAAAAATGTTATGACGATCGTAATTTCTTACGAGACTTTTCACTACACAGTTCCACTTTTATCTTCAGTGTTATTATTTAAAAGGCGGCTGAACAACCATTTTTTTATCCTCAAAAAGAAATTCCACCAGCACCCTATCTGAGCACCCTATCCCCCTATAATTTACTTTCACCAAACAAAAGAGTCAATAAGTCATAATACGGTCTTAAAAGCCCCAAAGACCCACACAAAAAAAAAAGAGAAAAAGAAGAAGAGCATCAACGAACGAAAAGGGTTCCATTTCAGACTTAATAAGATTTATCTCCGCACATTCATCTAACGTTGGGGGGAGTAGGGTGTAGGGAGGGGCCTTTTCAAAACTGCATAATCGTCTGCCCTTTGTTTCCATTCCCCACTATAAATCAAGCAGAACAAACCCCCGGTACACCATTCTCCGAAGCACAATACACGATGATAAGAAGCTTTGAGAGCATGGGGCAAGGAAGGCATTGCAGAAACTGCAGGAGAATTTATTTTCCTACATTTTTACCCGCAGTTGCTTCTGCCATAAACCATTGCGAGTTGAAAATCGGCGCCCCCTATTTTTCACATATTTATTGCCTTGTCTCTAATCTGTGTGCATGTTCCGAGTAAGGGCTTCTTGCAGGTTGTAAGGCCTTTGCGAGTCCAACGATGATAATGCGTTCCTCACTGTGAGATTTAAGACGTTTTCACAAAATGGTACCCATTTTTACCATTTTTTTTTTTTCGTTTAAATCTTTCTTTAACAAAGTGAATCTCGATAAACTTAATCAAGACTGTAAAGTGCTTTTTGCTCGACGTTGTTGACTGGTTTAATAAATTTCGTAGTGGAGGTAATTTTTTTTTTTTGAAGCACTTATAAATTTACCTTTCTTAATGCTAAACTGTTTGATCTATTTTACTTTACTAGCGAACCTAGAAACGCTTCGTTGCGGCCTACATTTGAATATTTATATTTATGAATGAAATTAAAATGATAAGAATTGGTAGGCTAAATCATTTTTCTTTCTGCTGTTTCGTTTTTGATATTATTTTTTTTTCCCACTTTAATTTTTTAAATGGTTTTATTTTTGGTCTCATGCAGCTGGCAAATGCTTAGACAGTTATCGTGGAGGCCTTAAAACAAGCGCTGCACCGACGTTACTCACTTAGCAATACACAGGAAATGCGTGTAGCGTGACGATAAGGTACGGACGCAATGTAATAATACCCTCCTGTTAGACCGGGACCTACGGTTTAAAGTTGATTCCGAATCCCTACTAACACCCATGGCACCGCGAGGACTCGAACCCGAAACCTGTGGTACAGAGTGATACAGCACTAGCCACTCGGCCATTCAGGTTCCTGCTCTAGGCACAGTGATCTGGACTAGTAGTAGTAGTAGTAGTAGTAGTAGTAGTAGTAGTAGTAGTAGTAGTAGTAGTAGTAGTAGTAGTAGTTAGTAGTTAGTAGTTAGTAGTAGTAGTAGTACTAGTTTCATATACAGTTATTGGGCAGTGCTAAACGAGTAACGTCAGTGCAGCTCTTGCCTTAAGGCATCGAAGACAAGCGTCTAAGAATTTGCCAGCTGCATTAGAACAAAAAAAAATTATGACCATCGTAATTTCTTATGAGACTTTTCACTCTACATTTCCACTTTTATCTACGGTGTTATTATTTAAAAGGCTTGCAAACCAACACCTTTTTTCCATCAAACGGATAATTAAAAAAAATCCTCCAAAACACCCTCTCCGAGATAGATCGCCCTATAATTTACTTTCGCCAAACAGAAGAGTCAATAAGTCACAATACGGTCTTAAAAGCCCCAAAGACCAGAAAAAAACAGGAGCATCAACAAAAAGGCTTCCATGTCAGATTTACAAGATTTATCTCCGCACATTCATCTATCGTTGGGGGAGTAGGGCGTAGGGAAGTGGTAGGGGCCTTTTCAAAACTGCATAATCGTCTGCCCTTTGTTTCCATGCCCACTATAAATCAAGCAGAACAAACCCCGGTACACCATTCTCCGAAGCACAATACACGATGATAAGAAGCTTTGAGAGCGTGGGGTAAGGAAGGCATTGCTGAAACTGCAGGAGAATTTATTTTCCTACATTTTTAGCCGCAGTTGCTTCTGCCATAAATCATTGCGATATTTCACATATTTATCGCCTTGACTCTAATCTGTGTGCGTGCTCAGAGTAAGGGCTTCTTGCCGGTTTTTAGTTCGAGTCCGATGATGATGCGTTCCTCCGCTGAGATTTATGACGTTTTCACCCAATGTTGCCCGATTTTACCATTTTTTTTTAAATTTTTCTTTATTAAGTTCCGGATCCAGTTTTGTTGAACGCTGTAAAGTGGTTTTCAGTCGACATTGTTGACTGGTTTAATATATTTCGTTGTGGAGGCAAATTTTTTTTTTTTTTTGAAGCACTTTTAAATTTACCTTTCTTAATGGTAAACTACTTGAACTATTTCGATTACTTTACTTTACTAGCGTACCTAGAAACGCTTCGTTGCGGCCTACATTTGAATATTTATATTTATGAATGAAATTAAAATGATAATAATTGGTAGGCTAAATCATTTTTCTTTCTGCTGCTTCGTTTTTGATACTATTTTTTTTTCCACTTTAATTTTTTAAATGGTTTTATTTTTGTTCTCATGCAGCTGGCAAATGCTTAGACAGTTATCGTGGATGCCTTAAAGCAAGCGCTGCACCGACGTTACTCACTTAGCACCATTCAGGAGGTGCATGTAGCTTGAAGATAAGCTACGGATATGAAGTACCTTTGCAATGCTCTACGATCCTATTAGATCGGGACATATGATTTAAAGTGGATTCAAGAACCCCAGGAAATGCGTGTAGCGTGACGATAAGGTACGGACGCAATGTAATAATACCCTCCTGTTAGACCGGGACCTACGGTTTAAAGTTGATTCCGAATCCCTATAAACATATATGGCACCGCGAGGACTCGAACCCGAAACCTGTGATACAGAGTGATACAGCACTAGCCACTCGGCCATTCAGGTCCCTGCTCTAGGCACAGTGATCTGGTCTAGTAGTTAGTAGTTAGTAGTTAGTAGTAGTAGTAGTAGTAGTAGTAGTAGTAGTAGTAGTAGTAGTTTCACGTTCAGTTACTGGGTAGTGCTAAACGAGTAACGTCAATGCAGCGCTTGCCTTAAGGCATCGAAGACAAGCGTCTAAAAATTTTCCAGCTGCATTAGAACAAAAAAAAATTATAACCATCGTAATTTCTTATGAGACTCACTCTACATTTCCACTTATTTAAAAGGTTTGCAAACCAACACCTTTTTTCCATCAAACGGATAATTAAAAAAATCCTCCAAAACACCCTCTCCGAGATAGATCGCCCTATAATTTACTTTCACCAAACAAAAGAGTCAATAAGTCACAATACGGTCTTAAAAGCCCCAAAGACCAGAAGAAAACAGCAGCATCAACAGAAAGGCTTCCATTTCAGACTTAATAAAATTTATCTCCGCACATTCATCTATCGTTGGGGGAGTAGGGTGTAGGGAAGGGGGAGGGGCCTTTTCAAAACTGCATAATCGTCTGCCCTTTGTTTCCATGCCCACTATAAATCAAGCAGAACAAACCCCCGGTACACCATTCTCCGAAGCACAATACACGATGATAAGGAGCTTTGAGAGCATGGGGCAAGGAAGGCGTTGCAGAAACTGCAGGAGAATTTATTTTCCTACATTTTTACCCGCAGTTGCTTCTGCCATAAATCATTGCAGAGAGGAAATCGGGCCCATATTTCCCATATTTATCGCCCCCTCTAATCTATGTGCATGTTCAGAGAAACTGCTTCTCGCAGGTTTTTAGTTCGAGTCCAATGATGATGATACGTTCTTCCGCTGAGATTTATGACGTGATGCCTGCATTTTACCATTTTTTATTGGTTAAATCTTTCTTTGTTAAGTTCCCGATTCACTTTGATAAAGACTGTTAAGTGGTTTTTGGTCGAACGTTGATAACTGGTTCAATAAATTCCTTTGAGGAGGCAAATCTTTTTTTTTTTTTCCTTGAAGCACTTATAAATGTACCGTTCTTAATGGTAAACTGTTTGATATTGCACGTATTGCGATTAGTTTACTTTACTAGCGGACATGGAAATGCTTCGTTGCGGCGTACATTTGAATATATACTACTGTGTCTAAAAAGTAAGACCAATTTTTTTTTTTTGAAAAACTCTTTATTTATTCTTCCAAATTTATTTCATCACCTTCAAAACAATCCCCTCCGGACGCAATGCACTTGTGCCAACTTTTTTGCCAATCCTCAATACACGCTAAAAAGTCATCGGCAGAGATGGCCTTCAAAGCGCGGCGATTCACATTGAATCTCTTCAGTCGACTCAAAACGTTGTCCCAGGAGGGGTCTTTTGAGTTTAGGGAATAGCCAGAAGTTGCACGGTGTGAATACTGGGGTTTTGAAACGACATGGGTTTCCTTTTTGGCGAAAAGGGAGGGGCATGTTAAAGGGGCTTGATAGCCGAGTGGCTAGCGCTCGAATCCCAGCGGTGACATGGATGTCTGTAGTGGTTCTGAATCCACTTTAAGTCGTAGGTCCCGGTGTCATAGGATCGTAGAGCGTCACAGAGCATAATCAGGCTTCCTCTTACCCACACCCTTCCCAAATTGAAAAGGCGCCACTCAGTTCTTGGCACAGTGATGTGATGTGGTGTAGTAGTAGTAGTAATAGCAATGTTAGAAATACTGTAATTTAGAATGTAGTTTAGAACAACTGTAGTTTAGAACTACTGTAGTTTAGAACAATGTTTCTACTACTGTAGGGCAATGCAGAGTTTCGATCGATGCGCGGCTAGTATTATTTCGATCCTGTAATCTTTTGTTGCTAAATAATTTCTTTTAAAGAAAATTGAGATTTGCAGTTCAATAGTAATGTCTACACACAAAGATATTAAGAAATCCAATTCAAGACAATACCAAAAATAATAATTATGAAAACTTTACTTTCCAAAATAACTCTCATTTAAGGCTCCCCGTTTTCTAATATCTTTTGTTAAATTAACAGACATCAAAACACGAAATGACGAGTCTTTAAAATGTTAATCACCAAGCAAGATCCTTTAATGGTATTTGGTTTACACTATTTCAACACAACACGTCATCAGATATTCAATATAAATATTCACGCTTCAACACCATGAAACAACATTTCGCCACAAACATTTTCTCGAGAAAAAAAAATTAAGAATGCATAATCTCGATTGTTCGGTAAAACTTTACAAAGTGGACCGTTAAGCAAACGATAATGTAAAGGGGGGGGAGCAATCAATAGTGTGCTGAAATTCGCAACTTCTCGCAGAGGCTCCTTCCCTAATGCGAATTTTTGCAAAAAGGAAAAAGCAGCGACGGCGGTAAATGTGGTTTTGAAAATTAGAAATCATCATTTCCAAGAAATTACCATAATTAGACATCGGAAAAGAAATCAGTAAAAAGAATCAACACTCGTGGAGTAATGATGATCAATGGGGCAACAATTTGGGAAAACTCATTTGCCTGATTGTGGTCGCCGCAAACATAATGACCCTCTCCTCTCTTCTCAAGACGAATAAAATCGCATTGGGTTTGATCACTTTAATAAATCACCCGAATGAATTGCTGCAGACATATTTAGACAAGTCAAGACGTGTTACTAAATAAATAATCGATTTGAAAAATGGTTATTTTCCTCTCATAGTGTTCAGAAGTCTGGATGGCCGAGAGGTCTAAGACACCTAATTTAAGTTCTGGGGCCTGACGGCCGAGTGGCTAGCGCTGTGGCTCTGGTGCTGAGTACCACAGGTTTCGGTTTTGAATCCTGGTTTTGTCATGGATGTTCATAGTGGTTCGGAATCCACTTTAAGTCGTATGGCCCCGTTTTTCATAAGACCGTAGAGCGTGACAGAGCCCAATCAGACTTCTGCTCCCCCACATCCTTCCCAAACTGTAAAGGGGCAACTCAGCTCTCGGCATAGGGATGTGGTGTGGTGTAATAGTAGTAGTATACATTGTTAGAACAAATATTGCCAGTTTGGTGAAAACGGGGATTTTGGTAGATTGTTTCTACTACTGTAGTGTAATGCAGAGTCTTGATGAAGAGTATTGTTTCGATATTCTGTGCGGCACGAATGGCCGAGTGGCTAGCACTCTGACGCTCGGTACCACAGATTTCGGAAAGCAGATTTCCACACATCTCGGTAGCACAGATTTCGGAAAGCAGATTTCCACACATCTCGGTACAGATTTCGGAAAGCAGATTTTCACACATCTCGATACCACAGATTTCGGAAAACAGATTTCTACACATCTCGGTAGCACAGATTTCGGAAAGCAGATTTCCACACATTTCTGTACCACAGATTTTCAAAAAGTCCCGGTGATGCCATGAATGTTTGTAGTGGTTCGGAATTCACTTTAAACCGTAAGTTTCGATCTAACATGATCGTAGAGCGCTGCAGAGGTACTTTTATTCCGCGTCAGTAGATTATCTTCAAGCTACACGCACCTCATCGGTAGTGCTAAGTGAGTGACGTCGGTACAGCGCTTGACTTAAGGCACTCAAGACAACTGTGTTTTCACAGCTGCATTAGAACAAATAAAAATTTCGATGTTCTGTTAGTATTATTTTCTCGGGTATTATTTCGATCATGTAATCTTTAATCTGTTAAATGTAATAATCAATGTTTAATATTTAAACTGTTAAATGTAATAATCAATTATCAGTTAAATAATTTTTTTACAGATAATTGATATTTGTACTTTAATGTACGTGCACACACAAAGATATTAAGAAATCCAATTCAAGACAATACCAAAAATAATAATTATGAAAACTTTACTTTCCAAAATAACTCTCATTTAAGGCTCCCCGTTTTCTAATATCTTTTGTTAAATTAACAGACATCAAAACACGAAATGACGAGTCTTTAAAATGTTAATCACCAAGCAAGATCCTTTAATGGTATTTGGTTTACACTATTTCAACACAACACGTCATCAGATATTCAATATAAATATTCACGCTTCAACACCATGAAACAACATTTCGCCACAAACATTTTCTCGAGAAAAAAAAATTAAGAATGCATAATCTCGATTGTTCGGTAAAACTTTACAAAGTGGACCGTTAAGCAAACGATAATGTAAAGGGGGGGGAGCAATCAATAGTGTGCTGAAATTCGCAACTTCTCGCAGAGGCTCCTTCCCTAATGCGAATTTTTGCAAAAAGGAAAAAGCAGCGACGGCGGTAAATGTGGTTTTGAAAATTAGAAATCATCATTTCCAAGAAATTACCATAATTAGACATCGGAAAAGAAATCAGTAAAAAGAATCAACACTCTTGTAGTAATAATGATCAAGGGCAACCATTTGGGAAAACTCATTTGCCTGATTGTGGTCGCAGCAAACATAATGATCCTCCTCTCTTCTAAAGACGAATAAAATCGCATTGGGTTTGATCACTTTAATAAATCACCATGAAAGAATTGCTGTAGACAGCTTTGGGCCAGTCAAAATGCGGTTACTAAATAAATAATCGATTTGAAAAATGGTTACTTTTCTCTCATGGTGTTCATTCCCATAGCACACAGTTGATGGTAAAAGATTTTTAATTTTTGGAGTGTTTGAGCATATACTACTGTATGTCAAAAAGTAAGACCAGTTCTTCGTCTTCAACGCGTTCTCTGCCTTCTTTGAACTGTTTATATCACTTGTAAACATTTCTTCAAGATATAGGAATGCTCACCGAACGCCTTCTGCAACATTCTCTACGTTTCCGCAAACACAACTGAGTGCAAGTTCATTGCTCAATTCATTCAGACATTTCAAAAATGTCCGGAATCCGTTTTAGCGTCTCACAAAACCAAGCGTCACTCAAACACTCATGAATATTTTGACATCAAATTTTTATACAGATGTCAAGAACAGTTTCAGCGACCTAAAGAAGAAGAAAAAAAAGTTAAAATATCATATGACCGGGATATTTAAATTGAAAACTGGTCTTACTTTTTGGACACAGTAGTACTACTGGCCATTAAAAGTGCTACACCAAGAAGGCGACATGCTACTGACGTGACATTTAAACGACAGGAAGAAGGTGCTGCGATATGAAAATAATGTAGTAATCGATGAAGGGCAACAATTTGGGAAAACTCATTTGCCTCATTGTGGTCGCCGCAAACATAATGACCCTCTACTTCTGAAGATGGAAAACAATCGCATTGGGTTTGATCACTTTAATAAATCGCCATGAATGAATTGCAGACAGCTTTAGACCAGTCAAGATGCCGTTACTAAATAAATAATCGATTTGAAACATGGTTACTTTTATCCCATGGTGTTCAGAAGTCTGGATGGCCGAGAGGTCTGTGTGTTTTGTAATAAGGTTTAAGTGTTTGTAGATTTCTAAGTGTTTTGTCCTATGGGGCCTGATGGCCGAGGGACTAGTTCTGTGGCACTCGGCACCCAGGTGTCAGTGGTGGCATGGATGTCTGTAGTGGTTCGGAATCCACTTTAAACCGTAGGTTCTGATCAGTTTAGCCTAAAGGGAGCACAAGATCACCGTAGAGCGACAAACCAAATCAAACCTAGTGTTCATTTCCATAGCGCACAGTTGATGGGTAACAGAAAATATTTTTAATTTTTGGAATATTTCAACATACACTCAAATCTGTTTTTATTTAAAATCTACCCATGAACCTGAAAGTGGCCCTCTTCTTACAGCCTTTATAGATCTAGTATAGGCCGAGACATTACAGCAGTAATCAATTTCATAACTGTAGATATTTTTCCTACAGTTATGAAATATATTATTACTACTGTGCCCAAAAAGTAAGACCATGTTATTTTTTTTTTCAAAAACTCTTTATTTATTCTTCCACATTTATTTCATCGCCATCAAAGTCATCCCCTCCGGACACAGCGCACTCATGCCGACTTTTCTTCACAATCCTCAATGCATGCTAAAAAGTCATCGGCAGGGATGGCCTTCAAAGCGCGCGTCGATTCACGTTGAGTCTCTTCAATCGACTCAAAGTCTTGAGACTCTTCAGTCGTCCCCGGAGTGGTCTGTTGGGTTTAGGGAATAGCCAGAGGTGCAAATGAGGTGGTTGTGGAGTGATATGGGTTTCATTTTGGACGAAAAAGTCACGAAGAATCAATGCAGTGTGAGCTGGAGCAGCCAAAATGTGTGACTGAATAGATATTCGATTTGAAAATCTTTACTTTCCTCTCATAGTGTTCATATTCCCATAGCCCACAGTTGATGTTTAGCAGAAAGTATTTTTAATTTTTGGAATATTTGAACATATAATGCCGGGCATTAAAATTACTATACCAAGAAGGCAATATGCTACAGACGTGACATTTAAACGACAGAATTATTTCCGAATCCTTTTCAAACCAGTTTTAGTTCCTGTAAAACCAAAAAAAAAAAAAATATTAGTTATGTGTGACGAATATTACTAAATATTTGAAAACCTCATGTTATTTATATGTCCTTTACATTTGTTCTAATTACACTACTGACCATTAAAACTACTACTCCAAGAAGGCGACATGCTACAGACGTGACATTTGAACGACAGGAAGAAGGTGCTGTGATATGCAAATGATTAGCTTTTCAGCACATTCAGGCAAAGCAGGCACCGGTAGCAACACCTACAATGGGTTTAAATGAGGAAATTGCCAGCCGGTTTCTCATACACAAATTGCATTTGAACGTTGTTGTGATGCCTCGTGTAAGAAGCAGAAATGCATACCAGTACGTTTCTGACTTTGATAAAGGTCGAATGGTGGCGTACAGGGATTTCTGTTTATCGTATCGCAGTATTGCTGCTCCCGTCGGTCTAGATCAAACATAATCAGCAAGGTCTCTAATTGTAAATCGACGGTTTGCAAGCACCCAATCTTTAATTTTTTGGACGCGAAATTCGTCCGTTGAGGTGGAGTGTTGACCAGAGGGATCTTCGTCTTCACCGCGTCCTCTGCCTTCTTTGAACTGTTTATACCACTTGTAAACATTTCTTTCCGATATAGGAATGCTCACCGAATGCCTTCTGCAACATTCTATACGTTTCCGCAAACAAAATTTGATTCAAGTTCTTTGCTCAATGAATTCAGACATTTCAAATATCGCCGGAATCAGTTTGAGCGTCTCACAAAGCCCAAGCTAATGAATATTTTGACGTCAAATTTCACACAGATGTCAAGGACAGTGCCAGCAACCGAAAAAAGAAAAAAAAAATTCACATACCCTATATGCCCGGGAAATTTAAATTGAAAACTGGTCTTACTTTTAGAGCACAGTAGTATATATGTATTGAAATGTAGGCTGCAACGAAGCATTTCCGGTAAAGTAAAGTAATCTAAACAGATGAAATATCAAACAGTTAAGCATTACGAAAGGTAAATTAATAAGTGCGTAAAAAAAGATTTGAATCCGAAAAGAAATTTATTAAACCAGTCAACAACGTCGAAAAAAAGCCCCACTTTACAGTGTTTAACAAAGTGAATCTGGAACTTGATAAAGAAAGATTTAAACCAAAAAATAATGGTAAAATCGGCCATCATTGGGTGAAACGTCATAAATCTCAACGGAGGAACGCATCATCATCGTTGGACTCGCAAAGGCCCTGCAAACTGCAAGAAGCCCTTACTCTGAACATGCACACATATTACAGTCAAGGCGATAAATATGTGAAATATAGGGGGCCCCGATTTTCAACTCGCAATGATTTATGGCAGAAGCAACTGCGGGTAAAAATGTAGGAAAATAAATTCTCCAGTAGTTTCTGCGATGCCTTTTTTGCCCCATGCTCTCAAAGCTTCTTATCATCGTGTATTGTGCTTCGGAGAATGGTGTACCGGGGGTTTGTTCTGCTTGATTTATAGTGGAGAATGGAAACAAAGGGCAGACGATTATGCAGTTTTGAAAAGGCAATCTCCCTTCCCTACACCCTACTCCCCCAACGATAGATGAATGTGCGGAGATAAATATTATTAAGTCTGAAATGGAAGCCTTTTCGTTGATGCTCTGCTTCTTTTTTTTTTTTTTTTTTCTGTCTTCTGGTCTTTGGGAATTTTAAGACATGTATTGTGACTTATTGACTTCTTTTGTTTGGTGAAACAAAATTATAGGGTGATCTATCTCAGATAGGGTGCTGGTGGAATTTTTTTTCATTATCCGAAAGGTTGAGGGGGAAAAAAGGGTTGTTGTGCAAGCCTTTTAAATAATCAGTGTTATTATTTAATTATTAAAAGGTTATTAATTATTAAATAGCTTTTAATTATTTAAAAGGTTATTATTTTTTTTAAGATAAAAATGTAAAAATATATTTCTTTTCCTAATGCAGCTGCCAAACACTGAGACAATTGTCTTCGATGCTTTACGCTGCACCGATGTTATTCACTTAGCACTAGCCTGGAGGTGCGTGTAGCTTGAAGATAAGCTATGGACGTGGAGTAACAATACCCCCGAAACGCTGTACGGGCATAGGAGACCGGGACCTGCGTCTTAAAGTGGATTCCGAACCCCCACAAACATCCGTGGCACCGCCGGGACTAGAATCCGAATCCTGTAGTACCGAGCGCTAGCCAGTCAGCCATTCAGGCTACCTTGTCATAAAATGAATGTTATTTAATTATTTTTTAATGCAGCTGGTAAATACTTAGACCGTGATTTTTTTTTATACCATAAGTGCTGCACCGGCGTGACTCACTTAGCACTACCCGGGGAGAACGTGCAGCTTGAGAAGGAGCTACGCCCGCAGAGTAACGCTACCCTCGAAACGCTGTACGGGCATAGGAGGCTGGGACCTAAAGTGGATTCAGAACCACAACAAACATCCATGGCACCGCCGGTACCCGAAACCTGGGGTACCCAGTGCTAGCCAGTCTGCCATCAGGCCTCAAACACATACTAACATGCTTTAGAAAGAGATGGTGAAGTTCAAGTTTTGCGAAAATGGGGCCAATATTTCTGGAAAAAAAGAGATTTTCTTAAGTATTCCAATCTTTTTTGTGCTTTTAAGGCAAAGATTAATTTCTTCTTCTGACTTATACTACACTACACCACAGTACCTAGAGCTGAGTTGTTCCTTTATAGTTTGGGAATGATGTGGGAAGAAGTCTGATTGGGCACTGTTACGATCTACGGTCAGAGGAGACCGGGACCTACAGCGGATTCCGAACCACTACAAACATCCATGGCACCGTCATAACTCGAAACCCGGGAAACATGCAACCTGTGGTACTGCATGTGTGGCATATATGTATCGAAATGTAGGCAGCTAACGAAGCATTTCCAGGTTCGCTAGTAAAGTAAAGTAATCAAAATAGATGAAATATCAAACAGTTTACTATTCAGAAAGGTAAATTTGTAAGTGCTTAAAAAAAAAAAAAAAAAAAGATTTGAATCCAAAAAGAAATTTATTGAGCCAGTCAACAACGTCGAAAAAAAGCCCCACTTTACAGTGTTTAACAAAGTGAATCTGGAACTTGATGAAGAAAGATTTAAACCAAAAAATAATGGTAAAATCGGGCACCATTGGGTGAAACGTCATAAATCTCAGCGGAGGAACGCATCATCATCGTTGGACTTGCAAAAGCCCTACAAAATGCAAGAAGCCCTTCTTCAGAAGAACATGCACACGGATAAGAGGCAAGGCGATAAATATGTGAAATATGGAGGGAAGAGGCGATTTCCCCCCTGCAATGATTTATAGAAGAAGCAACTGCGGGTAAAAATGTAGGAAAATAAATTCTCCTGCAGTTTCTGCAATGCCTTCCTTGCCCATGCTCTCCGAGCTCCTTATCATCGTGTATTGTGCTTCGGGAAATAGTGTACCGGGGATTTGTTCTGCTTGATTTATAGTGGGGCACGGAAACAAAGGGCAGACGATTATGCAGTTTTGAAAAGCCCCGCCCTCCCTAACTGCACCCTACACCTACCAACAATAGATGAATGTGCGGAGATAAATCTTATTACGTCTAAAATGGAAGCCTTTTCGTTCGTTGATGCTCTTCTTTTTTGGTCTTTGGGGCTTTTAAGACAGTATTGTGACTTATTGACTTCTTTTGTTTGGTGAAAGTAAATTATAGGGCGATTCATCTCGGATAGGGTGCTGGAAGAATTTTTTTTTTAATTATCCGGAAGGTTGAGGAAAAAGAAAAGGATTGTTCTTGCAAGCCTTTTAAATAATAACACAGAAGATAAAAATGAAAATGTACATACGTAATTGAATTCTGTATTTAATATTCTTATGGCTTTATTTTCCTACGAAATAATATCATTAATGTATGCTTATTTCTATAAATCTACATAAACAAGTAATATAAAAAAAAAAATTTAAAGTCAATTCCTACTTTTTTTCCCCTCTATTGCAGAAGGTCCTTTATAAATAATTTTCATTCATTTTTTTTATGGTTATCTGGCGCCATCTATTGGTAGATATATGCAACTTAAATCTAAAAAAAAACTAAAATGAATTAATTAAATTTAATGAATGAATTAATTAATATTTGAAAAAACTGTATTCACATCCAGTGTCTGCCACTACAAGTTAAAAAAATATATTTGAACTGGAGTGGATGAATAAAAAATATTTTATGAACGATTGAAAATGTGAACAAGATATATATAGGGAGAGTGTGAGCTAATAGAAGGAATTGAATAAAAAGCAATGTTCGTATGTGTATGCCCTATAGCCTCAAACACCCTGCTACCGATTTCGCTGAAAATTTCACAGTTTATTCTTATGAGTGTCAGGAACGTTTGCAGAATGCTTTGAATAGTCTCACATAGAAAATATGTAATTCAAAACCTCACGATGTAGCTAGACAAATTGAACACAAATTGAAGACAAATTGAATTGATACACATGAATATTTTTAAACGTTTATATAAACTCACATGGGGCTGTATGGCTAGTGCTCTGGCGCTCGGTACCACAGGTTTCGGCGGCGCCATGGATGTTTGTAGTGGTTCAGAATCTACCTTAAACCGTAGGTTCTGGTCTAACAGGATCGTGAAGCGCTGAGGGTGTAGTGTTACTCCGCGTCCGTAGCTTATCTTCAAGCTACACTCATCCTTCTGGGTGTCAGTAACGTCGGTGCAGCGCTTGCCTTAAGACATCGAAGACAATTGTCTAAGTGTTTGCCAGCTGCATTAGAAAGAAGACTGTTAATAACATGTACACATAAAAAATATTTTGAATGATGAAAAGCATACTATTCACATTCAATATGAATGTGTTATTAAAAACTTCTCAAGGAAGACTTAGGATGGACTTGGTTTTAATAAGAATCTAAAAGTAAGAAATTCACACAATCTAAGCGTACCAAATAAATGTGGTATATCTCTAGCTTTTGGAAAAAAAAATGTTGCAACGTTTTGATTTAGGCAAAATGAGTGTCTATTTAGCGGTTTTTTTTTTTTATTATTATTATTCACTTCCTACTATTAGTTCACACTCTCCCTATATATATCTTGTTCAAATTTTCAATCGTTTATAAACTACTTTTCGTTGATCCACTCCAGTTCAAATACATTTTTCATTTTAAACTTGTAGTGGATGACACGTGACTGTTAATACAGTTTTTTCAAATATTAATTCGTTCATTCAATTTAATTAATTCATTTTAGTTTTTTTTTTAGATTTAAGTTGCATATATCTACCAATAGATGGCGCCAGACGTAAGAGGAAAATTTCAACTTTATTTGTAATGAACTTTTCTGCAACAGAGTGAAAAAAAAAGTAGGAATGGACATACATTTTTTTTTTTCTATATTACTTGTTTTTCATCATCATCATCATAATTGGCGCAACAGCCCTGTGTGGGCCAAGGCCTTCTACCTACTGGTACATTTCGAGACAAGAGATGGTGATATTTTTACAGGGTAGGGTTGTCAGCTCTACGCCCAACAGTCATATGAGACTGGGACCTACGGCTTAAAGTGGATTCCGAACCACTATAGACATCCATGGCACCGCCGGCACTCGAACCCGAAACCTGTGGTACAGAGCGCTAGCCACTCGGCCGTTACTTATTATCAATATTATTATTTAGATCCGGCATTAATAGTAACATCCCTTAGTTATTTGCAGTGTTTCACTGGGCTTTCTATATCCATGTGTTACATTTTGCTTTTCATATTAAACTGAAAATTCTTAAATCACGAAAATAAATAAAAACATTGTATTTATTTCAAACAGTGTTACAAATGAGTGCTTTCATTGAGTTTTATCGTTTTTTTAATGTTTTTTTATGTCTGTTTGACTTTTTCTTTTCAATGTTCAGACAAATTGAAAGAATGATAAAATGGCTATTGTTGTTCATGAGAAATGATGAGTGTCTGCGATGTTTTATTGTATTTTAATGTATTTGTGTCAGTGTAATAAATATATAATGCATTTCTTTTTTCAATTCCTTCTATTAGCTCACACTCTCCCTATATATATCTTGTTCAAATTTTCATTCGTTCATGAAATACTTTTCATTCATCCACTCAAGTTCAAATACATTTTTTTGAACTTGTAGTGTATGCCACTTGATGTTAAAACAGTTTTTTCAAATATTAATTCAGTAATTAAATTTATTTAATTAATTATATATTTTTTTTTAGCTTTGAGTTACATATATCTATCAATAGATGGCGCCAGATGAACTTAAAAAAAAAAGAATGAAACTTATTTATAAAGGACTTTCTGCAATAGAGTGAAAAAAAAGTAGAAATTGACTTTAAAAAAAAAATTATATTACTCGTTCTTTTCAATGTTCAGACAAATTGAAAGAATGATAAAATGGCTATTGTTGTTGATGAGATATGATAAGTGTCTGTGATGTTTTATTGTATTTTAATGTATTTGTGTCAGTGTAATAAATATATAATGCATTTCTTTTTTTTCATCTAACATTCCTACTTTTCTCCTTATTAAATTCCATGCCTTTCTAAGTTTAGCATAACATTAGAAGATCAAACAGCGACTGAGATTTAACTTGAAATATTTTCTTTGTGTTTAGAAAGTACATTAGATATATTTCGTCTCATTTTTGTAAAAAAAAAAAACCTCTTTCAAAAATCCATGAATAGTTAACGTATACTTGTTTCGAATTTATTCCTGAATTATTATTCCTTTTTAGTAGACTTTACAATTTGTAATGAGCATGTAGTCGATGAAAAACACTTTGGGAATTAAAAGGCACATAATATTTTTTTAATAAAAAAATGAAGCTTTTATCAGCATTTACTGTGAGACAACATAATTAATTAATTGGATTTTTAAATTTTGTACATTTCTGTGTTCATACTGATATTTTTATAAAAAAACCTAGTGCTTAGTTTAACTTAAATAATCCTTTTAATTTTGTAGCATTTTTCCCACGAGAAGAGTTGTAGTACTTATTTCTAGGAAAGAGGAATGTATATTCTTTAACAAGTACGTAATAACAACCTATCACTCAAATTTGACGGCAGATAAGCAGTGTTATGGGTAGTTATATAGCATGCAATTAGTGTTTTGTGCTAATGAGAACAACATGTAACTCAAATCTGACAGCAGATATTTAGTGTCAAGTATTATGAGACTTCATGAAATGACTATGAGACTTCATGTCTATGCAACCTTCACATGTCGAAACAATTACATGAGAAGATGAATATGGATTATGCCATGAGTTGTTGCATCGTGATAGGCCATGGGCTGAAGAATTGTTGACTCCAACAACTGAACAGGGCGGAGTTTCCGTCTGCTTACAAAGTGGAATTCTTGTGGTATCGTGTATCACGTCGTGTGATATTTAAAGTCTGCTACAGACCACGTGTTTTTAAATTCATCGTAGACTCGAGAACTCTTAAAACCTCCGTCCTTTGGAGTAAACTGCATTTGTGAATCAAATCATTTTTTACGAAATAATAATTTGTATTAAATCATATATATATATATAATGTTTGAAAATAAAAATTAAAGCGTTCCTATGAACCTGAAAGTGACCCTCTCCTTGAAGTCGTTACAGGTGTAGTAATGTCCGAGACGTTACAATTTAAGGATTTTATTTGCAGTGAACAATTCATTACACTTGAACACTACATTTAATTCCTTCAAATTCATCTAATTATCGCCGGATGCTAATCATTTTTAGAATAGGGTCAAGTATCTTATTAAAATCATCAAAAATTAAGTTAACATAGAAGTTCAATTATTATTTTATAATCATTTGAATTAACTTTAAGAAACTAAAGCTTTTTCAAACAATTAAAGTCAGTAAATTATTTAAGCCTTATGTAATAAGAAAAATTAATATTAGTCAGAATCATATTTCTCCTACCCGAAGCTGCACAAAAGTACTTCAAATAATGAGATTTCGAATATTATCTTATAGAAAAGAAATGTAATTTTCATATGAATGCACATACTACTGTGTCCAAAAAGTAAGACCAGTTTCCAATTTAAATTTCCCGGGCATATGGTATATGGGTTTCATTTTTGGCGAAAAGGTCACGAAGAATCAATGCAGTGTCTGTTGGCGTGTTCAGTGTTTTCTGTACCCATCGAGATTGGACGCGTTTAAGGCCCAGATGGGAATGGACCGATCCTTTTGAAATTCCAACATCAGCAGCAAGGTCTCTAATTGTAAATCGACGGTTTTCAAACACCAAATCTTTGATTTTCTGGACGTGAGTTGAGGTTGAGGTGGAGGTAGAAGGAGGAGGACCAGAGGGCTCTTCGTCTCTGCGCGTTCTCTGCCTTCTTCGAACTGTTTATACCACTTCTGAACATTTCTTTCTGATACAGGAATGCTCACCGAATGCCATCTGCAACATTCTATTCGTTTACGCAAACGAAATTGAACGTAAGTTCTTGCTCAATAAATTAAGTCATTTTAAAAACCACCGGAATCACTTTTAGCGTCTCACGAAACCAAGCGTAAGTCAAACATTAATGAATATTTTAATGTAAAATTTCACACAGATGTCAACGACAATGCGAACAACCTAAAAAAGACCTTACTTTTTGGGCACAGTAGTATTTCTGCCAGTAATAGATTAAGGTTTGTTGAAATTGCTTCTTTTATTTTTCTTCTTCATAATTCAATTGTTATTGAACAAAAGTCCTTAAAGGGATCCATCCATCAAGTGGGCAGACTACTATGTGTAGGAGTGACTCCGAATTGATGAGGAGAATTTATTCATGGATGTCCAGAGGGTTAGATATGTACAAGATGTATAGCTACAGAACTAAATCAAACATTTTAAGGCCATAATATGAAATTCATGGCTTTGTGTAGTGATAGGTCAGAAGTAATGAAGATGTACTGCGAAAGCTACAAACAATAAATCCGCTTACACGACGGAGTGGGATCTTAAGTACTGTAAGTTTGAAATTCACGAAGCAACAGTTAAACAAGGCGGATACGACAGTCCTTTTTTCAAATCCATAATTCATAATTCGGGGATATCTAATATATTGACTGATTGGCACCTCTCTATTAGATTACAAAAGAATCAGTCAATGAAATCCTCCTTTAACACACAAAGGAACTCATCTCTCATTCGTCAAATCCAATTCCGTCAACCAATCGGAGAGATGGAAAGAGAAAACTTTTCAACAAGTTCCCGCCCCAATCCTTCAAAAAGTTGATTTACGAGAAGCAGTTCCCTCCACTTTCTATCATATGGGCTGTTGCCATTCCTAAGTGAAAGCGAAGAAATGAGAGCTTAATTTATTATGGGCCGGGATGTAGGTCTGGAGCAAAAAAAAAAAAAAAGAAAAGGAACGGAAGAAAGAAAATGAAAGAACATCAGCGGAAGAAGTAGGAGAAGAAAATAAATATGAAGTTGAAAATAGTTTCTCTTCCCTTTGACTACAGAAAAGCCCAGGGAGTGCAATTAATCAAATATTATCCAGGGACCTGCTCTGGAGATGCAGAGTGTAGGGAGAGGATGGCATGTGTTATAAAGATGGGAGGAAGTTACCTTTGTTCCAAGAGTTTGTGTGCAAGATAATAGTTTTGGTGGAGCTGCCAGTTTCCATTATTTACCAAGCGACCGTTAGAACAGTGTCGCCCCCATGTATTCTATGTTCTTTTTCTGTAATGCGTAAGAGATTAGAATAAAAATCCAAATGGAAGAACTTGCGGAGATTTGTTTTTTCAATTCCTACTATTAGCTCACACTCTCCCTATATATATCTTGTTCACATTTTCAATCGCTCATAAAATACTGTTTATTCATCCACTCAAGTTCAAATACATTTTTTTTTGAACTTGTAGTGGATGACACGGGATGTTAATTCAGTTTTTTCAAATATTAATTCATTCATTAAATTTAATGAATTAATTAATTTTAGTGTTTTTTAGATTTAAGTTGCATGCAACTATTAATAGATGGCGCCAGACATAAGAGGAGAATTTCAACTTTATTTGTAAAGGACTTTTCCACAATAGAGTGGAAAAAAGTAGGAATTGATTTGAAAAAAAAAAAATTTTTATATTATTTGTTTATCTGCTGTAAAGATTTTTGATTTTGTCAAAAAAGTTTCCAAAAAAATTCCTGTACGAATTGTTGAACGATCAATTCTGCTATAATTTAAAAAATTATATTCTATTAAAATATTTTCTAAGCTTTATTTGATAGAAAACGACATCTGTAATCGAATGGTACCTTTTTTATGTCTCTGCAAAAAAAAATCCGATTGACCCAAGTTGCAATGGACAGACACAGTTGAAAATGATTTTGCTGTACTAAAGGTTTAGAATTGGAGGACCCTTGTCACCCAGAGGAATGCATGGAAATATCTTCAAAGAAAAGCCTTGGCCCACCCTGGGCTGTCGTCGTAATCGAGCGATACTTTTTTTATGTCTCTAAAATTATTTTTAGATTTTATGAAATTGATGAAAAAAAATGATGATGATGGAAACATTTTCCAAAAAAAAAAACTCCTGCCAAATGTACGAATTTTTGAAAAATCGATTCTGTTGTAATTTAAAAAACTATATTCTATTAAAATATTTATAAGATTTATTAGATAGAAAACGACATTTGTAATCAAATGGTATCTTCAATGGTATCAAATCAAATAGTATCTTTTTTATGTCTCTGCAAAAAATTTCCAGAAGTTATAAAGCTAATTTGAAGATTACAAATATGGGATTTTTGCAAGTTCGCCATTGTCAAAATCTTGAAAAATCAAAGTGCTAGAGCTATAATGTTGGTATCATTAAATGCAAAGTCAAGCTAGAAATTAAACCGAATAAAAGCTTTAAAGTAGGAGTCACATTTCAAAAGATAGTCATCAAGTAATCATTAAAGTAGTGAAACGGTCGTTTAAATTGTTTCCAACGAGTTAGTAAATTTATAACCGATTTGACTGAAATTTGGTATGGAAAGCGTTCTGGAGAATATAATTTGATTTATTGTAAAGATTTTTAAATCTGTGAAACAGTTTTCGGAAACAAATCCAGCCAAATGAACTAATTTTCGAAAAAAGATTCTGGTGTAATTAAAAAATGTATATACATTATATATTATTTATATAATTATATATTATTTGATAAAAAGTAGCATCCGTAAACGAACGGTACTTTTTTTATGTCTCTGAAATTTTTTTTCAGTAGTTATGAAATTAACTTGAAATTCAATATACACAAAAATTTCTAAAATTCTATTCTGCTGTAATTTAAAAAATTATACATTAATAACTTTTTCGAATTCTTATTTTAGAGAAAAGGTATCCATGATCGGAAGGTACTTTTTTTTATGCACTTCAAACTTTTTTTCACAAGTTATGAAATTAACTTCATTAACTTCATGAAAATTCATTAAACAAGAAATTTCGAAAAGTCTGTCCTGCTGTTATTTTAAAAAGTTATGTATTAATATTATCTTTTTCGAATTTTTATTCTATAGAAAGGACAAACTCTATCCTGTTGTAATTCAAAAAACTATATATTAATAAATTTTTTAAATATTCCTTTTATAAAAATGACATATGTAATCGAATGGTACTTTTTTTCAATCTCACAATTTTTTTTAGAATTTATGAAATTAAATTGAAAATTCAATATGCAAGAAATTTATAAAATATTATGAAATTCACAAATAAAAGTATCGAAAATAACGACTTAAATCAAGAAGTTATAAAATTACCTTAAAATTTAATATACAAGAATCAGCTAAAACACTATCCTGCTGTAATTGAAAATATTATGTATTAATATTTATTTTCAAAATTTCCTTTTAAGAAATTGTATTTGCAACCAAACGGTAAATTTTTTAAGTCTCTCAAAACTTATTTTAGAACTTATGAAATTAACTTGAAAATTCATTATAGAGGAAATTTCGAAACGTCTATACTAAAGTAAATATAAGTACTTTAAAAAATTATAGATTAATATTCTTTTGAAATTTCATTTTGTAAAAATGACATCCGCAATCAAAAGCTACATTTTATGTCTCTGAAAATGTTTTTTATATTTTAAAAAGTTAATTTCTAAATTCATTATACAAAACATTTGTATAATTCTATTCTGCTATAATTCAAATATATATATATATATTCGCAATTTTTTTTATGGAAATGATATCCGAAAACAAACGGTATTTTTTTTACTACTCTAAAATTTTGTTCAGAAGTTATAAAGATAACTTGAAAAAACAATATACAAGAAATATCGAAAAATCTATTCAGTTGTAGTTGAGAAATTTATATATCATAATTTATTTCGAGTTTTTATTCCATAGAAATGACATCTGTAATGGAACGATACTTTTTTTATGCCTCCGGAAATTTTTTCAGACGTTATGAGATTAAATTGAAAATTCAATATACAAGAAATTTGTAAAAAGTAATGAATATCACGAATCAAATTAACGAAATTAACGAATTAAATCAAGAAGTTATAAAATTATCTTCAAAATTCAATATACAAGAAATTCCTAAAACTCTATCCAGCTGTAATTGAAAATATAATGTATTAATAATTGCATAATTATTATGTCTCTCAAAAAATTTCACAACTTATAAAGTAAACTTGAAAATTCATTATACAAGAATTTTTGAAAAATGCATTCTGCTATAGTTGAAAAAATTATATGTTAACAACTTTTTTCGAATTTTTATTTCATATAAATGACATCCGTAATCGAAGGATATTTTCTTTTTTTTTTGTCCCTTGAATTCCCTTGGGATGAAGTTTTTATTAAACAAGTCAAAAAAATAATTAAAGCCAATTCCTATTTTTTATTCACTCTATTGCATAAAAGTTCTTTATAAATAAAGGTGAAGAAATTTTCCTCTCACATCTGGGGCCCTCTATTATTAGATTCATGCAACTTAAATCTGAAAGAAATTAAAATGACGAAATTAAGTTGAATGGATTAATTAATAGTTGAAGAAACTATATTAACATCCAGTGTCATCCACCATAAATTTAAAATGAAAAATGCATCTGAACTGGATTGGAGGAATAAAAAGTATTTTATAAACGATTGCAAAATTTGAACAAGATATATATAGGGAGAATGTAAACTAATAGTAGGAATTGAAAAAAATTAAAATATAAATTGTTCCCAATTTACTCAAATAATCTTAAGGAATATAATTTTGCCTTTAAAAGATTTCAAAGTAAAAAAAAAATTCCCCAGATAAAAAAACTAAGTGAAACCAACAGATCCTGTTTCTTTGTTCCTTTACAAACAATTCCTTCTCCTTCTCATATCCAATTCATTCACTTTGTTCTAAATATCCCCTGAGAAATTCAAACGAGTGACGTATAAATTAGACGACTGTGTTTTACGTTGGGAAAAGCTCCAAACAGAAACCATACTCTCTCCGAAATTAAAACATCCACCTTTTTCTCATTCACCCTGGCTGCCGATTTATTCTCTTTTTCCGCAAACGATAAAATACGAAACGATCGCCTTTGAAATTTAATATAATTCCACCCCAACCCCTCTTAAGTTCTTTTCAACATCTACCCATCATCTTTTTTTTTTTATTTTGTTGCAACCTACAGAAAATAAAAACTCGCATTCCTTCACACACGAGAAATCTTTTTCTTTCTTTGTTTTACATTCGCTGTCAATGTCACACCACGCCATTTCGGGAGTTTTTTTTTTTTTATTTTCTTATATATGTCTTCACCCACAATTTCGATTTCACAACTTATCGTCGATCGCAGATAAGCACCAGAGGAAAATCGAATAGTTGCAAGAAGAAGATACGTCGGGATAAATAAAAACAATTTCGGTGCTAGAAGGGGAGGGGCGATCCTGTGACAGCCAATCAAATCTATCTCCGTGCATGCCTCGCATACCGTTTTGTGTTTGGGCCCCGATGGTGACAAGCAGTGACAGGGCCGTCACTGGTCAAAATGCTATTATGACATAAAGCGGTATCCGTGACGTAAAAGATACTGGTCGCCCATTTTTTCCCTCCAAAGCCAAGTCAAGAAAAGAAAGCTTCTGTCTAGATTCCTACTTTTTTTTTTTTTCTTTTGCACCCCCAATATTTTGCCGCCCACACTTTTCGATCGGTTTTGATGGGTACATTTCATGTCATGACGACTACACTATCAGTTGAAAACAGTTTTATTAGGAAAGGATGTGATGATAGAAATTGGAGGGATCGTTATAATAATAAATGGCTGATCTGTAGTTTGTGTCAGCCGCTTCCTAGCAAATAGTTGCGTCAGGATGAAATACCAATATTTATATTAGATTATTTACAATATTAGTACATACATACACATGGCACACTGTGCCTCTTCTACAATAGCATTAATAGTTAAAAACAAGAACAGGTCCATGACCGTCTATTTCGTTCAGACTCTCCTAGCGTTCTCCTCATGGTGTGAAGATCTAACCGCATGTACCTACCACTATGGACCACACCGTTAAGATCACAGTTACTGCTTACAGTCGCGACCTCTCGCGGCTCTATAATAATAATTAAACCTTACATTTGTCTGCAGCATACTCCATGTTAAACCATTTTGGACAATGTCTTCTATCCTATGAGAAGACGACGTTTTTATTAGAAAGGAAGATGTTGGAAATCGGAAGGATTTGTTTAAAATAAGAAATGACTGGTCTGTAGTTAGTGTATAACGAGCATTTAAAGTATTTAAAAGCGTTTTTAGATGTGAGCGAAATTTCTAACCGATGTGACTGAAATTGAGTGTGGAAGAAGTTCTCGAGAATATATTTTGGTCCGCTGCAATAGATTTTGAATCTGTAAAAAATTTTGCAAATACAATTCCAGCCAAATGTAGGAATTTTCGAAACATCGATTCTGCTGTAATTTAAAAAAATGTTAAGCTAATAGAATTTCGTTTGATAGAAAATGACATCCGTAATCGGACGGTATTCATTTTATGTCACTGAAAAAAAAAAAAAAAAATTCAGGAATTATAAAATGAATTTAAAAATTCAAAATATTGGAAAATTTGAAAAATCTATTCTGATGTTATTTATAAAATTATAAGCTAATAATTTTTTTCTAAGTATAAGTTGATAGAATGTGACATCGTTATCAAAGGAATATGGAAGAAAATTTTCAGAAATTATAAATTTAACTTGAAAATTCAAATAGTTTTGAATAGTTGAATTTTTGAATTTTCGATAGTGTCAAAATCTTGAACAATAAAAGTGCTATGATCGTTATTTTAGGATTATCTTATTATTATTTTATAAGCAAACAAAAAATTTAGTGTCAACATCTTAAATATCCCATATATAAGAAATTAAAGTATAAACTGTTCCCAATCTATTGAAATAGTTTTAAGAACTATAATTTTGACTTTAAAAGATTTCAAAGTATAAAAAAAAATCCCCCAGATAAAAAGACAAGTGAAACTAACAGATCTGTTCCTCTTTTCTTTTACAAGCAGTTCCTTCTCCTTCTCATATCCAATTCATTCACTTTGTTCTAAATATCCCCTGAGAAATTCAAACGAGTGACATACAAATTAGGCCGTCTGTGTTTTACGTTGGGAAAAGCTCCAAGCAGAAACCATACTCTCTCCGAAATAAAAAAAAAAACCCTTTTCTCATTCACCCTGCTGGCCATGTATTCTCTTTCTCCGCAGACGATCAAATACGAAATGATCGCCTTTGAAATTTAATATAATTCCACCCACCCCACCCCTCTTAAGTTCTTTTCAACATCCCCACGTCATCTTACAATTTTTTTATATTTTTTTGCGACCAACAGAAAATAAAAACTCGCATTCCTCCACACACGAGAAATATTTTTCTTTCTTTGTTTTACATTCACTGCCAATGTCACACCACGCCATTCTTCGGGAGGTTTCTTTTTCTTTCCTTTTCTTTTTATTATATATGTCTTACCCACAATTTCGATTTCACAACTTATCGTCAATTGCAGATAAGCACCAGAGGAAAATCGAATCGCTGCGAGAAGAAGATAAGTCTGGATGGTGCAGATAAATAAAAACAATTTTGGTTTGATGTGAGAGGGTGGGGGGGGGCGATCCGGCGACAGCCAATCAAATCTATCTCCGTGCATGCCTCGCATACCGTTTTGTGTTGGGCCCCGATGGTGACACGTGGTGACAGGGCCGTCACTGGTCAAAATGCTATTATGACATAAAGCGGTATCCGTGACGTAAAAGATACTGGTAACCCATTTTTTTCCCCTCCAAAGCCAAGTCAAGGAAAGGAAGTTTCTATCTAGATTCCTCCTTTTTTTTTTTTTGCACCCCCAATATTTTGCCGCCCACACTTTTCGATCGGTTTTGATTGGCATATTTCGTGTCTTGACGACTACACTATTCAGTCGAAAACGGTTTTATTAGAAAATGAGATGATAGAAATAGGAGGGATATCGTTATAATAATAAATTACTGGATCTGTAGTTTGTGTGCAGCATAATCCATGTTTAGCCATTTTGAACAATGTCTTCTATCGTATGCGATGATAGGATTATGATTATGAGACCTCAATGATAATTCCAACTATCATTGCTGTTTTATAATATAGGCAATGAGGTAATTTTAAAATTCTATAATACATTTCGATACATGAATAACCTGTTCTGTCGTTGAATTTTTTATGAGTTGCTAATTTGTAATTATCATGGTATAGTGTCATTTTCTAAATGAATACAACCTACAGAAATGAAGTGCCTACAGAGAATGAGTTCTAACTTTTCGAGTAAATTCATCTCGCAAATCAAGTAAATTTTTAAGAAATCTCTTGTTAATATAAAAGTAATATAGTGCAACTATAAACATGTTGAAACTATGTAGTTAATTAAATTTAAATAAACTGCAAATGCATTCTATATTCATCACATTAAATTCATGCTTTTTATATATAACTTATCTTCTCTTGGCATTGACATTTTGAAGAGAAAGAAAACTTATACTACTGTGTCCAAAAAGTAAGACCCATTTTCAATTTCAAATTCCCGGGGATTACGGAATTTCAATTTTTTTTTCAGCTTTTTTAGTTTGCTGGCACTGTCCTTGAAATCTGTGAAAAATTTGACGTCAAAATATTCACTAGTGTTTGAGTGACGCTTGGCTTTGTGAGACGCTAAAACTGATTTCGACGATTTTTAAAATGTCTGAATTCATTGCACAGAGAACTTGCATTCAGTTTCGTTTTCGGAAACGTATAGAAAGTTGCAGAAGGCATTCGTTGAGCATTCCTATATCGGAAAGAAAGGCTTAGAAGAAGTATAAATAGTTCAAAGAAGACAGAGAACGCGTTGAAGACGAAGAGCCCTCTGGTCGATCCTCCACCTCAACCGACGAAGCTCACGTCCAAAAAATGAAAGATCTGGTGCTTGCAAACCGTCGATTTACAAACAGAGACCTTACTGATGATATTGGAATTTCAAGAGTATCGGTCCATTCCCTCAATGCGTCCTGGGCCTCAAACGCGCCAAATCTCGTTTGGTACCGAAAACACTGAAAGCGCCAGCTCACACCGCACTGGTTCTTTGTGACTTTTTTCGATAAAAATGAAACCTATATCGTTCCACACCGTATTCACGCCGTGCTACTTATAGCTATTCTGTGAACTCAAAAGACCACTCCGGGGACACCTTTTCGAGTCGATTGAAGAAATTCTACACGAATCGCCGCTCGCTTTAAAGGCCATCCCTGTCGATGACTTTTTAGCATGCATTGAAGATTGGAGAAAAAGTGGCCTAAGTGCATTGTGTCCGGAGGGGATGACTTTGAAGGCGATGAAATAAATTTGGAAGAATAAATAAAGAGTTTTTGAAAAAAAATAATTCAAACATTAAAGTTACATGTAATTTCAAATAAGCTCTTTGACAAAATTGGCTTGTTAAACTGTAAAACATTTTTACAAAATATTTCCATTTATTATATCGATTGTAGACACTTTTTCTCGGAAAAGTTAATTTCAATCTTTAAGCTGTGATTTGGAAGGAAGACATTTGATATTGGTATTCTAAAAGAAGAATATCCAGAAGATCTTCAACTCCAAAATGCAAAGGAACCGTTCAATAACTCTTCCAAGATTTGCTTTCACCCCTACGAAAAAGGAGTATCCTCACTTTTAGAAGCATAGACCACGTGACTGACGACAGCGGAAAAAAAAGAGAGCAGTTTTCTCGAAACAGAAATCAGTTCTTTAGGCTGACTCAGCTAATTTGATTCCTATTTCTCGATTCCGTTCTATTTTCAGCCTAGTTTCCCTTTTTTCTCCGAAATTCCACGGATTCAGCAGCATGGAAAAGGAGCAGAAACATGCGGCTGCTCTGTCCCATTTCTGCTGATGAAAGTTGTGCTAGAACTAGTTACGAATTATACTCGCTGTGGAAAGGAGCATATTTCTGTATTTCTGTAAAGCATGTGGTTGCTCTGTCCCATTCCTTCCTGTGTCAGAAAGAAATGTTTACATGTGGTATAAGCAGTTCAAAGAAGGCAGAGAACGCGTTGAAGACGAAGAACGTTCTGGTCGATCTCAACCGACGAAGCTCACGTCCAAAAAAATTAAAGATTTGGCACTTGCAAACCGTCGATTTACAATTAGAGACCTTGCTGATGATGTTGGAATTTCAAAAGGATCGGTCCATTCCAATTTGGCTCTCAAACGCGTCAAATCTCGATAGGTACCAAAAACACTGAATGCACCAGCTCACACTGCATTGATTCTTCGTGACTTTTTCGCCCAAAAGTGAAACCCCTATCGTTCCACGATCCCCGTATTCCCACCGTGCGACTTCTGGCTGTTCCCTAAACTCAAAAGACCACTCCGGGGGCACCGTTTTGAGTCGATTGAAGAGATTCAACATGAATAGCCGCGCACTTTGAAAATCATCCGTGCCGATGACTTATTAGCACGCATTGCCGATTGGAAGAAAAAGTTGGCATCAGTGCATTGTGTCCGGAGGGATTACTTTGAAGGCGATGAAATAAATGTGGAAGAATAAATAAAGAGTTTTTGAAAAAAAAAGTAATTTGTCTCACTTTTTGGGCACAGTAGTATTTATGAAATATTCCATTTTTTATATCGATTGTAGATCCTTTTTTCGGGGAAAAGTTATTTCAATCTTTAAGCTGTGTTTTCGATGGCATTTGATATTGGTATTCTAAAAGAAGAATCGTGGGAGACGAAATCTCCAGAAGATCTTCAACTCCAAAATGCAAAGGAACCCGTTCAATAACTCCTCGAAGATTTGCTTTCACCCCAACGAAAAAGGAGTATCCTCACTTTTAGAAGCATAGACCACGTGACTGACGGAGGGGAAATAGAAAAAAAGAAAGAGAGCAGTTTTCACGAAACAGAAATCAGTTCTTTAGGCTGACTCAGCTAATTTGATTCCTATTTCTCGATTCCGTTCTATTTTCAGCGTCGTTTCTCTTTTTCCACGAAATTCCACGGATTCAGCAGCATGGAAAAGGAGCAGAAACATGCGGCTGCTCTGTCCCATTTCTGCTGATAGAAGTTTGTTAGAACTGGTTATGAATCATATTGGCTATGGAATGTTTCAAACCGTCCTCATAGGAGATCATTTATTCCAAAGCGAATATGTTGTTGTTGTTCTAATGCAGCTGGCAATACAAAACAGTTAATTTTTATGTCTTAAGCAAGGGCTGCACCGCTGTTACTCATTTAGCACTATCCAGGGGAGGGGGGAGCACATGTAGCTTGAGGATAGGCTATGGACGCGAGTAACATTAAAGCCTACAATTCTCTATGGTTATACTAGACCAGAGATGGGCAAATTTTTTCGGTCGCGGGCCAAAAATCGAAAAACAAAGTTTGGCGGGCCAAGATAAATTTTTTTTAAATTTTAAAAATATATACTAGTATTACAATTTAAATATGTTAATGAGATGAATGAAATTACGATTTCACTTTTAAAAGTTCCTTACATTGATGCTCGAAGTGAGTTTTACTGATTCTAAGGAACGAGACTAAATGTTCATCTGTCAGTCTACTTCTGAAATAATTCTTTCTAAGGTTCATAATCGAAAACACTTGTTCACATATATAAGATGACGCGAACATAGCGCTGATTTTCTGGGCGTGAGATATTAAATTTGGGAAACTTTCTTTCGATAAGGATTTGTAAATAGCTGGATTTGTAAACAATCTATAGCTGTAACAAAGAACTTCCGCTTTTAACATTTTACAGATTGGAAACTGTGTGTGCTTGCTATTTCCAGTTATTTATGTTTTGTAGAACAAAAATAGAGAAAAAAAAGATCATCAGTTCTTTGAAAAAAAGGAAGAAAAAAAAATAATATTTAATCAAAGTAGAAAAAGAGATGAATATATAACATATAAATATATATTTATATGGCCCGCGGACCGTAATTTGCCCATCCCTGTACTAGACCGTGTCTTACGATTTAAAGTGGATTCCGAATCGCTACAAATTCCAAAGCGGATATATACCCTCTGTATATGACATGAATATTTGCCAGATGAATAATCAAACATTTCAAAATATTGATTAGCATAAATATCTAGCTATTGGTATTCCTGCTAATGACTGTAACAAACCTGAAATAAGAAATGAATTTATCTTATTGAACAAATGATATTTTGGTTTGAGTTTAAATCAAAATTTATTATCATTAATATGAAAGATTAATCCTTATGAAACCTTAGCAAGATCTTTCATCTGGTTTGGTAGTGATTATCGGTCACGTCATAAATAGAACGAAAATATAATTAGTATTCGATAAAAAAAATTTTCTAAGTAAAATTTTTTGGATGAAATGGAAATCAATTTGTTGAAAGTGTACTCAGAATCAGCGTGATTCTGTTTAAGATAGTGTTTTTTTTTCAATTCCATCTATTAGCTCACACTCTCCCTATATATATATATCTTGTTCACATTTTCAGTCGTCAATAAAATACTTTTGATTCATCCACTCCAGTCGAAATGCATTTTTTTAACTTGTAGTGAATGACACTGGATGTCAATACAGTTTTTTCAAATATTGATTCATTCAGTCAATTTAATTCATTAATTTTTTTTAGCTTTAAGTTGCATATATCTACCAATAGATGGCGCCACATAAATTTAAAAAAATGAATGAAAATTATTTATAAAGGACTTTCTGCAATAGAGTGAAAACAAGTAATATAAAAAAAGAAAATTTTAAGTTAATTCCTATTTTTTTTTACTCTATTGCAGAAAGTCCTTTATAAATAAAGTTGAAATTTTTCTCTTACTGCTGGCGCCATCTATTGATAGATACATGCAACTTAGATCTAAAAAAACTAAAACTAATTAAATTAATTTAATTACTGAATTCATATTTGAAAAAACAATTAATATTAACATCAAGTGTCATCCACTAACAAGTTTTAAAAAATGCGTTTGAACTGGAGTGGATGAATAAAAAGTGTTTTATGAACGATTGAAAATGTGAACAAGATATATATAGGGAGAGTGTGAGCTTATAGAAGGAATTGACTTATTTTTTTTTTTTTTTTTTATATTACTTGTTTTATACAACTATTCATAAAAAAATTGTTTTTCCTTTTTTCAGCGTCATGCGCACGAACTAGGATAATTCGATGCAGACCTCTCAGGTTTTATAGCATTTTCAAGAACAAGCAGCTACATTACACCTTCCAGAGCGAAAAGAAGCTACTTCTAGGGAGAGGGGGATTTTTCAAGAACAAAAAACAGCACCAAATTTGCGTAGAAAATTTGTTATCAAAAAGTTGTCCATAAGTGAGATGAGGTGTGTGGGCTTCATCTTCAAAAGCCAGCATCCTGAAGACATTTTTTTCCTTTTGAAAAGAAAAGATTGAAGTGTAAATCCTTTTTCTTCTGTGATCCTAAAATGATTCAATTTTTATCACGCTGTGGACATTTTTTTTTTTTTTCACATTATCATATTATGGTCTTTTTAGATTCCATCTGAAATCCAGTAATTTATACAGTTGTACTAATGGAGAAATCCAATACTATACTATACTAATGTGCCCATAAAGTAAGACCAATTGGCGAAAAGGGTCACGAAAAATCAATGCGATGTGAGCTAGCGCATTCAATGTTTTCGGTACCCATCGAGACCGAATCGTACCCATCGAGCAGTAAGTAACTCTAATTGTAAATCGACAGTTTGCGAGCACCCAATCTTTCATTTTTTTGGCCGTGAGCTTCGTCGGTTGAGGTGGAGGGTCGACCGAGGGCTCTTCGTCTTCAACGTGTTCTCTGCCTTCTTTAAACTGTTTATACCACTTGTAATTATACCACTTAACATTTCTTTCCGATAAAGGAATGCTCACTGAATACCTTCTGCAACATTCTATACATTTTTGCGAACAAAATTGAATGCAATTTCTTTGCTCAATAAATTCAGACATTTCGAAAATCGCCGGAATCAGTTTTAACGTCTCCTAAAGCCAAGCGTAACTAAATCACTAGTGAATATGTTGACGTCCAATTTCACATAGATGTCAAGACAGTGCCAACAACCTAAAAAAGAAAAAAAATTGAAATTCCACAGGCCCGGAAAATTTAAATTTAAAATGGGTCTTACATTTTGAACATAGTAGTAAATCATTTTTCTTCTGTGATTCTAAAATATAATCACGCTAAAATATAATCAAATTTTATCACGCTATGGTAATTTAGGATTTCATATTATGATCTTTTTAGATTCCATCTGAAATCCAGTAATTTGTGCAGTTGCGCTGTTGGAGAAGATCAACCTTTGGAACATATCTTACGAAATTCACTCACACTGGAGAGAATACAATGATTGTTAAGCAAAGTTGTGGCTTGTAGCGGTTTTATCATTTGTATCAAAATTCTTTGTTTAATTTTTTTGTTGAATTTGGGAAATCCTTTCAATATGGTTAATGTGTACCACTTTAGATTAAGTTTATCCTTTTTCAATTCCTACTATTAGTTCACACTCTCCCTATATATATCTTGTTCACATTTTCGATCGTTCATAAAGTACTTTTCATTCATCCACTCAAGTTCAAAACTTGTAGTTCATGCACTGGATGTTCATGCAGTTTTATCCAAATATTAATTTATTCATTAAATTTAATTAATTCATTTTAGTTCTATTTGGGAGAAAAAAATGTCTCTTATACAAGATATTTATAAATTGAGGAATAAATACCGGTAGTGGCGAAGCGTAAAAGAAATGTGAAAAAGAAGTTATTTTGAAATAAAAAAAATCCGAAGTGAGACCCGTGTGGTTTCGTGTATCATACCGTGTGATAATGAAGGTCTGCAGCAGATTACGTGTTTTGAGATTTTTTCGACGTAGACACGATAACTCTGAAAATCTCCGACCTTTAAATGAACTGCACTTGTGAATCAAATTATCTGTAATTATCATTTTTTTTTATGTAAATAGTTCTGTATATATATTTAATATTTGTAAATAAAAATTAAAGTGTTCTCATGAACCTGAAAGTGGCCCTCGTCTTGAAGCTGTCATAGGTGTCTAGTATAGGCAGAGACTTTACATTATGTATGTAGATATATTTTTACATACATATATAATTAAAAAAATCTTGTATTTATTAATATATAATTAAAAAATTCTTGTATTTATTAATATATCATTAAAAAATTCTTGTATTTATTAATATATCATTAAAAAATTCTAGTATTTATTAATATATCATTAAAAAATTCTTGTATTAATATATAATTAAAAAATTCTTGTATTTATTAATATATAATTAAAAAATTCTTGTATTTATTAATAGAGTAAGTGGGATATGTAAACAATTCCAGCTGTCCGGAATTCTTAAAAACAGGAGTTTCCCTTTTAAATATATTTAATATTTACGCTGAAACAAAAATACAATTTCAGGGCCTTTTTGATTTTCTTGAGTTTTGTTATATTTATAATTTCTAACTGTATTAATATGTTTCAAATTCTACCCAAAATATTAAATTTTCATTTTTGAGGAAAAGTTATTCAAAAGTTAAAATTGAAAAATAGTTTATATTGTTCGAATAAATATGTTTATGTTAATTTAATATAAAAATGTTCTTAATTATTTTTTTTAAAAAGTGTCGGTGATAAAAAATGCAAAAGGAACCTTTAGCAACGGAGATCTCCTTTTAAATGTATTTAATATTTACGCGGAAACGATTTTAAGGCTTTTTGTTTTTCTTCTTATATTTATAATTCGTAACTTTTAATATGTTTCACATTCTATCCAAAATCTTAGCTTTTTATTTTAGAGAATAAGTTATTCAAAAGTTTTTTTGTTCTAATGCAGTTGGCAAACACTTAGACATTTGTCTTGGATGCCTTAAGGCAAGAGCTGCACCGACGTTACTCACTTAGCACTACCCAAGAGATGCGTGTAGCTTGAGGATAAGCTACGGACGCGGAGTAACACTACCTCCGCAACGCTCTATGATCCTGTTAAACCGGGACCTATCTAAGTGGATTCCGAACCACTCCAAACGTCCATGGCACCGCCGGGACTCGAACCCGAAACCGCCAGAGCGCTAGCCACTCAGCCATTCAGGTCCTTATTCAAAAGTTAAAATTGAAAGATAGTTTATATTGTTCAAATAAATATGTTTGTGTAAATTTAATATAACAATGTTCCTAATTAATTTTCTAAAAAAATGTCAGTGGTAAAAAAATGTAAAAGAATCAGCCTTTGGGCAACGGATGTTACCTCTACCAGAAATTGCATAATTATTATCATAACGTGATTAATCCATATGCACTATTAGAGCAATTAATTAAAGATCTCATTAAATGTTTCTGAACCGGAAAACTTTCTGCTTGAGGAACCAAAAAATTTTTCAACCGTAATAATTATAAAAAAAAAAAAGTTTTCAATACTTTAAAACCGATTAGTGTTCCTGAGTAAGTTAGCCTTCAGATAATTAAAAAAAAAGAAAAATAGCTTTAACAGGAACTTTTAAATAGAACCAATGTTTTTAAAACAAAGAACCCAATCAGTGTTGGATTATAGACCAGTATAAAAAAAATTAGTTCAATAAAGGTTCTTTAAGTATTCATATTGTTTTTTATCCCGAATAAATTTTTTTAAGCATAGTTTTAATTAGGTTTAGATTTCAGAGAAATTGTTCTTTTCTTAATAAAAATTTTTTTTCGAATATTTCCTATTCATGGCAATTTTGTAATGCGCTAGAAATTTATTTTAGTTGTAATTGTCGTCGTTAAGATAGTTTCTAATTATTTGTGTTTATTTTTTTCAATATAATTAAAAATTTATGAGCGTTTAAATCAGGGGTGGCCAACCCAAATGATCTTGCGGGCCACTTTGGAAATGCATCATAGCTATATAAAATTATATATATCCATATTATATTTAGACCCACTATAGACATTTTTTGGGAATGAAACATTGAAACAGAATGAGTTATTATTTTTGTGTTTTACCATCATTCTTACATGTAAACATAGATAATATAATAATAAAGATACTAAACGCACACTGTAAAGAAATATATAACACTAAAGGTGAAATATAAAAAATATATAAATGAAATAAAAATAATTAAATCATTAAAAAATATTTATTTTACTAGTGCAATATTTGTTTCTCCACTCATCATGAGTTTGCAAAACATAATTTAATTATTCTGAATAATTCTCATATCTGTAAACTCATAAATAACAAAAAATATCTATCATATATTAACAAGAATATTATTTTAAAATCAAAGTTCATTTTTCTCATAATTTCGATAGTTTATTTTTGAATATAGGGATGCACACATAATGTATTTTTTGTAATACATTGTTTTTCCCTACTTTGGCCATTACAAAATAAGTATATTTTCTAAAAGTCTGATGAATCTCACGGGACGGAAAAATATTCAAGGTGGGCTGCTGGTTGGCCACACCTGCTTTAATACAAGGCTCTAATACAAAACCTACTCCTACAATCTATATATTCAATATTAAAGGTTGTGTATTTGTACTATCTAATGTTATAATGTTACAACTACAACAATCTACAGTAGAATGAAAATACTTTTAGTTTAACATATTCTAATGGGGATAAATAGTTTAACATATTCTAATGGAATATAGGGATGCACACATAATGTATTTTTTGTAATACATTGTTTTTCCCTACTTTGGGCATTATAAAATAAATGTATTTCCTAAAAGTCTGATGAATCTCACGGGACGGAAAAATATTCAAGGTGGGCTGCTGGTTGGCCACACCTGCTTTAATACAAGGCTCTAATACAAAACCTACTCCTACAATCTATATATTCAATATTAAAGGTTGTGTATTTGTACTATCTAATGTTATAATGTTACAACCACAACAATCTACAGTAGAATGAAAAAACTCTTAATTTAACATATTCTAATGCTATACTCCTCACCTATTACAACCAAAGTGTAAATTTTTTTTGAGTACTTTCCACAGTTATCAATAAAGTCCGATTTGGTTTGGTTTGTCGCTCTATGGCCATTTACTGCACACTTTGGGCTAAACAAATCGGGACCTACTGTTTAACGTGGATTCCGAACCACCAACAAATATCCATGCCACAGCCGGGATTCGAACCTGAAGCCTGGGATACCAAAGGCCAGAGCGCTAGCCACTTGGCCACCAGAGTGCCAATAAAGTCAGAAGAAATTTGGGATCTAAATTATTTTCTTGTTATTACTGACAGGGGAAAATAATTGTCTACTGAAATCACTAGAGTGACTCATTGCTTACAAATTTTTAAACATCTACAGAAAAGCAAATATTAACTCGGCCTCTCTTCTTTAAAAGCTGCTTTAGATGTTTTCAAAATTTCTTGCGGATACAAAATCCGATTTCGTCTTGCCCGTTCTTCCCCCACTCATATTTAATTCATAAACTTTTCGGCTACATCTATCAAGCGGTCTCGGCGTACAACCCTACCATTGACTACAAGCGACAAAAATATTTCGGAACTGAATTTTATTTTTGTTTGTATCATAACATTTCCTGCTCAATACATTATTACTACAAAGTTATTGAAAATATGAGAAGTCTAAACGATGTTGTTTACTGAATTCCATTGAAATATTTCTTTGTGAAATCTTATTATTCAATTCCTTCTATTAGTTCACACTCTCCCTATATATATCTTGTACAAACTTTCAATAGTTCATAAAATACTTTTATTCATTTTTTTGAACTTGTAGTGGATGACACTGGTTGTTAATACAATTTTTTCAAATAGTAATCCCTTCATTACATTTAATTCATTCCTTTTAGTTATTACTGACAAGTTGCCTATATTTACCAATAGATGGCCCTAGATGTAAGAGGAAATTTTCAACTTTATTTGTAAAGGACTTTTCTACAATAGAGTGAAAAAAAATTAGGAATTGACTTCAATTTTTTTTTTATATTACTTGTTTAATCTTAGTAACCTGTACATAACGTTGGCTGTTCGTTTTCAATGCGATCTCGGCCTTCTTTGAACAGCTTATACCACTTGTAAAAAAAAATTTCCGATATAAGAATGCTCACCGAATGCTTTCTTCTATATTCTACACGTTTCTGCAAGCAAAATTGAATACAAGTTCTTTGCTCAATGAATTCAAACTTTTCAAAAATCGCCGGAACTCAAACACTAATGAATGTTTTGACGAGAAATTTCACACAGATGTCAAGGACAGTGCCAACAACCTAAAATTCCACAAGTCCAAGGAATTTTAAATTGAAAATTGGTCTTACTTTTTGGACACATTAGTACTTAATGATGATATACTAATCATGGTTAAATTACAGAACAGCATATATAATTTAATGATTTAATTGCGTAACTCAAGTACCGATATTCCTTCAAAACAGCAACATTTTCTTATGTAAAAATGTTTTTTTACCAGAAATTTTAGCGGATTTCTTTTGCACCGTGTTCAGAAGACCATCCATCTTCACCATCCATCCTTCGTGTCTCTCATATTTTATTCATAAAACGAACAACATCTTCTTACACCGAGATAAATCCCTACCTCCAAATTCCTGCCCCGAGAACAGCCCGACGGTCCCCCCAAAATATTCTTGATGTTTATTGATCGCCATTAAGTATGTCGCCCTTGACAAGTGACAACAGGCTTTGTTATGAATGCGGTTTCCGCAGAATTCCATCTCGTATCTAGGCGGCCTAGGCCAGGCCAGGCCAGGCCAATTATAACGCGACACCCGTTTTGATGCCTCTGTATTAGTGGCGGGAAATCACTAACGGCAGTTTTAATTGTTATCGTGTTGGCAATAGCCGTGTTCTATTCGGGAACATTTTGGACAAGTTTAGTTGGAGGTTTATGCGCCTTGTGTTATCGCAGGATGGAATGGAATCCTTCGTTAATTTTCAGAGGATTTTGGGGTGGAGGGATATATTATGGCATTGTTCTCTTTTAGGACAGCCTTCATGTTAAGCATAGGGCAATGTTGGTATTCAAAAGGAATTTTATGGCATTGGATTGTTCGAGTTTATTTTGAGGGAGATGTCTTAATTTTTGAATTTTTACTATTTCCTTCATATCAAGCGAAATTTTTTTTTTTTGGTTAAAAAAATTGTTACTATTTTTAAAGAAATTTAATTCTTTGAAAGTGTATTCTTTATTTTGCAAGAACATCACCATTTATATTATTGGTGATAATAATAATAATAGTTACTGAAAATCAATGTATTTTCCATTTAAAAAAAAAAGTAGAAAAACGTCTATGTAGGGCCCTGTCTATGCCTTTTTTTAACATGCATTGAGGATTGGAAAAAAAATTTATATAAGTGCATTGTGTCCGGAAGGGATTACTTTGAAGGCGGTGAAATAAATTTCGGCGAATAAATAAAGAGTTTTCGAAAAAAAAAAATAATAAGTGGTCTTATTTTTTGGGACACAGTCGTATTACGCACGATGGTTAAGAGGATGGTTGGATAGTGGGTTGGTTGTATTAGTTAATGATGACATACTAATCATGGTTAAATTACTTATCAGTATACATAATTTAATGAATTAATTGCATTATTCAAGTACTGATATTCTTCCAAAACAGTAACAACATCTCTTATGTAAAAATATTTTTTTTACCAGAGATTTTGCTAAATTTCTTTTGCACCTCTGCTTAAAAGAACATCCATCTTCACAATCCATCCATTCTTCGTCTTTCTCATATTTTATTCATAAACCCCAACATCTTCTTACACCGAGATAAATCCCTACCTCCAAATTCCCGACCAGAGAACAGCCCGACGGTCCCCCCAAAATATTCTTGATGTTTATTGATCGCCATCAAGTATGTCGCCCTTGACAAGTGACAACAGGCCTTGTTATGAATGCGGTTTCCGCAGAATTCCATCCCCTATCTAGGCGGCCTAGGCTCAGGCCAATTATAAGCGCGACACCGTTTTGATGCTGCCGTATTAGTGGCGGGAAATCACTAACGGCAGTTTTAATTGTTATCGTGTTGGCAATAGGGTGATACGCCGTGTTCTATTCAGGAACATTCTGGACAAGTTTAGTTGGAGTTTATGCGCCTTGTGTTGTCGTTAGGAATGGAATATATCGAATCCTTCGTTAATTTCCAGAGGATTTTGGGGCGGGGATATATTATCGCATTGTTGGCTTTCAGGACAGCCTCCGTGTTAAGTATGGGATTCAAAAGGAATTTTAAGGCGTGGGTGGTTAGAGTTCAGTTTGAGGGAGATGTCTTAATAAAACTTAAAAATTCTGATTGAAATATTATTTCCTATTTAAAATCAAGCATAATATAAATATAATTATATAATATGAATAGAATTTAAATTACTTTCCTATGTAATATCAAGCGTAATATAAATATAATTACATAATATAAATATAATTTAAATTAATTTCCGATGTAATATGAAGCATAATTTTTTGGGTTAAAAAAGTTTTTACTCTTTTAAAAGAAATTTTATTCTTGAAAATGTATATGCTCTTTATTTTGCAAAAATACCGTCTTTTGTATTTTATTGATGATAATAGTTATTGAAAATCAACGTATTTTTCATCTTTGTATTTCTAAAAATCTTTGTATTTTGTTTTTATTCCTTTCTTAATCTATTTTGTATTTCTTAATTTCTTAATCCATTTTGTATTTCTTAATTTCTTAATCTATTTTGTATTTCTTAATCTTTGTATTTTGTATGTCTTTGTATTTGTATTTTGTAATCTTTGTATTTCAAAAAAGTTCTACAGAACAATTTAAGGAACTTTTTGCAGTAAAAGTGACTGCTCACTCATTTTTGAAGGAAATAATTTTTCGAAATCTTTAATTATCTTTCATTTACTATGTTAATGCATATCATTAATATAGTAATAGAAAAAAAATTATTGGCTTATTATTTTACGGCGTTGGTAATTTGAATAAATTTTGAGGCATTAATCTAAAATTTAAAGCATTCTGATTTGGACTATTGTGTTTATTTCTAGCAAAGCCTGTTTAGATAAAATACTTTTATACTTATTTTAAAAGAAACTCGTTCTTTTCAGAAATCACTTCACTATTTTACAAGGACACCGTCACTTGTCCTCTTCGATGCTATGAGTAATAGATTCTGTAGATGAATGCACCTTTCATGACTGCATTAAAAAGTCTTGTCATTTTTTTTGTGATAAAAATCACTGCTCAGATTTGGGAGAAAATGATTTCTCGAAATCGTCACTTTCATTTAATAATGTGTATCAATGGGGCCTGAATGGTCGAGTGGCTAGCGCTCTGGCGCTCGGTACCACAGGTTTCGGGTTCGAGTCCCGGCGGTGCCATGGATGTTTGTAGTGGTTCGGAATCCACTTTTAAGCCATAGGTCCCGGTCTCCTATGACTGTATGAGCGTCACGGAGCAAAAGTCAGACTTCTACCTACGGGTGCTCCATCAGAATAGAAGCTGCACCCTTCTCCCCTTCTTCCATGAGGGATACAACAACAACAACAACAACAATGTGTATCATTAATACTTTATCGACCTTGTGGCCAAGTGGCTAGCACTCCGGACTTTCGTACCACAGGCTTCAGATTCGAATCCTAGTGGTGGCGTGGATGTTTATTTGTGGATTGGAATCAATTTTAAACTGTAGGTCTTGGTCTGTTTAGTCCTCGTGTGCATAAGATGGTCGTAGAGCGACAAACCAATCCATTAATAGTTTAGCAACAATTCACTGTATAATTATTATTATAAAGCATTTCCAGTTTGAATGAATTTTGAGGGAATTGTCTTAGCAAAATTTAAGGAATTCTGGTTGAATTATTGTTTCAAATGGCATAAATGAATTTATTTAGAGTGGCATTCAAAAGCTTACAGTTTTCCAAACAGAGTACCAAAAAAAAGTCTTTATGTTAAAAAATATTTGTTTGGCAGAACAAACAGTATAATAGAAGTAAATAAATAAGTATAATAATCTTAAATCATAAGAAATATATTTAGTCATCGTTAATTTACAAAATAATTAAACTGTTTGTTCAGTTTTAAAAAATATAGGTCATGATGTTACATGAATTTGCCTCAAAAAAGGATCTTGACCATAATCCTGCTTTCATCAGGTGTAAGAGTCTCCCATCAAAGGTCAGGTTTAGGATACACAAATGTGAATCAATTTCCAGTTTTTCAATTCCTACTATTAGTTCTCACACTATATATATATCTTGTTCAAATTTACAATCGCTCATAAAATACTTTTTTATTCATCCCCTCAAGTTCATATACGTTTTTTTGAACTTCTGACACATGATGTGAATACAGTTTTTTTCAAATATTAATTCATTCATTAAATATAATTCATTCCTTTTAGTTTTTTTTAGATTTAAGTTGCCCTATGTCTATCTATGTGGTTGACGAAAGCACAACAGAGTTCAATACTTTAATTATTCAATTCCTTCAGATTATTCAGTTCGTTATTTAGTTCATTATTCAGTTCACACTCTCCCTATATATATCTTGTTCAAATTTCCAATCGTTCATAAAAGACTTTTTATTCATCCACTCAAGTTCAAATGCATTTTTTTTTCAACTTGTTGTGGATGACACTGGGTGTTCATACAGTTTTTTCCAAATATTAATTCATTCATTAAATATAATTCATTCATTTTCGCCTTTTTTAGATTTAAGTTGCCTATATCTACCAATAGATGGCGCTAGATGTAAGAGGAAAATTTCAACTTTATTTGTAAAGGACTTTTCTTCAATAGAGTAGAAAAAAATAGGAACTGACTTTAAATTTTTTTTTTTTTTTATATTACTTTGTTTTTATCAATTTCACCTGTATAATAGGAGTACTAGAGTAAAAGAAACATGGATTTTTTTTTAGAAAACAATATTTATTTAAAGAATATATTAAACTAATATAATATATTATTGTTATATTCTTTAGTATAACAATATATTCTAAAATATATTAGAATATATTATTATTGTCTTTTATAGAATTAAAGAATTTTGCTGAAAAGAATATTTTATTTTATTTTATTCAGTAGTCAGCTTTTGAGATTGCCTTAACCAAAAAAATTTAAAAGGAATTTAGAATTAGTTCAGAAGATTTTGGGTCAAAAATCTGAAAGAGAAAATTTAAAGTAAGAATAGAAACACTCTCTGACGCTGCAATGTAATGATAGTTATAAATTTGCATTTTTTTAAGAATTTAATATTAATTTGTTATTGAGATTATTTTAAGGTTCCATTGTAGAATGTGCAAATCTGCATGTAATTGAAAAACTAATTAATTAAAATATCTAAATTAAATTGCAAATTATGTAAAAAAAAAGGAATGAACAAATAATGAGTTGCATGCTTATTTAAATCACGTTTTAAATATATTTATTTATTTTGAACTTTTACATCGTTTCATTAAATTAATCTATTCATTATCTTGAAACTGTTTAGCATATATTTCAGAATTTTACGCACATATTTCGAAGCCACTTTTCATTATAAATTTAAATGAGGCATTACAATCATTTAACGGAGGAAGAAAATGTTTCTTGAAATTCAGTAGCAGGGAAATCTTTGCATTTATTTTACATAAATTAACTGCCCTAATTGAATTTTCATAGGTATATATTTACTGGTTTTCAATTATTATTTAATACAAACACTTTCAGTATAAAGAGATCAAATATTCTATCATATTCTATTCAATATATAACTTCTCACAAAAATATACACCAGCACTATATTTTTTATCGCCAAAATATAATTCATCTTGTTACAGAAATTTTTTTATTTGATATCATAATTCGTTTAATTGACATATTACTGTTAATTATGCCTCAGATTTTAGACAATTATTTTTAAAGGACACATATAATACTTGGATTAAATTTGAAACACAGTTTGTTTTACTTGAAATATGTTCAAATGCCAAAAATTTCGTCATTTGCCAGTACAATGACAGGTATGTAGTGGATTAAGCGTTAACGAGGTAGCAGCATCAGCGCCTTCCCGTTTGAAATAAATACACTTAAAATGGGATACACTTGTGGATCTTTTTTTTTTTTTCTAAAACAGAATTGATCTAACACAAAATACGCTCAAACGGACAACGCATAACGGACGCACCTGCAACACCCAATACGAAGGGCAAATACCCAAATGGAGATCGCTTTGAAAAAGCTAAGCGAAAGAGTGGAGAAGCACATATCGCACTGGTAAAATTTAAAGAAAATTTATCTCATTTTTTATTATATATTTTTCATATTTCATTTTTAGTGTTATATATAATACAATATGCGTTTAGTATCATTATTATTATTATTATATCATATATGTAAGAATAACAGTAAACACAATAATAATAAATCGTTATGTTTCAATTTTTCACTCTCAAAAAAAAAAAAATTTGCAGTGGATCTATATCTAATAGGGGGATATATAATTTTATAGGCGGCCCGCAAAGTTAGAATGCATTTCCAAAGTGGCCGACAAGATCATTTGGGTTGGCCACCTCTGGTATAGATTAATCATAGATAAAAATTTAGGTAAGCCAAAAGTCAAATTAGAAATATAAATAGATATTTTGAAAATTAATTGCTTGAAGTATGTTTATTTTTGTTTTGTCTTAGCAATGCTTTGAAAAATATTCTTCTAAAACTGTCGTTTCAATTCACCTTCTCTTAACAGCATGCGTTTCAAATGAGAGAGGCAAATGAATTAAACAACGGGCAAAATTTAACATTAGTATTTTGCATTCCACATTCCATTAATTCAGTAAAATTTCTAAAGAAACTATTAGCTAACCTTTCCCCCCCACTCGAAAGTCTTTTCTCACAAGAATTCATTGTTTTTCAAAAACAAATCTTAGAATTTCAAGCGCGGTGTGTTTCGAGACGTATCTTTATAATAGAATGCGAAAATTTTCTTCTTTCCAAACAGGGTTCTGCTAATATTCCTCCGGACTTTCCCCTTTTCTGCTGGATTTCATTTAATGACTTATTTATTCAAAGTAGCTCGGCTTGATTGGAGAGACGAGGAATAAGAAAGAAAGAAAGAAAAAAATGCCGGGAGGTCTCTTTGAGCCTGCAAATACGCCGGCTGAAATGTTTTAAGAAAACTTCAGTTTAAAGTCAGAGAGAGAGAATTTCTTTTAAAAATTCCACATAAGGAGATTTGAAAATCGACGTATTATCCCTGGGTGCTCCCTTTCCACTCAAGATACAATGGAGTATGTCAGTTGAGTCATTAGAGAGTTTTTGCATACCGTATTTTAGACGTCCGTTAGCTTTTTCTCCCAAGCGCGCATGCTCATAAGAAATTGCGCATGCGTATCTGTAATAATGTTTCCTATGAGCATGCGCGCTAGGGAGAAAAAGCTAACGGACGTCCAAAATATGGTATGCAAAAACTCTCTATTATTTATGTACTAATGCTTCGGATAATAAGTTTCTCAAATATTCTTCCAAAGAGAAACATTTTTTCAACCGTGGCTGGTTTTAGCAATCCTGCAGTAGTTTCGGGACTAAAATAATACCAGAAAAAGGTGGAAGGTTTTTCTAGGTCGGATGTCAAACGCCCATTCCATTTGATACCACTGTCGAGATTTGAACCTAGATCTTTTAAGTTTGTATGTCAAACGCCCGTTCCATTTGATACCACTGTCGATTTTTGAAACTAGATCTTTTAGTTTGTATGTCAAACGCCCGTTCCATTTGATACCACTGTCTACTTTTAAAACGAGATCTTTTAGTTTGTATGTCAAACGTCCGTTTCATTTGATACCACTGTCTACTTTTGAAACGAGATTTTTTAGTTTGGATGCCAAAAGGGCATTCCATCATACTCCTCCGTGAACTTGAGATATCTGCATTGTTTAATCTTAGATAAACATTTAGGTCAGCCAAAAGGAAAAAAAGTAGATATTTTGAAAATTAATTATTTGAAATATGTTTATTTTCGTTTTGTCTTCGCAGTGCTTTGAAAATATTCTAACACCGTTGTTCAATTCCACCTTCTCTTAACAACATTCGTTTCAAATGAAAGAAGTGAATGAATTAAACAATGGAAAAATTTAACATTCCACTTTTCATTCAGTAAAATATCTAAAGAAACTATTAGTTAACCTTTTTTTTTTTCCACACTCAAAAGTCTTTTGTCGTAAGAATTCATTGTTTTTCAAAAGCAAATCTTAGAATTTCAAGTGCGGTGTGTTTCGAGACGTATCTTTATAATAGAATGCAAAAATTCTCTTCTTTCCAAACAGGGCTCTGCTAATATTCCTCCGGACTTTCCCCTTTTCTGCTGGATTTCATTTAATGACTTATTTATTCAAAGTAGCTCTTCTTGATTGGAGAGACGAGGAATAAGGAGGAAAGAAAAAATGGCGGGAGGTCTCTTTACGTCTGCAAATACGCCGGCTGAAATGTTTTAAGAAAACTTTTGTTTAAAGCCAGAGAGAGAGAATTTCTTTTAAAAATTCCACATAAGGAGATTTGAAAATCGACGTTTTATCCCTGGGTGCTCCCTTCCACTCAAGACACGATGGAGTATGTCAATGGAGTCATTATTTACATACTAATGCTTCGGCTAATAAGTTTCTCAAATATTCTTCAAAAAAGAAACAATTTTTCAACCGTGGGTAGTTTCAACAATCCTGCAGCAGTTTCAAGTCTAAAATAATACCAGAAAAAGGTGAAAGATTTTTCTGGTTCCATATTTAGTCGTGACGTGATCGGAATACACTGCTTTTTTGACAGACTTTGTTTGGTATGGAGGTACATGATATGCATGGAAATACTTAATCTGAACTAAAACTGACTGGAAATATATTATGTTATAAAGGATAAATGTTCTTTTGTTAGAATGAAAAGATGAATTATTCTTTTATTAACGTATTTATTTAAAATGATGCGATATATTCGTATTACAAACACAATCACGTTGATTGATGTCAATTTTTGAATTCCTAATATTAATTCACACTCTCCCTATATATATCTTGTTCAAATTTTCAGTCGTTCATGTAATACTTTTTATTCATCCACTCGAGTTCAAATAAATTTTTTGAAACTTGTAGCGGATGACACTGGATGTGAATACAGTTTTTTTTTTCAGATATTAATTCATGCATTAAATTTAATTAATTCATTTTAGTTTTATAGGGGAGAAAAAAATTTCTCTTATATAAGCTATTTAGCAGGATGTAAATTTCGGAATCACTATCGTCAGTGCCGAAGCTTGTAGATCGCTGGAAAAAATTTCTTTTTTCATTCTGGGTTCTAGTCTGAGTCAATAAGAGTGTAATCTGCAACAATTAAAATGCAAAATTTTGCACAGAAGCAAATCTATAAAACATGTGCACTAACTTTATAAGTCATTATCCAAAATTAAATTGATTTAGTGTTGATTATTCACAAAAAAAAAATTTCGATTAATTATTATCCCGGGTTCTTATGCTTTCAGATCAAACAACCATTATGTCTTCCTTTGAGAAAAATCAGTTACTTTTTTTTTTGTCTTTTTCTGAACTTAGGAAGCTTATAAATTTAAATCCAATTTTGCCCAAGTCGACATTTATTGGTGATTTTAAAGTTAACCCATACAAGGCACATCTTGTAAATAAATTCACCTGCAAGCTGTAATCGCCTTTAAAAATCTTTCTTTATGACATCGCGGTCGTAAAATAACCCCCTAAATTTTTTTCTTTTTCTTTTTCTTGCTGGTTCGGAAATTGCTTACTTTAAAAGGAGGGGGTGCGTGTGTTTATTTTATCCTTCAGTTTGCTGCGGTTCACCGTTAAGAACCCGGAATTTAATTTAAAGGCTCAAAGGAAGAAGGTAAGATGTACGAAGCCTGCTTGTACTGGGCAAACACGGAAATGTGTCACGAGCTCAGATTAAAAGTGCTGCTATTTTTTTTTATTCTTCTTTTTCTTTACTTCCGTTTTGATGTTGGGAGAAGAATGAAAGGAAGAAATATAAACCATTTATGATTTATTATTGTTGTGTCTACTATTATGTATCGGATACATACTATAATAATAATCATACTAAACGCACATTGTAAAGAACTATAGAACACTAAAAATGAAATTTAAAAAATATATAAATATAAATGTAATAAAAAAAATGAAATCATTCAAAAATATTTATTTTACTAGTGCGTTATTTGTTCCTCCACTTTTTCACTTAGCTTTTGCCAGTCGATCCCAATTTTGTAATGATTGGTGTTTTGTCAATTGAAAATAACCGCATGGATTAACGAGATTTCCACCTGTAATCAATAAGCAAGAACTAAAAAAGATCATTAAAATTCTGTAATTTTAAATTAAACACAATATTGCATCTTTCAATCTACAAAAAAAATAAATAAATAACTCTATAAGTCATTATCCAAAATTAAATCCTATTTAGTGTTGATTATTCCTCCCCATTAATAATCCTCCCAGGAGTTTATGCTTGCAGATCAAACAACCATTATGTCTTCGCTAGAGAAAAATCAGTTTATTTATTTATTTTTCGTCTTTTTCACAACTTAGGAAGCTTATAAATTTAAATCCAATTTTGCCCAAGTCGACATTTATTGGTGATTTTAAAGTTAACCCATATAAAGGCATTCACCTTGAAGGTGTAATCGCCTTTAAAAATCTTTCTTTATGACATCGCGGTCGTAAAATAACCCCCACCATTTTTTTTTCTTTTTCTTGCTGGTTCGGAAATTGCTTACTTTAAAAGGGGGTTTCGTGTATTTATTTTATCGTTCAGTTTGCTGCGGTTCACCGTTAAGAACCCGGAATTTAATTTAAAGGCTCAAAGGAAGAAGGTGAGATGTAGAGAAGGCTGCTTGTACTGAGCAAACACGGAAATGTGTCACGAGCGCAGATTAAAGGTGGTGCCATTTTTTTTTTTTTTTTAATTCTTCTTTTACTTTATTTCCGTTTTGATGTTGGGAGAAGAATGAAAGGAAGAAATATAAACCATTTATGTACAACGGCTGCAGAGGTTTTGGTGTTTAATAAAATCGTCTCTCTCTCGAATGCAAACAGCGGAGAATGAGTTATTAGAGCTGGAGGTTAAATATATAAAATTGAATGAAATTAATTAGTTTGGTGGACCAAAGGGTTTTTTTAATGCATATATATATATATACAGTGGTACCTCGACATACGAGTGCCCCAACATACGAGTTTTTCGAGATACGAGCCGACGAGCAAGTGATTTTTTGCTTTTAGTTACGAGCGAAATTCGAGATACGAGTCCGGTTCGGTTCGGTTCGTTAGTAACACGCAATCGCGCCATCACGATCAGTTAGCAGCGTGCTTCCGCTGTGATAAGTTGTGTAGTTGTGTTCGCGTTTTGTGTTGCGTTTACATTTACAGTTGTAGTTCGTTTATTTTTATAACCATGGATCGGAAAAAAGTTTGTAAAAAGTCAAGTGCTAAGAAAAAGATGATGAGTATTGAATTAAAACGTGAAATTATAGAAAAACATGAGCAAGGTGTTCGAGTTGTTGACTTGTCGAGGCAGTATGGCCGTAGTACGTCCATGATATGTTCTGTGCTTAAACGGAAGGAGTCGATAAAGAGTGTAACGCCGGCTAAGGGCCTTACGATAATTTCCAAGCTGCGAACCACCCTTCATGAAAATATGGAGAAACTGCTGATGGTGTGGGTGATAGAAAAGCAGCTCCAAGGAGATACCTTGACGCAGACCATCATTTGCGAGAAGGCAAGAGCGATCTACGGAGATTTGCTGAAGCAAACCCCGCAGACTTCCATCGACGAGGCATCCGAAGAGTCATTTAAAGCCAGCCGGGGCTGGTTTGAGAATTTTAAAAAGAGGAGCGGTATTCACTCCGTTGTCAGACATGGTGAGGCAGCAAGTTCAGATATGAAGGCAGCTGAGGATTACATTAAAACATTTTCCGATCTAATAAAAGCCCAAAGATACATCTCTCAGCAAGTCTTCAACTGTGATGAGACAGGGCTGTTCTGGAAAAAGATGCCGAATAGAACATATATAACGGCAGAGGAGAAGATGATGCCAGGCCACAAACCTATGAAGGACAGATTGACTCTAGCACTGTGCGCCAATGCGAGTGGCGACTGCAAGATCAAGCCTCTGCTCGTGTACCATTCGAAAACCCCAGAGCATTTAAATCACATAAGATTTTGAAAGAAAAACTGCAAGTTATGTGGAGGTTGAACCCGAAGGCATGGGTCACCAGGAAGTTCTTTGTGGAGTGGGTAAACCTGGTTTTCGGCCCTACTGTTAAGAAATATCTACAGGAAAATAACCTACCTGTGCAAGCCCTTCTCATCCTCGACAATGCCCCTGCTCATCCACCAAACCTCGAAGATGACATCATCGAGGAGTTAAAATTCATAAAGGTTCTCTACTTACCACCCAACACCACTCCTATCCTGCAGCCCATGGATCAGCAAGTGATTTCTAATTTTAAAAAACTATACACCAAGCATCTGTTTCGGCGCTGCTTTGAAGTGACGGAGAGCACAAACCTCACCCTTCGAGAGTTCTGGAAGGACCACTTTAATATAGTGATTTGTCTACAAATTATTGATCAGGCCTGGTTGGGAGTTACAACGAAGACCTTGACCTCAGCATGGAAAAAGCTGTGGCCTGAAGCTGTAGCTGAAAGGATCTATGAAGAATTGGAACCCGGTGTTTCAGTAGAAGAGGAGATTGTATCTCTGGGGAAATCCATGGGTCTAGAGGTGGAAGAGAGAGACGTGAACGAGCTCATCGAGGAGTACTCCCAGGAACTGACGACTGAGGAGATACAAGAGTTACAGTCACAGCAGCATACTGAGGTTATGCAAGAAATTGGTTTTGAGGAGTCAGAGGAGGAGGTTATTTCTACAAGTGAGATAAAGGAGATCTTAGGAATGTGGGAGAGTGTTTCACAGTTCGTGGAAAAAAAAACACCCAGAAAAGTTGCAACAGGTCGTGCATCTGACCTTTTAATGACACTTGCCTAACTCATTTCCGGAACATTCTGAGAGGGAGGAAGACACAAACCTCCTTGGACATGTTTTTTTCTAAACGGCCTACAGGTGAAAGCGAGAAAAATGTAGCGAAAAAGGCAAAGACCAGTGAGGATATCTAATTTATTTCTTTACATTCTCTTTTTTGTTTTTGTGCAATAAATATTTGATATTTATAAATACGTTTTTATTATTCAAAACCACGTAACAAAAATAACTGGGGTGACATTTTGGAGGTTGGAACGGATTAATGGTAGTTCAATTGTTTTGTATGGGGAAATTTGCTTCGAGATACGAGTAATTCAAGATACGAGCAAGGTTGCGGAACGAATTAAACTCGTATGTCGAGGTACCACTGTATATATATATATATATATTCGTGCGTTGCGAACCCTTAAGTTGAAAAAACTATCAAAACCAGGGGTGTCCTACCCAAATAATCTCTCGGGATACATTGGAAATGCATCTTAACTTCGCGGACCGCATATAAAATTATATATCCTTATATTTAAAAAATGAAATCATCAAAAAATATTTATTTTTACTGAGTGATATTTATTTGCATAAGTATATTATTTCACAATCAAAGTTAATTTTTTCTCATCATTTCGACAATTAATATTTTAATATATGGATGCACACATATTGTATGTTTGATGCATGTGAATAAATTACATCATTTTAAAGTTGTTATGGAAATAAAAGAATAATTCTTTCTTTTTACATTCTAACAAAAGACCATTTATCATTTATAACATAATATATTTCCCGCCAGTTTTAGCTCAGATTAAGTATTTTCATGCATATCATGTACTTCCATACCAAACAAAGTCCATAAAAAAAAGCAGTCTATTCTGAACACGTTTCGACTAAATATGGAACCGGAAAAATCTTTCACCTTTTTCTGGTATTATTTTAGTCCCGAAACTACTGCAGGATTGTTAAAACCCCACACGGTTGAAAAAAATGCTTCTCTTTCCAAAGAATATTTGAGAAACTTATTAGCCGAAGCATTAGTATGTAAATAATGACTCACTGACATACTCCGTTGTGTCTTGAGAGGAAGGGAGCACCCAGGGATAAAACGTCGATTTTCAAATCTCCTTGTGTGAAATTTTTAAAAAGAAATTCTCTCTCTCTGGCTTTAAAGTGAAGTTTTCTTAAAACATTTCAGCCGGCGTATATTTACAGACGCAAAGAGACCTCCTGCCATTTTCTTCCTTATTCCTCCAATCAAGCACAGCTACTTTGAATAAATAAGTCATTAAATGAAAGAAAGCAGAAGGGGAAAAGTCTGGAGGAATATTAGCAGAGCTGGTTTGGAAGAAGAAAATTTTTGCATTCTATTAAGAGGTACGTCTCGAAACACACACTTGAAATTCTAAGATTTGCTTTTGAAAAACAATGAATTCTTGTGAGAAAAGACTTTTGAGTGGGGGGAAAAAAAGGTTAACTAATAGTTTCTTCAGAAAATTTACCGAATGGAAAGTGGAATGTTAAATTTTTCCATTCTTCAATTCATTTGACTCCTTCATTTGAAACGAATGTTGTTAGGAGAAGGTGAAATGAAACAAAGGTTTTAGAAGAATATTTTTCAAAGAACTACGAAAACAAAACAAAAATAAACTTATTTCAAACAATTAATTGTTTGAAATATCTACTTATTTTTTTATTTTTCTAATTTTTCTTTTGGCTGACTTAAATTTTCATCTAAGATTAATCTATGCAGATATCTCAAGATCACGAGCAGTGTGATGGAATGCGCGTTTGACATCCTAGCTAAAAGATCTCGTTTCAAAATTCGACAACGGTATCAAATGGAATGGGCGTTTAACATTCGAGCTAAAAGATCTGGTTTCAAAACTCGATAGTGGTATCAACTTTAATGGGCGTTTGACAGCCGCACTAAAAGATCTCGTTTCAAAATTCGACAACGGTATCAAATGGAACGGGCGTTTGACATCCGAGCTAAAAGATCTTGTTTCAAAACTCGACAGTGGTATCAAACGGAATGGGCATTTGACATCCGAGCTAAAAGATCTCGTTTCTAAACTCGACAGCGGTATCAAATGGAATGGGCATTTGACATCCGAACTAAAAGATCTATTTTCAAAACTCGACAGTGGTATCAAACGGAATGGGCGTTTGACATCCGAGCTAAAAGATCTCGTTTCTAAACTCGACAGCGGTATCAAATGGAATGGGCATTTGACATCCGACCTAAAAGATCTCGTTTCTGAACTCGACCGCCGATTTTAAATGGAATGGGCGTCTGACATTCCAGCTAAAAGATCTTGTTTCAAACTTGACAGCGGTAGAAAATGGATTACGCGTTTGACATCAGAACTAGAAAAATATTCCACCTTTTTCTGGTACTATGTTAGACCTGGAACTACTGCAGCCGAAATTTTGGATTGTTAAAACCACACACGGTTGAAAAAATGTATCACTTTCGAAGAATATTTCAGCAACTTATTAGCCGAAACATTAGTATGTAAATAATGATTCACTGATTTACTCCATTGTATCTTATGAAAAGGAGCACCCAGGGCTAAAACGTCGATTTTCAAATCTCCATATGTGGAATTTTTAAAAGAAATTCTCTCTCTCTCTCTGGCTTTAAACTGAAGTTTTCAACTTAAGGGTTCGCAAAAACTATCAAAACCAGGGGTGGCCTATCCAAATAATCTCTCGGGATACACTGGAAATGCATCCTAACACCGCGGACCGCATAAAAAATTATACAGCCTTATATTTAAAAAATGAAATCATCAAAAAATATTTATTTTTACTAGAGTGATATTTATTTGCACAAGTATATTATTTCACAATCAAAGTTAATTTTTTCTCCTCATTTCGACATTTAATATTTTAATATATGGAGGCACATATATTGTATGTTTGATGCAAGTAAATAAATTACATCATTTTAAGGTTGTTATGAAAATGAAAGAATAATTCTTTCTTTTTACATTCTAACAAAAGACCATTTATCATTTATAACATAATATATTTCCAGCCAGTTTTAGCTCAGATTAAGTATTTTCATGCATATCATATACTTCCATACCAAACAAAGCCCTTAAAAAAAAGCAGTCTATTCTGAACACGTTTCGACTAAATATGGAACCGGAAAAATCTTTCACCTTTTTCTGGTATTATTTTATTCCCGAAACTATTGCAGGATTGTTAAAAACCCACACGGTTGAAAAAATGTTTCTCTTTCCAAAGAATATTTGAGAAACTTATTAGCCGAAGCATTAGTATGTAAATAATGACTCACTGACATACTCCGTTGTGTCTTGAGTGGAAGGGAGCACCCAGGGATAAAACGTCGATTTTCAAATCTCCTTATGTGGAATTTTTAAAAGAAATTCTCTCTCTCTGGCTTTAAAGTGAAGTTTTCTTAAAACATTTCAGCCGGCGTATATTTACAAACGCAAAGAGAAATTCTGCCATTTTCTTCCTTATTCCTCCAATCAAGCACAGCTACCTTGAATAAATAAGTCATTAAATGAAAGCCAGCAGAAAGGGAAAAGTCTGGAGGAATATTAGCAGAGCTGGTTTGGAAGAAGAAAATTTTTGCATTCTATTAAGAGGTACGTCTCGAAACACACACTTGAAATTCTAAGATTTGCTTTTGAAAAACAATGAATTCTTGTGAGAAAAGACTTTTGAGTGGGGGGGAAAAAAGGTTAACTAATAGTTTCTTTAGAAAATTTACTGAATGGAAAGTGGAATGTTAAATTTTTCCATTCTTTAATTCATTTGACTCCTTCATTTGAAACGAATGTTGTTAGGAGAAGGTGAAATGAAACAAAGGATTTAGAAGAATATTTTTCAAAGAACTACGAAGACAAAACAAAAATAAACTTATTTCATACAATTAATTGTTTGAAATATCTACTTATTTTTTTATTTTTCTAATTTTTCTTTTGGCTGACTTAAATTTTCATCTAAAATTAATCTATGCAGATATCTCAAGATCACGAGCAGTGTGATGGAATGCGCGTTTGACATCCTATTTAAAAGATCTCGTTTCAAAATTCGACAACGGTATCAAATGGAATGGGCACTTAACATTCGAGCTAAAAGATCTGGTTTCAAAACTCGACAGTGGTATCAAATTTAATGGGCGTTTGACAGCCGCACTAAAAGATCTCGTTTCAAAATTCGACAACGGTATCAAATGGAACGAGCGTTTGACATCCGAGCTAAAAGATCTTGTTTCAAAACTCGACAGTGGTATCAAACGGAATGGGCGTTTGACATCCGAGCTAAAAGATCTCGTTTCTAAACTCGACAGCGGTATCAAATGGAATGCGCATTTGACATCCGAACTAAAAGATCTATTTTCAAAACTCGACAGTGGTATCGAACGGAATGGGCGTTTGACGTCCGAGCTAAAAGATCTTGTTTCAAAACTCGACAGCGGTATTACATGGAATGGACGTTTGACATCCGAACTAAAAGATCTATTTTCAAAACTCGACAACGGTATCAAATGGAATGGGCATTTGACATCCGAACTAAAAGATCTATTTTCAAAACTCGACAGTGGTATCAAACGGAATGGGCGTTTGACATCCGAGCTAAAGATCTCGTTTCTATACTCGACAGCGGTATCAAATGGAATGAGCGTTTGACATCCGAACTAAAAGATCTCGTTTCTGAACTCGACAGCGGATTTTAAATGAAATGGGCGTTTGAGATCCGAACTAAAAGATCTCGTTTCTGAACTCGACAGCGGATTTTAAATGAAATGGGCGTTTGACATTCCAGCTAAAAGATCTTGTTTCAAACTTGACAGCGGTAGCAAATGGATTGCGCGTTTGACATTCAAGCTAAAAGATCTCGTTTCAAAACTCGACAACGGTATCAAATGAAATGGGCATTTGACATCCGAACTAAAAGATCTCGTTTCAGAACTCGACAGTGGTATCAAACGGAATGGGCGTTTGACATCCAAACTAAAAGATCTTGTTTCTGATCTCAACAGTGGATTTTAAATGGAATGGGCGTTTGACATTCAAGCTAAAAGATCTCGTTTCAAAACTCGACAGCGGTATCAAATGGAATAGGCGTTTGACATCTGAACTAGAAAAATATTCCACCTTTTTTCTGGTACTATATTAGACCTGGAACTACTGCAGCCGAAATTTTGGATTGTTAAAACCACACACGGTTGAAAAAATGTATCACTTTCGAAGAATATTTCAGCAACTTATTAGTCGAAACATTAGTATGTAAATAATGATTCACTGACTTACTCCATTGTATCTTATGAAAAGGAGCACCCAGGGATAAAACGTCGATTTTCAAATCTCCATATGTGGAATTTTTAAAAGAAATTCTCTCTCTCTCTCTGGCTTTAAAGTGAAGTTTTCTTAAAATATTTCAGCCTGACGTATTTACAGACGCAAAGAGACCTCCCGCCGTTTTTTTTTTTCTTTTCTTATTCCACGTCTCCAATCAAGCCGAGCTACTTTGAATAAATAAGTCATTAAACGAAATTCGGAAGAAGGGGGAAAATTCTGGAGGAATATTAACAGAGCCCTGTTTGGAAAGAAGAAGAAAATTTTTCGCATTCTATTATAAAGATACGTCTCGAAACACACCGCACTTGAAATTCTAAGATTTGCTTTTGAAAAACAATGAATTCTTACGAGAAAAGACTTTTGAGTGGGGGAAAAAAAAGGTTAACTAATAGTTTCTTCAGAAATTTTACTGAATGGAAAGTGGAATGTTAAATTTTTCCGTTGTTTAATTCATTTGCCTCTCTCATTTGAAATGAATGTTGTTAAGAGAAGGTGAAATGAAACAGAGGTTTTAGAAGAATATTTTGCAAAGCACTGTGAAGACAAAACGAAAATAAACATATCTCAAACAATTAATTTACAAAACATCTACTTATTTTTCTAATTTTTCCTTTTATCTGTCCTAATTTTTATCTAAGATTAATCTATACCAGGGGTGGCCAACCCAAATGATCATGAGGGCCACTTTGGAAATACATCATTAACTCCGCTGGCCGCATAAAACCCTATTAGATTCAGACCCACTATAGACATTTTTTGGAATGAAAAATTGAAATTTTCAGTTCATTTTTTAATATATTGATGCTCAATATATTTAAACATATTTTTTTGTTATATATTGATACAAGAATATGATTTTAAAATCAAAATTAATTTTTTTTTTCATTTTTCTCTCGGCAATTAATTTCTGAATACATGTATGCACACAATGTTTTTTTTTTTTTTTTAATACATTGGTTTTCACTACTTTAGCCATTATAAAAAATATATACGTATTGTAAATCTCACGTGCAGCAATAATGTTTAAGGAGGGCCGCGGGTTGGCCATCCCTGATCTAAGATGCATGATGTGATGATCTTAAGATGCATTACAATTTCCATCCAGAATAATCTTATAGTCTTTAATTTAGAATTCTTTGCCACCATCTTTGTTGTATATATAATAATTTTGTTGATGTTTTAATCTTTGTTGTAATAAACGCATGAGCAGTAGGTGTAATGTATCGGATACATTTTCACACTTGGGAAAAAAATAACGGAATGCTTAATAAGAGAATCGGAGTTTCGGTTTAGATCAGAGGTGGCCAACCCGCAGCCCGCCTTCAAAGTTTTTCTGGAACGTGACATGTATGACACCTTTACAAATATATTTATTTTAGAATGGCCAAAGTAGTGAAAACCAATGCATTAAAAAAAATGCATTATTTGTGCATCCATACATTCAAAAATGAACTATCGAAATGATGAGAAAAATTAAATTTGATTTTAAAATAATATTCTTGCGAATGTAGGACTGTTTTATTGATGAGTTTACAGTTGACCAAATGCAAAACATTTTCAAACATAAGGGACACTGTCTTACAATACCCGTTACGATGTGCAAATACCCAAATTGAGATCGATTTACAAAAGCTAGGTGAAAGAGTGGAGAAACAAATATCGCACAAGTAAAAAAAAAAAAAAAAAAAAAAGAAATCATTCAAAAATATTTATTTCATTTAAATTTATGTATTTTTCATATTTCATTACATTGTGGGTTTAGTATGATTATTATTATTATTATAGTATGTATGTTTTCATGTAAGAATAATAGCAGACACAACAATAATAAATCATTATGTTTCAATGTTTCACTCCAAAAAATGTCTGCAGTGTGTCTGAATCTAATAGGGGTTATTAGTAATTTTATATGCTCCCCGCGGAGTTATGCATTTCCAAAAGGGCCCGCAAGATCATTTGGGTTGACCACCCCTGCTATAGACAGTTTTTTCGACTTAACTCTCACAAAAATAAAAATATATGCATTAAAAAAATCCCTCCCTCTACCAAAATAATTAATTCCATTAAATTTTATATATCTTTAAACTCCCGTTCTAATAAGTCATTCCCCGCTGTTCGTGTTCGAGAGAGACGATTTTATTAAACACCAAAACCTCCGCCGCCGTTGTACATAAATGGTTTATATTTCTTCCTTTCATTCTTTTTCCAACATCAAAAAGGAAATAAAGAAAAAGAAGAATAAAAAAATGGCAGCACCTTTAATCTGCGCTCGCGACACATTTCCGTGTTTGCCCAGCACAAGCAGCCTTCGTATATCTCACCTTCTTCCTTTGAGGCTTTAAATTAAATTCCGGGTTCTTAACGGTGAACCGCAGCAAACTGAAGGATAAAATAAACACACGAACCCCCTTTTAAAGTAAGCAATTTCCGAACCAGCGAGAAAGAAAAGAAGAAAAAAAAAATGGCGGGGTTATTTCACGATCGCGATGTCATAAAGAAAGATTTTTAAAGGTGATTACAGCGTCAGGTGAATTTATTTACAAGATGTTTGCCTTATATGGGTTTACTTTAAAATCACCAATAAATGTCGACTTGGGTAAAATTGGATTTAAATTTATAAGCTTCCTAAGTTGAGAAAAACACAAAAAATAAACTGATTTTTCTCAAGCGAAGACATAACGGCTGTTTGATCTGAAGCATAAATATCTGGGATGATAATTAATCGTAATATTTTTTAGAAATAATCAGCACTAAATCGATTTAATTTTGGATAATGACTTATAGAGTTATTATTATTATTATTTTTTGTAGATTGATAGATGCAATATTGTATTTAATTTAAAATTAATTACAGAATTTTAATCATCTTTTTAGTTCTGCAACACCCTTTACGATGTGCAAATACCCAAATTGAGATCGATTTACAAAGGCTAAGGGAAAGACTGTAGAAATAAATATCGCACCATTAAAATAAAAAAAATGAAATCATTCAAAAATATTTATTTCATTTATATTAATGTATTTTTTATATTTCATTTTTAGTATTATGTATTTTTTTACAATGTGCGTTTAGTATCATTATTATTATATTATATGTTATGTATATGTTAGTATGTTGCATATTAGTATAATAAACACAACAGGAATAAAACATTATGTTTCAATTTTTCACTCAAAAAATCTCTGTAGTGGGTGTAAATGTAATAAGGGGGACATAATATTTTATATGTTGCCCGCGGAGTTAGAATGCATTTCCAAAGTCTCCCGCCAGATCATTTCGGTTGGCTATCTCTGGTTTAGAGAGTTTTTTCAACTTAAGCTTTCGCAAAAACTTTCGTACGAAAAAAATATATATATGCATCAAAAAAATCCTCCGGTCCACCAAAGTAATTAATTCCATTCAATTTTATGTGTTTCTCGCTGTTTGTGGTCGAGAGAGACGATTTTATTAAACACCAAAACCTCTGCAGCCGCTGTACATAAATGGTTTCTTCCATTTCTTCCTTTCATTCTTTTCTCAACATCAAAAAGGAAGTAAAGAAAAGTAAGAATAAAACAAAATGGCAGCACCTTTAATCTGCGCTCGCGACACATTTCCGTGTTTGCCCAGTACAAGCAGGCTTCGTACATCTCACCTTCTTCCTTTGAGCCTTTAAATTAAATTCCGGGTTCTTAACGGCGAACCGCAGCAAACTGAAGGATAAAATAAACACAAGAACCCCATCCTTTTAAAGTAAGCAATTTCCGAACCAGTTAGAAAAGAAAAAGAAAAAAGAAAAAAAAAAGCGGGGGTTATTTTACGACCGCGATGTCATAAAGAAAGATTTTTAAAAGCGATTACAGCTTACAGGTGAATTCATTTACAGGATGTGTGCCCTATATGGGTTAACTTTAAAATCACCAATAAATGTCGACTCGGGCAAAATTGGATTTAAATTTATAAGCTTCTTAAGTTCAGAAAAAGACAAAAAATAAATAAAATTGATTTTTCTCAAGCGAAGACATAATGGTTGTTTGATCTGAAAGCATAAACACCTGGAATGATAATTAATCGTTCCAGTTAAGTATTTCTTTTTTGGAGGGGAATAATCAACACTAAATCGATTTAATTTTGGTTAATGACTTATAGAGTTATTATTTTTTTTTCTTGTAGATTAAAAGATGTAATATTGTGTTTAATTTAAAATAAATTACAGAAATTAAATTATCTTTTATCTTAGTTCTTGTTTATTGATTACAGTTGGGATTCTCGTTAATCCATTCCCTATTTTCAATTGACCAAACGCCAAACATTCTCAAACATAAGGGACACTATCCTGCAACACCCATTACGATGTGCAAATACCCAAATGAAGATCTATTTACAAAAGCTAAGTTAAAGAGTGGTTAAACAAATAAAGGAATCGTGAAATAAATAATTTTTTAATGATTTCATTTTTTTACTTAATTTATATTTAAATATTTCTTATATTTACTTTTTAATGTTATATATTTCTTTACAATGTGCATTTAGTATCATTATTATCACATTATCTTTATTTACATGTAAGAATAATACTAAACACAACAATAATAACTCATTATGTTTCAATTTTTCACTACAAAAAATGTCTATAGGGGGCCTAAATGTAATATGGGAGACATAATATTTTATATGCGGCCTCCGGAGTTAGGATGCATTTCCAAAGTGGCCCGCGAGATCATTTGTGTTGGCCACCCATGGCTTAGAGAGTTTTTGCGACATAAGGGTCGGCACTATTGCAAAATATATTTATTTCATAATGGCCAAAGTAGTGAAAACCAACGTATTAAAAATTGCATTATGCGTGCATCCATATATTCATAGATTAATTGTCGAAACGATGAGAAAAAACTAACTTTGATTCAAAAATAATATGCTTGAGCAAATAAATATCGCACTAGTAAAACAAATGTTTTTTGATGATTTTATTTTTTTAAATATAAGGATATATAATTTTATATGTGGTCCGCGGGTTTAGGATGCATTTCCAAAGTGGCTCGCAAGATCATTTGGGTTGGCCACCCCTGGATTTGAGAGTTTTTTCGACTTAAGAGTTTGCAAAAACTATCTTCTGAAAAGGAAAAGGAACCCCCTCCGACCCACCAAAGTAATTAATTCCACTCAATTTTATATCTTTAACCTCCCCTTCTAATAACTCATTCCCCGCTGTTTGAATTCGAGAGAGACGATTTCATTAAACACCAAAATCTATGCAGCCGTCGTACATGAATGGTTTATATTTCTTCCTTTCATTCTTTTCCCGACATCAAAAAGGAAGTAAAGAAAAAGAAGAATAAAAAAAAAAGGGCAGCACCTTTAATCTGCGCTCGTGACACATTTCCGTGTTTGCTCAATACAAGGAGCCTTCGTACATCTCACCTTCTTCCTTTTGAGCCTTTAAATTAAATTCCGGGTTCTTAACGGTGAACCACAGCAAGCTGAAGGATAAAATACATACACGAACCCCCTTTTTAAAATAAGCAATTTCCGAACCAGCAAGAAAAAGAAAGAAAAAAAAATGGAGGGGTTATTTTACGGCCGCAATGCCATAAAGAAAGATTTTTAAAGGCGATTACAGCTTGCAGCTGAATTTATTTACAAGATGTTTGCCTTATATGGGTTAACTTTAAAATCACCAATAAATGTCGACTCGGGCAAAATTGGATTTAAATTTATAAGCTTCCTAACTTGAGAAAAAGACAAAAAATAACCTAATTTTTCTCAAGCGAAGACATAATGGCTGTTTGATCTGACGCATAAACATCAGGGATGATAATGAATTGTAATTTTTTTTGGTGGGGAATAATAAACTCTAAATCGATTTAATTTGGGATAATGACTTATAGAGATTATTTATTTGTATTTTTTTTGTAGATTGAAATATGTAAGATTGTGTTTAATTTAAAATAAATTACAGAATTTTAATGATCATCATTCTTGTGAATATAGAACAGATATTGCCTGTTTTGTGGATGAGTTTACAGTTATGAGTACGCAGAATAATTAAATTATTGTCTGCGAACTCATGAGGCGCGCGCCTCTTGGAACATCTAATATAGCACGTTCTATGTTTCCCTTTAAGTGACCTGAGTGTCGCAGTGACCCTCACTAGATACGCACAGTTGAGTGTCGATAGCAGAGCAAAGTTCGAGCGGTTAGCAATTTTTGTTCAACTTACACATGCGAATCGTTTTTTTCGAAAATGATATTGACCCAACACAAAAGTTGATCAAACGTAACCTGCAACACCCGTTGCGATATACAAATACCACAATAGAGACCCATCTGCAAAAGCTAACTGTAAGTGTGGAGAAACACATAATCAACTAAACATTTTTTAATAATTTAATTTTTTTTATTTCGTTTATATTTATATAATTTTTTTATATTTCCTTTTTAGTGTTTTATATTTCTTTACAATGTGTGGTTAGTATCATTATTATTATTATTATTATTATTATTATTATAGTATGTATGTTTACATGCAAGAATAACAGTAGGCACAACAATAATAAATCATTATGTTTCAAAATTTCACTCCAAAAAAGGTCTCTAGTAATATGAGAGAGATCCTATTTTATGTGTGTCCTGATGAATTAGGATGCATTTCCAAAGTGTCCACGTTCATTTGGTTGGCCACCCCTGGTTTAAAGAGTTTTTTAAACTTAAGGGTCGACACTTTTGCAAAATATATTTATTTCATAATGGCCAAAGGGATAATAAATGTATTAAAAAAATTCATTGTGTGTGCATCCCTATATTCAAAAATTAATTGTCGAAATGATGAGAAAAAAATAACTTTGATTTTAAAATAATATGCTTGAGCAAATAAATATCGCACTAGTAAAACAAAGGTTTTTTGATGATTTTATTTTTTTAAATATAAGGATATATAATTTTATACGCGGCCCGCGGAGTTAGGGTGCATTTAAAAAGTGACCCGCAAGATCATTTGGGTTGGCCACCCCAGGATTTGAGAGTTTTTTCGAGTTAAAGGTTTGCAAAGACTATCTAACGAAAAAAAAATGTATATGCATTAAAAATAACCCCTTCGGCCCACCAAAGTAATTAATTCCATACAATTTTGTATCTTTAACCTCCCCTTCTAATAACTCATTCCCCGCTGTTTGAATTCGAGAGAGACGATTTCATTAAACACCAAAATATATGCAGCTGTCGTACATGAATGGCTTATATTTCTTCCTTTCATTCTTTTCCCGACATCAAAAAGGAAGTAAAGAAACAGAAGAATACAAAAAAAATGGCAGCACCTTTAATCTGCGCTCGTGACACATTTCCGTGTTTGCTCACTACAAGGAGCCTTCGTACATCTCACCTTCTTCCTTTTGAGCCTTTAAATTAAATTCCGGGTTCTTAACGGTGAACCGCAGCAAGCTGAAGGATAAAATACATACACGAACCCCCTTTTAAAGTAAGCAATTTCCGAACCAGCAAGAAAAAGAAAGAAAAAAAATGGAGGGGTTATTTTACGGCCGCAATGCCATAAAAAAAGATTTTTAAAGGCGATTACAGCTTGCAGCTGAATTTATTTACAAGATGTTTGCCTTGTATGGGTTAACTTTAAAATGTCGACTCGGGCAAAATTGGATTTAAATTTATAAGCTTCCTAAGTTGAGAAAAAGACAAAAAAATAAGCTGATTTTTCTCAAGCGAAGACATAATGGCTGTTTGATCTGACGCATAAACATCAGGGATGATAATTAATTGTAATTTTTTTTTTGGTGGGGAATAATCAACACTAAATCTATTTAATTTGGGATAATGACTTATAGAGATTATTTATTTATATTTTTTTGTAGATTGAAATATGTAAGATTGTGTTTAATTTAAAATAAAGTACAGAATTTTAATGATCATCATTGTTGTGAATATAGTACAGATATTGCCTACTTTATTGATGAGCTTACAGTTATGAGTACACAGAATAATTAAATTATAGTCTGCGAACTCATGTGGCGCGCGCCTCTTGGAACATCTAATATAGCACGGTCTATGTTTCCCTTTAAGTGACCTGAGTGTCGCAGTGATCCTCACTAGATACGCACAGTTGAGTGTCGATAGCAGAGCAAAGTTCGAGTGGTTAGCAATTTTTGTTTAACTTACACATGCGAATCGTTTTTTTCGAAAATGATATTGACCCAACACAAAAGAAGATCAAACGTAACCTGCCACACCCGTTACGATATACAAATACGACAATAGAGACCCATCTGCAAATGCTAACTGTAAGAGTGGAGAAGCACATAATAAAATAAATATTTTTTAATAATTTTATTTTTTTATTTCGTTTATATTTATATATTTTTTTTTTATATTTCCTTTTTAGGGTTCTATATTTCTTTACAATGTGTGGTTAGTATCATTATTATTATTATTATAGTATGTATGTTTACATGCAAGAATAATAGTAGACACAACAATAATAAATCATTATGTTTCAAAATTTCACTCCAAAAAATGTCTCTAGTAATATGAGAGAGATCCTATTTTATATGGGGCCCGCTGAATTAGGATGCATTTCCAAAGTGTCCACTATCATTTGGTTGGCCACCCCTGGTTTAAAGAGTTTTTTAAACTCAAGGGTCGACACTTTTGCATAATATATTTATTTCATAATGGCCAAAGGGAAAATCAATGTATTAAAAAAATTCATTATGTGTGCATCCATATATTCAAAAATTAATTGTCGAAATGATGAGAAAAAATTACCTTGATTTTAAAACAATATACTTGCGCAAATAAATATCACATTAGTGAAATAAATATTTTTTGATGATTTCATCTTTTAAATATAAGGATATATAATTTTATATGCGGCCCTCGGAGTTAGGGTGCATTTAAAAAGTGACCCGCAAGATCATTTGGGTTGGCCACCCCAGGATTTGAGAGTTTTTGCGAACCCTTAAGTTGAAAAAACTATCTTAAGAAAAAAAAATTTATATGTGCATTAAAAAAACCCTTTGGTCCACCAAACTAATTAATTTCATTCAATTTTATATATTTAACCTCCAGCTCTAATAACTCATTCCCCGCTGTTTGCATTCGAGAGACAGACGATTTTATTAAACACCAAAACCTCCGCAGCCGTCGTACATAAATGGTTTATATTTCTTCCTTTCATTCTTCTCCCAACATCAAAACGGAAGTAAAGAAAAAGAAGAAGAAAAAAAAATGGCAGCACCTTTAATCTGCGCTCGTGACACATTTCCGTGTTTGCCCAGCACAAGCAGCCTTCATACATCTCACCTTCTTGCTTTTGAGCCTTTAAATTAAATTCCGGGTTCTTAACGGTGAACCGCAGCAAACTGAAGGATAAAATAAACACAGGAACCCCCTCCTTTTAAAGTAAGCAATTTCCGAACCATCAAGAAAAAGAAAAAAGAAAAGAAAAAAATGGCGGGGGTTATTTTACGACCGCGATGTCATAAAGAAAGATTTTTAAAAGCGATTACAGCTTACAGGTGAATTTATTTACAAGATGTGTGCCTTATATGGGTTAACTTTAAAATCACCAATAAATGTCGACTTGGTTAAAATTGGATTTAAATTTATAAACTTCCTAACTTAAGAAAAATTTCATTCATTCCGATCATTTAGCCGACAAAGTGTTGCCCGAGGTGAACCAACGAAGAAGTTGTTGTTATTTCTTATCCTACTTGGCTGGCCAAGCCCACGAGCCCATATGGACTCATGATTGAAGGGGAAGGAAGCAGCTTCTGTTGTGATGGAGCACCCGTAGGTAGAAGCCTGACTTTTGCTCCGTGACGCTCTTACAGTCATAGAAGACCGGGACCTACGGCTTAAAGTGGATTCCGAACCACTACAAGCATCCATGGCACCGCCGGGATTCGAACCCGAAACCTGTGGCACCGAGCGGCCATTCATGTCCCAAATTTGCCAACGGCACGCAGTGTTCCCAGGTGGTCACCCACCCAAGTACTGACCGCGCCCAATGATGCTTAACTTCGGTGATCTAACGAAAACCGGTATATTCAGCATGGTACGGCCGTTGGCCACACCTTGTCAAAAAAGGAACGTTGCACCCCTTGTCAAAAAAGGAACAACAATCACCCAAACTTTTTGTAAAGACATCTCTTTTCACTCGTTGAAACTGATGATCTAAGACTTTTTCCACAACACTCTATCTGATAATTTACTTGTAGACAACTCATCTAAAACCTCGGTTAACTTCATTGTAAACATCCCTGATCAGCCCAGGTTTAAAGCTGGGGCCCTTTTCAGACTCCTGACGGGCCACGATTGTTTGGCCAATCTTCTTTTCAGAATGAAAATATTTGCAAGCCCGAAATGCATGCTCTGCAGTCTCGGAGAGGACATGGATTCATCCCACCTTCCTGTCTGCCCTGCACTTGTTTCCTCTACTGTGTAGGGTCGTTACTGGGAGGCTAGGGCCGTTATGGGCTAAACATCACACTATGTGATTTTCTTCGATTCTCGTTGTTGTTTTCATATTCCTTGTGTTTTTTTTTATTTTATTTCTTTTTGCAGCCTGCCATTGGAGGTAAAAACATTTTCGCATTACGGAGAAAACTAACGGATTGATTAATAAGAGAATAGAAGTTTTTTCGTCTTAAGAGGAAAAGCAATCTTACGAAAAAAAATATATATGCATTAAAAAAAACTCCTCTGGTCCACCAAAGTAATTAATTTCCTTCAATTTCATATATTTAACCTCCCGTTCTAATAACTCATTCACCGCTGTTTGCATTCGAAAGAGAGGATTTTATTAAACACGAAAACCTCTGCAGCCGTTGGGCATAAACGGTTTATATTTCTTCCTTTTATTCTTTTCCCAACATCAAAACGGAAGTAAAGAAAAAGAAGAATAAAAAAAAAATGGCAGCACCTTCAATCTGCGCTCGTGACACATTTCAGTGTTTGCTCACTACAAGCAGCCTTCGTACCTCTCACCTTCTTCCTTTGAGCCTTTAAATTAAATGGCGGGTTCTTAACGGCGAACCGCAGCAAACTGAAGGATAAAATAAACACACGAACTCCGTTTTAAAGTAAGCAATTTCCGAAACAGCAAGAAAAGAAAAAAAAAAAAAAAAATGGAGGGGGTTATTTTATGACCGCGATGTCATGAAGAAAGATTTTCAAAGGCGATTATACACCTTCAGGTGAATTTATTTACAAGATGTGCCTTTATATGGGGTTCACTTTAAAATCACCAATAAATATCAACTGGGGTAAAATTGGATTTAAATTTATAAGCTTCCTAAGTTCAGAAAAAGAGAAATTTCAGGATTTTTCTCAAATGAAGCCATAATGGTGATTTGATCTGAAGCATAAGCACCTGGGAGGATAATTAATCGTCATTTTTTTTTTAGGAATAATCAGCACTAAATCGATTTAATTTTCGATAATGACTTTTAGAGTTAACATTATTATTTTTGTATATTGAAAGATGCAATATTGTGTTTAATTTAAAATAAATTACAGAATTTTAATCATCTTTTATCTTAGTTCTTGCTATTGATTACAGTTGGGCATCTCGTTAATCCATTCATTATTTTCTCAACATTAAAATTAATTTCACCAGTTATTCTGTTTCTTTCTTTGTTTAGTACAAGAGGAATATTAATAATAATATTGTATTTAGTCAGAAGTGGAAGATTGATAATATTCCGTAAATAAGAATTTCGCTCAATAAATAAAAATAATTGATTAAATAAATGTTTTGCATTTTTCCAACTGAACTTTTAAAATACTGTTGTTAGAACAACTTCATATTGGAATAAAATTAAACTTAAAACAAACGGGCATTTCTAATATTGCGGTTTTAAAAGCATTTCTTTTTTTTTTTTTATCTTTATCATCTGTTTGAAATTGAAATTTTGAATCTAACATTTTGCAGCCATGCTTTTATTCGTCTTGCTTTCAGTGAGGAGGACAAAGATATTCATGTCCAGTTTGGTCCATTCCAGGAGCAATTGGTGTTCAAACTTAGAAGCCATTGTCACTGAAAGTTCAAGCTGTTTTGTTTTTATAGTTTTCATGGACACCCTGACAGATCCTGAACCTATTCCCACAGAAACTGTAAGGAGTCAATCGGAAAAGATCTCCAATGAACTGACGTGTTTCTTACTACAATCGTTCTGTTGCAACTACGTATTTTTGATTATCTGCTCATCCAATAACATTATAGGAAATGCAATTGGTCTTTACTGAGCAACATTATTCAGAAAAGAACAATTGCATTTGACAGCCAACGGCCATACCATGCTGAATATATCGGTTCTCGTTAGATCACCGAAGTCAAGCATCATCGGGCGCGGTCAGTACTTGGGTGGGTGACCACCTGGAAATACCGCGTGTCGTTGGCATTCACAAATTTGGGACCTAAATGGCCGAGTGTCTAGCGCTCTGGCGCTCTGTGCCACAGGTTTCGGTTTCGAATCCCGGTGGTGCCATGGATGTTTGTAGTGGTTCGGAATCCACTTTAAGCCGTAGGTCCCGGTCTCCTATGACTGTAAGAGCGTCACGGAGCCAAAGTCAGACTTCTACCTACGGGTGCTCCATCACAACAGAAGCTGCTTCCTTCCCCTTCAATCATACGTATGGGCTCGTGGACTTGGCCAGCCAAGTGGGATACGAAACAACAACACAATTGCATTTTCTTCCAAATAAAAGCAGTCGCACCAACATAACTGTTGACAATGTGGCGAGAGGAATATTAAAGTGGGGGGCGATAAGCTTATCTTAGTTACGACATACTTGCATATGCGAGTCCTATTTGGGGATCTACTGCTCCGTCGAATTTCGAGATCATACAATCACTCGAAAATAAAATCCTACGTAGGATTCCAAATTCGCCCTGTTTTTTCCGAAACGAGGATAAGAGACAGGCTCTTTCCCTCCCAAGTTTTAAACAATTTGTTTATAAAATTGCATAAAAATTTGTATAACTCCATTCCCAATATGAATAATTCTGTTTTGAATGATCTAAGTAACTATGATGACGACATTTCTGATTTCAAAAATCCCAAAAGACCTCGCGCTGTTCTGACTAGTATTCATTAACGTTTCGATATCCTGCTTTCCGAATGACCATGCAGTTTCTCCGCTGAGTCAAAATTTCCCCTCTTCAATTGTTTTTGTTTCTATTGTTTTTTATTACCTTCTCTAAAATTTTAATAATAATATATAAAATTATATATGCATAAATTTGTTTGATTAACTAATAAAAATATAAATAATTAATAAGTTTTTTAAAATAAATTAATAATATATATATATACACTGAAGTGACAAAAGTCATGGGATAGCAATATGCAACTTTTCAGATGGCAGTAGCATCGCGTAGAACAGGTATAAATGCGCAGTGCTTTCGCAGAGCTTTCATTTCTGTTCAAGTTATTCATGTGAAGAGGTTTTGACGTGATGATGACCGCACAACGGGAATTAACAGACTTTGAACGCGGAATGTTAGTTGGAGCTAGACGCACGGGTCATGCCATTTCGGAAATCGTTAGGGAATTCAACATTCCCAGATCCACTGTGTCAAGAGTGTGCCGAGAGTATGAAATTTCAGGCATAACATCCCACCATGGACAGCGCAGTGGTCGACCGCCTGCACTTAACGACCGAGACCGGCGACGTCTGCAAAGAGTCGTAAATTCTAACAGACAAGCAACACTGCGTCAAATAACCGCAGAAATCAATGTGGGACGTACATAGGACTTGTCTGTTAGAAATGTGCGGAGAAATTTGGCTTTCTTGGGCTATTCCAGCAGAAGACCGACTCGAGTGCCTTTACTGACAGAACGACATCGCTTGCAGCGACTCTCGTGGGCACGTGAGCATATCGGTTGGTCCCTATACGAATGGAAAACCGTGGTCTGGTCCGATGAGTCACGATTTCAGTTGGTAAGATCTGATGGTAGGCTTCGAGTGTGGCGCAGACCCCACGAAGCCATGGGCCCAAACTGTCAGCAAGGCACTGTTCAAGCTGGTGGTGGATCCGTAATGGTGTGGGCTGTTTTTTCATGGCATGGACTTGGTCCTCTGGTGCGACTGGACCCAACATTGACTGGAAATGCTTATGTTCAGCTACTTGGAGATCACTTGCAGCCGTTCATGGACTTCATGTACCCAAACAACGATGGGATTTTTATGGATGGCAATGCGCCATGTCACCGGGCCACAACTGTTCGCGATTGGTTTGAAGAACATTCTGGACAATTCCAACGAATGATCTGGCCACCTAGATCGCCCGACATGAATCCCATCGAGCATTTATGGGACATCATCGAGAGGTCTGTTCGTGCCCAAAATCCTGCACCATCAACGCTTTCACAATTATGGACGTCTATCGAGACAGCATGGCTCAATATTCCTGCAGAAGACTTCCAACAATTTGTTGAGTCCATGCCACGTCAAGTTGCTGCACTTCGCCGGGCGAAAGGAGGGCCGACATGATATTAAGAGGTATCCCATGACTTTTGTCACTTCAGTGTATATACATATATATTACTCTTTTTCTATCTAATCAATTGGCTTAAAGTTTAGAAAAAAACTTCTCTCATTCACAAAGCAGGTGATAAAGGTTGCTAAGCAACCAAGGTTCTCTGTCAACCTGGCAAATCGTCGTCGTCGTCGACTGTGTCGCACGAGGGGTAGTACTATCGTTTTGACCGAAATCCGAAGTAAACCCTTTATTTCTGTTAATCTGTGGATCTTACTATTTTTTCTTAACAGCCCGTTCATATCTATATCTTCTCCATAACATTGAAAATAGAAAACAGGTAGAAACACCTCATTATCTAAAAACTGCACGTTATCCACAGATTTCATGTCATTCACCAACCCAGTAAGTACGAGCTATCTCTCGTACTTATGAGCTATCTCTGCCGAATGAGCTATATCTGCCGAATGAGCTATCTGCTGGAATCTAATCGAAATTAGATCTAATCTAATTAGATTGGAATCTAATCCCTGGCTAATTAGCGTAGAGTTTGCAAGAAATAGAGAATATATCTCTGCCGAGTGAGCTATCTCTGCCGAATGAGCTATCTCTGGCGGATGAGCTATCTCTGGCGGATGATTTACCTCTGCCGGATGAGTTATCTCTGTCAGATGAGCTATCTCTGCCTAGTGAGCTATATCTGCGGATGAGCTATCTCTACCGAGTGAGCTATCTTTGCCGAATGAGCTATCTGCTGGAATCTAATCAAAATTCTAATCCCGGGCTAATTAGCCTAGAGTTTGCAAGAAATAGAAAATATATCTCTGCCGAGTGAGCTATCTCTGCCGAGTGAGCTATCTCTGCCTGGTGAGCTATCTCTGCCAAATGAGCTGTCTCTGCCAAATGAGCTGTCTCTGCCAAATGAGCTGTCTCTGCCAAATGAGCTGTCTCTGCCAAATGAGCTGTCTCTGCCAAATGAGCTATCTGCTGGAATCTAATCGAAGTTCTAATCCGGGGCTAATTAGCCTAGAGTTTGCAAGAAATAGAGAATATATCTCTGCCGATTGAGCTATATCTGTCGGATGAGCTATCTCTGCCTACTGAGCTATATCTGGCGGATGAGCTATATCCTGCGGATGAGCTATCTCTGCCGAATGAGCTATCTGCTGGAATCTAATTGAAATTAGATCTAATCTAATTAGATTGGAATCTAATCCCTGGCTAATTAGCGTAGAGTTTGCAAAAAATACAGAATATATCTCTGCCGAGTGAGCTATCTCCGACGGATGAGCTATCTCTGCCTAGTGAGCTATATCTGCGGATGAGCTATATCTGCGGATGAGCTATCTCTGCCGAGTGAGCTATCTTTGCCGAGTGAGCTATCTTTGCCGAGTGAGCTATCTTTGCCGAGTGAGCTATCTTTGCCGAATGAGCTATCTTTGCCGAGTGAGCTATCTCTGCCGAGTGAGCTATCTTTGCCGAATGAGCTATCTTTGCCGAATGAGCTATCTGCTGCAATCTAATCGAAATTCTAATCCCGAGCTAATTAGCCTAGAGTTTGCAAGAAATAGAAAATATATCTCTGCAGAGTAAGCTATCTCTGCCTGGTGAGCTATCTCTGCCGAATGAGCTATCTCTGCCGAATGAGCTATCTCTGCCGAATGAGCTATCTCTACCAAATGAGCTATCTGCTGGAATCTAATCGAAGTTCTAATCCCGGGCTAATTAGCCTAGAGTTTGCAAGAAATAGAGAATATATCTCTGCCGACTGAGCTATATCTGTCGGATTAGCTATCTTTTCGGATGAGCTATCTCTGCCTAGTGAACTATGTCTGGCGGATGTGCTATCTCTGCCTAGTGAGCTATATCTGACGGATGAGCTATCTCTGCCGAGTGAGCTATCTGCTGGAATCTGCTGATAGCATTCCAAAATTCTTGTTCCACGTTGATTTTTATAGGACGCGGAAAATCAAATGGGAAAACTAAAAGTATATTCATAACAAAATCTGAAGTATCAAATGAAACGAAAAGGTCTGAAATAGAAGAAAAGATAGAAACACCTCATTATTCAAAAATTAACCGTACTCCACAGATTTCATGTCATTCAATAACCTTACCACTTGAACATTGTTCCACATTGTTTTTATAGGACGCAGAAAATCAAATGGAAAACTAAAAGTATATTCATAACAAAATCTGAAGATGAACTTAAATACCAAAAAAGGTCTTTAGTTTACCGATCCACAACACCGTCTTGCTGATGAGATGTACGGGTACATGGATTAAGTTTTCTAACTAAATACACATTTCTCTATCAGTAACGGCACTCCATCTTTACAAAGCACCCTATAAAGTGATTGCGAGTTAAGGACAAGGAGATAACGATCCATTTATCGCTCTGCACAACATTATCAGAGATAGCCTTCTTCCAAACAAGGAAATCACTGACAACGCACTCATTCCAAAAGATAATCACGTATCAAAATAATGAAAAGCTTTTCGTCCAAACCTAATGGCCTTAATAAGATTTCAATCAAACAGGAGGAGCCGGATCCTTTCCAAATATGGGCTTAGGACACCTAGTTGAAACGAGAAAGAAACACAGAGGCCATGTAATCTTTTATCTAAAGCATCCTCCCTCCATTACAATGCTATTTAGTAACTTTCCCGTTAATTCAAGGTAATCTGGAGGGCTTAGAAGGATTACCACTGATAAATAGAGAAGAGTGGCAGCATTAATACTTAGTGGGCAAATTTTCATGAAAAGAGAAATGCTCGCAAATTAGCACTCCATATTTGAGTCGGGCCTGCCCTGATAATTCGCAAAATGGAGCCATCACTTTATTTATTTATTTTTTTGTTTATCTCTGTCACGATGCTCTTAAGGATGGAAATTCGCTGAAATTTATTGGGTATTAAAGAGAAACAGTAGATTCGTTTAAGTAAAGAATAAAATTTAGTGGTTGACAACATGAGTTCCGGATTTATTTCGGTATTGCCGATTTGAGCCCAAAAAATATTGCATTCGTCTAATATTGTTTTCCTTTCTGATATTGTATTGTATAATTGTCTTTTCCTTTTCATTTGCAAAGGTTATTTGTAAGAAGCTTTTTTTAATCCAACGTTCTGAATGCAATGTTATATTTAGGAGTACAGTATTATTATCCTCTTTAATATTGTGTTGTCTAATATTGTTTTCCCTCCTTAATATTGTATTGTTTAATTTTATTTTCCTCTCTAATATTGTATTGTACAATAGTGTATTCCTTTTTAATATTGTAATGTGTAATAGTGTATTCCTTTTTAATATTGTACTGTCTAATAGCGTATTCCTTTTTAATATTATATTGTCTAGTAGTGTATTCCTTTTTTAATATTGTATTGCCTAATAGTGTACTACTGTGTCAAAAAAGTAAGACCAATTTTCAATTCCCAGGGCTTATGGAATTTCAATTTTTTTTTTCTTTTTTAGGTTGCTGGCACTGTTCTTGACATCTGTGGGAAATGTGACGTCAAAATATTCATCAGTGCTTGAGTTACGCTTGGCTTTGTGAGACGCTGAAACTGATTCCGGCTTTGTGGGCAGTGGATACATCAGCACAATGGCATCCCTGTGCCCAACGTTATTGTCATTTTGAGAATCTAAATGGAAGAAACGCCTCATTATCCAAAAATTGTCCACAATCCACAGATTTCATGTCATTCAACAACCTGTACCAAGTGACTTACCACTTGAAATACACCCCCAGAACGTTACAATGTACGTCAGCATGATAGCATTCCATAATTGTTGGACCACGTTGATTTTTATATGAAGCGTAAAATCAAATGGTAAAACTAAAAGTATATTCATAACAAAAATCTGAAGATGAACTTAAATAAGATGATTATAAGATGATCAAATAAAAGCAAAATGTATTTAATAGAAAACACGTAGAAACACCTCATTATCCAAAAATTGCCCAAAAATATACAGTTTTACTGTCATTCAACAACCTGCACTAAGTACTTTACCACTTGAATGTTTCACAATGTTTTTTATAGGAAGCGGGAAAATCAAATGGAACACTAAAAGAATATTCATAACAAAATATGAAGATGAACTTAATTATCAAATGAAATGAAAAGGTCTGTAACAGAAAACAAGTAGAATCACCTCTTTATCCAAAAATTCCTCTCTATCCACAGATTTCATGTCAATGTTCGACAACCTGCACCACTTGAAATACACCTCCAGAACATTACAATGTACCTCATTATGATAGAATTCCACAATTATTGGTCCACATTGCTTTTTATAGGACACGGAAAAATCAAATGGAAAATTAAAAGCATATTCATAACAAAATCTGAAGATGTGCCTTATTACTCTGATACTTAAGTGCCAAAAACGGTCTGCAGTTTACCGATCCACAACACCAGCTTCCTGATGAGATGTACGAGTACATTACTTAAGTTTTCTAACTAAATACACATTTTTCAATCAGTAACGACACTCCATGTTTACGAAGCACCCTATAAAGAGATTGTGAGTTAAGCACAAGGAGATAACGATCCATTTATCGCTTTGCACAGCATTATCAGTGATAGCCTTTTTCCAAACAAAGAAATCACTGACAAGGCACTCATTCCAAAAGATAATCATGTATCAAAATAATGAAAAGCTTTTCGTCCAAACCTAATGGCCTTAATAAGATTTCAATCAAACAGGAGGAGCCGGATCCTTTCCAAATATGGGCTTAGGCCGCCTAGTTGAAACGAGGAAGAAAAACAGAGACCATCTAATCTTTTATCTAAAACAGCCCTTCCCATTACAATGCTATTTAGCAACTTTTCCGTTAATTCAAGGTAATCTGGCGGGCTTAGAAGGTTTACCACTGATAAATAGAGAAGAGTGGCCCGCCTTGATGCTTAATGGGTTTAATTTTCATGAGAAGAGCCCTGCTCGCAAATTAGCACTGCATATTCTAGCCGGGCCTTCCCTGATATCTCGCAAAATGGAGCCATTACTTTTTTTTGTTCCTCTCTGTCACGATGCTCTTAAGGATGGAAATTTGCTAAAATTTATTGGGTATTAAAGGGAAACAGTAGACTCTTTTAAGTAAAAAATAAACTTTAGTGGTTGACAACATGAGTTCCGGATTTATTTCCGTATTGCCGATTGAAGCTCAAAATTATTGTGTTCTTCTAATAGTGTATTCTTTCTTAATATCGTACTGTCTAATAGTGTTTTCTTGATTAATAGCGTACTGTCTAATAGTGTATTTCTTTTTGATGTCGCACTGTTTAATACTGTATTCCTTTTTAATACTGTACTGCCTAATAGTGTATCCCTTTTTAATATTGTACGGCCTAATAGTATATTCCTTTTTAATATCGTACTGTCTAATAGGGCATTCTGTTTTAATATTGCACTGCGTAATAGTGCCCGGTGCAAGTTCCGGTCAATTACGTCACCTTGAGAATCTAAAATGGAAGAACACGCAGAAATACGTCATTATCCAAAAATTGCTTTGGAATCATAGTCCAAAAACTGCTCGTTATAAACAGATTTCTTGTCATTCAACAAATCAGTACTAAGTACCTTATCACTTGAGCGTTGTTCCACATTCTCTTTATATAACGCGGAAAATCAAATGGGAAAACTGAAAGCATATCCATAATAAAATCTGAAGATGAACTTAAGTATCAAATAAAATGAAAAGGTCTGTAATAGAAAACACATAGAAACACCTCATTATCCACAAAATTGAACGTAATCCACAGATTTCAGGTCATTCAGCAACTTTAACCAAGTACCTCACCATTTGAACATTATTCCACATTGTTCTTGTAGGACGCAGAAAATCAAATGGAAAACTAAAAGTATATTCATAAAATCTGAAGATGAACTGAAATACCAAAAAAAGGTCTGCAGTTTACCGATCAACACCACTATCTTCCTGATGAGATGTACGAGTACATTGATTAAGTTTTCTAACTAAATACACATTTCTCTATCAGTAACAGGCACTCTATCTTTACAAAGCACTCTATAAAGAGATTGCGAGTTAAGGACAAGGAGATAACGATCCATTTATCGCTCTGCACAACATTATCAGAGATAGCCTTCTTCCAAACAAAGAATTCACTGACAGCGCACTCATCCGAAAGATAATCACGTATCAAAATAATGAAAAGCTTTTCGCCCAAACCTAATGGCCTTAATGAGATTTCAATCAAACAGGAGGAGCCGGATACTTTCCAAAATATGGGCTTAGTCCGCCTAGTTGAAACGAGAAAGAAAAACAGAGGCCGTAATCTTTTATCTAAAGCATCCCCCACCTATTACAATGCTATTTAGCAACTTTTCCGTTAATTCAAGGTAATCTGGCGAGCTTAGAAGGATTACCACTGATAAATAGAGAAAGCTACGCACCTTGATACTTAATGGGCTTAATTTTCACGAGAAGAGCCATGTTCGCAAATTAGCACTCCATATTCTAGCTGGGCCTGCCCTGATAATTCGAAAAATGGTGCCATCGCTTTTTTTTTGTTGTTGTTGTTGTTTCTCTCTGTCACGATGGTTTTAAGGATGGAAATTTGCTGAAATTTATTGGGTGTTAAAGAGAAACGGCAAACACTTTTGAGTAAAAAATAAACTTTAGTGGTTGACAACATGAGTTCTGGATTTATTTCGGTATTGCCGATTGAAGCTCAAAAATATTGCATTCTTCTAATAGTAGTTTTTCTTTAGTGGTTGACAACATTCCTTTTTAATATTGTAGTGTCTTGTCATGTTTTGTCTAATATTGTTTTCCATTTTAATATTGTACTGTCTAACAGTGTACTACTGTGTCCAAAGAGTAAGACCCATTTTCAATTTAAAATTCCCGGGGCTTACGGAATTTCAATTTTTTTTTACGTGGCTGGCACTGTCCTTGATATCTTTGGGAAATTTCACGTCAAAATATTCATTAGTGTTTGAGTTACACTTGGCTTTGTGAGAGGCTAATACGGATTCCGGCGATTTAACATCCCCATAACATTGAAATGTTTCCAATTAACGGCCCGGGTGAAAGGTTTTCTTTGTGGGCTGTGGACCCGTCCTGCATAATGACAGCCCGGTGCCCAACACTATTGTCATCTTGAGAGTCTAAAATGGAAGAACATGTTGAAACACCCCATTATCCAAAAATTGCTTTGGAATCATTCTCCAAAAATTGCACGTTATCCACAGATTTTATTTCATTCAACAACTTGCACTAAGTACTTTACCACTTGAACATTGTTCCACATTGTTTTTATAGGAGGCGGAAAATCAATTGGAAATCTAAAAGCATATTCATAACAAAATCTGAAGATGAACTTAAGTATCAAATGAAATGAAAAGATCAGTAATAGAAAACACGTAGAATCCTACATAATTACATCACAGTCAATTACATCATCTTTAGAATAGAAAATTGAAGAACATGTTGAAACACTCCATTATCCAAAAATTGCTTTGGCATCATTGTCCAAAAATTGCTCGTTATCCACAGATTTCATGTCATTCAACAACGTGCACTAAGTACCTTACCACTTGAACATTGTTTTTATAGGACGTGGAAAATCAAAGGAAAACTAAAAGCATATTCATAACAAAATCTGAAGATGAACTTAGGTATCAAATGAAATGATAAGGTCTGTAATAGGAAACATGCAGAAACACCTCATTATCCAAAATTTGCTCGTTATCCACAGATTTCGTATCATTCCACAAAATGCACTCAGTATCTTACCACTTGAAATACACCTTCAGAACATTACAATGTACCTCATCACGATAATTCTTGTTCCACTTTGTTTGTTATAGGTCGTGGAAAGTCAAATAGGATACTAAAGGCATGCGCATAAAAAATCCGAAAATGAACTTAAGTATCAAATGAAATGAAAAGATCTGTTGTAGAAACACCTCATTATCTCTCGTAATCCACAGATTTCATGCCATTCGACAACCTGCATTAAGTACCTTACCACTTGAAATACACCCACCAGGTTATTACAGTGTACCTCCGCATGATAGCATTCCAAAATTCTTGTTCCACGTTGCTTTTTATAGGACGTGGAAAATCAAATGGGAAAACTAAAATAAAAAAGAAATGTAACAAAATCTGAAGTATCAAATGAAACGAAAAGGTCTGAATTAGAAAAAAAGGTAGAAACACCTCATTATTCAAAATTTCCCCGTAATCCAGAGATTTCATGTCCTTCAATAACCTGCACTCACTACCTTACCACTTGAACATTGTTCCACGTTGTTCTTATAGGACGCAGAAAATCAAATGGAAAACTAAAAGTATATTCATAACAAAATCTGAAGATGAACTTAAATACCAAAAAAGGTCTTTAGTTTACCGATCCACAACACCGTCTTGCTGATGAGATGTACGGGTACATTGATTAAGTTTTCTAACTAAATACACATATTTCTATCAGTAACAGCACTCCATCTTTACAAAGCACCCTATAAAGAGATTGCGAGTTAAGGACAGGGAGATAACGATCCATTTATCGCTCTGCACAACATTATCAGTGATAGCCTTCTTCCAAACAAAGAAATCACTGACAGCGCACTGATCCGAAAGATAATCACGTATCAAAATAATGAAAAGCTTTTCGCCCAAACCTAATGGCCTTAATGAGATTTCAATCAAACAGAGGCCGAATCCTTTCCAAATATGGGCTTAGGCCGCCTATTTGAAACGAGGAAGAAAAACAGAGACCATCTAATCTTTTATCTAAAGCATCCTCCCTCCATTGCAATGCTATTTAGCAACTTTTCCGTTAATTCAACGTAATCCGGCGGGCTTAGAAGGATTACCACTGATAAATAGAGAGAGCTGCGCACCTTGATACTTAATGGGCTTAATTTTCATGAGAAGAGCCATGCTCGCAAATTAGCACTCCATATTCTAGCTGGGCCTGCAGCCTGATAATTCGAAAAATGGTGCCATCGCTTTTTTTTTTTTTTTTTTTTTTTGTTGTTTTTGTTGTTGTTTCTCTCTGTCACGATGCTTTTAAGAATGGAAATTTGCTAAAATTTATTGGGTATTAAAGAGAAACGGCAAATTCTTTTAAGTAAAAAAATAAACTTTTGTGGTTGACAACATGAATTCGTGATTTATTTCCGTATTGCCGATTGAAGCCTATTGCAGAATATTGCATTCTTTTAATAGTGTATTCCTTTTTAATATTATACTGTCTAATAGTGTATTTCTTTTTAATATTATACTGTCTAATAGTGTTTTCCTTTTTAATATTGTACTGTCTAATAGTGTGTTCCATTTTAATATTGCACTACCTAATACTGCATTTCTTTTTAATATTGTGCTGTATAATAGTGTATTCCTTTTTAAAATTGTATTGTCTATTATTGTTTTCCTTTTTAATGTTGTGCTGTCTAATAGTGAATTCCTTTTTAATATTGTATTGTCTATTATTGTTTTCCTTTTTAATATTGTGCTGTCTGATAGTGTATTTTTTAATCGCGTACTGTCTAATAGGGTATTCCTTTTTATTATTGTATTGTCTGATTGTGTATTCCTTTTTAATATTGCACTGTCTAATATTATATCCTCTTTAATATTTTATTGTATAATATTGTTTTTATGTTTAATATTGTATTGTCTAATATTGTTTTTCCTCTTTAATATTATATTATCTAATAGTGTTCTCCTTTTAAATATTGTATTGTCTAATATTGTTTTTCCTCTTTAATATTCTATTATCTAATAGTGTACTACTTTTAAATGTTGTTTTTCTTTTTATTTGCAAAGGATATTTTTAAGCAGCTTTTTATACTCCAACGTTCTGAATGCAATGCTACATTTAGGCGTAGAATATTATTTTTTCGTGTTATTCGATAAGATAATTACTTAGTTGTTTAAGAAAATCTTCAGCCTAGTATAAGGTAAAATGTGTGGTTACACTTCATTATATCCCACATCAGAATAATTCACATGGTTTTTTTTTAATATTTTTTTTCTAATGCAGCTCGCAGATACTTAGACCGTGATCTTTTTATGCCATAAGAGCTACACCGATGTTACTCATTTAGTGTTACCCAGGGAACGTGTATAGCTTGAAGATAAGCCATGGACGCGGAGTAAAAATAATATATAAAACTGAAATAAATATAAAACATACTATGCATTATAAAAATTAATTATAGGGAATAAGGGTTAAAATAATTCTTCTTCAATGCCATGACAACCCAATGGTGGGCTAAGACTTTCTGCCTACTGGAAGGTTCAAAAACATGAGATGTTGTTTTCTTTTTATGGGATAGAGTTGTCTATTATTTTTATATATTTGTATATCGTTTTATGGGATGGGTCTATTTTTGCCTGCCCTACTCCCAAGTCATATTAATATTAGACCACGACCTACGGTTTAGAATGTATTCCGAACTACTACAAACATCCATGGCATCGCCGGGTCGCTCCAGGCTGAAACCTGTGGTACGGAGAGCCAGAGCCCTAGTCACTCGGTCATCAGGACCCATATAATAATTCTGCTTCTTTTAAATGGGGGGAACAACTTTCTTTGTTTATGATTCAAAATACATCGGGTTTTTTTGTCATTTTATCTGTTTATAGAAATTTGCTATCTATCGTTTATGTGTTTAAAAATCTATAAAATATTATTACGTTTTATATGATTTGTTTTAAAATGAAATATTTAGTATTTTTCAATAATGCTGAATAAATTGCCTAAAGAGCAATTTTAATGTTTAATTAAAATTTAGTAGACTTGTCCTATTTTTTTTTTATAAGAAGCGAAATTCCCAGATATATTTTATGTAGCAAGAAGTGACTAATGTATCCATGGTTACCATAGAGCCATGCGTCATAACAAAGTCTGTACTTAAATTCAGGCAATTTCTTTTTTATTGAAAGATTTTTATAAAAAAAAAAATTCTTTTAAACGTCACTATTTCATAGCAAACAAATTACTTCTAATTTCTTGAAAAGTTCTTAAAACATTTTAAAACTATTTCAAGACGAAAATATCATTTTTAATGTTTTGTCAAAAAACAGATAATGTTACCTACTAACATTTCAACATTTAATTCGCGTATTTTTTTTTTATTATCTTTGAAATGTGTCATGATTATCTCATGATTTCAACTGGGACTTTTTGAAAAATTGCTCTAATATATATCTCTATTTTTATGTTACTATTTATAATGAAAGATGATAAAAAAAATATGCAGCATGGTAATAGTCCTAGTGATTCGCAATTCTTTTGATTATCACTTTTTTTTAAATCGCATTGATTTAAATTCCTTTCAGAATAAAAAGAAGAAGAAAACTGAAATCTGCTCGGCAAATTTCAGCTTATCATGTGTGAACATTCAAGAACGGATGAATAAACTCAGGAGTATGCCAATGTTTAATAATGCGCGAGACATACGAAGCAATGGATTGGAATACTGCAAGAATGGCCAAATTCAAATAGCCACATGAATATAGCAATGTTGAAGAGATCAAAAACTTCATGAAGAATGAATTGTTCGAGAATATCTAAAAGAATACGCAAAAGTAACATAAGTGTAGTCGTAAATGAAGAATGAAGTATTCCAAATACGATAAGAAGCACTATACAGCTTCATAAGCATGGGAAAATGCCAAAAGTGATAAATATGAAAGTTCAAAAAAGAATTGATCAACGCATTACGAGTTATTTGGATTTAAAAGTGTTTAAAATCCCAACCCAAAGCGTGAAAAGTGCTTCACAACCATACTACAAAACACTTCAAGCAAAAGCCAAATTCTCCAGATAATTCCTGAGGATTAACGTTATTCATGAAGCATTTCAAGAGTTAAGGAGCCCAAAGTACCATTTTCCGCCAAAATTTTGAATGAAGTTTTATTTGCTTGGCTCTCATTTTCGGATAACGTCACGGACCTCTAACCAGGACAACATCATGTTCACACAGGATAATAAATATATCGGATGTTTTTTTTTCTCTAATGCAGCTGGCAAACAAACATGGACGTCTTGCATGCCTTAAGGCAAGCGCTGCACAGACGTAACTCACTTAGCACTACACCGGGGGCGCGTGTAACTTGATGGTAAGCCACGGACGCGGAGAAATAATGCCCCCGCAACGCTCTACGGTCCTATTAGGACCAGAACCTACGGTTTAAAGTGGATTCCGAACCACTACAACACCTATGGGCAAAGCCGGGATTTGAACTGATACCTGTGGTACCGAACGCCAGAGATATATCGGAAGTATAAATGAAGAATTTTAAAATCAAATTTTGATGTATATATATATATTGCTGCGATTATACGTTCATGCATTTTCCTAAACACCACAGATTTTTAAAAAATATTTATAGAACTCGAATATTTTCCACTTTAGTACATTAGCAAAAAGAGTTCACATGAGTCTAGACATGATGTTGAAAAAAGTTTTTTTTTTTTTTACTACAACGATTCTAATTTCCATGAAGATGAACAAAGAGGAGAAATTGAAACATTATTCGATTTATTTACATCCCCCAGACTGGAAGATGAACACACCGCTGCCTCTCTCAATAAGAGAGAAAAAAAAACAAAGAACAGACAGGCTGAAAACATAAGGATTTTGTTTCAAAATGCAGACATTTTTATGTCACTTCCTCTACATGTATTTTTCGCTAAGTTATCCGTGAGAATAAAGTGTCACTTAACGTAATATGGAGTTAAACACATTTTTGGTTTAAATCCCCTCAAATACAAATTTTAAAGAGAAAAACAATCTAACTATTAACAATAACAAACTATTGAAATGAACCATAATGTATATGTTACAGAAAATGTTTGATTAAATAGACTACTATTATATAAAAAGCTACTATTTTATAGACGCTAACCAGATCCATCCTATGATGCAAATTTTGTTTCCTGCAGGAGATAGTATTTTCCTGGACGATAAATAATGCACCTAACCATGCAGCGGGACTTGTCAAATCATGGTTTAATGAACACGAGGATGAAGTAAACATCCACCTTGACCCACACCGTCACCCGACCTCAATATCAATAAATCTTTATGGTCTAGTTTAGAGCTTTCAATACGGAATTGATATCCTCCACCGGCATCTCTCCCAGAACTTTCCCAATATCACCATGAAGAATGGTACAATATTCCACTAAACACTATTCAGCACTTGTATGAATCGATTCCTAGACGAATCCAAGCTGTATGACATGCCAAAGGCGGTCCTACACCATACTAATAAAAGATTCTTTATAAATATATGATGTTTCCATTATTTTGATAACCCCCTGTATGTAATTAATACGTTTAAAGTTGCAATGGATATTAAAACGCAACACATGCATTAAATAAAAATTACTAACTATTCATCTCGCTGATAGTTAAAAATGACGAAATCACAGATTTAAAATGGCTGCTTCTAAAAAAAGGACTCATTATGTAATTGTAGAAGTATCTTCTGATTTTTTAGTTAAGTTTTTTTTTATTCTAATATCAATCACCTTACGTCATTCTTCCCCATTAGGATATATTTCAGTTGCAACATATTCAGCGTTGCGTAATTACAGGAGATGCTTTAATTTCTGGAAAGTCTTCTTAGGTGCATAATAACGTATCTGTATTATAAGTGAGAAAATTTCAACTAACGCTTTCGTAGCAATTCAACGCTGGCTAACAATTACTCAGGTGCATAGAAATCTGCCGAGCAATTTTAATTATGTAGAACAAACCTCTCTTCTTCCATGCCAGCTATTCATTTTCTCCCGGCCACAAGAATAGGGTTGGGATAATTTTAAAAATTTGAAAATCATAAAAGCGTCTTTTGACAATAAGAGTTTAAAGAGTTATTTTATTCATTTCATTGATAAATATTAGGTGAAAGACTTTTTCCTCATAGTATTCGTGCACCATCTACTACTGTACCCAAAAAGTAAGACCAATTATTTTTTTTAAAAAACTCTTTACTTATTCTTCCAAATTTATTTCATTGCCTTCAAAGGAATCCCCTCCGGACACAATGCATTTATGCCAACTTTTTCTCCAATCCTCAATGCATGCTAAAAAGTCGTCGGCAGGGATGGCCTTCAAAGAACGCGCCGATTCATGTTGAATCTCTTTAATAGACTCAAAACGGTGTCCCCGGAGTGGTCTTTTGAGTTTAGGGAATAGTCAGAAGTCCCACGGTGTGAATCCGCTGCTTGTGGAACGATATGGGTTTCATTTTTGTCGAAAAAGTCACGAAGAATCAATGCAGTGGGAGCTGACTCATTCAGTGTTTTCGGTACCCATCGAGACTTGACGCGTTTGAGCCCCAAACTGGAATTGACCGATCGCTTTGAAATTCCAACATCATAATTCAACATCATAAGCAAGGTCTCCAATTGTAAATCAACGATTTGCAAGCACCCAATCTTTAATTTTTTGGATATGAGCTTCGTCGGTTGAGGTGGAGGATCGGCCAGAGGGCTCTTCGTCTTCAACGCGTTCTCTGCCTTCATTGAACTGTTATACCACTTGTAAAAGTTTCTTTCCGATGTAGGAATGCTCACCGAATGCCTTCTGAAATATTCTATACGTTTCCGCAAACAAAATTCAATACACGTTCTTTGTTTAATTAATTCCGACATTGAAAAATCACCAGAAGTAGTTTTAGCGTCTCACAAAACCAAGCGTCACTCAAACACTAATGAATATTTTGACGTGAAATTTCACACGGATGTCAAGGATAGTGCCAGCAACCTAAAAAATATAAATAAATAAAATTGAAATTCCATAAGCAACGGGAGTTTTAAATTAAACATTAGTCTTATGTTTTGGACACAGTAGTATGAATGTGTTTTCCTTTTTGTTTTGTTTTTTATTGTTAGATTTTATAATGAATGTTTCCAACATATTTTAATTTAGTTAATTATAATTTTATTTTATTGTATATATAGGTGTGTGTGCGTGCACATATGGGCATCAACAACCTTGAAACGGTTGAGTAACATTGTATAAACGGAAAACTAAGACAGCATTCAATAAAACAATATATATATATATATATTTTCATTTTGCAAAATCGCTCATTCTCAATATTCTCATTAACTTCACCTTCGCAAATTTCGCAGTTAGCTATCAAAATCTGCTTCTATTTATTTCACTTCAACTCAACCGAGAACAATAAATTAAAAAAAAATTCTCCCCACATCGTTTCACACGGGTGCTTTTCAGCAATACCAAGAAACAATGCCAGAAAAACTACCAAACAGGAAAACTTATTAGTCAAAGTAATTAATTTTCCTTCCTGGTTTTTTATACCTTTTTTCCCCCTTAAAAATAAAAAAAAAGAAGCCACTTTGCTTCCTTTTTTCCCTTTAAATCGCAATATTTTTTAATTACTCTGCCCTTTTTTTTTTTTTTTTTTTTTTTTCCCCCTTTTTTTGTGTTTGTTTTCAGAAAAGAAATGATGCATGGCAATGTTACCGAGGATCGAGTTCGGGCAATTGTTTTTCTTTTGGCAAAGTTGGAGGCGTAATAAATTAGAATGCCATAATATTTAACCTGGTGCGGGCTCGGAGAAGAAAGTGGTTAAAGGCGAAAGATCGAAAAAGAGAAGATATAAATTACACCAGAGCCAGCAGTGATCACTTTTCCCAACAATTTATTCTTTTCCGGAGCAGCTTAATTAATTGATTGTCTTAAATGGCATTTCGGATCAATAGATAAATGATGACGATGTGCAGTTTGTCTAAAATCCACTGAGCTTTATGAAATGAGTCTTTCTGTTTAAAAATAAATAGACACAAAACACTCTTTGAAAGTTAAGATTTCATTCCGTCAACAATAATTATATGAGTTTCTTTTTAGTAATACCGAGTTTCACCTAAGTTACTCACCTACTATAATGAAAAAATTATAGCCTATTCAGGTGCATCACCGGAAGCCTGTTACGCTGGACCCTTATTCGTTACTAAGGACACTTTTGAATTAATACCTCAAAGGGCGTTGGAGTGGGAACTCTACTCCTCGAGCCCGACGGATGATTCACTGACCTACAGATTTATCAACCATCACACGGCTTTCAATTTGTCGTTAGAATTCCGAACCAAGCACACTTCGTTGAAAAACTATCCGCCAAGTCATTGCGGTCCTGTTACTTCAATGGATAAATGATATCTGTTAGAACCGACATAGAAATGATGCCGTTAGTCTGCGTATACTCGCAGGACGGCCAAATAATTTAACATTAATGAAAGACAATTAAAATTAATACTGAAACAAACTAATTAATTTTACTTTTAATGAATACTAATATACAATGATTACACTTAAATTTAGGATTTTAAATTGGCACACAAAACAGAATTAATAAAAAATATTTATAGAGAAATAATCCTATTTTTTCCCATACCTCAAGCGAAATATTCCTATCTGTGGGTAGGCAAGGTACCAGTAGCCTCAAAACCTATATAAAAAATGGTCGCACCAAACTTGTCGATGGATACAGATTATCCATGTAGTCTGTCTCGCAGCAAAAATTTAGTGACCAGGCCCACGCCCTGTTCCAGACAGTTCTCTCTCCCCTTCTCTCTCAACGGGGTCCACCTTTCTTCCCGCAAAATTCAAAGGGCTCTTCTTTAACCCCCACCAAACTGACCGGTTTTCTTTTGGACCTCACCGTGGGTACGGGAGGGAGCGTCATCTGCCACTCCTGAATTCATCAAAAAAAGGAAATATACCTTGCCTACACACAATAGGATAATTACAAGTTATCAACAATATCCTTACAGCAAATTTAAATGATTCGTAATGAAATAGCATATTGGCAGGATTTAAACGAGGTAAATGTAATAAATTATTATCCAATCTGATGCTTGCAGAAATTCGCTTATAATCAGCATAATTTATTGCATGTTTAAATATTTATGAAACATCATAACCATTTCAAAGTAGAATTATAAAATTGATTCCGATTTGTAATATTGAGTAAATATAACTAATTAGATACACTTTTTGCACAACATCTATAAATGCGGCATGCAAATAAGGCGTTTCATTTCAAAGTGAAATAGCCCATTTATTCAAACACTGAGGTGTTACGTTTTAAGGCTCACGTTTATGAACAACGAGATTTTCACTGGCTGTTTTGCTGTAAATACAAAATGCAGACTTCTGTGGGTCATTTTCCGCTCTTTTTTTTTCTTCCTCAAACTGTACTGCTAAAAGTGCCATTTAAGTTATTTTAATAAATTACGAGATATGTGAATAATGTATTTAAAAATTTAGGATTAAAATGTCGCTAACAAAATTGTTAACAACTGTCGCTAACAACTGTTTTCACAAAGATTACCAAGTACTTCTGTGCCCACAAAGTACGGCCAATTTTTTTTTTCAAAAACTCTTTATTTATTCTTCCAAATTTATTTCATCGCCTTCAAAGTAATCCCCTCCAGACACGATGCACTTACGCCAACTTTTTTTCCAATACTCAATGCATGCTAAAACGTCATCGGCAGGGATGGCCTTCAAAGCGCACGGCGATTCACGTTGAATCTCTTCCATCGACACAAAACAGTGTCCCCGGAGTGGTCGTTTGAGTTTAGGGAATAGCCAGAAGTCGCACTGTGTGAATACGGTGGTTGTGGAACGATATGGGTTTCATGTTTGGCGAAAAAATCAAGAAGAATCAATGCAATGTGATCTGGAGCATTCAGTGTTTTCGATACCAATCGAGATTGGACGCGTTTGAGGCCCAAAATGGAATGGGCTGATCCTTTTGAAATTCCAACGTCCTCAACAAGGTCTCTAATGTATGTTTCTGTACAATTTCATAGACGATTTCAGGCATTCAGTTTCTGTACAGTTTCATTTCTTCAAAAACTATTTTTCTGGCTAAATTTGAAAATTAAAACTATTTTCTTCATTCTGTAAAGTTTTTTTGTGACATTTACGAAAATATTTTACGTTCATAACGTTTACACTAGACAAATATAGACGTACAAAATTTTTGCAGCAGCAAATATATTATTTTATGTTGTTGTTGTTAATGTTATTAGCCTTTTATTGAAGATTTTTAAAATCAAAGCCTCTGTACTTAGACTTCTCTTATATCAGTAACACATGTTAGCACAATTTATAAGATTTAATTTTCGTTATGCAAAAGGACAATTTCAGGTTTGACTTTTAACAAATCATTAAACAACATTTTCCTATGTTACGAGTATATATAGTATTACAAGTTCCTAAAACATAATTTCATGTCATGTCATTTGAAAACATTAAAATCCTCTTTCCAATTACAAAAATAAATTTTTTTCCCTATTTAAACCCTTTTTTTTCCAATTTTCCCCTTTTTATTATTTTTATTTATTTATTTATTTTATTTTTTTTTTTCCTGTAAATTCTGGGTCTTTTTCCAAAATTTCTGGCGGTTCTTTATACAAATTTAAATTTCTTATTAAATCATTTAGATCACCTTGCTTCAATAAATTTATTGGAATAGAAATTTTCATCGTTATTTTGGTTGTCTTCAAAGTCTGTATGGGTTTAATGCCAAGTGAGATGGAATTGGCAGATCTTCTGTGTGGTGGATTAGGGCACCAGATGACCGAGTGGCCAGCGCTCTGGCGCTCGTTACCACGGGTATCGGGCTCAAATCCCGGCGGTGCCATAGACGTTTGTAGTGGTTTGGAATCCACTTTAAGGATTAAATCGTAGGTCCGTTAAGTCATAGGTCCAGGTCTCATATGACTGTATGAGCATCACAAAATCCAATCAGACTACTTCTCACCCACATCATTCCCAAACTGTAAAGGGGCAACTCAGTTCTAGACACAGTGATCTGTGGTGTGGTGTATTAGGATTGCATTCATAAAGGAGGGTTGGGGTATTTTAAGCTGCAGCTGGGATTTTAATTGGCTTTTGTTTTCCTTTTCAATCCAAAATAAAAGTCGGAAGGATTATCAGATGTATTATTATTAATAATTATCAGATTATTATATATAATTATTATTAAGGATTATCATATCTCTGTGCACCACAAGAACTGAAAATGCTCCACTAGATACAGCAGGAAAGAGATGTAATTTGCAATTGCTCATGTAGTCTAAAGTAACATGCAAGACACTTAATTTGCATTGGATCTTCCAGTCAGTAACGTACAACACACGAAATTTGCATGTGTTCCCTTAGTCATACACTCAAGAGCCAAAACATTATGACCACCCCTACATTTTGCAATGAACTCGCCTGGTTGACGTGGAGGGCACGTGATCAGGTGGAAGTGGCATTTTAAGTGGTGGTATTAATCCATGCCAAGGCGGGTTGAAGCTGTGTTGCGCGCCAAAGGTGGGCCAACTCGTTATTGACAGGTGGTCATAATGTTTTGGCTCTTGAGTGTATGTAACATGCAAGACACATCCTAAGGTCAAAAGTATCATATAAGACATTTGATTTTTTTTTGTCAATATAATTCATCAAAACAAAACAAAAAAGTTCCAACAAAATTACTTCAGTAGAAAAAAAATCGTGAACATTTTATTGGAAATCCATTTTGAATTTTAATATTTATTACAAACTTCGCTACTATTTTGTAGTTTTAAAATGAAATTCAAAATGATTTAATAAAAATTTCTGTGCCTTTCCAAAACAAATTTATTCACAACAACAAAAAGCAAGGCAATTTAATTTTAAACTTATAAGTATCCAAATATTTCTATAAGACACTGTGTTTAAAGTAGAAATTTTTTCAATTCCTTCCAATAGTTCACACTCTCCTTGTATATATCTTGTTCAAATTTTCAATCGTTCATAAAATACTTTTTAATCATCCACTCAAGTTCAAGTACATTTTTTTAAACTTGTAGTGGATGACACTGGATGTCAATACAGTTTTATCAAATATTAATTAATTAATTCATTCATTAATTAATTAACACCATATATGAAACTGAAAATTGCAAGGAAATTCGCTTTCTATTTTGTCACTTAATAGTGTGTTTCTGTTATATGTGTATACATATTTATATTAATTTTAATTATTTAATAAAAAGTAACTAAACTAAAAATTTTCTTTGTTGACCGAAGTAGGAATTGACTTTACAATTTTTTTTTTATATTACTTGTTTTGTATTTTTAGTGTGATAAAAAATGTTGGAATAAAAGTTTACTGTTTTCATTTAAAAGGCTGCAGAAAAACAAATACATTTGAACACCTCCTGCACGATAAATGACCCCTACTCAATAAATCAGGCTTGAAGTTAACGTTCTGAATTATAATGGAGAATCGTTTGCATTGGAATATTCTAGAAACAAAACAGCGAAATAAAGAACAAAAACGAACAAATTCGAACGTGCCAAAACGTTTGTTAGCAAGTTGCGCCAAAGCGTAACGTGTAACACAACTCTTTTTTCTCTGGACTCAAAAAAGAAAGCAAGCAAAAGTAAAACTTTAATACATTCGAAAATGAATTCAATAAGACGGAGGCGCTAAAAACAATACATTTGAATACCTCCTGCACGATAAATGACCCCTACTCAATAAATCAGGTTGGAACATAACATTCTGAATTATAATGAAGAATCGTTTGCATTGGAATATTCTAGAACAACAACGAATTAAAGAACAAAACCCAAACAAAAAACAAAACGTGCCAAAACGTTTGTTAGCAAATTACGTCAAAGAAACGAGTTTTATGTGTAACACAACTCTTTCTGGACTCAAAAAAGAAAAAAGAAAGCAAACAAAAGTAGAAGTTTAATAGATTCGAAAATGAAGAAGCGAATTTAATAAGAGGGAGGCGCGAAAAACAATACATTTAAACACCTCATGTTCGATAAATGATCCTACACAATAAATCAGGTTGAAGCATAACATTCTGAATTATAATGAAGAATCGTTTGCATTGGAATATTCTAGAACAACAGCGAAATAAAGAACAAAAACTAAACGAAAAACAAAACTACTTCGAATTATAATAGAGAATCGTTTGCATTCTAATATTCTAGAACAACAGCGAAGTAAAAAACAAAAACCAAACGACAAACAAAACTTCTTCGAATTATAATAGAGAATCGTTTGCATTCTAATATTCTAGAACAACAGCGAAATAAAGAACAAAATGGAACGAAAAACAAAACGTGCCAAAACGTTTGTTAGCAAATTACGACAAAGAACTTTCTGTGTAACACAACTCTTCTTTCTGTGGACTCAAAAAAGAAAAAGTAAAACTTTAATACATTCGAAAATGAAGAGGCGAATTTAATAAGAGGCGGGAAAAATAATACACGTTAAGCGCTAAAAGAAAATTGTCCCCCAGGATTGCACCCTTTCTAACACAGCATTTCATTTCGCAGCAACTTAGTGCACATACGTGCAACTAAAATAAATTTTTCCGAACATTTTCCTTTGCCTCTTAGCATACACATACTGCCGGGACCACGTCCTCTCGTCCAATCGCACGCTCGCCTCGATACCACGTGATTCTCAGCGGTGAAACTGTATCGATATATCGATTAACGATATTCCGGTAGAAAAGCGCGGGCCCTAGAATTTATTTTTCTTCTACTACTTCCTTCTCTTCCCTCTTAATTTTATTTCCTTGGTCTTGTTATTTTCTTTGATACTTTTGGGCTGCAAGGAAAAGTATATACATCCATATAATAATAATAAAAAATAAAAAAGAAGAAACCCAAGTAAATAAAACTAGAATCGAAAAGAAATAAATTGTGTTTTGCTACTTATAAAGTAAAGGGACTCTTTTATTTTTTTTTAAAGAAAAGTTCCACTTTTGTAAAAGAGAACATAAAGTTGGAAAAAAAAAAAGAATTTTAGAGTACATACTATGTGAGGAATTTTAGCGCTCTATTTTCCAAAGATGGGAAAGCTTAGCTTTCCTGTGATTGGTGGATTATGATGTAGGAGTTTTTATTCAGTAGGGGGTAGAGTTGTGTGGGTAGGGTAGGGGATGCTTATTGTGTTCTTAGAGAGAGATCAAATATTTTGAGGATAAAAATGTTCCACGAATTGAATTGTCATTATTTTTTTGTGTCTTGTCTCGTTTTCATTCGATTTATTATTTTTCCCAAAGAAAAGAAATGGCAACATCCACCATTTTTTTAAAGCAAGTGGACATTTTTCAAAACAGCCTTTCTTTGAATATTGACTTATTTCTACCTATCAACGGATTAGGAACTTCTGGGTTTTTTTTTTTTTTTTTTTTTTTAGAAGGTCATTTTAAAGGATTCATTTTTAGAACAACTTCCAATTTTTTTTGTTGATAAAAATCTTAAAATGCTTTTTCTGCAAGGAATAAATACTAGAAAAAAATTCAAAGTCAATTTTTTTTTACTCTGTTTCTTTAATAAATGCATTAAAAATATCATAACTTCAACTTAAAATACGGTTGGGTTTTTTTGTACTCTTTATCAAACATGCTTTAGAAAAAGATAATTATTTTTTTGTTAAGCTATTAATATTTTCCTCCTTTAAATTTTGTAATTAATGTGTCTTATAATTCATAATTAAAGATAAAAAAGCTTTTTAATACTAGAAAAAAGAAAGTTTAAAGAATAGAGCAAATATAAAATAAATTAGTCTTAAGACATACAAAATACAATTTCAATATTTTATTTTCATCAAAATTATTCACTCCATTAACAATTACATTATCTTAAGGATTTATTTATTTATTTATTTTTTTTTTTTTTTTTTGGTACGTAGAAATTTTTTGAAAGTTTTGTTGCGTGCCAACACGGATATGAACACATCCTTCGATAGGTCACATCAACATTTGATTTTCATTCATTTGAGAATAATAAATATGAATACAGCAATGTTGAAGAGATCAAGAACTTCATGAAGAATAAATTGTTCAAGAATCTCTAAAAGAATATACAAAAGTAAGATAAATGTAGTCGTAAATGAAGAATGAAGTATTCCAAATACAATAAGAAGCACTATACAGCTCAATAGACACCGTAAAATGCAAAAATGATAGTCAAGTAAATATATCAAAGAAAATTCTAGGCATAAATGAAGAATGAAGTATTCCTAATTCTACAAGAAACTCTATAACATTTAATAGCCAAGTGAATATATCAAAGTTTGAATATTCTAGGCATAAATGAAGAATGAAGTATTCCAAATTTTACAATTACAAAATATAATGTATTATATATACATTCAATAAACTGCTTATATATCCATGCTAGTATATGCAAAAAATTCATATTTATGCATGGCAACATCATGAAGTTTAGGAACATAAATACATACGTGCCACTTTCTGAATCATAAAAAGAAACCAATATATATGATAATTTTTATCCTATTCTGTTGCAATAGTATTTACTTTCCTATTCGGTGTTTGCAGAAAATCTTATAATTTAAAAAAAATAAATAACAATGCTAAAAAATAGGCACACTGTAACATCAAAACAAAAATTTCAATTTTTTTTTTTTTTTTTTTCCCCAATTATTACATTCAAGAAACTTGGAAAATTAAATCCCTTACCATAGAAGACTCGTATAACAATCATTCCAACTAGAATTTTTGGAAGGTTTCAAATACGTAGAAAAATATTTCTTTAAAACATCTTGTAGTTCAGAAACAGTATGCATAAAACTCGTTTTGCTTACAAATTATGCATACTTTATATTTGCAGAGAACACGATGGTTTTGCTACAGAGATTTTGCATAGAATACTTTAAATTATTATTCATAGTAAGATTTATTTTCGAAAAGTTTCGCTTGCAGAAAATGAAAGAGGTGGACTATTTCAAATTTTCTTGGAATTGTAAACCTCGTGTAATTTATGTATTTTTGAAATTTTGCCAAAGCAACTTTCACTGTAAATTTCAAACATCAATTCGTCAAGACTTGAATTTGATAAGGAAGGTAATGAAACAAACTACATAATTGCATTTGTTTATAAAAAAGAAATAATATCATTAAGGTAACAACCACGTTCAAATTGCAAATATTGTATTGCTATATTTTAAGGATTGTATTATTTTTTGTATTGTTATATTTTAAGGATCATAATGAAAGCGAACTACGTAATTGCATTTGTTTATAAATAATATTTTTAAAAATTTTGTAAAGCCAATTCCTACTTTTTTTTAACTCTATTGCAGAAAGGCCCTTTACAAATAAAATTGAAATTTTCATCCCACATCTAGCGCCATCTATTATTAGATACATGCAACTTAAATCTAAAAAAAAACTAAAATGAATTAAATTTAATGAATGAATTAATATTTGAAAAAAACTGCATTAACATTCAGTGTCATCCACTGCAACTTTAAAAAAATGTATCTGAACTCGAGCGGATGAATAAAAAGTATTTTATGAACGATTGAAAATTTGGACAAGATATATATAGGGAGAGTGTGAACTAATAGTGGGAATTGAAAAAGTAATAATTTCATTAAGGTAACCAACCACGTTCAAATCGTATGTATTGCATTGTTATATTTTAAAGACTGTATTGTTTTTGTATTTTAAGGATCATAACGTCAGCTTTCGAAAACAGTTTTGTATTTGTTTCAAGAATCATGAGGTGCAGCCATTTCATCACGAGCTATTGGGATACTGGATTCATGTATAACCTTTCAATTGAATTTTTGAAAAACTGCTGTATTTTTTTTAATACACCACAATATGATCACAGTCATAACTGTTATCAAAATTTTCATAACCTAATTAAATATTAGCTGCACCTTTGCAATGGTGTTATGCAGGCATTGAACTGAAATGTTTTTCGATCTATTCATCTAGAGATTAGCCATTGGTGTTTTTGTTAAATATATTGTTCTTGTATTTTTGCTCTCAGTAACTCGATGGGCTGTGATTCGATCCGTCGATCAGGTGGTCAGTCAGGCTGTCTGCAGAATAGTATCATCCTTTTAATTCAATGCAATCTATAATGGACATATGTCAGCATAGATGCAAGTCAATGGTATAGGCTTCACATATTATCTTAGTTAGGAGTATTTCCGTCGGAGTGCAGCGTAGACCCACCTCCTCGTTGGTGCACACTGGGCAACGTTCTTCTAACGGAAAAGTGGTCTGCAGCTTCTGGCACTACTTCAAATGAGATCCTCGTCACTGTCACTCCATTCTATAAAACTTTATATCCAACAAATAATGACTAAAAATCACAAGTTACAAATTCAAGATGGGATTAAGCCAAAGCGTTGGAGAGCTGAAGGTCTTTTAGCAATACCCAGCAATCCGCAACAGCATGCTGTCTCCCAGTTCCGACTGGCCATGACTGTCTAGCAGAACATCTCCATCGCATTACAATCTTTTCGAACCCTGGCTGCCGCCTATGGGGTTCAACAGAACCAATGAACAGAGACCACCTCCAACGATGTGCGGTACTTGACGGCGACTCGGAGACAGCGCTTTACTGACGTGCGAGAGAATTCTTAAGGCAATGACTTCGGTCATCTTTGCATTTTTTGGACGTTTATTCTTTTGTATTTTTTTTCCTTGTTATTTTTGTTATTATTGTTATTTTTATTCTTCTTACCATTGGAAATAAAAAAAATTTCCGTAACGTGGGAAAAAAACACTTTATTGTCCATTTTGCTAAATTTAAAATTTATATATTATAAAACACTGAGAAACATGAATGGTTATATATATATATATATATATATATAACCATTTATGTTTCTCAGTGTTTTATAATCTAACACAACAATAGCCTCCAAAACAATTTCATTAAACATTCTTTAAAAATTTTGTCTCTGAATGTGTCCTGAAGTAAAATACGAAATTTTTTTTTGTTCTAATGTAGCTGGCAAACACTTGGACAGTTTTTTGGATGCCTTGAGGCAAGCGCTGCACCAACGCTACTCACTTAGCACTGCCCAGGAGGTGCGTGTAGCTTGAAGATAAGCTATGGACGGAGTAACAATACCTCCGCAACGCTCTACGATCATGCTAGACTGCGACCTACGGTTTAAAGCGGATTCCGAACCACTACAGACATTCATAGCACCGGCGGGACGAGCGCTAGCTACTCGGACATTCAGCCCCAAATACGAAATCTAATTTCACCGAATACATAATTTTAATATTTATTTATTTAGAAGTAAATTGTTTGCAGCCCATAATTAAAGAGTCCTAACTATACATAAAAAAAGAAACATAAAAGAGCTATAACTATACAAAACACACACACACGTAATGTACACGCACGCACACATAACATTTATATTATATATCCTCCATTTAGCTGACAGCAATTTAAAAACAAATTTTAACAACTCGATAAAAGTTTTACATACAATTCTCAAAAAATTTAAATATTATTTTAACTTGTTATTATTCATTTTTATATCATGCAAATTTTCATTTTCTGATCAAGCTATTTTTCATTTTAATGACAGATTATAGATTATATGAAAGACTAAACAATCCAACTTTTTATGAATTTGCCTTTAATTCTTTCAAATAAAAGCTTATATATTAAAATGAAAAATACAATCTTGTTAACATACCTTTGTCAAACAGTATAATTAACTTTATCCTTTAAACTTTCACAAAAGATATTAAATCACCTCTGGATTTTTAAATTATTTAAATGAATTTCTTTACCCTATAAATTTTTGAACTTTATTATCTTGATCCTTATTTTTCTTGAATAAATATTCCCTGTCTAGATAAATGTTTGACATTAAATGCTTTTTAACTTTCCTGCGGTTAATGTAAATATGAAATTTATTTTGTTTACAGAAACATTTCTCAGAAAAAAAAGTTCAATAATTGGAACTCCATGAAATCAAGTGATTCATTTAACTTTATTTACTTAATTGCAAAACAAAACTGTAAAGAAGTACACAAACTTTTAAAATACAAATGGAAATAAAAATGTAATAATTTTTTCAAACTTAAGCTTTTTAAAATATCATTTCGAAATTCTAACTAAAAGAAAAAATTAAAATCTTGATTGATTTGTGAAAGTATCAGTTGCAAATTTCAGTTCACACAATGCATTCAATAATCATTACAATGCAAAAAAAAAATAATCACAATGATACATTTCTTTAATTATTTTAACTCTTTTTATTAAGATTAATTTGAGCATTTAAGTTTTTAATTAAGATATTTAGAATTTATTTAAATGGAAAATTAAATAATAGTCATGTGTTTATGAAGAACGTGTGAAAAATAAATAAATAAAAATATAAAATAAATAATAATCATGAAATAAATAAAAGGTTTTGGCGGCAATTCGAAATTCTGTCACTCCAAAAACTAAAAATATTCCTTGATAAGAATAATTTTCATAAATATCAAAATTCATTACTGCTTTTGAACGCCAGGCCCCCTTTTACCTGAGGCCACTCGACATTGAAACTTCTGATATTTTGAACGCCAAGTCGCTTTTACCAGAGGACACTCGACATTGGAACTTTTGATATTTTGAACAACAGGGCACCTTTTAACAGAGAGCACTCGACACTGGAATTGTAGATATTTTAGGACAGAAGATAAAATACGGGAACGATAGATATGTTACATATTTCATAGTATACAACAATGCACCAAGCAGTTCATTATAGTCATTATTTATACGAGTTCCCAAACATATCAATTTAATAAATAGAGTTAATTAGTATATTAAAACAATCATGAGAAAAGTAAAAATAGATTGAGACAATCCTTCCAATTCCATTTGAAGTGAAAGCAGAAACGGTTTGATAAGGACTTTCAGGATCGGTAACTATTTATATCTATTGTTCATTTATTATTGATTCAAATTAAGAAAATTTTCTTAGAAAATAAGTTGCAAAAGGTCGCCAAACATGAAATCCATATGGTTCCACAACCACCGATTCTCACCGTGTGACTTCTGGCTATTCCCTAAACCGAAAAGACCACTCCGGGGACACCGTTTTGTGTCGATTGAAGAGATTCAACGTGAATGGCGCTCGCTTTGATGGCCATCCCTGCCGATGACTTTTCAGCATGCAATGAGGATTAGAGAAAAAAGGTGGCATAAGTGCATAGTGTCCGGAGGGGATTACTTTGAAGGCGATGAAATAAATTTGGAAGAATAAATAAAGAGTTTCTTAAAAAAAAAAAATTATTGGTCTTAGTTTTGGGGCACAGTAGTACTTGAGGATTTTATAGAAATTTTGCTTTTTAATCTGGACAGTAAACAGTGATGAAGAACAATGCAAATAACTCATTCTTTTATGTACCAGACAACTCATTTTTCCAGTCCGAATAATTGTCCCGAATTGTGCGAACAGAATACCAAACCGCAGACGAAGCGAATGTTTAATCTAATATTATTCCTGCGGTTATCTGTCTCGCGGCCGCTGACTAATGAATGCGTCCGATGCGGCTAATTGTGCTCATTCGAGTCCCAGAGCAGCCTTTACCACTGCCTATAGTGCAAAAACGTGTGTCCCTGCCTGCCATAAAACTCAACTAAAGCGACAAAATGTAGTGCATAGATTAAGCGATCGTGGAGCTGTCATAAAACAGGAACCCCTACATAACGATAAATCCCTCTGTGCATTTGCATTTTTGTTAATTGACCTAGCATGTTTGAAAAAAAAGGGGCTCCTAATTACCCCTTGATTACATGTAATGAACATTGGGGCTTTTTTTTTTATTTTGGCTGCAGATTTTGCTTTCTGTTTATTTGGAATTTGGATCGTGCTTCGGATATATATATTTTTTTGTCCTTCGTGATATCTTTATGGGGCTTTAGGTCTATTTTGGATGGCTTTGAGGTGTTTTTTTGTAGTGCATTAGCTGGCGTTTTTTTTACTTCGTTGCTTTTTCACTTTTGTGTAGGTTATTAGAAGATAAGTTGCTAGATTCTAGAATGCAATACATGGGAATTTTCTATTTTAAAAAAAACCTGCATTTTATTGATGAAAGTACAGGGAACATTGAAGTAGATCTTTTTCTTTTTTTTTTTTTTTTTTTTTTATTAAATTTCAAGTTAATTAGTCTTCATTTTACTACTGTGCCCAAAAAATAAGACCAATTAATTTTTTTTCAGAAACTCTCCGGACACTATGCACTATACCAACTTTTTTCCAATCCTCAATGCATGTCAAAAAGACATCGGCAGGGATGGCCTTGGCGCTGCGATTCACGTTGAATCTCTTCAATCGACTCAAAGCGGTGTCCCCGGAGTGGTCTTTTCAATTTAGGGACTAGCCAGAAGTCGCACGGTGTGAATACGGTAGGTGTGGAACGATATGGGTATCAGTTTTGGCGAAAAAGTCACGAAGTATCAATGCAGTGAGCTGGCGCATTCGATGTTTTCCGTACCCATCGAGATTGGACGAGTTTGAGGCCCAAAATGGAATTCACCGATCATTTTCAGCAAACGTTTGCGTTTCCGCAAACATAATTGAATGCAAGTTCTTTGCTCAATGAATTCTGACCTTTCAAAGATAGCCGGAATCAGTTTGAGCGTCACACAAAAGCAAGCGTAACTCAAACACTAATAAATATTTTGACGTCAAATTTCACACAGATGTCAAGGACAGTGCCAGCAACCTAAAAAAGAAAAAAAATGGAATTTCAAAAAGCCGCAGGAATTTTAAATTGAAAATTAGTTTTACTTTTTGGACACAGTAGTATTCTACATCAGTGTTTCTGTCCAGATTAAAAAGCAAAATTCTATAAAATCATCAAGTATTAACGGTTAATCTAACAACTGACTTCGACGCCTCCGAACCACTCCAAACATCCATAGTACCGCCGGGACTCGAGCCCGAAACCTTTGGTACATTTCGGCCATTAAGGCCCCTTTTTAATGCGGCTCGCAAACACTCAGACAGTTGTCTTGGATGCCTTAAGGCAAGCGCTGCACCGACGTTATTCACTTAGCACTACCCAGGAGGTGCGTGTAGCTTGAAGATAAGCTACGGACGTGGAGTAACACTACCTCAGCAGCGATCTACGATCCTGTTAGACCGGGGCCTACGGTTTAAAGTGGATTCCGAACCACTACAAACATCCACGGCACCGCCGGGACTCAAATCCGAAACCTGGGCTACCGAGCGGTAACCACTAGGCCATTCAGGCCCGTAAATAAAAAATTTGAATCTAACAAAAGATCATCTGGTTATTGGTTGATATTAGCATTTCAATAACTTTTCGCGTTCATAATCAATTTTTTAAACAACGTTTCACAGACATTTTTTATTTTATTGTTCAATTAGACTGTAAAACATTAACAAACATATTTGATGCCTATTTTTGGCATGTCTGCTTTGGCGAAAATTTGCCAAAAAAAGGACAAAAACAGTGTATTTTTTTACTTAACGTAAACTCTTCTCTTCTTCTTTTTACTAACGTAACGTCACTTATAGGATATGACAAATGTATGACAGTGGCTTGCATACGTGTACTGCTGTGTCCAAAAAGTAAGACCAATTATTTTTTTTCCCCATAAACTGTCTATTTATTCTTCCAAATTTATTTCATCGCCTTTAAAGTAATCCCCGCTCCGGACACAATGCACTGAGGGTCGACCAGAAGGTTCTTCGTTTTCAAGGCGTTCTCTGCCTTCTTTGAGCTGTTTATACCACTTGTAAACATTTCTTTCAAACAGAAGTAGCGCGGTGCTAAATTAGGTGAATACGGTGGCTGTGGAACGATATGGGTTTCATTTTTTGCGAAAAAGTCACGAAGAATCAATGCAGTGTGAGTTGGTGCATTCAGTGTTTTCGGTAAAAACCGAGATTTGACGCGTTTGAAGCACAAAACGACTGTCAAAATGGAATTTTAAAATTCTAACATCAGCAGCAAGCTTTCCAATCCTCATTGCATGCTAAAAAGTCATCGGCAGGGACGGCCTTCAAAGCGCACGGCGATTCACGTTGAATCTCTTCAGTCGACTCAAAACGGTGACTCCGGTGTGGCCTTTTGACTTTAGGGAATAGCCAGAAGTCGCACGGTGCTAAATCAGGTGAATACGATGGTTGTGGAACGATATGGGTTTCAATCAATGCAGTGTGAGCTGGTGCATTCAGTTTTTTCGGTACCCATCGAGATTTGACGCGTTTGAAGCCCAAAATGGAATGGACCAATCCTTTTGAAATCCCAACATCGTCAGCAAGGTCTCTAATTGTAAATCGACAGTTTGCAAGCACCCAATCTTTAATTTTTTGGACGCGAGCTTCGTCGGTTGAGGTTGAGGGTCGACCAGAGTGCTCTTCGTCTTCAACGCGTTCTCTGCCTTCTTTGAACTGTTTATACCACCTGTAAACATTTCTTTCCTATATAGGAATGCTCACCGAATGATTTCTGCAACATTCTATGCGTTTCCGCGAACAAAATTTTGCTCAATTAATTCAGACATTATTGCAATAGTTTTTATATGTTGTTATTGCAATGTATAACATATTATTCGAGTTATTGTTAGGTGACATTGGACGATTTGGACAGAATCAAATTTCAGACAGAATTTATTGAAGGATTTTATCAATACATTAAAATATAGTGCCAGCATAAAATAATTGTCGACGTAAGTCATTTGCTGCAACAGTAATAATTACAGTATATTTATAATATACTATAATATTTACTATAGTCAATGACAATTATAATTAGTAATTATTACAGTCATTTGTTGCAACGGTTTGTAACAGTAATTATTATTGATACAAAAATGTTAATTTATTCAGTGTACATGCAGATGTGGATTACACACAGGGCCGAATTTTCCTATAGGCTAACTAGGCTTCATCCTAGGGCCTCACGATCAAGAGGGGCCTACATTCAAATTGTTAGAAAAATTAGAATTACACTATTCTATAAACAGTAAACACTGACTCGAAAATACGGAGAAATTCTTTTTGTGATATGGATTTTGTTTGAATAAAGTACCATTTTTGGTTTAGTTTAAAACTTAAAATTCATAATAATTCATACTTAAACTTTAAATGCGAATTATTATGAAATAAATTTATCTGATTTAAATTTGCTTTAATCTTCAATGTATTGAATGTATTTCATTTAATTTGATAGAAAATAGGATAATTTTTATTGCGTATTTTATTTTTGTAAGTCAAAGATTTTTATTATTCGAATTTTGTTTCTTTGTAAATGTTGTGTGTTCTGTTTGATGAGTTATAGTTACAAGTACTCTATAGGGTGCTGCGAATATATGTCCAAATAAGTGTTCTCGACTTTTTTTAAAATTTATTATCTGTGCATTTTTATAAAGATTAGTACCCATCGCAACCTGTTTCATTTAACATATTGATATAGATCACAGTAATGATGTATTTTACTATCTCTCATGTAATTTACAAACTTAAAAATGGGAGGTGAACGGGCCTCCTGAGTGGAATAACCTAGAGCCTTTGTTCATATAAATCCGGCCCTGACAAACATGTTCATTTATTCATTGTACATGCAGATTTACACAGTAGAGTTAAATTTTTTAAAAAATTATGTTGTAGTTCTATTCTATATCGTATAATGTATCAATTTTGGGGGGGGGAAATCCACCAAAAAATTCTTTTCGAAAACTAAGATGCGACTTTCTAATCCTTCTTCTCCAAATATCGGGGAAATGTAGGCCGTGCTTTGCAAAACGCCAAGTTCCAAATTCGAAGAAGAACTGAAGTTAATATAATGTTGAGCATAAAACAATTGTTGACATTTTCTGCAACGTAATTACTACTGTTGGAAACATGTTAATTCATTCAGTGTACATGCAGATGTGGATTTTTTCTTTTTATATTGCTGCCACTGTTCTTGACATCTCTGTGTAATGTCACATCAAAATATTGATTAGTGTTTGAGTTACGCTTGGCTTTGTGAGACGCCAAAATTGATTCTGGCGATTTTTGAAATCAAATTGAGCAAAGAAATCAATTTTCATTGAGCAAAGAACTTGCATTCAATTTTGTTTGCGGAAACATATAGAATGTTGCAGAAGGCATCCGATGAGCATTCCTACATCAGACAGAATTGTTTAGAAGTGGTAAAAACAGTTCAAAGAAGTCAGAGAACGCGTTGAAGTCCTCTGATCGACCCTCCACCTCAATCGACGAAGCTCACGTCCTAAAAATGAAAATTTTGGTGCTTGCAAACCGTCGATTTACAGTTAGAGACCTTGCTGACGATGTTGTGATTTCAAAAGGATTGGTCCATTCCATAGTGGGCTTAAAACACGTCAAATCTCGATGGGTACCGAAAACACTAAATGCAGCAGCTCACACTGCATTGATTGAAACCCATATCGTTCCACAACCATCGTATTCACCTGATTTAGCACCGTGCGACTTCTGGCTATTCCTTAAATTCAAAAAGCCACTCCGGAGACACCGTTTTGAGTCGACTGAAGAGATTCAACGTGAATCGCCGCGCGCTTTGAAGAAGGCCGTCCCTGCCGATGACTTTTTAGCATGCATTGAGGATTGGAAAAAAACCTTTTCATAACTGCATTGTGTCCGGAGGGGATTACTTGGAAAGCGATGAAGTAAATTTGGCAGAATAAATAAAGAGTTTTTGAAAAAAAAAAATAATTGGTCTTACTTTTTCGGCACAGTAGTATTATAATTAAATTAAAAAAAATATATGTTGTAATTCTATTCTATATTGCATAATGTATCGAATTTTGCGGGGGGGGAAAATCGCCAAAAAACTTCTTTCAAGAACTAAGATGTGACTTTCTAATCCTTCTTCTCCAAATATCGGGGGCAATGTAGGCCGTGCCTTGCAAAACACCCAAATCATGAAAGCTAGGCAAGGGGTGAGAGAAACGGCTACAAAACATTGCACCCAATTTCACCCTCCATATACCATTCCCCCATAAACGCTGTCGTTTCCGAAATAGCACCCGCCCAACCAACCCGTACAAGCCCCCTTTTTTTTTATTATTATTATTATTTCACCCCCCATTTCCCGCCGAAAAACAGATGTTCGACACATCCCAAGTTTGTGGAAGTAGAAAAACATAACTTTGACCCGCACCAGTTTCCGAGACCTGCCACGGGCGGCGCTATTTATAGTCGGTACTTTTAGACAGGAAGGATATGTAATGAGAGTAATATGCGTAATATGTGCGAATAAAAGTGCTTGTCGTTGGGATTTTTATTTGTCTCCGTTGTGTGTATGTATGTGGGGGTTGTTCTTATTGGTTTATTTTGAAAGGGTGTCTTGGGTATTGGATAAACGTGGGATTTTTAAGATGTGTTAAGATTAAGAATGGATTCGAGTTCTAATGTTTGATTGAACAAAAACAAGAATCTATTATCCTACAAAATTACGATTATGATATTTCTTGCCGCAAACATAGCAAAAGACCTCGCACTGTTCTAAATATTTTAAATTCATTCCTTACAACTGCATGGATGAAAAAAGTTCGCTTTTCTCCTAATTTGACCTTTGTTCATTCTGTTTTATTACATGCAACTGATTTCATCAACATCTACATTTTTGAAATTTTTCATTTTATAATTTTATTAAATAAATAATTCTCTTTTAACAAAAAGGGCATTTAATTATCTATTTTGCTTATTAACTCAAAAGGCATGAGCCACCGCTATGTTTCAACATTTTACAATGAAGGAGCTAGTGGCAGCCACGCGGCCAAGGATCTCCGTAATAATTTACAATAACAAACAAGAATCTATGTTTGATTGAACAAGAGTTTAAACTCCCTATTTTTTTTTAATAAGAAAAACTTGTTTCATTTAATAGGAAAAAACTGATAAAATTCCAGAAATGTTGGAGTAAAACAAATCTCAAAATTTTCATGAAATTTAATACGAATGATAAAATTCAATATTTAGATTTAACTTAGGAAACAAACCATTATAAATTTACTATAAAATAAATTAGTAGTTTTTAATGGATTTGATTTTTTAATTAAGGGCCTGATGACCGAGGCGCTCGGTACCATAGGTTTCGGGTTCGAATCCCGGCGGTGCCATGACTATGTGTAGTGGTTCGGAATCCACTTTAAATCTTAAGTCCCGGTCTCACAGGATCGTAGAGCGTTACGGAGTTATTGTCACTCCACGTCCGTAGTTTATCTTCTAGCTACACATGCCTCCTGAGTAATACTGAGTCACGTCGGTGCAGCGCTTGCCTTATGTCATTCAAGACAACTGCCTAAGTGTTTGCCAGCTGCATTAGAAAGCAAAAAATTTTAAAGTATTCTATATATTTCAATATTTTATCGCATGAAATCTACTTTAGTAGATTTCATACGATAAAATATTAAGATACGGATTTATGAGTAATTGCGTATATATTTTTGTTCTACAATGTTGCAAGAATTGTTAAAAATACGTACTCAATTTTTAATTAAATTGATGCTCCTCCCCCCCACTCGGTACCACAGGTTTCGGATTCGAGTCCCGGCGGTGCCATGGATGTTTGGAGGGGTTCGGAATCCACTTTAATCCGTAGGTCCCTGTCAAATAGGATCGTAGTGCGTTGCGAGAATATTATTACTCTGCGTCCGTAGCTTATCTCCAAGCTACACGCACCTCCTGGGTAGTGCTGAGTGAGTAACGTCTGTGCAGAGCTTGCCTTAAGGCATCCAAGACATCAGCTGCATTAGAAAAAAAAAACGATTGATGAAAATAGAGTAGAGAACATCCATTAAAATTCATTATAAATTCATCTAGTGTTATACTTGTTTTCTATCAAATAAATCGTTATTAAAAACAATTTTAAAAAATTATATTTCATATTTTATTTAATGATTGGAATAAATAATTTTCATTTTTTTACATTACTCCTAAATCCGTAATGGATAACAGAAATCCATTACGGATTTATGAGTAATTGCGTTTATATTTTTGTTCTAAATTATTGCACGAATTGTAAAAAATACGTACTCGATTTTTAATTAGGATGGTACTCCCCCACCACTGTGATCCCCCCCAAAGCCATCCTTCTTACTTCCCATTGGATGGCATATCTGGCTTTAATCCCAGGACCATTAGGACACCTCACACGGAATATTCAAATCCAGTATACTGCTGCAAATGTTGAAGCTCACCCAATATTGCCCTTCGGTATATCTGTCGCGTCCTTAGCCAAATACGACCACGCTAACTAATGAATGTCGCCCAAGTGGCTAATTGTGCAGATCTCATGTCCCTCCAGTCTCCATCTAGCATGGCAAAAACATAGAATCCGATCCACACGATATTCGACTAAAGCTGTAAAGTGCGATTTAAAGCATTTATCGAAATAATATTATTGTGATAAAAAAAGTTTTAAGCAGAATTACTACTTGAAATTGATTATTCCACAATGAAACAGTGTTCTCCCTATCATTTCTTACTATTATTTCAAATGTGACTTTTAAGGTTTTTAAGATTAGGATTCAAGGGGTATTGATACATATCGCTATGAAACAATGAGTGATACGTATCATGATGCGTGATAATCACTATCTGATACATGATGTGTTATATATCATCGAGTATCTGATACACGATATGTGATATATCACTGTGTATCTGATACACGATATGTGATATATCACTCTGTATCTGATACACGATATGTGATATATCACTGTGTAGCTGCTACACGATACGTGATATATCACTGTGTAGCTGATACACGATACGTGATATATCACTGTGTAGCTGATACACGATACGTGATATATCACTGTGTATCTGATACACGATACGTGATATATCACTGTGTATCTGATACATGATATGTGATATATCACTGTGTATCTGATACATGATATGTGATATATCACTATCTCATACATGATGTGTTATATATCAAGTATTTGATACGTGATGTGAGATGTATTACTATATCTGATACACGATAAGTGATATATCACTGTGTATCTGATACCCGATATGTGATATATCACTGTGTATCTGATACCCGATATGTGATATATCACTGTGTATCTGATACACGATATGTGATATATCACTGTGTATCTGATACACGATATGTGATATATCACTGTGTATTTGATACACGATATGTGATATATCACTGTGTATTTGATACACGATATGTGATATATCACTGTGTATTTGATACACGATATGTGATATATCACTGTGTATTTGATACACGATATGTGATATATCACTGTGTATTTGATACACGATATGTGATATATCACTGTGTATTTGATACACGATATGTGATATATCACTATCTCATACATGATGTGTTATATATCGAGTATTTGATACGTGATGTGAGATGTATTACTATATATGATACACGATACGTGATACATCACTATGTATCTGATACACGATGTGATATATCTGTATATCTGATACACGATATGTGATATATCACTGTGTATCTGATACACGATATGTGATATATCACTATCTCATACATGATGTGTTATATATCGAGTATTTGATACGTGATATGAGATGTATTACTATATATGATACACGATATGTGATACATCACTATGTATCTGATACATGATATGTGATACATCACTGCGTATCTGATGCACGATATGTGATACATCACTGCGTATCTGATGCACGATATGTGATACATCACTGTGTATCTAATACATGTGTGACATGAATCACGATATCATGTCACCTATCTGATACAGGATTTGTGATACGTCGTGTTGTACGTCATGTATAATATGTATCCCGTGATATACCATCCTATATCTAATACATGTGCAACATGTATCATGATGTACTTTAGATCACATCTTTTAACTGCTGAATTATCACTGATATATCACTGACTATCTAATACATGTGTGATATATCATCATATATTTGAAACATGAAGGTTTATGCATCAAGTAATATGATATATTATCAAGTATCTGAAACATGATGATTATTTAAATATTTTAAAATGAATTTCAATTAGATTTAAAAAAATTAAATGTAAGATAAATTTATTTACCATTTAATAAAATTTATCTATAATAGTGATTTTTTTTTTTTTAAATTTCCTTCTAATAGTGACGATGTAACGTAATGTTAAAATTATGGTCCAAAAAGGAAACAAATCTTGAAATTTTAAAAAAACGCATTCAACGAATTTTCTTTCCCATTAAAATATTCGCACTAGAAGAGAAGTGAAATCACGAAAAAAAAAACCGCAAGTCTTCTTGGAAACAATGCGCAAAGAAAGATTTTTTTAATTTCAAAGAAGACTACACCACATCACTGTGCCTAGAGCTGAGTTGCCCCTTTACAACTTGGGAATGATGTGGGTGAGGAGAAGTCTGATCGGGCTCTTTGAGACCGGGATCTAGACAGAAAGTAGATTTCGAATCACTACAAACACCCCTGCCACCGCCGGGATTCGAACCCATCTGCATTTACTGTCAGACAACATCATCGGCGCTATCAACTTAGGAATAACTTTAACTGGCAAACACTTAGACAGTTGTCTTAGATGCCTTAAGGCAAGCGCTTGCACCGACGTTACTCATCAAGCGTTACACCCATGAGGTGCGCGTAGCTTGAAGATACGCTACGGACGCGAAGTCACACTAATGTGCTACGATCCTGTTAGACCGGGACCTACGGTTTAAAGTGGCTTCCGGAGCAATACAAACACTCATGGTACTCCCGGGACTCGAACCCGAAATCTGTGGTACCCAGCAGCAGATGAAGAACAAAATAAATGAAAAGATTTTAATAAAACAAATCATTATTAATTTTTAATTAGATTTAACAATGAAGACTTTATTCCACAAATATTTTAATTCTGAAGTTTCATATAATCTAATTGGGGCTTTAGCGCTCCGGCGCTCGGTACCACAGGTTTCGGATTCGAGACCCGGCGGTGCCATGGATGCTCGGAATCCACTTTAAGCCGTAGTTTCCGGTATAACAGGATCGTAGAGCGTTACTCCGCGTCCGTAGCTTATCTTCCAGCTACACGCCCCTCCTGGATAGTGCTAAGTGAGTAATGTCTGTGAAGCGCTTGCCTTAAGGCATCGAATACATCAGCTGCATTAGAAAAAAAAAAGATTGGTGAAAATAGAGTAGAGAACGTCCATTAAAATTCATTATAATTTCCTCTAGTGTTGTACTTTTTTTTTCCTATCAAATAAATCGTTAATAAAAACAAATTTAAAAAATTATATTTCATATTTTATTTAATGATTGAAATAAATAATTTTCATTTTTTTACATTAATTGTGTGCTAGAAATGAGAGAAAAATTTACATAGATTTGTTATTTAGCTATTTCAAAATGTTACGAGGGTGATAGATACTTTGAAAATGCATACTACAGAAAGTTTCATAATTACATAAAATGACTAGTAAAAAAAAAATAAAATATCCCTCTACGTTATATCGCCAAAAATTTAAGAATTTGCCGTGAATAAACTTTATAGATAACTCATAAATTCAGGGACACATTTCATATAATGTTAACACATCTGTAACCCCAATAATAGTTTAGTTAGAAAACTTCTTTTAAGCGTAATTTTCTTCTCTTAAAACAAAGTTTTCAACTATGCACTTCTTGAACCTTCTTTTCCTTCAAACACGATGAGTTAATTTATAAGCTCGTTTTGCGTAGACAAGTCTGCTGCGAACACTATTAATAATGTAAAATGAAAAATTATTTGGGAAAAGTGTTTACGAAAACAAATAACAATCTTTCAGAGGGTAATAATAACTTGTTTCAACACATCATTGACTGAATTACGGAAATAATATAAACTTGAAACGATGTCTTTGATTTATTTAATTTACTAATCCATGAAATTAATTTAATTTACTAATCCATGAAATTAATTTAATTTACTAATCCATGAAATTAATTTAATTTACTAATCCATGAAATTAATTTAATTTACTAATCCATGAAATTAACTTAATTAATTTATTAATCCATGAAATTCCTTTAATTTACTAATCCATGAAATTAATTTAATTAATTTACTAATCCATGAAATAAATTTAATTAATTTACTAATCCATGAAATTAATTTAATTTACTAATCCATGAAATTAATTTAATTAATTTACTAATCCATGAAATTAATTTACTTTACTAATCCATGAAATTAATTTAATTTACTAATCCATGAAATTAATTTAATTTACTAATCCATGAAATTAATTCAATTAATTTACTAATTCATGAAATTAACTTAATTAATTTACTTTTATAACTTTAGACGGTTTGATGGCCAATTAAACGACACTCTGACCTTTAGTACCACAGGCTTCAGGCTCGAATCCTGGCGGTGACATGGATGGTTGTGAGTGGTGCGGAATCCATATTAAACTGTAGGTCTCGGTCTAATTAGCCTAAAGTGTGCACAAAATGACCGTAGAGCGACAAGCCAAGCCAAACTTATAACTTTATTTAATTTAATCAATGCATTTGATTTTTTTTTAATTCCACTGTTGAAGTCACTGCTTTCAGAAGCGAGTAGACTGTGGTCTGATGGGCGAGTGGCTAACTCTCTGGTGCTGGATACCACAGATTTCGGGTTCGAGTCCCGGGGGGTACCATGAGTGTTTGTAGAGGTTCGGAAGCCACTTTAAACCGTAGGTTCCGGTCTAACAGGATCGTAGAGCGTTGCGGGGGTAGTGTGACTCCGCGTCCGTAGCTTATCTTCAAGCTACGCGCACCTCCTGGGTGTAACGCTTAATGAGTAACGTCGGTGCAAGCGCTTGCCTTAAGGCATCCAAGACAACTGTCTAAGTGTTTGCCAGTTAAAGTTATTCCTAAGTTGATAGCGCCGATGATGTTGTCTGACAGTAAATGCAGATGGGTTCGAATCGCGGCGGTGCCAGGGGTGTTTGTAGTGATTCGAAATCTACTTTCTGCCTAGGTCCCGGTCTCACAGAGCCCGATCAGACTTCTCCTCACCCAAATCATTCCCAAGTTGTAAAGGGGCAACTCAGCTCTAGGCACAGTGATGTGTAGTAGTAGAAGCGAGTAGACTTGTTGGGAGCATTTACTCACAAAAGTCATTCGGGAAAGTCCTGTTCTAGCCTCACCACTCGTCGGTGGGCTGCTCAAGGTATAAGTAACTGCGACATGGGACCACATGTGGCAGCCACCAGCAAAATATAGTGATAAGATTTGTTAACTTAAAACCTGAATCCTACTCCGAACGCTGTGTCCCTAGGCCACGAGTTGGAAACTCTTACGACTCTCCATTCAATAATTTACTATCCGAGCCGCCACCAATGCACATTTATCGATTGATGTTGTTTTATTCATTTACATGACGAGTGATATACCATTTCACATTTATAGTAACAATTTAACGACCCATCACTTGTGATGCGTGAATAAATGTGTGTTTGAACGTCACAAAGAGGAATCTAACCTAGCAAAAGTCCATTGAAAGGAAGCACAGTGCACAGACTGTTACATGGTGAAGGTTGTTTTTTTTTTCTCAAAAAGGAAGTTTAATTTGGAGCATAAGGGGAAAAAACGTACTCTCGTCAAACCACGATTGCATCCCATTTGACATATGTTAGAACCTAAAAATAAAACTATACTGTAACAATCGATGCAATTATTTTTTAGCTACTATTTTTATGTTAAAAATCTAAGTACTGTGAAGTTATTTAGGATGTATTGTCATGTTGTCCTGGTCTAAGATACGTGTGGTTATCAAAAAAAGGTAGTGATACAGGGGTTGGTACAAAAAAAAAGGTAGTGGTACATGGTTATGTGGTACAGGGGTCGGTACAAAAAAAGGCAGTGGTACATGGTTATGTGGTACAGGGGTTGGTACAAAAAAGGTAGTGGTACATGGTTATGTGGTACAGGGGTCGTTATCAAAACAAGGTAGAGGTACATGGTTATGCGGTACAGCGGTCGTTATCAAAACAAGGTAGAGGTACATGGTTATGCGGTACAGGGGTCGTTATTAAAACAAGGTAGAGGTACATGGTTATGCGGTACAGGGGTCGTTATTAAAACAAGGTAGAGGTACATGGTTATGCGGTACAGGGGTCGTTATTAAAACAAGGTAGAGGTACATGGTTATGCGGTACAGGGGTCGTTATCAAAACAAGGTAGAGGTACATGGTTATGCGGTACAGGGGTCGTTATCAAAACAAGGTAGAGGTACATGGTTATGTGGTACAGCGGTCGTTATCAAAACAATGTGTGGAAGAAAATAAAATTCCATGTCACGCATTGTCGAAAAATTGTCAAATAGCAACACTATATATAGCTGAATAGAAACAATATATATATAGCCAAACAGTATAATACATTATAACAGCATTAGAATACATTATAACAACAAAAGTATACAAACAATAACAGTAACAATATAACCCAATAAAAGCATAGCATAACCAAATAATAAACAGTATTATAGTATATAGCCGAACAGTATTTTACAACAGTAGCATTAGTATATAGCCGAACAATATGTAGTATAATAGCAACAGTATATAGCAGTATTATAGACGTGATTATTGAATTTATTAACATTTCATTTTCATTTTTATTAAACATAGATGTTTGTTATTTAAAATAATTCTCAAATTATTCTTCTCTTAAATTTCCTTTCACAAAAATTAACATATATTTTTTCAAAATTGATAGCAAAAAAATTGAAAGAAAATATATCCAAGTGTAAATAAAAATATTAACTGAAGTACAATTTGAAATAAAATTTTATCTCGAGAATTAAATGATTTTTACTTTTACGAATTAAAAAAAAAAAGAAAATTCTCAGAATTTTTAATTAAAAGAAATTTAGCTTTCTATTTCTTGGTATATAGATGTCATTTTCTTATTCTATAAATATAATTTTCTTGCGTCGATTTTATTAATTATTTTCATATATAGAAAGTAAATTGTTAGAAAAACATGGTTTCCTTCATAAAGCGAAATGGGTTACACGTTTAAATTTCGAAATCTAATGACACATTTTTTGAAACAATCCTTATTCTGAAAAATAATTGCTGGGAAACACGCATCGTTACATTTAAATAAGAAATCTTTATTTAACTAAATCTGTACAACAAAAAAAAAATGTTAATGTTTATGCATCATAGCAAATGATTTTTTTTTTTTTTTTTCCTTTTAATACGGTTATATCATATTTCCTTTTTATGATAGCTGACTATAAATTAAATTAAAATTGCAAATCATATCATAGTTAGATAACTTTAAATAAAGGTATTTTCTATTACCTTTTTTTAAATCTTAAAATGTGTATCTCATTTTTTAAAAAAATCAAACAGCCCTTTTATATTTATCTTTAAAAAAAAATTAGTAGGGAATAGGAATTCTACTAAAAATATTTTCCTTAATGATCCAATTTTAAAATTTTAGTCAGAATTTATTTTTAATTAAATCCAATAGAACATTTTTTTTTTTTTTTTTTTTTTTTTTTTTTTTTTTTTTTTAATATTCTTTGCAGCAACAAATAGAAAACATTTCGAAAACTGCCCTGTATTTGAATTGTCTACCCTATATTCAATTAGAATAGAGTTAGTGATATTTCTCACATACTACTTACTCCTACACTATGCCGGACCTCGTGATTTGTGATTTTCAGACAATATAATTTTATTTTTAAGTATAAAAATCTGTTTCGAAAATTGAAAATATTTTTAAAAAATTACGTTTGATTCCTTTTTGTAAGGACTTGAAAGTTATGTTCGACATACAATTTTTAAGGGAATTTTAGTGTGTTTCTCTTTATTCAATTCCTTCTATTAGCTCACATTCTCCCTATATATATCTTGCTGAAATTTTCAATCGTTAATAAAATACTTTTTATTCATCCACTCGAGTTCAAATACATTTTTTTTTTTTGAACTTGTAATGGATGACACTTGATGTTAATACATTTTTTTCAAATATTAATTCAGTAATTAAATTTAATTAATTAATTAATTTTAGTATTTTTTTATGTAGATTTAAGTTGCGTGTATCTATCAATATATGGCGCCAGATAAACTTTAAAAAAATGAAGGAAAATTATTTGTAAAGGACTTTCTGCAACCGAGTGGAAAAAAATAGAAATTTTTTTTAATATTATTTTTTATTTTAACTGCAATATTGAATTGAAATCAAGTTGATTTAAAACACAATAGAACTTTTGACTAAAACAACTAAAAACAGCCCGTTCCAACAGCATATCTATTTTAATTATTTATTACTTCCCTCGTCGAACTCACTTTCGGAAAACAAACCATGTCAATTGATTTTAAATAATTACGAACACTCCCAGTGTAGCAGAATAATAGCTGCAAGTGAATATTTAAGCGAGAATTATGGGCGAAGGCAGCTGTAAGCTGTGTTGTAGCGCAATATTGCGCATTCTTCAAAAATAGACAATTCAAATATAGGGTAGTTTTCAAAATGTTTTCTTTTTATTGCTGAAAAAACTTTATTTCACTTTTAAATTAAAAATTCCTTCCTCAATTTTGTGTCAGTGTTTAAAATTTATTAAAATTTCAGCATAAAGACTTATTAAAATTTAATTCCATAATTATAAATGTTAAAAATATTTAGTTGTTTTTTAAATTAAAATATCTTCCCATGCGCATTATACTGAATAAACCATAAAAGTAACTGACCACGTTGAAGTCAACATTTATAAATAATGTTTTATGGAATTTTTTTTTTCTTCTCAAATTTAGCGAATGTCGATTGAAAAAAAAAATCTGTTTTTTACTTTACATAAATACTCCTAATTAAAAGAATATGCAAAACACGTTTACTTGCAAAGAGATAGACTACTATGTATACATGGAATTAATCAAATTATTTAAAACAGTGATATTTTTGTTAAATTACTTTTTTGTCTAACTCAATTCTAATTGAATATAGGGTAAACAATTCAAATTAGGGTAGTTTTCGAAATGTTTTTTTTTTTTTTTTTTTTTTTAAGAATTGCTGCTAAGAATATTTTAAAAATAAAAAAAATTGTTTTATTGTAATTAAAAATAAATTCTGAATAAAATTTTAAAATTGGAACATTAAGGAAAATGTTTTTAGTAGAATTTCTACCCCCTATCCCTTCTGGTTTATTTTATTTCTTTTTTTTCCAAGTAAATAAAAAGGTTGTTTGAAATTTTTAAAAATGAGTCCCTTTTTTTAAATGACTAATAGAAAATACCTTTATTTACGGTTATACTACGGGTTACTAACTCTGAAAGTACAGAATTTATTTTAAAGAAAGATGTATGATTTGCATTTTTTATTTAATTTGCATATAATATATTGAAAACTTTTTAATTCAATGCATATGTATCATTTGATACTTCAAAATCACTGTGACTTTTATCGCTATATGGTGTAGCAAGATCTGAATACATAAATTTAGAATTCTAATAGCACATGAGAAAACGGCTGTTGTAGGTATATTTAGTAGCATAAAACAACTACATAAATAGTTGCATTTAGCAATAACGGCTTCTAATGATTAAAAACAAACTGTAAACTGTTTTGGAAATTTAAAGATCTGAATTATAAAAATGAAACACTCAAAATAAAAAATCTCGAAAATCGTCATTTGAAGGTGATTGCTTACCTTAAAGACTTCACAAACAGAAAAACGCAGAATAAAACATTTTATGTATGACTAAATAATTTATGGATTATTAACTTTTTTTTTTTTAATTTATCTAATTTTTATTTTTAAGTCACAGGTAAAGTTCATGCATTATTAATCTGTAATCTATTAAACATGTATTTATTTTCTTTGTTAAATTCTTCTAAATTTTTTTTCAAATTATCTTTCATTTTTCTTCGCCTATCACGAGTGATCTAGATTTCATTATATTTTGAAAAATTATAAAAAAAAAGTGTTATTTTTGTATTTTGTATCCAGGTTTATCATATTAGATTTAAAAAAAAAAACACAATTTTTTTACATAATTTTGTTACATATTTACACTGTCTAATCAGTAACACTTGACTAAAATCCTTTTTTTAATTTCTGCAGTTAAATATTTTTTAGAACTTTATTTTCTGTTTGTTAATTAATTTAATTCCACTGAAAAATAAAATTCGATGATGGCATATAATCTATCGTAAACTTCCTACCTGTCAAAAATAATTCGCTGAAAAATCAACTTAGTTTTTTCCTGCATCGCGTATGAAGAAAATTATAAATTATTTTAAAGAAATAATTATAAATTATTAATCGTAATACTACAGTAGTTAGTTCGGCGATTGAAATATTAAAATAGATATGAAATACGGCCATTATTTTTTAGTTTCAGTTTGTTTAGTCAAAAGTTCTATTGTATTTTAAATCAACTGAATCTGAATTAAATATTGCTGTTGTTGTTCTAATGCAGCTGGCAGTACACAGACAGTTAATATTTATGCCATTAACAAGGCCTGCACCGCTGTTACTCATTTAACACTACACAGAGAGCACGTGTAACTTGAAGATAGGCTACGGACGCGAATAGCACTACCCCCACAACGCTCTACGATCCTATTAGGACCGGGACCTACGGTTTAAAGTGGATTCCGAACCACTAAAAACACCCAACACACAACCCGAAACCTGTGGTACCGAGCGCCGTACCGATTTCGAACATTTATTATTATTTCATAAAAAAAAATTAGTATTATATTTATTAAAAATTTTTGGATTCTTAATTTTATTACTATATTTAACAATTTATTATATTTTATACATAATATAATTTATTTAAATATTATTTTGCTTTTAAATAGGTAATCCATATAAAGGTGGGATGTTACATTGTTCATTTACTTGTACATTTACATTTACATTGTACATTACACACTTTTTATTAGGTTACATTTTTTTACTAAAATTTAATATGAATCCTATATTTTAATAATTCTACGAATTATTTTAACAACAATTGATATATGTATTTTATAATATCTACCAACTTTATTTAAAATAAGCAAACTACTCAATTAAAACGAATGCTTTTTTAGAAATATTAAAGTATTTAAATTACTTTATAGAGTAGGTTAAAATTAAGCGTCTTTATTTTTGATTCTTTCATATAGATTTTTAATTTTAATCAATAAAAAAAATTTAAACGTACTCATAAAAATAATTCATCACATTTACTTATTCTCTATAATTCTATGCATAATAAATTTAAGATTGTTAAATATTAATATACTAAGATAAAAAATGAAGCGATAAATAGTGTTTTAAATGGGTTTATGATAAAGGTTTAATTTTCTAGCATCTGTTTAAAAAGAATTCTAGAAGAACGTCATTTACATTTTTACTCTGGTAAAAAAAGTTTGGTGAATCAGCATTTTGAAATCAATTAAAATGATCGTTTTTCAGAAATATTAAAATATTTAAATTATTTTATAGAGTGGGTTAAAATTATGCATCTTTATTTTTTGGTTCTTTCATATTGATTTCTAATTTTAAACAATAAAAAAAAGTTAAAGTTACTCATAGAAAATAATTCTTTACATTATAAGTTTAAGATTATTAAATATTAATAGACTAAGGAAAAAACGAAACGAAATATAATGTTTTAAATAGATTTTTGATAAAAGGTTTAAATTTCGAGCATATATTTAAAAAAAATTCTAGAATTCTATAGATTTTTTAGTTTTAAACAATAAAAAAAAATTAAACCTACTTATAAAAATAATTCATCGCATTTATTTATTCTCTAAAATTCTATGCACAAAATATTGTTAAATATTAGCATACTAAGGGAAAAATGTAGCGAAAAATAGTGCTTTAAATGGATTTATGATAAATTTAATTTTCTCCCATCTATTTAAAAACAATTCTAAAAGAGCAGTCATTTACATTTTTATTCTACCAAAAGTTTGGTGGATCAGCATTTTGAAATAGAGCTGTCCATTGCTGAAATAACAAAGCAACAAAAAATGTCTGCTTGCAAAAACAATCTAGAAGCCAAAGTCACTCCGTCCCTTAAAGACAAAAAATTTCCTTCCCTCTACAGGGAAAAAATACAGGGGAAAAAAAGAAAAGAAAAGCCCAACCTCTTATATTGAGTCGAATCTCTATTCATGTTTAAACCAAATGAAATATATTTCATCTCCAATCCGACTCGAATCATAACTCGAAAGACCAAAATCCCTCAGAGGAGAGCTTAATAAAAAGCTCGACCTGAAAAAAAAGAATCAGAAAAACCTCCGGTTAGTTTTTCCCTTTTTTATTTATTTTTATTCCCTTTCTTTGACGAGAAGTGGTTAGAAGTAGCGTCCCGAGAGGGCGCTTTCGTCGTTTAGCTATTGTTTGAAGGCGGAGCTCTGACGTCACAAGTGGCCAGGATCGGCGGACCAATGGCGTCCTCTCCGCGATTGTCCATCAAGGTCTGAATTGACGGTTTTGCGAGTACGGGTTGCTAGAGGGAGGAAGAGAGCCTTTGCAGCTTGGCGACGTTTTGGGTTTGGGCTTGGCTACTTTTAAAAGGTTGGATTTGATCGAAATGATAATGTTAAAATGGAAGCGGGTTTGACCTTTTCCATTATTACAGGTTTTAGAATCAGGATTTCACTTTTTTTTAAACCAGATTTGTAAATTATGGATTTAAATATTGATTTTCTTTTCACTACTTATAAATATATATTAAATTTAATTAAAAACATTGTTAATTTTTTTAACTTGATTTATTAGATGTAAAGTGTCAGAAAATAACATAACCTGGCCAAGATCTGGCTAACCTAACAAAAAAAAAAATTTGCTTTAATTTAATACTAAAAGGTTTCAAATCTTTTAATAACCAAGAACGATGAGCCGATGTCATTCTCATCATATTCTTTCTCAGTGTTAAGCAAGATTTCTCGTCAATTGAATGAATCTAAAAATAAATCAAAATAAAAAAGTAATTTGCTGAATTATACCTCAATTGACCTTCATTCAGCCACGGACCATTACAGTAATAACGATCAATTACTTATATTGAAATGCTTTCAATAGTTAGCACTGAAAAATACTGAACCGAATTCGAACTGAAATATAAAAGATGTTTTTTGGATAAACCAGGAAGATTTAAAAGTTATTTTTAATTTCTTAATCTTTTTAATGACAGGTAAAAAAAAAAAATCTGAGATCTGCTCGCAAATTTAAGCTTATCGTGTGTGAACATTGAAGAACGGTTGAATCTAGGAATCTAGGCGATCTAGGAATATTAGGAATTAGGATATAATTAGGAATTAGGAATATGCCAATGTTTAATAATGCACGAGATATAGGAAGCAATGGATCGGAATACTACATGAATGCTATATTCATGCGGCTATTGAATTTCACCAATGTTGAATAGATCAAGCACCTCATGAAGAATGAATTGTTCAAGAATCTCTAAAAGAATATACAAAAGTAAGATAAATGTCGTCGTAAATGACGAATGAAGTATTCCAAATTCTACAAGAAACGTTATCACAGGCAATACCCAAAATAATACAGGAAAGTTTGAAAATTCTAGGCATAAATGAAGAATGAAGTATTCCAAATACAATAAAAAGCACTGTACAGCTTAATAAGCATCGGAAAAGGCCAAAAGTGATAAATATGAAGCTACAAGAAGGAATTGATCAACACACTACGAGTACTTATAGCCATTTGATATACAAATGTTTAAAATTCAAACCCAAAACGTGAAAAGTGATTTAAAACCATACTAGAAAACATACTACATCCATACTACAAAATTCCTGAAGATTAACGTTATTCATGAATCATTCCAAGAGTTAAGGGGCCCAAAGTACCCTTTTCCGCCAAAAGTTGCAATGGAGTTTCATTTGCTTGACCCTCATTTTCGGATAATGGACGTACTTTATAACCTCATTTTGGACCCCTAACCAGGAAGACATGTTCACACATGTTAAAAATGATCAAGAATTACTTCATTTCTTGTGCCAGCAAAAAGGAAACGCAGGGGAACTGGTTAACTAGCAAACGAATTACGAAGTACCAGTAGGGAATTAGGGAATACCTCATTTTTATTAATAATATTGAAATAGAATGTAGAGAACGCTGCGTCATTAATATGAGTAAGTTGTCTAACATTAAACTTAATTCTTTGAAAAATAAACAATTAAAAAGTTCCTCAAAATTATTCAAAAGCAAATTAAAAATAAAAATTTCAAAAAATGTTTTAACCGATGTTCTTTCCATTGCTACTGAACACTTTATTGTTCAGATGATCCTAATTTCTCTTGTACATTCGTAGAAAATTTAAATTTCTGATAATCAATATTAATTTTAAAACCATTGGTAAGACATCGTTATTTCAGCCGTGGGATTTCAGAACACTTGCCATAGAAAACCAGAAAAAAATAGTCCAATGGTTAACACAAAGTGCACGACATTGGTAACTATTGCTATCAAATGCCGGACACTGTCATTCGCCACTAGAATGTCACATAGATTAAGCAGATTGTAGCAGATTAAGCATTACTACTGTGCCCAAAAAGTAAAACCCATTTTCAATTTAAATTTCTCGGGCATATGGAATTTTAATTTTTTTTTTTTTTAGATTGTTGGCACTGTCCTTGACATCTGTGTGAAATTCCACGTCAAACTATTCATTAGTGTTTGAGTTACACTTGGTTTTGTGAGACGCTGAAACTGATTCCGGCGATTTTTGAAATGTCTGAATTCATTGAGCAAAGAACTTGCATTCCATTTTGTGTGCGGAAACGTCTAGAATGTTGCAGAAGGCATTCGGGGAGCGTTTCTACATTGGAAAGAAATATGGTATAAACAGTTCAAAGAAGGCGGAGAACGCGTCGAAGACGAAGAGCCCTCTGGCCGACCCTCCACCTCAACCGACGAAGCTCACGTCCAAAAAAATGAAAGATTCGGTGCTTGAAAAAAGTAGATTTATAATTAGAGACCTTGCTGATGATGGTGCACTCAGAATGCTTTTGAAATTCCAACATTTCCACACATCACCCACTCTTGTCAAGATAATGTTGATTCGAAAGAGGGCAATTCAGGGAGGAAATCACCCGCCTCCTTTTTTTACCATGCTCAAGGAAGATTTTTCATTTAGGTTCCATATGAAGCCCACCCATGATCCACCCTCACCGCTCTAATGGGTAGGAGGGGGTTACATAGCCCTAGGTATGGGTTTGTGGAGAAATGAAAACACAAAATACAGCAGTATTGCAGGTTCGACACAGCTATTCATGTTTTGAGCATGGCTTCCTTAGATTTGAAACTAACGCGTTCTGTGACTGTAAGTTAAAGAAAAAGCAAAAATGCGAGCGTATAATATTATCATATTAGTATTACATTCTCATTTTCAGGATTGGATCTCAATCTATTAACGTCGGTTTGTCGGTTTCATTTAAGAACAAACTAACTGGAACCGCATCATAAAATATTGTAGCGTTGTTTTCTGATTTACATCAACTACAGTCCATCGCACTGCCAACTGAGCTATCGACGGCTTATCGTTATTTTCTGCCTATAATCCTCAGCGTCATATAAACCGCAGATGTAATTTTCATCCAGAAAAATAATTTTTAAAAAATGCTGTATTGACCCAAGTGATTCACTCTTGTTTTTTGATGTACCATTGCTTTTAGACTCGTGGCAGGAAACTAATAAAACATTCCCAATTATCCCCGAACCGACATTTTCAGGACGATTTTTAGTTCTTCTGAAAATCTGTATTGGTATTAGAATTAATTGTAACTTTGCCTTGCATAAAACAAATGTTAAAATTTAAAAAAAAATTAATTTAAATTAAAATATTATATTAATAATTAATGAAAAAAAATAAATGCAATATTATTAAAAAGAGAAAGTACATCATAGGGAGAAAAGAGAAAAAAAATCCCCCCAAAGATAAATTACATTAGCTTTTTATGCTGTCTTTTGCTGATATCCGGCAGCTGATATTTATCAATACTCTGGATGGCAGAGTTGTCGTGAACATCTGTTATCGAAAAATTTAACTGAAACGTATTTAAGAAATTCATTTAGAGGAGAAGTGGCAGTTGCTTTTTGTATTTCAGAATTTGTCATAAACCGATTGACTTTATTAATTCGCGAGAAATTTGATATTAAAATTAGCAGCGTAACCTAAATGGGACAGGCATAACTAATGGGTAGGAAAATGCAGAATAGAAATTTGTTATTTTGCCTTATTGAAGAGTGCTTATTAGTCAAAAGGAAAAGCTTACGAAGGCGTATATGAAATTTAAATATAATAAATTTAAATTTCATATTTATATTTAAATATAAATATGAAATTTATACATATATTAAATGTGTCCAAAAAGTAAGACCAATTATTTTTTTTTTTCAAAAACGTTTTATTTATTTTACCAAATTTATTTCATCACCTTCAAAGTAATCCCCTCCGGACATAATGCACTTATGCCAACTTTTTTTTCCAATTCTCAATGCATGCTAAACAATCATCGGCAGAAATGGCCTTCAAAGGGCTCGCCGATTCACGTTGAATCTCTTCAATTAATTCAAAACGGTGTCCCCGGAGTGGTCGTTTGAGTTGAGGGAAGAACCAGAAGTCGCACGGTGTGAATATAGCGGTTGTGGAACGATATGGGTTTCATTTTTGGCGAGAAAGTCACGAAGAATCAATGCAGTGTGAGCTGGCGCGTTATCGTGATGCAAAAACCAAGAGTTTCCATAAATGTGGCTCTTTTTGCGAACAGCTTGACGCAAAAGACGCATAACACTCAACAAATATTCCTTGTTGACAGTTTGGCCCGGCGGTATTCATTAATGCACCATACCACGATAATCGAAGAAAACAGTCAACATGACCTTGGATTTTGAACAAGTTCGGCTTTTTTGTTTTTGTTTGTATGTTTTAAAATATTGCCATCAAGGACAAATTGGTACAATTTAGATAAAACAAACGGTTTTATGCTAGATGATGTAGAAAGAAGAAAGATGAATCAGGTAATTTTCAGGGATGAAGAGGTCTTTTCCAGGTTTCAAAATAGAAATGACAGCTGCAATTTTCCATGTACTCGGGAAGTGTTTGTATTCCAGAATATTATTTCTAAGATAGCACAAAATGATAATCGCAATGGGTGGAAATTTTGGTGTCGTTTTGTTCGTTGTTTCGTCAAGTACAGGTGCTTGCTATTTAATCGATATATGATAGGATCGATATATAATACACACCTACATAAGAGGAGTATCGTTTGGATAAGATATCGTGGAAAGTTAAAATCGGTTAATTTAAAATAATGTAAGTTGGTTCAGAAGTTATACATTTGAAAACGATGGTAAAAACAAAACTGTCAACGTATAAATCAGGGGTGGCCAATCCGCGGCCCGCCTTGAACATTTTCCCTGCCCGTGATTATTATCACACTTATGCAAAACATTTATTTTATAATGGCCAAAGGAGTGAAAACCAATGTACTAAAAAAGTACATTATGTGTGCATCCATCTATACAAAAATTGTCGAAATGATGAGAAAATTAACTTTGATTTTAAAATAATATATAACATCAAATATGCAAAAGAAATAAGAAAACCTACAGCTGCTTTTGAAAGCTGATTCAATAATTTAGAGTTAGACAAATACATCAAAATTTTTTAAATATATTCATCTCCCTTTCATGTTCAAATCGAGTCGGCCCCAGGATATTTCTAAATGGAGTTGGTTGGCTTGCAATGCAATTTTGAATTTAAACACAATTTTGAAACACTAGAATCAAAAATAGATTTTTATAACACTTACGTCACAAAATAGAAATTTTCCAATTTAAGAAATCTGCCACAAAAAGTAGTTAGAGCTTTTGATTCAACTTACATCTATGAATCTGGTTTTTTTTTTTGGGGGGGGAGGAAGGGGGGAATAAAATTGACTAACAGAAAACACACTCAAACACAACGGACGCTCACCTGCAACACCCATTACGTTGTGCAAATGCCCAAATGGAGATCGATTTGCAAAAGCTAAGTGAAAGAGTGGAGAAACAAATATCGCACTAGTAAAACAAACTTTTTTTTTTTATTTCATTGCTATATTATGAATATATATATTTATATTTATATATTTTTTTATTTTATATATTTTTTACATTTCATTTTGAGTGTTATATATTTCTTTACAATGTGTTTTTACTATCATTAATATTATTATGTTATCTATGTTTACATGTAAGAATAGTAGTAAACACAAAAATAATAACTCATTCTGTTTAAATTTTTCACTCCAAAAAAATGTCTCTAGGGGGTCTAAATCTACGGGGTTATATAATGTTATATTCGGCCAGCGGAATTATATGCATTTCCAATTATATCATTTCGGTTGGCCACCCCTGGTATAAACCATAGACATAATTTTTGGCTTGACAATATAAAAATTTCTTTAAGTCATTTTCGTAAATGTGCCGTATAACGATCCAATTCTATTGCCCTTATCCATGACACAGAATGGTTTTTCAATTTCATAGAATGTCACAATTATATGAAAAATATTATTATTAATTTAAGATAAAAGAAATCGGGCAGGGGGGAATAATGTGTATATGCAATCTTAAGATTTGCCAAAGAGGTGAAAAAAAAATCATTAATCCAGGCGTTTTTTATTCATTAACACACATCGAGCGGGGGCATTATTACTCCGCGTCCGTGGCTTATCTTCAAGTTAGACGTGCCCCCTGGGTAATGCAAAGTGAGTAACGTCTGAAATTTTGGGGGGCCTGATGGCCGAATGGCTAGCGCTCTGGCGTTCGGTACCACAGGTATCGGGTTCAAATTCCAGCTTTGCCCATGGGTGTTTGTAGTGCTTCGGAATCCACTTTAAGCCGTAGGTCCCGGTCATAACAGCATCGTATAGTGCTGCGGGGGCATTGTTACTCCGCGTCCGTGGCTTACCATCAAGTTACATGCGCCCCCTGGTTAATGCAAAGTGAGTAACATCGGGGGAGCCCTTATGGCGAAGATCACGGTCTATTTGCCAGCTGCATTAGAAGAAAAAACACATCGATGTCTTCATTTGTAAAAGTCAAACCCTCGTCCACCACTGGCATGTTTCTTTGTTGTTTTTCAAGCCTCCCTAATTTCTTCTATGACCCATCTGCAATATGACTCTCCAGTTCTAGGAAATCTCCCATCGTCCTCTCCTCTGCCTTGGCAGTGAGTACAGCGGAACTGTGTTAAAAAGAAAAAAAAAGCCATCCCATTTTTGAAAACATCAAACTCTACCCTGCATTAACAATCTTTACTTCCGATTTTCAGTTTTGAATGTTGCTCGTATGTTTTCTGTTTCCATAAAGCTTTTTATTTGTGTGTTTATATATCTATGTTTTCCATTTATTTCCATTATATCTATGTGTTTATATATGTCTGCTATATATTTACGGATTTATATGCTTCTATTATGCATTTATGTAATTTTTATATTGCTTATATTTCTCACCTCCTAAGTTAGTTCCTCTCCCCTTCTATTAGTTTACACTTTCCCTATATATATCTTGTTCAAATTTTCAATCGTTCATAAAATACTTTTTATACATCTACTCATGTTTAAAAAAAAAATGTACTTTAACTTGTAGTGATGTTGATGTTAATACAGTTTTTTTCAAATATTAATTCATTTATTAACTTTAATTAATTTTAGTTTTTTTTAGATTTAAGTTGCATGTATTTACCAATAGATGGCTCCAGATGTAAGAGAAAAATTTCAATTTTTCTAACTTAAAAAAAATTAGTGAAAATTTTAACCTCTTTCCTTCTTATTAACTGTTTCCTTCCATTTTTTAAATTCCTGCTCATTCTGTGATACTTTGTTTTTTTATATTTGAATTCTGAGCAGATGTGCACTACGCGCGCAGGTACTCGACTCTCCTATGCAATCTAGCATGTTTCTTCGTTTATGTTTTTCTCACTCCCACAACTTATCTTTTTCGTAGAAAATCCACAACTTTATTTTCATAGAAATGCAGTCTTACAGAACTACCATGTAAAAGTGCTTTATTTTCATAATTAATTACTTATTAATTAAACTACTTATTAATTACTACTAATTAAAACTTTATTTTCATAGAAATTCAGTCTTACAGAACTACCATGTAAAAGTGCTTTATTTTCATAATTAACTACTTATTAATTAAACTACTTATTAATTACTACTAATTAAAACTTTATTTTCATAGAAATGCAGTCTTACAGAACTACCATGTAAAAGTGCTTTATTTTCATAATTAACTACTTATTAATTACTACTAATTAAAACCTTATTTTCATAGAAATGCAGTCTTACAGAACTATCATGTAAAAGTGCTGTGCTGTCGACAAATAGCAATTTTACGTGGTAGTTCTGTAGGACTGACTTCCATGAAACTTTATGGAGTAAATGTTCGCGAAGAGCACACAGAGGCATTTTAATGCCAAATATTTTAAGGTTTCTTGGCTTAAAATCCCTGTAACATAGAACAGTATGGTAATATGATGGTAATTGTCAATTTTAGCATTTTCATCTTTTCGACTTGGACAAGACTGCATAATCCAGTGAATTAATGTATACGTAAAGTAAGTTGGATAATAAGTTTGAATTGTATTGTTTAAATGGATTGTTAAGATTCTAAGATAGTTAAAGATGGTATTGTTTAAATTGAGTAATAACTTACAATAAAAAATATCCATTACTTAAATAAGCAAAAATTTTGTGACTCAATAAACAATCTTAAAACCGCACATAATTTTCAAAATCATGGAGCAGTTTAAAAAAATTTTGATCATTGAAAATCTTCGAAAATAAAAATAGTAAATTTACGAGTAGATTGAAATTTAAATACAATAAAACTTTCATTTCATTGTAATTTATTTATTTTCATAAAGTTCCAAAATATATCAATAATAAGCATATAATAATTTTGATATTTTAAGGAAATTTAAGATTTCTTATTGAGCTGTATTCATTTTATGATATAATACTTCTCAAAAGGATTGCTAATTTTTTTTTTATTCTTCGTTTGAATTATTTTGAAAAATATCCGCAATTTTATTGTTTTCAAAATTTATTATCGGTCTCATAGCGTTATTATCAGTCTTGTTTAATTTATTATCAGTCCAACTTTTCGCAAAATTTTCATTGCGTCCATATCATGATTTACAATTTATAAAATTTATTATAAGTCTCGTTTTATTTTATTATTAATCTACAACTTTTTGCAAAATTTTCAAATCATGATGCACAATTTATAAAATTTATTATCAAACATCATATAATAAAGTTATATGTAGTTATAAAATGTTATTATATGTAGTTATGTACAGCTAATTTTCATTGTATTTTCATTTTGATTAAGTCTCGTTTAATTTTATTATTAGTCTCCATAACTTTTGGCAAAATTTTCATTGTATTCATATCATAATTTAAAATTTATAAATTCTATTATGAACTTCAAGTAACTTCATTATCAGCCTCCTTTAATTTATTATTAATCTCTATAACTTTTAGCAAAACTTTCATTGTATTCATTCGTGATGCGTTGTTTATCATTATAATAGCTAATCTTTTAAATTTTCATTTGAACTGTTTAGAAATATTTCCGCATTTTTATTGTTTTCAAAATTTAGAATAACGATTAATATTTTTTAGTAAAATTTTCATTAAAACACATTGCTTTTATTATTTTCTATGACAAACATGTATATATGTAAGGACTGATAATCTATATGTCGTCGACGTATTGAAGAAACCATTTATAAAATTATTTTTACAAAGTTTTTTTTTTTTTTATTAAAAGTGTTACATAATGTTTTAATGAAAAAAATCTATTAAATTAAAAAAAAAAACTTTCATTATTAAAATTAATTTGAAAATTCCAAATACTTCTAATATAAAATGTTCTTAGACTGGATCAAAGCTTAAATCGGAACTTAATTATTTTGAAAATTCATTGTTATAGTCATTTCTTGTTGATCAAAACTACTTATACTACATTTTACCATTAGCACACACTTTACCAGTTTACTTAAATACTTAACATTTCTTTTAAAATATATTTGAAGTAGCAATTCATATAAAAATATTCAAAAATCATTCAAAAGGAATGCAGTGCTTTCGAACCCAAATACAAAAAAAAAAAAAAAAAAAAAAAAAAATGTCGATTCTAAGAACATATGATCTTAGATCATTTTATGCTTTTGTTTTTTTAGGTATCAGATTTCTTTTTTTTTATTAAACGACAATGATATAAAAATAAATAAATAATAATAATGAAATAAACTTAGTTTGATTTTATTTAAAAAGCAACCTGCATTGAATATTTTTATTTATCTAGTTGATTTTTAAATTCCTTCTATTAGCTCACACTCTCCCTATATATATCTTGTTCAAATTTTCAATCGTTCATAGAATACTTTTTATTCGTCTACTCTAGTTCAAATGCATTTTTTTGAACTTGTAGTGGATGACACCTGGTGTTAATACAGTTTTTTCCGAAGTTATATATATGTTAATAAAGTTTTATAATATATAGTTATATGTTAATGCTATATGTTTAATATAGTTATATGTTAATATAGTTTGTTCAAATATTAATTAATTCATTAAATTTAATTCATTCATTCATTTTAGTTTTATATGGGACAAAAAAATGTAGATAACTGGAAAAAATTTTTTTTTCATTGTGGGTTCTATTCTGAGTCGAGGAGGGAACAAAATGGAAAATGAAATACGTGAATAAATGAGTGACATTTTTTCAGTTCCAATTATTAGTTCACACTCTCCTTATAAATATCTTGTTCAAATTTTTAATCGTTCATAAAATACTTTTGATTCATCCACTCAAGTTCAAATGCATTTTTTTTTAACTTGTAGGGGACGGCACTGGATGTGAATACAGTTTTTTCAAATATTAATTCATTCATTCATTCAATTTAATTCATTAATTTTAATTTTTTTTTACGTTTAAGTTGCATGTATCTAATAATAGAGGGCGCCAGATGTAAGAGGAAAATTTCAGCTTTATTTGTAAAGGACTTTTTCTGCAATAGAGTGAAAAAAAAATAGGAATTGACTTAAATTTTTTTTTTTTTATATATTACTTATTAGCATTAGCACACAGTTTACCAATTTACTTAAATACTTAGCATTTCTTTTAAAATATATTTGAAGTAGGAATTCATATAAAAATATTCAAAAATCGCTCAAAAGGAATGAAATGTTTTCGAACACCAACAAACCTAAAAAAAAAAAATGTCGATTCTAAAAAGATAAGATGTTTTTAGAACATCATATTTCCATTCCATTCAGATCTTCCATTTTTTTTGTTAAACGACAATCATATAAAAGTAAATAAATAATAATGAAATAAACTTAGTTTTATTTTATTTATAAAGCAATCTGCATTGAATATTTTTATTTCCCGAGTTGATTTTTTTTTTTAAAAAGGATGTTTTATGTTTTTAGAATCTCATATTCTTAAAAGGACATCATGATTACCCATACAAATTCGAGAATCTATCCACAACTACGATGGAAATTGTTCTGTCGTTCTTCCCTAGTACAACATTTCGAACCGTTTCAGAGTTATTGGGAAAGTTATTTAATCCGGAGTCCATAACCTTAAATTATATCCAAGTTGGAAACTGTTCCGTTCTAATTCACTGCTGCCAGTTGTCAAATATTAATGACTCCCCCCTACTACTAATGAGTTTCAGCTACCATCCAAAGGATATTTAACTCCCTGCAACATACCGAGCTCTGTAACTGTGACTTTCACTGCCTCTGTTGACATGGGTTAAGAAAAATATGTTCCATTCCACTTAATTAAATTAACGAATTTGAAAAATGATCGACTGATAACGATTTAATTCATTACAAGGCGATTAATTTGCTTAATTATATCGATTCAATAAATTCTGGCCGTCATTGTAATCGAAAAGCAAGCTAGAACCGCAGCTAGATATAAAATTCGAATTTTTTTCGTGTGTGTTCTTTTTACTAATTAATCTTAAAGAAGCTCCACCTAATTAAGCCTAACTTTTAATGTTTAAAGTGGCTTATCAGGAAAATTTTCTTTTCTTTTTGGTCTGGTTGTTAAAAAAAAAAAATGCTAATTACTTGTACAAACTTACCTTGGGCACAAAAAAAATTTCAAATGTGTTTCACGGGAGAAAATTTTTTTTATGGGGAAGATAAGTATTGAAAAAGCGAAATAGATTGCTGTAAATATGAAAAATAAAGAAGATAAAAAAAATATTGAATAATATTTGGTTGTTTTTGTTTTAGGTTGTATTTTTTTTTTTTTTTTTTTTTAGCGTAATGTACTTTCTTCACACTTTCTTCAGTAAAACATATAATGAACTTTTACTGGATGAAAGTTTCATTCATTAATTTTTTAAATTTTATAATTCATAAGTTGGTTAATCAAGCATTGCTTCTTCTGAATTATTTCATTTCCTCAAATGAAATCTGTAACACTTTATTGAAGTTTACATCATAGTTATCAACATTGTTAATTTCTTTATTTTCTCATTAAATAGTGAAGATATAGATTGTATACTTTTCTGTTATCTGCTGAATGTCTATGACAATAAAGATTCAATTCTATACAGGATTTTACAATTAGGCCAACCGGGCCTTGAATATTTTTCCCAGCCCATGAGATTTATTACACTTTTACAAAATATATTTATTTTATAAGGTCCAAAGTAGTTAAAACCAATGTATTATGTGTGCATCCATCTATTCAAAATTACAATAAATATGCAAAAGAAATAAGAAAATTTGCAGTTGGTTTTTAAAGTCAAATCAGTAATTTAGAGTCAGACAAATACAACTGAATTTTGAAATATATTCATCTCCCTTTCATGATGAAATCGAATAGACCCCAGAATATCTCCAAATCGAACTGATTGACTTACAATGAATACTGAATTAAAGCCCATTTTTGAAATAGATTTTATAGATTTTTATAACACCTATGTCACAAAAGAAATTTTCCAATTTAAGAAAATGAAATTGACCCAATACAAAACGCGCTCCAACATAACGGACGCTAATCTGCAACGCCCATTACGATGTGCAAATACCCAAATTGAGATCGATTTACAAATGCTAAGTGAAAGAGTACAGAAACAACTGTCGCACTAGTAAAATAAATATTTTTTAATGATTTCATTTTTTTTTATTTCATTTATATCTATATATATTTTATATTTCATTTTCAGTTTTATATATTTCTTTACAATGAGCGTTTAGTATCATTAATATATTATCTTTGTTTACGTGTAAGAATAACAGTAAACACAATAATAACTCTATATGCTTTATTTTTTCACTCCCAAAAAATGTCTATGGGGGTCTAAATGTAATAGGGGGATATATAATTTTATATGCTGCCCGCGGAGTTAGGATGCATTTATAAAGTGACCCGCGAGATCATTTGGGTTGGACACCCCTGAATTAGAATGTAAAATTGTGGTAGATGTAATATAAAACTTAATTTTTATTTTCAAGCAATGTGTTTTTTTTAATGTTTAGTTTAGTTTTCAAGCCGTAATATTTAGGATTTAATAAATATAATATATTTCACTTCGGAAATATATATTGAAAGAAAATTGAACATCGGAATTCAGGAAAAATCATGAAGAAATGTATTCAATGCATCATTCAATGCAATTAACATTTTTTGTTTAGTTTTTAAGTCGTAATATTTAGGAATTAATAAATATCATAATATACTTCATTTTGGAAAAATATACTGAAAGAAAATTGAACATCGAAAAACAGGAAAAATCGAAAGAAATGTGTTTAATGCATCATTAACTTGAAACATTTTTTTTATGTTTACTTTAGTTTTTAAGTCGTACTATTTAGGATTTAATAAATATAATATATTTCACTTTGGAAAAATATATTGAAAAAAAAATTTGAACCTCGGAATACAGGAAAAAAAAATCGAAATGTGTTCCATGCATCATTAACTTAAAAACTAAAGTAAATAAAAATGTTTCAAGTCGTAATATTTAGAATTTATTAAATATCATAATATATTTCATTTTGGAAAAATATATTGAAAGAAAATTGAACATCGAAATTCAGGAAACATTCAACAGAAATGTGTTCAATGCATCCTTAAAATGAAACATTTCTTTTTTTTTTAAGTTTACTTTAGTTTTTATGTCGTAATAATTTAAGATTTAATGAATATAATATATTTCCCTTTGGAAAAATAGATTGAAAGAAAATTTAATCTCAGAATTCAGGAAAGAAAAGTGTTCAATGCATTATTAACTTTAAATGACGTTCCAGAATTTACAAAAATCGAAAACTGTTTATTTTTCTGAGCTATCATTTCTATTATTATTTAAATTGAATGAAAACTTTACGATCAAAACAATTCATTTTTCTCCAAATAACGTTTTTTCGAAAGTGGTTTATCTAATTTGCTCCTGTCTGAAAAGCTGATTTGAAATAGTTTCTTTCTATCAAGCCATGGTGTCTGCTCATAACAAAAGCTTTCCAAAGCAGTGTTGACCTTCTCTCCTTCGTCTGAGATTAAATGTTGTTGAAAGGCAAATTACTTCGTTTGAACATTTTCGACCCCATTTGCTGCAGAACTTGTTAGTAAGAATGTTGGATAAAGTGAACAAACCATTAGTGATTCGCACTAACCTGAGTCGAATTGAATACAGCGACTAATGCTAATGAGAATCCTTCTCTGTGTTTATCTAGTGAATCGCAATTTATTGCGTTCACATTCTAACAATGTATTCGCAATTAGTGCATGATCCTCTCTTTTGCAAAGCTCTGTCTGTCTTTAGATAACTACTGGGAAGCAATGCCGAATTTTTAAGGAATTTTACATAAATTTAAGCCGTTTTATTTATCTGCCCTTGTTTATTTTTAAAAGCAGCTGAGTTCAAATAAATAAATAAATAATAAAATAAATTTCATACTTACAAAGAACAATCATAAATATGCAATCATTCCAGAGTTCATTTCTTATTGAAATACATATGCATACGTACGAGCCCTCTGGTCGACTCTCAACATCAACCGACGAAGCTCACGTTCCAAAAAATGAAAGATTGGGTGCTTGCAGACCGTCTATTTGCAATTAGAGACCTTGCTGAGGATGTTGGAATTTCAAAAGGATCGGTCCATTCCATTTTGGGCTTCAAACGCGTCCAATCTCAATTGGTGCCGAAAACACTGAATGCGCCAGCTCACACTGCATTGATTCTTCGTGACTTTTTTGCCAAAAATAAAACCCATGTCGTTCCACAACCACCGTGAAGAAATGTGTTCAATGCATCATTATTTTAAAATCTAAAGTAAACATAAAAATATGCTTCAAGTCGTAATATTTATATTTTATTAAATATAATATATTTCACTTTGGAAAAATATATTGAAAGAAAATTGAACATCAGAATTCAGGAAAAAAAATCGAAAATAAATGCGTTCAATGCATTATTTACTTTAAATGACGTTCCAGAATTTACAAAAATCGAAAACTGTTTATTTTTCCGGAACTATTATTTTTTTATTATTTAAATTGAATGAATTCAATTTTCTCCAAATAACGTTTTTTTTATAAAATGGCTTCATCTAGTTTTCTCCTGTCTGAAAAGCTGATTCCAAATAGTTTCTATCAAACTATGGTGTCTGTTCATAACAAAAGCTTTCCAAAGCAGTGTTGACCTTCTCTCCTTTGTCTGAGATTAAATGTTGTTGAAAGGCAAATTACTTCGTTTGAACATTTTCGAGCCCATTTGCTGCAGAACTTGTTAGTAAGAATGTTGGATAAAGTGAACAAACCATTAGTGATTCGCACTAACCTGAGTTGAATTGAATTGAATACAGCGACTAATGCTAATGAGAATCCTTCTCTGTGTTTATCTAGTGAATCGCAATTTATTGCGTTCACATTCTAACAATGTATTTGCAATTAGCGCATGATCCCGTCTCTCCTCCAAAGCTCTGTCTATCTTTGATCAACTAATGAGAAGGGATGCTAAATTTTTAAGGATTTTACATCATTTAGACAGTTTTATTTATCTTCCCTCGTTTATTTTTAAAAGCAGCTGACTTCAAAAAAATAAATTAATGAATAATAAAATAAACTTCATACTTACAAAGAAAACAATCATACACATGCAATCATTCCAGCATTAATTTTAAGCAACCCCATTTTGTGCTAATGTTTAAACTAAATTAAGATGTGGAGGTATTGGGGTTCTTAAAACCACCTAGGAACTCCGTAACCGGTACGCCCGTTGCCCCCCATTCCAGAGTTCATTTCTTATTGAAATACATACGCAATTTTCAATGCATCATACCTATGCAATCATACATAATTTTCTTAAATGTACGTATGATTGCAACATTATTTGATCATTATTGTTAGATTACAACATTATTTGAATCAGCATTTCAATTTCTTGCGGTTATAAATGGACAATTAAAAGAAAAAAAATTAAATTTTCATTATTTTTTTATTTTCTTGCTTAATATTACTCAATTACAGAACTCCATGAGCAATTTTATAATGTAATAAGTGGGTATCATACATAAAATTAAAATACATTTTTTTATTATTTTTACTCGTAAAATTATAGTTGTTGATTTCGTGAGAATAATTTTTGGTTCCCTTGATAAATTTTTTTGTTTTTGACCGCTTTTAACGTTTCTTATTGATTAATTTTTTTTTAAATTTCTATCACCAGCTATTCTTATTAATTTAAATTTCTATCACAAACTCTCTTATTGGTTTATTTTAATTTCCATCACAAGCTATTCTTATAGGTTTGTTTAAGTTTCTATCACAAGCTAATAGTTATTTAATTAAACAATATAAAATTGTTCTCCAAGTTCGTATGATAAAAGTAAAGATAATTTTATTTCAAAATAAAAATAAGATTTTTTCAAAAAAAAAAAAAAAATCATTTGGAATTTTATGGATTTTTATTTCCGAAGATAAAAAGATTCGAAGATTTAATTTTCGATTTTTTATAAAATTACTCATTTAAAGAAGACCCATGTGCAACTTTTTAATAAATGGGACCTATACAAATTGCCACGGCAAAGAGAACATTCAAGTGTGAAAACAAACCTTGATATGTCACGTCAAATGTGAGACTAGACAAACATGCTCAGTAAAAAGAATCTAAACATCAAGTCTTGTCTAATATTTTCTTAGATTGAATTCCAGAGTTCATTTCTTATTAAAATTTCTTTCCTGTATTTCCCTTCTGGAGATGAACGGTTATCGTCGTTTTTAGTCTTATCGACAGGGCCTGAATGGCCGCTCTGGCGCTCGGTACCACAGGTTTCGGGTTCGAGTCCCGGCGGGGCCATGGATGTCTGTAGTGGTTCGGAATCCACTTTAAACCGTAGGTCCCGGTCCTAATAGGATCGTAGAGCGTTGCGGGGGCATTGTTACTTCGCGTCCGTGTCTTCAAGTTACACGCGCCCCCTGGGTAATGCAAAGTGAGTAACGTCTGTGCAGCGCTTGCATTAAGGCATTCAAGACTAAGCTGTCTAAAAGTGTTTGTCAGCTGCATTAGAAAGAAAGTCTTATCGACTGTTTGATTCGAATCAGCAAAAAATAGAGATTTTGTCATCAAAATTGTCTTAAAATAGCGCAACGCATTAGATATGCCATTTGATTTATTTATTTATTTCATATTTTTAATCAACTTGAAAGATTTACGAATTCTGGAACAAAAAAATCTAATGATGGCTAACTTTTCCGATTCTAGTGTTAAATATATATTCTACTATTTTTCTTTCGACAAACTGACACAAAAATACATAATTGTTTTATCGATACACTACATTACTTTTTCTACATTTCAATTGGTCATAAATGAAAATTATATATATGTTTAATTAAATTGTTTTGCTAACAAAAATATGAAAAATGACTACATTCAGATATCAGGCATTCCATCTGAGCCAATATCAAATCTAAAATTTACTAAAATTTGTGTCATGAATATATACATGAAAACCTTACAGTAGCAAGGTATTTTTAAATTATTAAACAGATATCTAAGGAAATGAAAGTTATGATTATATAAGGATATATAGAAAAACTGTGAGAATAAAACAATCTGAAGAATTGAAAAAAAAAAAAATTATCAACATCCAGTTAAACAAGCTTGTGCGAAGATTGCATAAATGACACTCTTTGGTTGTGAATGGTGTAAACTTCTCCATGCTAACCCTTATTAAATGCCATTCATATGCGTTCAAAAAATTTTTAAATCATGTTTATATCAAATATAATTAAATTATATTTGAAATAACATAGAATTCTAGATATCTATGACATTTCCGATAGAAATAGATTTCTAGATATCTATGACATTTCCGATAGAAATAGATTTCTAGATATCTATGACATTTCCGATAGAAATAGATTTCTAGATATCTATGACATTTCCGATAGAAATAGATTTCTAGATATCTATGACATTTCCGATAGAAACATATTTCTAGATAACTATGACATTTCCGATAGAAACAGATTTCTAGATAACTATGACATTTCCGATAGAAACAGATTTCTAGATAACTATGACATTTCCGATAGAAACAGATTTCTAGATAACTATGACATTTCCGATAGAAACAGATTTCTAGATAACTATGACATTTCCGATAGAAACAGATTTCTAGATAACTATGACATTTCCGATAGAAACAGATTTCTAGATAACTATGACATTTCCGATAGAAACAGATTTCTAGATAACTATGACATTTCCGATAGAAACAGATTTCTAGATAACTATGACATTTCCGATAGAAACAGATTTCTAGATAACTATGACATTTCCGATAGAAACAGATTTCTAGATAACTATGACATTTCCGATAGAAACAGATTTCTAGATAACTATGACATTTCCGATAGAAACAGATTTCTAGATAACTATGACATTTCCGATAGAAACAGATTTCTAGATAACTATGACATTTCCGATAGAAACAGATTTCTAGATAACTATGACATTTCCGATAGAAACAGATTTCTAGATAACTATGACATTTCCGATAGAAACAGATTTCTAGATAACTATGACATTTCCGATAGAAACAGATTTCTAGATAACTATGACATTTCCGATAGAAACAGATTTCTAGATAACTATGACATTTCCGATAGAAACAGATTTCTAGATAACTATGACATTTCCGATAGAAATAGATTTCTAGATAACTATGAACCGATAGAAATAGATTTCTAGATAACTATGAACCGATAGAAATAGAGATAGATTTCTAGACATCTATAGTTCTATAGAAATTCTAGAAATAAATAGAGTTCTTTTAGTGTATTTCAATATGAAAAACTAAAATTTCTTCAGAATTGTTGTACTATTTTCCCCTCATTTTGCTAACTTATCAAATCTCCTTTAAAAAAAATAGAACTATTCGATCCTATATTCTCTACAGGAAAAAATAAAAATTGTAAATTATTGTGTTATGTATGTTATTATTACTTAAATAATCCTTTTGATAACAGATTCTAGTCTGTTTTATGCAATAATAAAAATTATGAATACGTTAACTTCATCGGAAAAAAAAACATTTTTAAGTAATAAAGCAACTATTTGCTACTTTCTTCTTTTCCTAAAATCGAAATTTTATCACACAAATATAAAAGCATAAATACCATAAATAATATTATCCTAATATGTAACTGCATAAAATTTCTTTTTTCTTTCACATTTTCCATACATATACGCGTGCCACAATTTTTGCTATGAAAGAATTTCCAATATATAGGTGAACAAAATTTTATTCCTATTAAAAAAAAGGGATATCAATGTTTTCTTTATTAAAGAAGTTTGTAGTAAATAGTTTTACCAACCGATTTATTTTTCTACTGTTAGATTAATCTAAATCTGTATAGAAAAGTTCTCATATATATCATGCAACAGAATTTTTTTCAATTTTTAATTTGAAGGCAAATAGCTTACCTTACTTATAAATATCCAAGCCCATCTTGATCTGCATATTTGAGGTGGATCTCTTTACATCAGGAAGTTCCTTTTGATGATGTGATTTCAGTCGAGATCCGATTCATTATGCAAGGTTTGGTTTATCGCTGTACGATCATCTTGTCGACACTTTAGACTAAATAGACCGGGACCTACAGTTTAACGTGGATTCCGAATCACCAACAAACATCCATGCCACTGCCATGATTTGAGCCAGAAGCCTTCGGTACTAATGGCATTATGCAAGGAGAGTTGACAGTGGGAACAAGCCGTTCTGTTATTAGGGAGTTTTTGCATACCGTAAGTTAGTTACCGTAGGACGTCCGTTAGCATTTTTCTCCCTAGCGCGCAAGCTCATAGGAAACTGACCATGCGCGCTAGGGAGAAAAAAGCTAATGGACGTCCTACGGTAACTAACTTACGGTATGCAAAAACTCCCTATTATTACGGAGATCCTTGGCCGCGTAGCGTCCACTAGCTCCTTCTTTGTCAAATGTTGAAACATAGCGGTGGTCTCATGACCTTTGAGTTAATAAGCAAACTAGATAATTAAATGACAAGCCATTCTAAAAAGTGGATAGGAGCCACTGCTAGAAACAGTTTCATGTAGAAATAATCTATTGCAAGAAAAGCCTGGAGAAGCATTGCCAGTTGCCAGTAGTAGCATTGTGTTGCCAGTAGTAGCATTGTGTTGCCAGTTTCTTGTAGAAACATTCTGTTGCCAATTTGAAATGTGGTATATTATTTGAAAACTTTTATCTTGAACTCATTTCAAACATCATAAATATTTTTTACGAAGCAAAACTAACCAAGTTAAAGAAAATATTATTAGATTTACTAATGTCTGCTAGTATTGGTTATCTTTTTTTGTTTAATAAGAGTTGTAGTTTTTCCTAACAAAATTTTACCTATTATTTTTAAAAATTATATTATTATTAATATATCATTATGTTATTTACAAAATTTTACCTATTAAGAATCCTATTTAATTCAGGAAGCGTTTATTCATAAGATTGGTTTGTCGCTCTACGATCATCTTGTTCACTATGATCATCTAAATAGACCGGAACCTACAGCTTAATGTTGATTACGAACCACTCACAAACATCCATGCCACCGCCAGGATTTGAACCTTAAGCCTGGGATACCAAAGGCCAGAGCGCTAGCCAGTTGGCCATCAGGCCGCTATTCATCAAGAAGAATTGGATAGGACGTCATATTCTTTTACATGTTTCAGTTTGATTGGTTTTTGTTTGTTGCTCTACGGTCATCTTGTGCACACTTTAGGCTAAACAGACCGGGACCTACAGTTTAAAGTGGATTCCGAATCACTACAAACACCCATGCCACAGTCGAACTCGAACCAGCGCCAGAGCTCTAGACGCTCCGCCATTAGGCCCCTACTACATGTTCCAGTGATATTGGTTTGGTTTGGTTTCTCGCTCTACGGTCATCTTGTGCACACTTTAGGCAAAACAGACCGGGACCTACAGTTTAAAGTGGATTCCGAATCACTACAAACTCCCATAGTACCGCTGAACTCGAACCAGCGCCAGAGCTCTAGCCGCTCGGCCATTAGGCCCCTATTACATGTTCCAGTGATATTGGTTTGGTTTGATTTGTCGCTCTACGGTCATCTTGGGCACACTTTAGGCTAAACAGACCGGGACCTACAGTTTAAAGTGGATTCAACCACTACAAACACCCATGCCACCGTCGAACCCGAATCCGCGACAGAGAGCTAGCCACTCGGCCATCAGGCCTCCTGTTTCAGTGAGAAGAGGCCATTGCAATGTGTGATTCATAATAAACATTTCATATTTTTTATATGTATTGTTTGATTTTTATTCATTTAAAACTTCCTCCCATTCGGATTTAATCTATTCATTTATTTTCCAATAATCTATTTTTTATTATCTATTTGTTTGTTGCTGATCTGGCAGTTGAAATTATGCTCTAGAAATTATGTAAATCAGCAGTGGAGGTTCAAGATCCCCCATCATGCTGCTGTTCTCGAATTTCGATGATGCAAGAACGAATCTTTATGAAGATTCTGGAAGAAACTAATCGGTGAATATCAGCACATTTGCCGATTCTATAACTGTCATGTCATTTGTCTATTGCATCCAGTTGTGCACTTACGGTGAGCTTTAATTATCATATTTGTTCATTTAACTAATATTATCTGATTATTATGACTAGTATTACCATTATTTTTGTACAATCGTAGCAATATTACTTTAGGCAATGAACATTTATATGTCATTTCATAAAAATGATATTATGATAAATCTATGTTTTTCAAAAGGGGCCTGAATGGCCGAGTGGCTAGCGGTCTGGCGCTCGGTAAAACAGGTTTCGGGTTCGAGTCCCGGTGGTGCCCTGGATGTTTGTAGTGGTTCGGAAATCCACTTTAAACTGTAGGTCCCGGTCTAATAGGATCGTAGAGCGTTGCGGGGGCATTGTGACTCCGCGTCCGTGGCTTATCTTCAAGTTACAAGCGCCCCCTGGGTAGTGCTAAGTGAGTAATGTCTGTGCAGCGTTTGCCTTAAGGCATCCAAGACCAAGCTGTCTAAGTGTTTGCCAGCTGCATTAGAAAGAAAGAAAGAAAAAAATGTTTTCAAAAGAGAAATGGTCTAGTCTTTGATAACTGAAACCGTCTGTTGTCGTGAATATTCACTACTTTATATGACTACAACACTTTATATTAATCAAATTTCCTATGAATACTGAATTTTATCTTATTAATGTAGATGTCCATCAAGAGATTGTTTTTCGTTATTAGAATCATTAAAGTTAGCGTGTAACTATAATACTGACATCTGACGATATAACAAGTGGCTCTACAAAAAGCACTTTCCCTTACGTATGAAATAACATTGAGAATTGAAAAAAAAGTTGCCATAAATACATTGTGTCCGGAGGAGATTACTTTGAAGGCGATGAAATAAATGTGGAAGAATAAACAAAGAGTTTTTCAAAAAAAAAATAATGGGTCTTACTTTTTGGGCACAGTAGTAAGCAACGAAATTTCGTAAAAAGACATCAATAGTACATACGACACATGATTCTCCGTTTCACCGCCACTGTTTATAGAGCTCTTCATCGGAATCTATCAATTTACCTAAAAGATTTATATACGCAAATCGAATGCAATGCCATTTAAGACACGACTTTATCTCCCGCCATTACCCCATCAGTAGTAGGACGGACATGTCCGTTCATGTATGAACCGAGTCGCGTCGCACGCTATCCAAATATAGCTATTCAGCTTCCGAGGCCTGAACAGCACACAAAAACAATAACAGAAGAAAGCCAAACAAAAGCAAAGAAAGGGGCATTGATGGATGCCTTCTTCCACTAATATCACGAAACATTTTCTTTGCACTTTGTCTGTCTCCACCAGACCCGCTGTCATTAATCTCGCGGAACACGCACATCGGCATAACGTGTGGCACCCATTCGACCGCGGTCGAAAATAGGAAGGAATACTTTTTATACACATGAATTTGATAATTTTAGACACAATTTTTTTACAGTTGAATAAGGAAAACGGAAATTTTGTGGTTATTGAGTTTTCGTCAGCGACTTCCGGAGTTGAATCAAGCATGGATCTGGAAACTGAGATACAAGGATGTCATTTGCAAAGTTTCGGTGTTTAAAATAATATCGGAGATACCACTGTGCCCAAAAAGTAAGACCAATTATTTTTTTTTCAGAAACTCTTTATTTATTCTTCCAAATTTATCTCATCGAATTCAAAGTCATCCCCTCCGGACACAATGCACTTATGCCAACCTTTTTTTTTTTTTTTTTTTTTTTTTTTTTTTTTTACAATCCTCTATGCATGCCGAAAAGTATAACAAAGAACCCGAAACCTGTGATACCGAGTGCCAGAGCGCTAGCCATTCAGACCCATGTAGTGAAAAGATCTCATAAGAAAGGACGTGTGTTTGAAATGCTATACTAACATGCTTTGCAAAGCGATGGTGAAGTTCAAGTTTTCCGAAAGTGTGACACATGTTGCTGGGAAAAAAGGCGAATTTCTGAAGCATTCCAATTTCTTTTGCGCTTTTAAGGCAGTGATTAATTTCTTCTGTCTGACTTCTAATACTACGCCACACCACATCACTGTGGGTAGAGTTGAGTACAGTTTGGGAATGATGTGGATGAGAAGAAGTCTGATTGGGCACCTTGACGCTCTGCGGTCATATGTGACCGGGATCTACGGCTTAAAGTGGATTCCGAACCACTTCAAACATCCATGGCCCCGCCGGAACTCGAATCTGAAACCAGAGGAGTACTTGAGAAATAAATATCGAACAATAACAGTGGGAAAAGGGGCCTGATGGCCGAATGGCTAGCGCTCTGGCTCTCGGTACCACAGGTTTAGGGTTCGAGTCCCTGCGGTACATGGATGTGTTTAAGGGTTCGGAATCCACTTTAAGCCCTAGGTCGCGGTCTAAGAGGATTGTAGAGCGTTGCGGGGTAGTATTACTCCACGTCTGTAGCCTATCTTCAAGCTACACGCACCTCCTGGGTAGTGCTAAGTGAGTAACGTCGGTGCGGCTATTGCCTTAAGGCATCCAAAATAACGGTCTAAATGTTTGCCAGCTGCATTAAGGAAAAACTTTTATCCAAAATAGCAATTTTTACTAACTGTGACTTTGTGATTCACAGTGATTTCATACTTCAGTAACATTAGATTATCAATCTAAATAAAAGTGATATGGGGATTTACAGCGATTTTACTGTGATTACTGCAATTACTGTGATTTTACTGTGATTTACTGATCACAGCAATTGTTCTTTTAGTACGAAAAAAAAATCAAAATTAAATTGAAGCGAATCAAAATTAAAATTAAACAAACCTGAAATCTGTGGTACCGCGCGCCAGAGCGCTAGCCACTCGGCCATCAGGCCCCTAGTAATACATGATTAGAGAGTTTTTGCATACCGTACGTTAGTTGCCGTAGGACGTCCGTTAGCTTTTTCTCCCTAGCGCGCATGCTCATAGGAAACTGCGCATGCGCGCTAGGGAGAAAAAGCTAACGGACGTCCTACGGCAACTAACGTACGGTATGCAAAAACTCTCTATTGGCAGCGTCGAACAGTTCCTAAGATGTCGAGGTTGGCAGCCGTCACGTGACAACTTGTCACGTGACGAGTATCAATGCTTGATTGTAGAGTGTAGTATGTTCGTCCTTCAAAGCTTCACTTCACTTCACTTCTACATTTATGCAAAAAATTATTATTTTAATAAACTGTACCAAACCTCAAATTTTCTCCCATGACGGTTATATCACCTAAAAAAAATGTTTTTTTAATTCTAAGAATGTCCTGTTAAGAAATAATAAGCTGATTAATTAAATGCAAAAAATTTGACAAGAAATTCCAAGTAAAAGTTTCAATTTTTTTTGAGTAAATATTTATGGAAGAAAGGCAAAAATTTAATTATTTATTCACTTTTAAGAGATGTCATTTAATAATGGGAATTTCCAGTTTATTAAATAAAATTTTATATTCATTTCGCAATGCTCTCTCTCTCCTTGTTTAAATGACTCATCTTTTTAACAGTCTTAACTGTTTGAAGAGTCTTTTGAAAAATATGTTAATTAAAATGAATCCATTATTAAAATGTTCAGTAAATATTTATAAATACAATGAAATCCTATTGAAATATTTAAGCGAGTAAACATTTAATTGATAATTCCAAAGTCTTTAAACTTATAGTAATTACGCCAAAGAATTTAATATTTGTCAAATTAAATAAACTTCATAAATGCTTGACGGAGCATTAGGAAAAATTTTAAAAGGTGAAATGCGGTAGCAAATTATTTAGAAATTCACGAATTGTATCGCAAAAATTCGAGTGCTATTAAATATTTGTAAAATTTAATTAAAGTGTTTTAATAAAATATTTTCAGTACTTAAGATTTCTATCATTAAATTTCATTGCTTAAATAATATATATATATATATATATTTTTTATAAATTATTGGATTTGCTTAAAAATAAATTCGTCAATTAGAATTCTGTCAATAAGAATTTATAAAAAAAAATAAATTTTAAGATTTTATTATGTTCTAAAATAAATTAAAATGAATATTAGAGCATAATGATGTGTAGTGTGCAGGTTGTGACTCTGGATTGTTACTGGGTGTTGTTGGGGTGAGACTTGAGACACAGATTAGAGAACTCACAGCTTTATTGACTCACGTACAAACATCGCAAGCGTATATTTAAAGAAAGACAATATTTAATGCTTTTAAAGGCATGTAATTATAGATTCGTGGAAGAATTCCACTTTTAAGCCGAAGACCCGTTACGTAGATATGCGCAGGATGCGTGAAATGTACTCTTTCCGGGTTTGTAGACCATCTACCGCGCAGGGTTGCGTTAAATATATTTCCACTCGTGTTGAGAGACTAAAAGTTTCTCTGCGGAAGTGCAAGTTGCGCTGTACTTCCTCTCGGATGAGAGTCTCGAGGCCTACTGACTATTTCTCTTGCCAATGCGTAGGAAGCAGCACGGTTACAAATAAGAACTAAATTAAAAAATAATGATGAAATACATTTTAAATTAAATTTTATGAAATAGATTAATTATAAAATTAAATCTCAATCTTAATATTTTTATTCGTATTTTCATATATGCAATTCCTTTTAAATACTGTTTTTAATCGATACTATTATAACATAATTTTATCTCACTATATACTTTATTTAAATTGTAAATCTAGCATTATTAGAGTATGAAATCAAAATAAGTCACACGATCCATTTTATTTAGATTGTGAATATAGTATTACCGAAGAATGAAATCACAGTAAATCCCTATATCACATTTTATTTAGACCGCATTCTCGTATTACGGAAATACTATGAAAACGCTGTGAATCACAAAGTCACAGTTAGTAAAAGTTAAACAGCTATGTTGGATAAGTTTTTTCACACTGATATATATATATTCCCAATGCAGCTAGCAAACGCATAGCCATTTGTTTTTGATGCCTTAAGGCAAGCGCTGCACCGGCGTTACTGACTTAGCACTACCCAGGAAGTGCGTGTAGCTTGAAGATAAGCTACGGACGCAGAGTAACATCACCCTCGCAATTCTCTGCGATTCTTTTAGGACGGAACCTACGGCTTAAAGTGGATTCCGAACCACTCCAAACATCCAGGGCACCGCCAGGACTCGAACCCAAAACCTGAGGTACCGAGCGCCAGAGCGCTAGCCATTCGGTCAGCTTTTGACACTGATATTGTTTGATATTTCTCAACTATTCCATTCTTAACTAAAAATCGCTTAATTTAATCGAAAATCGAAGTCGCTTTTAAACTAGTCAAAGCATTGAACGATATATCTTTTGTTTTTAGCAAACTATTGTTTTCGCCGTTGACGTCATTAATGATGTTTTCACGAAAAGTCATTAGCATGATGAATGTTATCGAGGAATGCATCAATATTAAATGTTATCAGTTTTCCTTCTACTACGGCAGAAAATGAATCATTTGGGTTGCTAAGAGACAGAGAAGCGATTAATTCTTCATAAAAAGCTTGCAAATTTAATTTTGAATTAAATAAAATCACTATAACTGCAGAAATCACAGTAAAATCAGTAATCACAGTAAAATCACTGTAAATCACAGTAAAGCCCCATATCTCTTTTATTTAGGCTGTTAATCTCATATTACCGTAGTATGAAACCACAGTAAATCCCCATATCACTTTTTAGTTACTGTTATTCTCGTATTATAGAAATACTATGAAAACGCTGTGGATCACAAAGTCACAGATAGTAAAAGTTAAACAGCTATTTTGGATAAAAAGTTTTTCACACCTATATTGTTTGATATTCCATTATCAACTAAAAATCGCTTAATTTAAAACTATCTTCCTCAAGAAGGGGCCTGAATGGCCGAGCATCTAACGCTCTTTGCCACGGGTTTCGGGTTCAAATCCTGGTGGTACCATGGATGTTTGTATGGGTTCGGAATCCACTTTAAACTGTAGGTCCCGGTCTAACAGGATCGTAGAGTGTTGTGAAGGTAGTTTCACTCGCGTCCGTAGCATATATTCAAGCCACACGTGCCCCCGTGTAGTGCTAAAGAAGTCACAGCGGTGCAGCTCTTTCTTATGCCATGAAGATGAACTGTCTCTGTATTGTCATCCGTATTAGAGCAACAACAACATAATTGAAATATTAAATCACGATAAATAAGAAAATAACTTTTATTTTGGCAGTAAATCTTGTACTACTGAAGTTTGAAATTCCAGTAAATCAAAGTCACAGTTAGTAAAAATTAAACAACTATTTCGGATAAAAGTTTTTCACACTGATTTATGTATATATATATTCCTAATGCAACTGGCAAACACTTAGTTGTCTTGGATGCCTTAAGGCAAGCGCCGCACTGACGTTACTCACTGAGCACTACCCAGGAGGAGCGTGTAGCCTTAAAGATAGGCTACAGATGCGGAGTAACACTACCCTTGCAAAGCTCTTAGATCCTATTAGACCGGGACCTACGGTTTAAAGTGGATTCCGAACCACTACATGCATCCATGGCCCCGTTGGGACTCGAACCCGAAACCTGTGGTACCGAACGCCAGAGCGCTGGCCATTCAACCATTCAGGCCCCTCGGAGTGGTCTTTTGAATTTAGGGAATAGTCAGAAGTCGTACGGTGTGAATACGGTTGTTGTGGAATGATATGGTGGAGGGTCGACTAGAGGCCTCTTCGTCTTCAACACTTTCTCTGCCTCCTTTGAACTGTTTATGCCACTTTTAAACATTTCTGTCCGATGTAGGAATGCTCACCGAATGCCTCGTGCAACATTCTATACGTTTCCTCAAACAAAATGGAATGCAAGTTCTTTGCTCAATGAATTCAGACATTTCAAGCCCCCTTTTCACACTCATATTGTTTGATATTTCTCAACTATTCCATTCTTAACTAAAAATCGCTTAATTTAAAACTGTCTTCCTCAAGAATCGAAAATCGAAGTCGCTTTTAAACCAGTCAAATCATTGAACGATATATCTTTTGTTTTTAGCAAACTATTGTTTTCGCCGTTGACGTCATTAATGATGTTTTCACGAAAAGTCATTAGCATGATGAATGATATCGACGATTGCATCAATATTAAATGTTATCAGTTTTCCTTCTACTACGGCAGAAAATGAATCATTTTGGGTTGCGATTAATTCTTTATAAAAAGCTATTAATTATTTCCAAAAAACAGATTAAGCACTTGCAAATTTAATTTAAATTTTTTTTATTTTTATTTTTTTTCATATACCAAAAAAAAAATATTGTGATGAGTAATTACGACAAAGCCCGAGTTTTTTTTTTTTTGCTAATTAGGAGAGTAGTCGGAATATTTTATTTTATTTATGTTTTGTATCGAATTGTGATTTCACAATATAAATTAGTGTGCTTTTTTTTTTTTTTTTTTTTTTTTTTTTTTTTTTCAAAATAATTCGTAATTGTTTTCTATAATTAATTTTTTTTTTAATTTTTCTCATAAAAAAAAAAAGTGACAGGCAATTTAAAAAAGGAAAAAAAAAATGAAAGCTGCCCGATTTTAAAATAATGACTTTTTCAAAAAAATATTTTTTCCGTTTAATTAAAAATTCAAATTTAAAAAGCAATTATGACTTCTATTATCTCTAAATAATGATGATTTAGTGTAATCTTTTATTTTTAATTGAAGCAATTAATTGTTGAAAAAAATAGAATTAAATACTGTTTTTTAAAAAAAAAAATGTATTTACAACATGATCTAGGAATAACAAGAATCGATTTTATAGATATTATAAAAAGTATGAAATATTTTATTTTAAAAGAAATGAAAGGTAATCAAAACATGAAATTGAATTTAAAAAAACATAAAAAAATATTAATTCTTCTACGTTAATTACAATATGCGCTGTATTTATTTGCAATTTATAAAAGTAGAGGAACTATTTTAATTCATCTGGATTAAAATCTCCCGATGTTGTTATTGTTTCAAAATGTCTTCTCATTCTCTTACGTGGAGAAACAATTGTTTAAAATGATTTTTTTTTTAAACCTCCCTGTTTATTAATAATTATAAGCTTACTACTACTGTGTTAAAAAAGTAAGACCCATTTTCAATTTAAAATTCCCGGGCTTATGGAATTTAATTTTTTTTTTCTTTATGTTGCTGGCCCTGTCCTTGACATCTGTGTGAAATTTGACGTCAAAATATTCATTAGTGTTTGAGTTACACTTGGTTTTGTGAGACGCTCAGAGTGATTCCGGCGATTTTTGAAATGTCTGAATTCATTGAGCAAAGAACTGGCATTCAATTTCGTTTGCGGAAACGTATAGAATGTTGTAGGAGGCATTGCCATATCGGAAAGAAATGTTTAAACGTAGTATAAACAGTTCAAAGGCAGAGAACGCGTTAAAGACGAAGAGCCCTCGGATCGACCATCAATCTGAACCGACGAAACTCACGTCCGAAAAATTAAATATTTGGTGCTTGCAAACCGTCGATTTACAGTTAGAGACCTTGCTGATGATGTTGGAATTTCAAAAGGATCGGCCCATTCCATTTTGGGCCTCAAACATGTCCAATCTCGATGGGTACCGAAAACCCTGAATGCCCCAGCTCCCACTGCATTGATTCTTTTTGACTTTTTCGCCACAAATGAAACCCGTTATCGTTCCACAACCACCGTAATCACACCGTGCAACTTCTGGCTGTTCCCTAAACTCAAAAGACCAACACGTGGACACCGTTCTGAGTCGATTGAAGATATTCAACGTGAATCGTCGCGCGATTTGAAGGCTATCCCAGCCGATGACTTTTTAGCATGCATTGAAGATTGGCGCAGTAGTAGTAACATGCATCACTGTGGATGGTCGCCATTTTAAACATTTATTGTAAACATTGAATCAAAGATGCACTTTGCAATGATGTTGTGAATAAATGTTTTTCTTGCCATGTTCCTAAACGATTTTTTTTATCCTTTCATTCTGCGTGTTTGGGCATCAACGCGTCGCTTCCTACCCTACATTTGAAAAAAAAAAATGCTTGTTTTTAGTAAGCTGTACCACCCTTCAAAGTGTGTCCCAAGATCCTTTGAATCACACCTATATAGTTTTTATTTGGTTTGTTTTTTTAACATCTGATGCGCAATGTGTTCCATCAAACACTCTGTGGAAGATGGGAGAATTTCCAAGGTTTGTTGCCCAAACTTTTGTGTATTGCAAGAGATAAAACTGAACAGCTCTTAGTATTGATGCTGCTGCTACACTTCACTACACCACGCCACATAACTGTGCCTAGAGCTGAGTTGCCCCTTTACAATTTGGGAATGATGTGGCCTGGTTGAAGAAGTCTGTATTGCAAGAGATAAAACTGAATAGCACTTAGCCTGAGTATTGATTCTGCTGCTACAGTACACTACACTACACCACGCCACATCACTGTGCCTAGAGTTGAGTTGCCCCTTTACAATTTGGGAATGATGTGGCCTGGTTGAAGAAGTCTGTATTGCAAGAGATAAAACTGAATAGCACTTAGCCTGAGTATTGATTCTGCTGCTACAGTACACTACACTACACCACGCCACATCACTGTGCCTAGAGTTGAGTTGCCCCTTTACAATTTGGGAATGATGTGGCCTGGTTGAAGAAGAAGTCTGTATTGCAAGAGATAAAACTGAATAGCACTTAGCCTGAGTATTGATTCTGCTGCTACAGTACACTACACTACACCACGCCACATCACTGTGCCTAGAGTTGAGTTGCCCCTTTACAATTTGGGAATGATTTGGCCTGGTTGAAGAAGAAGTCTGTATTGCAAGAGATAAAACTGAATAGCTCTTAGCCTGAGTATTGATTCTGCTGCTACAGTACACTACACTACACCACGCCACATCACTGTGCCTACAGTTGAGTTGCCCCTTTACAATTTGGGAATGATGTGGCCTGGTTGAAGAAGAAGTCTGTATTGCAAGAGATAAAACTGAATAGCACTTAGCCTGAGTATTGATTCTGCTGCTACAGTACACTACACTACACCACGCCACATCACTGTGCCTACAGTTGAGTTGCCCCTTTACAATTTGGGAATGATGTGGCCTGGTTGAAGAAGAAGTCTGTATTGCAAGAGATAAAACTGAATAGCACTTAGCCTGAGTATTGATTCTGCTGCTACAGTACACTACACTACACCACGCCACATCACTGTGCCTACAGTTGAGTTGCCCCTTACAATTTGGGAATGATTTGGCCTGGTTGAAGAAGAAGTCTGTATTGCAAGAGATAAAACTGAATAGCACTTAGCCTGAGTATTGATTCTGCTGCTACAGTACACTACACTACACCACGCCACATCACTGTGCCTACAGTTGAGTTGCCCCTTTACAATTTGGGAATGATGTGGCCTGGTTGAAGAAGAAGTCTGTATTGCAAGAGATAAAACTGAATAACTCTTAGCCTGAGTATTGATTCTGCTGCTACTATACACTACACTACACCACGCCACATCACTGTGCCTAGAGTTGAGTTGCCCCTTTACAATTTGGGAATGATGTGGGTGAGAAGAAATTTGATTGGGCTCTGTGACGCTCATACAGTCATATGAGACCTGGATCTATGGCTTAACGGACCTACGACTTAATCCTTAAAGTGGATTCCGAACCACTACAAACATCCATGGTACCAACGGGATTTGAACCCGATACCTGTGGTACCGAGCGCCAGAGCGCTGGCCACTCGGTCATCTGGCCTCTAATCCACCACGCAGAAGATCTGCCAATTCCATCTCACTTGGCTGTAAACCGATACAAATTAAGACAATCCTAATACACCACACCACACCACAGATCACTGTGTCTAGAACTAAGTTGCCCCTTTACAGTTTGGGAATGATGTGGGTGAGAAGAAGTCTGATTGGGCTCCGTCACGCTCTTACAGTCATATGAGACCTGGACCTATGGCTTAACAGGACCTACGACATAATCCTTAAAGTGGATTCCGAACCACTACAAACATCCATGGCACCGTCGGGATTTAAAACAGAAACCTGGGGTACCGAGCGCTAGCCACTCGACCATCAGTACCACCCTCGAGTATTTATGCTAAAAAGCTATGAAAATCGCCATCGAGTCTTTTTTTTGCTGAAAATATTGATTGCAACACATGCGGATTCGAATGTGAAACATCATGCACGTTATCTAATAGCAAGAATCTTGGCTAACAAACCGGGATTCTTCTAAAAATATAAATGAAAATTAATTATTACGTTTAATATTTATATTTGGGGCCTGAATGGCTAGCACTCTGGCGCTCGGTACCACAGGTTTCGGGTTCGAGTCCGGGCGGTGCCATGGATGTTTGTAGTGGTTTGGAATCCACTTTAAACCGTAGGTCCTGGTCTAATAGGATCGTAAAGCGTTGCGGGGGTATTGTTACTCCGCGTCCGTGGCTTATCTTCAAGTCACACGCGCCCCCTGGGTAATGCGAAGTGAGTAATGTCTGTGCAGCGCTTGCCTTAAGGCATCAAAGACAATTGTCTAAGTGGTTGCCAGCTGCATTAGAACTAAAAAAAAAATATTTATATTTTCCATTTAAAAAAATAGAATTCTGTATGGACGTGCTTTAAAATTCTCTTAAAATATTTTTATAAACTTTAATTCGATTTACGCAAATTTTCGGATAGACTTCAAAAAATTTATCAACAAAAAGAATTTTTCATAAGCATATACTTGAATTCCGGTCTATTTATGGTCTTTCATCTTATGAGTAGCTCTTAATCCTGAGTATCGATGCTAAATAGCTGTCAAAATCGCCATCGAGTCTCCTTGTTACTGAAAATATCGATTGCAACACTTGCTGATTCGAATGTGAAACACCATGCATGTTAGCCATTGTTTCTTGCCATTAGACGACGAATCGGGAATTCTTTTAAAAATATAAATAAAAATTAATACCTTTTAATATTTCTATTTTTGCATTTTTTTTTAAAAAAAAAGAATTATGTATGGATGTGCTTTAAAATATTTTTTATAAAGTTTAATTCGATTTATGCAAATTTTGTGATAGCCTTCGGCACAAAAAGAAATTTTCATAAACATATACTTGAATTCCAGTCTATTTATGGTCTTCCATCTTATGAGTACTTAACAAATATTTGTGGAGGAAACATTTTGGAAGAAAGCGCACTTTGCAAATAGTTTTAAATGTAAAACCAGGAGCACTTCAATGGAAATTTAAATGATGTAAAGATTTTTCCTTCCTTTTTCCCTTTATTCAGGAGCTAGCAAATTCTGGTACATTTGCATTTTCAAAGAAATTCTTTCTATACAAACCACTTTTTATGTATTTTAATTAAAAACGAATTTCTGTTTTGATGCATACTTTCAGTAAAATACTTGAAACTTTGTGTGTGCGGTCTTCAAAGAATTTAGGTCAAAAGAATTTTCGAAAGAAATTTTGCCTTTCAAATGTTTGGAAAATAAATCTAATCTTTAAAAATAATTATGCACTATATTTCATATAATTTTGGAAATTGTGTTTTAATTATAATTTGTATAACTGCTCTTTTCGTAAATATGGCAACACCTATTGCAAGCATCAGCAGCGACCTCTAGCCACAACCTGCCCTGTCTCACTTTCCCTTTTATTTTGATTACTTTTTTTACCTTTGTTTTTTATCACTTTCCTTTTTATTTTTGGGGACCTGATGGCCGCAGGGCTAGAGCTCTGGAGCTCGGTACCACAGGCTTCGGGTTCGAGTCCCGGCGGTGCCATGGGTTTCGCCGGTGGGGTGTTTGTAGTGGTTCGGAACTCACTTTAAACGGTAGGTCCCAGTCTAATAAGATCTTAGAGCTTTGCATTGTTACTCCGCGTCCTTAGCTTATCTTTCCAAGCTACACGCACCCCTTGTGTAGTGCTAAGTGAGTGACTTCGGTGCAGCGCTTGCCTTAAGGCATCCAAGACAAGTGTCTAAGTGTTGGCCAGGTGCATTAGAACAAAAAAAAACTTTAATAAATTATTTATTTGCAAAAAAAACTCTCCCGGTTTGAAGTTTCGGTCGACGTAACATCTTGCAAAAAAGAAAATAATGCAAAAATGAATGGAAAAGATAGGATGTATATCGGAATTTCATAACTTGGTCTTTCGGGGGTTGTCGCGCTCGAGTGGTATTAGACGGAATTCGATTCATTTAGATTTGGGAGGAGGGTCTGAAGAAAGCGCAAAGGGGTGTCATGGCATCTCGACATTTTTTTTACATTCAACCGCATAGAAATATAACATGCAACTCATGCATCCGAGGGAAAATCATCCTTTTAATGAACTTTATACCGAAAAAGAGAAATCCATCGTCATAAGGAACCCATGAAATATTAATAAAGTTCTCTGGTCCCAATCTTTCACTCCAACAAAAGTATTATTTTGACGTGAAATTTCCCGCAGATGTCAAGGACAGTGTCAGCAACATAAAAAAGAAGAAAAAATTGAAATTCCATAAGGCCCGAGAATTTTAAATTGAAAATGGGTCTTAGTTTTTGGACACAGTAGTACAACAATACCTGCCATGATACTTAGAGAAGCAAACGTACCGGGGTTGGCAAGAAAAATAAATAATTTTCTTGCGAAACCCAATAAAAATATAGATGTAAAGTATGCAATTTTGCTACAATTCGAGCTGGTAGAGCTAATCTTATCATCCATGTTATAGATCTCAAGTGAGCCATTTTACTTGCTGAAACGGAATAATTTTGTCATAATGATTTTTTTCTCGATGTTTAATTTTATTTCATACCTCTGTGCTATAAACTTTTCAACAACGTATGCTTTGACCAGTTAGAGGATTTTGAATTTTAAAGAATTTAACGAAACAATGTGAACCAAAACTGCTATTCCACAAGCAAATGCTTTGCATTTATTTCCATTTATTTCTTTCCCATTTTTTTAGTTTGTCCAAATAGGAATTCCACTAATGATCTTTCGCGTGAAAGAAAGGTTTGCATCCTGCGGTATATAACAACCTCTACTTTTTCCCTTTTTTCCCAAAAAAGGGGGGAAGGGGTGGAGCAGTTATCGCCCATCATAACAGGCGACGCATCTCAAATGTTGTTTAATAGAAAATCACCGGAATTTGTTTACCACTCCGCTCCTGAAAACGGCGGCTTTGTTCCGAAACCATTAATTACCGAGCTTTGTTAAGCATTCATTAATTATGCCGGTGTCTGAATCGGAAGCCGATTAGGATCACGTTGCCATAGGGCCTTTTGTCGCCAACCCCGTGTGCAATTGCACGGCGCACTTTGGCAACCGCCAACCCCCCTTTTGTTGGCGGAAATTTAGATTCAGATTTGAAACAGTGCAAGTAATCTTTGCGTGAATTTCATTTTATTTTTATTTTTTTCTGATTAAAGTAAAGATGTAAATAGGTGGTAAAAAATAACGCCTTCGGAAAGGTAACAATTCGTTTATGGTAACCGACATTTCGTCTAAGTTCGATAAGGAAGCAATTCAATTAGGGTAACCGGCAATGTCTAAGATCGATAAGGTAACCAACAACTCGTCTAAGATAAGCGATAAGGAAGCAACATTAGGGTAACCGACAATTCGTATAAGATAAGCGATAAGGAAGCAACATTAGGGTAACCGACAATTCGTATAAGATAAGCGATAAGGAAGCAACATTAGGGGTAACCGACAATTCGTCTAAGATAAGCGATAAGGAAACAACATTAGGGTAACCGACAATTCGTCTAAGATAAGTGATAAAGAAACAACTACATTAGGGTAACCGGCAGTTCGTTTAAGATAAGCGATAAGGAAGCAGCATTAGGGTAACCGACAATTCGTCTAAGATAAGCGATAAGGAAGCAACATTAGGGTAACCGACAATTCGTCTAAGATAAGCGATAAGGAAGCAACATTAGGGTAACCGACAATTCGTCTAAGATAAGCGATAAGGAAGCAACATTAGGGTAACCGACAATTCGTCTAAGATAAGCGATAAGGAAACAACATTAGGGTAACCGACAATTCGTCTAAGATAAGCGATAAGGAAGCAACATTACGGTAACCGACAATTCGTCTAAGATAAGCGATAAGGAAGCAACATTAGGGTAACCGACAATTCGTCTAAGATAAGCGATAAGGAAACAACATTAGGGTAACCGACAATTCGTCTAAGATAAGCGATAAAGAAACAACTACATTAGGGTAACCGGCAGTTCGTCTAAGATAAGCGGTAAGGAAGCAACATTAGGGTAACCGGCAGTTCGTCTAAGATAAGCGATAAGGAAGCAACATTAGGGTAACCGACAATTCGTCTAAGATAAGCGATAAGGAAGCAACATTAGGGTAACCGACAATTCGTCTAAGATAAGCGATAAGGAAGCAACATTAGGGTAACCGACAATTCGTCTAAGATAAGCGATAAGGAAGCAACATTAGGGTAACCGACAATTCGTCTAAGATAAGCGATAAGGAAACAACATTAGGGTTACCGACAATTCGTCTAAGATAAGTGATAAGAAAACAACTCTATTAAACTAACCAACAAATCGTCTAAGATCGATAACTCTATTGGGTTGACCGGCAATTCCTCTAGAATCGATAAGATAACTTTTCGAATAAGTTAACCAAGAATTCGTCTTAGATATATAAGGTAACTTTTCGAATAAGTTAACCAAGAATTCGTCTTAGATAGATAAGGTAACTTTTCGAATAAGTTAACCAAGAATTCGTCTTACATAGATAAGGTAACTTTTCGAATAAGTTAACCAAGAATTCGTCTTAGATAGATAAGGTAACGCTCCGATTAAGGTAGCCGACAATTCGTCTAAGATAAGCGCTAAGGCAACTTTTCGTTAAAATGTTATAGATTTCAAGTGAGTCATTCTACTTGCTGAAAGAATATTTCCTCGTTTTACATAACAGAATAATTTTGCCATAATGATTTTTCTCTCAATGTTCATTTTATTTCATACGTCTGTGATATAAACTTTTCAACAATGTGTGCTTTGTCCAGGCAGATGATTTTGAATTTTAAAGAGTTTTAGGAAACAATGCTATTCTACAAGCAAATGCTTTTCATTTATTTCTAACGAGGTAAATTTTTTTCCCCCCCCCAATTTTTTAGTTTGTCCACATAGGATATTCCACTAATGATCTTTCGCTTAAAAGAAAGGTTTGCATCCTGCGGTATATAACAACCTCTACTTTTTCCCTTTTGTTCCCAAAAAAGGGGGGAAGGGGTGGAGCAGCTATCGCCCATCATAACAGGCGACGCATCTCAAATGTTGTTTAATGGAAAATCACCGGAATTTGTTTACTACTCCGCTCCTGAAAACGGCGGCTTTGTTCTAGAACCATTAATTACCGAGCTTTGTTAAGCATTCATTAATTATGCCGGTGTCTGAATCGGAAGCCGATTAGGATCGCGTTGCCATGGGGCCTTTTGTCGCCAACCCCGTGTGCACTTGCACGGCGCACTTTGGCAACCGCCAACTCCCCTTTTGTTGGCGGAAATTTAGATTCAGATTTGGAACAGTGGAAGTAATCATTGCGTGAATTTCATTTTATTTTATTTTTTCTCATTAAAGTAAAGATGTAAATAGGTGGTAAAAAAATAACGCCTGCGGAAAGGTAACGATACGATTAAGGTAACCAATAATTCGTCTAAGATAAGCGATAAGAAAACAACTCGATTAGGGTAACGGACAGTTCGTCTAAGGTCGATAAGGTAATCAACGATTCGTCTACGGTCGATAAGGTAATCAACGATTCGTCTACGGTCGATAAGGTAATCAACGATTCGTCTAAGGTCGATAAGGTAATCAACGATTCGTCTAAGGTCGATAAGGTAATCAACGATTCGGCTAAGGTCGATAAGGTAATCAAAGATTCGGCTAAGGTCGATAAGGTAATCAACGATTCGGCTAAGGTCGATAAGGTAATCAAAGATTCGTCTAAGGTCGATAAGGTAATCAACGATTCGTCTAAGGTCGATAAGGTAATCAAAGATTCGTCTAAGGTCGATAAGGTAATCAAAGATTCGTCTAAGGTCGATAAGGTAATCAAAGATTCGTCTAAGGTCGATAAGGTAATCAAAGATTCGTCTAAGGTCGATAAGGTAATCAAAGATTCGTCTAAGGTCGATAAGGTAATCAACGATTCGTCTAAGGTCGATAAGGTAATCAACGATTCGTCTAAGGTCGATAAGGTAATCAACGATTCGTCTAAGGTCGATAAGGTAATCAACGATTCGTCTAAGGTCGATAAGGTAATCAACGATTCGTCTAAGGTCGATAAGGTAATCAACGATTCGTCTAAGGTCGATAAGGTAATCAACGATTCGTCTAAGGTCGATAAGGTAATCAACGATTCGTCTAAGGTCGATAAGGTAATCAACGATTCGTCTAAGGTCGATAAGGTAATCAACGATTCGTCTAAGGTCGATAAGGTAATCAACGATTCGTCTACGGTCGATAAGGTAATCAACGATTCGTCTAAGGTCGATAAGGTAATCAACGATTCGTCTACGGTCGATAAGGTAATCAACGATTCGTCTGAGGTCGATAAGGTAATCATCAATTCGTCTAAGATAAGCGATAAGGAAACAATTCGATTAAGGTAACCGACACTTCGTCTAAGATCGATAAGGTAATCAACGATTCGTCTAAGGTCGATAAGGTAAGCAACGATTCGTCTAAGATCGATAAGGTAACTAACAATTCGTCTAAAGTAAGCGATAAGGAAACAACTCGATTAGGGTAACCGACAATTCGTTTAAGATCGATAAGGAAACTACTGTATTAGGTTTACCAATAACTCGTCTAAGATCGATAAGGTAACTTTCAATTCGTCTTAAGGAAACAACTATTAGGTTTACCAATAACTCATCTAAGATCGATAAGGTAACCATCAATTCGTCTTAAGGAAACAATTCGATTAGGGTAACTGATAATTCGTCTAGGATCGATAAGGTAACTGACAATTCGTGTAAGATAAGCGATAAGGAAACAATTCGATTAAGGTAACCAACACTTCGTCTAAGATCGATAAGTTAAGCAACATTTCGTCTAAGATAAGCGATAAGGAAACATCTCGATTAAGGTAATCGATCAGGTTAAAATCGCGATTTAGTTTATTTTAAATAACAAACCTATTAACTTTCGAAAGCAGCTTTGAGTTTGTCCCTGGAGTCATTAGAAGTCGAGGTGCAGTCGATTCATCACAATTTAACTATAGGGATACCGAATTCAAAAGTTCCAACTAAATTTCTGAATGAACCGTTTTTTATTTCACGACATTATTTGGCTACAGTCATAACTGTTATAATAATTTTCAGAATTGAAAGAAAGTTTAACTTGCGTTTTGAATGTTATGTAGGCATTGAACTGAAAGGCAATATATAATTTGAGAGATAAGTTATTCTCCTTTCTGTTATAAAAAAACACTTTTTTTTATATATTTTTATTTCAAATTCGATTCGATGCTTTGCGTATAATTTAGCTGCGATTTTTTACGTAAAATACACTTTTTGACAATTTTTGCCGCATTTTAGCAAACATTATTCGTGCATATATTTTAATGTTTATCTTCGTTAATATTTTATAACCTTATTTAACAATAACACCAAAATAAAAATAAAAATAAAAATTCAACGAACTATTCCTAATTCCCCCCCCACCCCAGTAACATTATGGAAAAATTTTGACTTTGAACGTGATTGATTACCTTAAATATGCCCAGATTAGACAAGCTGAAAAGGAAAAAATCCTTATTTTTTTAGTTTTGTTTCATAATATATTTTGTTGAAGTTAACTAGGATTCGAGAAGAGAGAGAGAGAGCATAATTATTTATCTTGCTGGTAATGATTTTCTCAGTATGCTTCAGAATCTCATTCTAACATGGTGCTACTAGTTTCTACCACAGAAGGCCGCCCGTGGCTCTTGTGTACTACTGTGTCCAACAAGTTAGACCCATTTTCAATTTAAAATTCCCGGCGCTTATGGAATTTCAATTTTTTTTTCTTTTTAAGGTTGTTGGCACTGTCCTTGACATATGTGTGAAATTTCACGTCCAAATATTCATTAGTGTTTGAGTTTTGCTTGGCTTTGTGAGACGCTCAAACGGATTCCGGCGATTTTTGAAAAGTCTGAATGCATTGAGCAAAGAACTTGCATTCAATTTTGTTTGCGGAAACGTATAGAATGTTGCAGAAGGCATACGGTGAGCATTCCTATATCGGAAAGAAATGTTTACAAGTGGTATAAACAGTTGAAGGCCATCCATGCCGATGACTTTTTAGCATGCATTGAGGGATTGGAAAAGAAGTCGGTGCAAGTGCATTGTGTCCGGAGGGGATTACTTTGAAGGCGATGAAATAAATTTAGAAGAACAAATAAAGAGATTTTGAAAAAAAAATAATTGGTCTTACTTTTTGGGCACAGTAGTATAGATGAACTCCACAGACGGTGGTCCGTCGACTATAAGACTCCAGTCCCGTCTTCTAGTTATGTAGGATTCAATAATCTGGATGGATTTCCGATTTGGGTCACTGCTCATGGATGGTTGAGTCGTGGATGCTGACTGGAACTGATCTGTTGTTGCTGTGAAAAAAAGAAATAGGATGTTCAAACTGGGGTTGTTGTTTTTTTCTGAAGATTAGGCTAGTTAATAGTAACCAGTTTTCGGTTTCAGTTTTTTAAATTTTTTCACAGTACACAAATATGAGGTACACAGTACTCATATATGTACTTTTTTCAAAAGTGCATAAACATGAGGCAATGGGGTTTCAATTCCAGGAGGTTTGGTTTGGTTTGTCGCTCTAGACTCGAGGGCTAAACTGACAGGGACCTACAGCTTAACGTGGATTCCGAACCACTAACATACATCCATGTTACTTCTCGAATGTAACAATTAATCATGAAATAAATCCACGCGATGAGTGCTTACCCTATTACTATCTATCTCTGCATCTATACGATGGTGTAGTTGGGGTAATGAGTTTCTAATATTCTAAAATTACCATTAAATATATCTCACACTATCTAAAATCATCACTGAAATATTAAGTCTCATTTTGAATCGCCATTTTTTTATTTTCATGTTATTTCATCAATCATGTTAACAAAAAACAAAAAAAAATTTAATTTACGTAAATCCACATCCATTGTGTTTTAATGAATGCTAATAAACTAGTGCCACGCCAGTTTGAATCGAATACCTCCAGTGATACCTTCGAAGGCAACAAACCTCTGCAAAGGGTTTTTCTTTCTTGAAATTCGACTACTACTACTACTACACCGCACCACATCACTGTGCCTAGACATGAGTTGCCCTTTACAGTTCGGGAAGGATGTGGGGGAGAAGAAGTCCTATTGGGCTCTGTGACGCTCTACGATCCTGTGAGACAAGGACCTACAGTTTAAAGTCGATCCCGAACCACTACAAATATTCACGTCACCGCCGGGACTCGAACCCGATACCTGTGGGACCGAGCACCAGAATGTCTAATATGACTGTAAAACGTTGAACGTAGGGCTGAAAACCCTACCCTATAAAAAGTAAAACATCCCCAGTCTCGAAATCTGTCAATAGTCAGGCGGCCACGGTCCACTATGGATTGGGGCTGTGAAGGTATAGACTATCATGGTCCATTATGGACTGGGCGGATTCCAGCTTAAAGTGGATTCCGAACCACTCCAAACATCCATGGCATCTCTGGGACTCGAACCCGAAACTTGCGGTACTGAGTGCCGGAGCGATAGCCACTCAGCCTTCAGGGCCTCCTTGAAATTCGACTTGTTCGTTCTTGGCGGGGACTTTTCGTTGAAGCTTGTTGGAGTTCGAATCGAGCATGTGAAGTGAGGTGGGTGCTTCAAACCCATGCCAACAAGAGCACTTTGCGTTGAAAACCTTTTTATTTGTTGCCTTTTGAGTGGTCTCCGCCATCCATCTCTCGATTATCCTTGGAGGGCAGAGGTGCGGGTCTAGAGGAAATGGATTTCAGATTATGCGGGATGCTGCTCATTTAAGCACTGGGACGGAAGCGTTCATTCAATCTACTGCATGTCAGACGGCTCGACTTGTGCTTCAATAGATTCGCATTATTATTATTAGCATCATGTGTGAACATGATGCTGTCTTGGTTAGGGTTTCGTGGCAGTGCCGCAAGCAAATAGAGCTCCATACCAAATTTACAAATTTTGGCGGAAAAATAGTACTTTGGGCCCTTTAATTCTTGAAATGATTCGTGAATAACTTTAGTCTTAAAGGAATTTTCTGGAGAATTTGGCTTTTGCTTGAAGTGCTTTGAAGCACTTTTTACGTTTTGGCTTGAGATTTTAAACATGTATATATCCAATGACTATAAGTACACGTAGTGCGTTGATTAATTCCTTCTTTTTGAAGTTTCATATTTATCACTTTTGGCATTTTCCCATGCCTATTGATGGTGTATAGTGCTTCTTTTATTGTATTTGGAATACTTCATTCTTCATTTACGACTACATTAATGCTACTTTTGAATATTCTTTTGGCTATTGAATCTGACTACGTTTCTTGTAGAATTTACTTCCTTTACGACGACATTTATCTTACTTTCGTATATTCTTCTAGAGATTCTTGAACAATTCCTTTTTCATGAAGTTCCAGATCTATTTAACATTGCTATATTAACGTGGCTATTTGAATTTGGCCATGCTTGTAGCATTCTAATCAATTGCTTCCTATATCTAGTGCATTATTAAACATTGTAATATTCCTGAGTTTATTCATCCGTTCTCGAATCTCCACACATGATAAGTTGAAATTTGCCGAGCTGGTTTCAGTTTTTATTTATTTATTTTTTTCAAAATATTTATCCAAAATTTAAAACCCGTATACAAGCCGAAAGGGAAAAAAAATTCCGGTACTTACGTATTAACGGTACCTTGGCGACAGTTGCGCCAATAAAGAGCACAAGCGCCAACCGCAGCTACAGATTTGGCGCCAATCTACACTTAAAATTTTTGTTCCAATTAATAAAATATATATGAAACGCTTCATTTAAAATCAAAATATTTTTAATCCAAATAATAAAGATTGGCGACACTTAAAAATCGCCAAGTCGGTCGCCAAGGTACCGTTAATACGTAAGTACTAAAATTCCTGTTGACGTTCAAGCATGTCGCCATGACGGCGAAAAATTGGCGAACCAGGAAAAATGGGTGAAATAGTTTCCAATCCAATCGCTGTATAATGAAATGCCAGATGGCGACGACGTTACTTATAACTGTGGCAACCCTATCTGAAGCTATCTGCACATGGCTTCATTCAATTGTTGTCTTGTAAACCACAAAAAGTAAATAAAAATAATTTTCCTTTTCCATGGCTATTTTTCTATGTTCATTATTCACGGTATTCTAGCATTATTTCCAAGGCCGGATTTTCCTATAGGCTAACTAGGCTTCAACCTAGGACCTCAAGATCCAGAGGTTGAGGTCCTACATTCAAATTGTTAGCAAAATTAGAATTAAACTATTCTAAAAATAGTAAACACTAAAACACTGAAGCGAAAATAAGGATAAATTCTACACATATAAATAATAAACAAACAGAAAAATGTATTGGTTAAGATCAACGCGTGCTAAGAATAAATGCCCAAATAAGTGTTCTCACCTTTTTTTTTATTTATTATATGTACCACATTTTTTATAAAGATTAGTACCCATCACAACCTGTTTCATTTAACATATTAAAAAAATATATCACAGTAATGATGTATTTTATTATGTAATTTACAAACTTAAAAATGGGAGGTGAAAGGGCCTCATAAGTGGAATAGGCTAGGGCCTCTTTTCATCTAAATTCAGCCCTGATTATTTCTGGTGTACATTTTGCTGTAATTCAGTGCACATTTTGCAAACTGTCAAGATTTTTCGTTTTTGGCGAGAACGCAGCAAACCAGCAACATAAACCATTTGTAAAATATAACAAGAGATTTTCACAAAACGAATAGCTCATTTCATTTAAATATATATTTTTTAAAATCTCTTTACGTTTTTGTAAAAATGTTTTGTTCTAATGCAGCTGTCAATACAGAAACAGTTCGTCTTTATGCTATAAGCATGGGCTGCACCGCTGTTACTCATTGAGCACCATCCAGGATGCGCGTGCAGCTTGAAGATAGGCTGCGGACGCGTGTAACAGTCTTGCAAGCCAGTTTATAATGAATTCAAGAGAACGACTGCCGTGTATTGTTCTCTAGTTTCGTTTTAGAAAAAGTTACTCCGGTATTATTCCGTCTCGACGGAACGTTTCGCACAGCTTCATTTGATAAAAGTTGCAACCATTTTCCCAACGATACAACACTGCTTTTCGAGCAACAACAACACTTGAGTAACATAATAAATCTATAGATATTTTGTATAACGAAAAAGATTTGTTTATATGTGAGTGTGCTTCTTGCAACTTGAAAAAAAACAGGTCGTTGAAAAATAATTTTTTTCTTCTTTACTGAAACATGATTATTTGCATACAAAATAACTGGCTACTGTGAATAACAATATTTTTTAATCCTAGCATTCGCAAAACAAAAATTATATTCTGTCTCGTATTCAAATCTATCAAAAGAGAAAAATAAAAACAGACTGAAATTGTTCAATATATATGTATTTAATTAATTACAAAGTAAATAATGTTTATTAATGTTTTACTAACTAATTATATGGTACATTACCATACTACACAAATACCGAGAATTTACTATGTCTTTTCTGCTGCATAAATATGTTCATTTAGCTGCATTACGTAATGCATCATTTAGTTATATCATTACATCATTAATACATCATTTAGCAACATTATTTAATTTACTGTCTTTAAAAGATTTTTAAAAAACGTATAATTAATGTCATTTATAATAAATTTTTTTTAATTTTCATAAATAAAAAATTAATATATATAGAAATACTGGTAGTAAATAAATACTGGTTCATAAATAAATACTGGTAGTTAAATATTTAAAATAAATTATTTATCCGAACATGCATGAAGGACGATTTTATATTCCTTTTTACAGCAGCCTGTCTCTATAAAATTATAGTTTACCTGTTTTATGTTATGTGAAAATAATTTATCTTTTATTTAAGAGTGAAAAATGAAAAAACAGTTGTTGACAAAGATGATAAATTGAAAATTTACAATAACAGGAAACGGTTGGAAATTTATGAGATCATTTGTCTAGTAATATACCTTGAGTTTAGTTGGTATAAGAAAGTTGTATATTAATTTTATTTCTTTTATTTTTCATCTCATTTACATAGAATATTACAATTTATTTTAGTACAGAAAATTTTTTCTCAAAATAATAACTGATAATAATAACAGTGATTTATAAATGAACTGAATATTTCTCTCTCGTGAATTTAATAAAAATTTCTACAGCTAATTTAAGTTTTGTTTATAAATAATTTAAGTAAAATAACGTCTTAAAAAGAAATCATCACATATTGCCAAATGTTCTAGTAAAGGTGATTTATTGAAGTTACAAAAATTAAAAACTATTATTTTATGAAAAATATTTTACAAATTATAACTGTTTAGTATTTCAGTGTGAAAATAGCATTCAATTTTACTGTTGTAAATTATCTTGAAGTGAATGCTACTATAATCGTTTGTTATACGAATCTGTTATAAAATAAATATTTTTATACAAAATGAATTCGTGAAAATTTTTCGCATAAATGTTTCTTTGGCGATATAAAAATCATAATTCCAATTTCGAGAAAAATATTTTAAACAAAGGTTTAAAATATTTTTAAATAAAGGTTTAAAATATTTTTAAATAAAAGCCAATCCAAAACTTTTCTAAGCATTCATTTGTTTCAATTATTTTTCTTATTTAAAAACTTTTTTATTAAAAAATAAAGTATTATTTTTTTTAATTGATATTTGCATCATTTTTTTGCGCATTTTCTGTTATGATTCAAATTATTTATTTAAGTTACAAAAATTTAAAACTATTATTACATGAAAAATATTTGTGATTATTGTTATTATTATCACTTTAATATTTCAATGTGAAAATAGTATTCCATTTTACTTCTGTAAATTATCTTAATGAAATAATAATAATAATAATAATAGTTTTATTATGTGATGCTACTATAAATGATTAAGTAAATATTTATTTAAATGATTAAGTGATGCTACTATAAATTATTTATTTAAGTTACAAAAATTAAAAGCTGTTAGGACTATTACTATTTATTAAAATTTAAAAAAACTAAAATAAAATACTATTTAAATAAAAAAAATAATTACTATTTATTATTATTGAAACTATTATTATTATTATTATTATTATTTGAGAATAAATATATATTTATGAATGAATATGAAATAATTCATAAAATATTTATAATAGTGAAATATTAATTATAACTATAAAATATTTATAATATATTAATAGTGATAATTCATAAAATATTCATGAAATATTTTATGAATTATCACTATTTAATATTTCAGTGTGAAAATAGTATTCCATTTTACTGTTGTAAATTATCTTGAAGTGATGCTGCTATAATCGTTTGTTATACCAATCTGTTATAAAATAAATATTTTTATACAAAATGAATTAGTGGATATTTTTCGCGTGAGGGTTTCTTTGGCCTGGTAAAAATTATAATTCCAATTTCGAGAAAAATAAGATCCCCGTAAATGCAACTGTCACGAACCCATTCGTACATCATCTCAAAATGAAACTTACTGTTTCTCCCTGAGTTCCATCTGCGGTATTTTTAACTGCACAGTTGTACTAGAAATTGATTTTCAACCTGCAGTCGTCAAGGCTAAAAACTCGACGCCGACATTGAAGTAGTCGGAGATGTTGCAACGAACTCTGTGTGTTGATTTAAAACTACATATTAGGATGGGATTTTTTTTTGCTTCTTAGAATTGTTAATGACTGTTCAATTGGAAAATGGCGTTAGTTAAAGATAGTTATATTTAGAATGAGGACCTTTGAAAGCTCAGAGGGAAATCTGTTTTCGAATGACGTAATTTATTTCATTGAATTATTCATGATGAAGTAGATACTAATTAAAATATCCATTTCGGTCGTTCGAAGCTCAAAGTCGCTTAATTTATCGAAAATTATTTATAAAGGACTTTCTGCTATATAGTGGAAAAAAAGTAGGAATCGATTTAAAAAAAAGTTTTTTTTATATTACTTGTTCGCTTCTTAGTTTTGAACCGGGATTGTTAAAGACTGTTCAATTGGAAAATGACGTTAGTTTAAGAGTTTTTAAAGTTTAGAGCTTTAAGGGTTTTAGAGTTTAAAGTTTATATTTAGAATGAGGACCTTTGAGAACTCAGAGGGAAAACTGTTTTCGAATGACGTAATTTATTTCATTGAATTATTCATGATGAAGTAGATACTAATTAGAATATCCAATTCGGTCGTTCGAAATTCGAAGTCGATTTTTTTCTCTAAATGATTGATATCAGTTACACATTTTGTTTAGAGAACTATTCGTTTATTAAAAGTGGCGCAACCCTGCCTAATAATTTAATAGGAGGGTAAAATTAGTAAATATTTATTTATAAATGCAGTGTTTTTTTTTAAAACGCATTATTTTCTGAGAACAGAATTTGAGGGTTTTTTCCCGCCCTAATGCTGTTATTTATTTTCATATCTGCCTAGTATTAAACCAAAAGAAATGAAAAAATCCGATTTGAAAATGGTTTTATTTTTCAATTCCTATTATTAGTTCACACTCTCCCTATATATATATTTATATATATCTTGTTCACATTTTTAATCGTTCATAAAGTACTTTTTATTCATCCACTCAAGTTCAAATGCATTTTTTTGAACTTGTAGTGGATGACACTTGATGTTAATACATTTTTTTTCAAAGTTACATATATTATTCTATTGTTTTATAATATATAGTTATATGTTAATGCTATATGTTTAATATAGTTTGTTCAAATATTAATTCATTCATTAAATTTAATTAATTAATTTTAGTTTTATATGGGACAAAAAAAAATTCTCTCATATAAGATACTTAGCAGGATACAAATTTAGCAATAAATGCCGTCAGTGGCGAAGCGTGTAGATGGCTGGGGAAAAAAATTTCTTTTTTCATTCTGGGTTGTAGTCTTGAGTCGAGGAGGGAACAAAGTGGAAAATGAAACATGTGAATAAATGAGTGAGAGAGAGAGAATTTTTTCTAACTTAAAAAAATGAATGAAATTATTTATAAAGGACTTTCTGCAATACAGTGAAAAACAAGTAGTAATTGACTTAAAAAAAATTTTTTTTTTTATATTACTTGTTAAAAAATAAGACGGAAAAAAAAAATATTTTTCTGAAAAATTGTTTCATTTTGTTTTAGGCAAAATTTCAGCACTGCAAATGTATCTTTCACTTTTTAGAGATAATTTTTCCACTGTCCTTTAAGTTGATGTTATAATTAATTTTAGCTCCTTTTTTTCTTCCTTGATTAAGATGCGTTGCTACCTCGCTTTTAATTTTTAATAAAAATAATTCATCGGAAATATTATTATTATAATTTTTTTTTAAACAAAAATGTTTCATTAAGTGAAGAGCAAATTAATATTTGATGAAATATTTTTTTTTCTCTCGTAAAATTAAATGAGAACTTTTAATTAACATCACATATGATAAAAGCATTTTGCATTTTTATTTTGGCCGTTTTTCGATAACGACTTTTTCCCTCGTTGTTAATTTCATTATAAATATTCATCCTATTAAAAAAAATTTCCAGTTATTTTCAAATACTTTCTAATTTTTAAAAATACGTGGAATAATAAATAAATTTAAAAAGAACTGAGAATAATTTTATCAAGTAACTTAAAGCACTCCTAGTTTTCAAACTGATTTTTATATATTTTATATAATATGAATCCTTGCATAGTGTTTTATTTTCTCATTATTAGAAATGCATGAAAATAAATACATTCGGCGATTTAAGTATTGAATGTAAGTACTACTGTGTCCAAAAAGTAAGACCCATTTTCAATTCAAAACTTCCGGGGCTTATGGAATTTCAATTTTTTTTTCTTTTGTAGATTGCTGGCACTGTCCTTGACATCTGCTGTGTGAAACGTGAGGTCAAAATATTCATGGGTGTTTTAGTGATGCTTGGCTTTGTGAGACGCTAAAACGGATTCCGGCGATTTTTGAAATGTCTTAATGAATTGAGCAAAGAACTTGCATTCAAGTTTGCTTGCGGAAACGTATAGAATGTCGCAGAAGGCATTCAGTGAGCATTCCTATATCGAAAAGAAATGTTTACAAGTGGCATAAACAGTTCAAAGAAGGCAGAGAACACGTTGAAGGCGAAGAGCGCTCTGCTTGACCCTCTACATCAATCGACGAAGTTCATGTCCAAAAAATTAAAGATTTGGTGTTTGAAAACCGTCGATTTACAATTAGAGACCTTGATGGTGATATTGGAATTTCAAAAGGATGGGTCAATTTCATTTTGGGCCTCAAACGCGTCACATCTCGATGGGTACCGGATACACTGAATGCGCAAACTAACACTGCATTGATTCTTCATGACCTTTTCATCAAAAATGAAACCCATGTCGTTTCACAACCACCGCATTCACACCGTGCGACTTCTGGCTGTTCCCTAAACTCAAAAGACACTCCGGAGACACCGTTTTGAGTCCACTGAAGAGATTCAACGTGAATCGCCACGCGCTTTGAAGGCCGTCCCTGCCGATGACTTTTTAGCATGCCTTGAGGATTGGGAAAAAAGTTGTCATAAGAACATTGTGTCCGGAGGGGATTCCTTTGAAGGCGATGAAATAAATTTTGAAAAATAAATAAAGAATTTTTGAGAAAAAATAATTAGTCTTACTTTTTAAACACAGTAGTAAATCATGCCATGATTAAAATGTATTCCTATTTGAAATGAAAATAACAGCTTTGATTCATGATTCGCGTACTATTCATTGAATACAAATACGCTTCTAAAATGCAATGTTGCACTGTTTAACGGAAAGTAAATATGTATAAAAGTAGAAAAAACAAATTTTCAAATTTAATGAACATTTTTTTTTCGGAGCTTATTCATTTTTATTTCACGTCAATGATTACTGATTAATGAGGCAAAATAACTATCATAATTTTATGAAAACTAAATATATCAAATATAGAATACATTTAAACTATCATGTTATTAAATTGGAATTAATAACATGATAGCATAAGTATAAGTATAAGTATAAGAAAGCATAAGTATCTGTAGGTAAGGTAAAAGAAAAAGAAAACATAATTATCTGTAGGTAAGGTAAAAGAAAAAAGAAAACATAAGTTTCTGTAGGTAAGGTAAAAGAAAAAGAAAACATAAGTATCTGTAGATAAGGTAAAAGAAAAAGAAAATATAAGTATCTGTAGGTAAGATAAAAGAAAATATAAGTATCTGTAGGTAAGGTAAAAGAAAAAGAAAACATAATTATCTGTAGGTAAGGTAAAAGAAAAAGAAAACATAAGTATCTGTAGATAAGGTAAAAGAAAAAGAAAATATAAGTATCTGTAGGTAAGATAAAAGAAAATATAAGTATCTGTAGGTAAGGTAAAAGAAAATATAAGTATCTGTAGGTAAGGTAAAAAGAAAATATAAGTATCTGTAGGTAAGGTAAAAGAAAAAGAGAACATAAGTATCTGTAGGTAAGGTAAAAGAAAATATAAGTATCTGTAGGTAAGGTAAAAGAAAAAGAGAACATAAGTATCTGTAGGTAAGGTAAAAAGAAAATATAATATCTGTAGGTAAGGTAAAAGAAAATATAAGTATCTGTAGGTAAGGTAAAAGAAAACATAAGTATCTGTAGGTAAGGTAAAAGAAAAGGAAAACATAAGTATCTGTAGGTAAGGTAAAAAGAAAAAAGAAAACATAAGTATCTGTAGGTAAGGTAAAAGAAAAAGAAAAACATAAGTATCTGTAGGTAAGGTAAAAGAAAACATAAGTATCTATAGGTAAGGTAAAAGAAAACATAAGTATCTGTAGGTAAGGTAAAAGAAAATATAAGTATCTGTAGGTAAGGTAAAAGAAAATATAAGTATCTGTAGGTAAGGTAAAAGAAAAAGAATACATAAGTATCTGTAGGTAAGGTAAAAGAAAAAGAAAATATAAGTATCTGTAGGTAAGGTAAAAGAAAAAGAAAACATAAGTATCTGTAGGTAAGGCAAAAGAAAAAGAAAATATAAGTATCTGTAGGTAAGGTAAAAGAAAAAGAAAATATAAGTGTCTGTAGGTAAGGTAAAGGAAAAAGAAAATGTAAGTTTCTGTAGGCAAGGTAAAAGAAAAAGAAAACATAAGTATCCGTAGGTAAGGTAAAAGAAAAAGAAAATATAAGTATCCGTAGGTAAGGTAAAAGAAAAAGAAAATATAAGTATCCGTAGGTAAGGTAAAAGAAAAGAAAATATAAGTATCTGTAGGTAAGGTAAAAGGAAAAGAAAATATAAGTATCCGTAGGTAAGGTAAAAGAAAAAGAAAATATAAGTGTCTGTAGGTAAGGTAAAGGAAAAAGAAAATATAAGTTTCTGTAGGCAAGGTAAAAGAAAAAGAAAATATAAGTTTCTGTAGGCAAGGTAAAAGAAAAAGAAAATATAAGTTTCTGTAGGTAAGGTAAAAGAAACAGAAAACATAAGTATCCGTAGGTAAGGTAAAAGAAAAAGAAAATATAAGTATCTGTAGGTAAGGTAAAAGAAAATATAAGTATCTGTAGGTAAGGTAAAAGAAAAAGAGAACATAAGTATCTGTAGGTAAGGTAAAAGAAAAAGAATACATAAGTATCCGTAGGTAAGGTAAAAGAAAAAGAAAATATAAGTATCTGTAGGTAAGGTAAAAGAAAAAGAAAACATAAGTATCTGTAGGTAAGGCAAAAGAAAAAGAAAACATAAGTATCTGTAGGTAAGGTAAAAGAAAAAGAAAACATAAGTATCTGTAGATAAGGTAAAAGAAAAAGAAAATATAAGTATCTGTAGGTAAGGTAAAAGAAAAAGAAAATATAAGTTTCTGTAGGCAAGGTAAAAGAAAAAGAAAATATAAGTGTCTGTAGGTAAGGTAAAAGAAAAAGAAAATATAAGTGTCTGTAGGTAAGGCAAAAGAAAAAGAAAATATAAGTATCCGTAGGTAAGGTAAAAGAAAAGAAAATATAAGTATCCGTAGGTAAGGTAAAAGAAAAAGAAAATATAAGTATCCGTAGGTAAGGTAAAAGAAAAAGAAAATATAAGTATCCGTAGGTAAGGTAAAAGAAAAAGAAAATATAAGTGTCTGTAGGTAAGGTAAAGGAAAAAGAAAACATAAGTTTCTGTAGGTAAGGTAAAAGAAAAAGAAAACATAAGTATCTGTAGATAAGGTAAAAGAAAAAGAAAATATAAGTATCTGTAGGTAAGGTAAAAGAAAAGAAAATATAAGTTTCAGGCAAGGTAAAAAAAAAAGAAAATATAAGTGTCTGTAGGTAAAGGTAAAAAGAAAAAAGAAAATATAAGTTTCTGTAGGCAAGGTAAAAGAAAAAGAAAATATAAGTTTCTGTAGGTAAGGTAAAAGAAAAAGAAAACATAAGTATCCGTAGGTAAGGTAAAAGAAAAAGAAAATATAAGTATCTGTAGGTAAGGTAAAAAGAAAATATAAGTATCTGTAGGTAAGGTAAAAGAAAAAACATAAGAATCTGTAGGTAAGGTAAAAGAAAAAGAATACATAATTATCTGTAGGTAAGGTAAAAGAAAAAGAAAATATAAGTGTCTGTAGGTAAGGTAAAAAAAAAAAGAAAATATAAGTGTCTGTAGGTAAGGTAAAAGAAAAAGAAAATATAAGTATCCGTAGGTAAGGTAAAAGAAAAAGAAAATATAAGTATCCGTAGGTAAGGTAAAAGAAAAAGAAAATATAAGTATCCGTAGGTAAGGTAAAAGAAAAAGAAAATATAAGTGTCTGTAGGTAAGGTAAAGGAAAAAGAAAACATAAGTTTCTGTAGGTAAGGTAAAAGAAAAAGAAAACATAAGTATCTGTAGATAAGGTAAAAAAAAAAAGAAAATATAAGTATCTGTAGGTAAGGTAAAAGAAAAAGAAAATATAAGTTTCTGTAGGCAAGGTAACAGAAAAGAAAATATAAGTGTGTGTGGGTAAAAGGTAAAAGAAAAAGAAAACATAAGTATCCGTAGGTAAGGTAAAAGAAAAAGAAAATATAAGTATCTGTAGGTAAGGTAAAAGAAAATATAAGTATCTGTAGGTAAGGTAAAAGAAAAAACATAAGAATCTGTAGGTAAGGTAAAAGAAAAAGAATACATAATTATCTGTAGGTAAGGTAAAAAAAAAAAAGAAAACATAAGTTTCTGTAGGTAAGGTAAAAGAAAACATAAGTATCTGTAGGTAAGGTAAAAGAAATAGAATACATAATTATCTGTAGGTAAGGTAAAAGAAAAAGAAAACATAAGTTTCTGTAGGTAAGGTAAAAGAAAACATAAGTATCTGTAGGTAAGGTAAAAGAAAACATAAGTATCTGTAGGTAAGGTAAAAGAAAACATAAGTATCTGTAGGTAAGGTAAAAGAAAAAGAAAATATAAGTATCTGTAGGTAAGGTAAAAGAAAATATAAGTATCTGTAGGTAAGGTAAAAGAAAAAAAAACATAAGTATCTGTAGGTAAGGCAAAAGAAAAAGAAAATATAAGTATCTGTAGGTAAGGTAAAAGAAAAAGAAAATATAAGTGTCTGTAGGTAAGGTAAAGGAAAAAGAAAATATAAGTTTCTGTAGGCAAGGTAAAAGAAAAAGAAAATATAAGTTTCTGTAGGTAAGGTAAAAGAAAAAGAAAACATAAGTATCTGTAGGTAAGGTAAAAGAAAAAAGAAAATATAAGTATCTGTAGGTAAGGTAAAAGAAAATATAAGTATCTGTAGGTAAGGTGAAAGAAAAAGAAAACATAAGTATCTGTAGGTAAGGCAAAAGAAAAAGAAAATATAAGTATCTGTAGGTAAGGTAAAAAAGAAAAAAGAAAATATAAGTGTCTGTAGGTAAAGGTAAAAGAAAAAGAAAACATAAGTATCTGTAGGTAAGGCAAAAGAAAAAAGAAAAAATATAAGTGTCTGTAGGTAAGGTAAAGGAAAAAGAAATAAATATAAGTTCTGTAGGCAAGGTAAAAGAAAAAGAAAATATAAGTTTCTGTAGGTAAGGTAAAAGAAAAAGAAAACATAAGTATCTGTAGGTAAGGTAAAAAAAAACATAAGTATCTGTAGGTAAAGTAAAAGAAAAGATATGTATGCTAAAAAAATAAGTAATCTTAAATAAGGTAAAATACAATGTATGTGACTGTAGGTAAAGTAGATGAAAAGTAATAATCGTGGGTAAGATAAAAGAAAAATAAATTATAAGAAAGTTCAAAGAAAAGAATTAGTAACTAAAGGCAAGTTAAAAGAAAAAGTTATTAATCGTACGTAAGGTTAGAGAAAATGTAAATAAAAGGAAAAAGCAGGT